>OY720295.1:8752500-9377500 GCA_963082995.1 Noctua comes | reverse complement strand
GCAAGAAGCACCAATGCAAAATGTTTGAATGTAATTTTGGAATATTTTTGCAAAGCGGTGTTACCTGTTAAATATATGCATTAGCCTTTGTTGTGATTTTATGATCATTATTTAACAATTTCAAAAATATATCTGTCACGTAGTTTACTATTATTTGTTGCACTTACTGCCTGTAAATCAGAGGTTAAATTATTAACATTTCGACTCGGAAAAATAATCAATATTACATTTATTTAATTTTAAACTAGTCGGTGAATGTTCCACGGTAAACTATAAATTTTAATTATCTATTACTGTATTTATAGGTTCTTCATCTGCCTAGACATTTCAGAAACAATGTTGGGGTCGGGTTTCAGTTCAACCGGATGCTGCTGAATACCAGTATTTTATATGGAGCGATTGCCTATCTAACATACACGGACCAGTTAGTACTGGGAATTATGGTACTCCTTTGTAGAACTTGTGATCAGACTAGCTGGACCTTGACTGCTTGTAACGACTGTTAAAGATCTACAATTAACTGCCAGGACAAACCTCATAACGTGGTTTTCGCGGCACGGAAGACACTCGGTATTTAATAGTTATAGGTACAGGTTAAATCAAGTTAACATTTCACACCGAAAAATGACACTATTAAAAATTAAAAATGTTTTTCACTTTCTTTACTTACGTCCTGAAAATTGTAAGAAAAATAGGATTAACATTGACGCTTAAGATTTGAAAGCCGTTATCACAGTCGTTAACCCGTCATTGGTGACAAAATAATTAAACTTGCTTCTTTTTCAATTGAAATCCTGTACTACGTTAGCCGCATCGGGCCGCAGTTGTATTTCAATTCAAACAACGCCAGTGCAGCCCGCCAGAAGTAGCAATGCAAAATGTTTGAATTTAATATTGGAATATTTTTTCAATGCGGTGCCACCTGCCAGAAATATGCATCAGCCTTTGTTGTGATTCAATGATCATTATTTAATACTTTCAAAAATACATCTGCCACTAGTTTACTATTATTTGTTGCACTTACTGCCTGTAAATCAGAGGTTAAATTATTAACATTTCGACTCGGAAAAATAATCAATATTACATTTATTTAATTTTATACTAGTCGGTGAATGTTCCACGGTAAACTATAAATTTTAATTATCTATTACTGTATTTATAGGTTCTTCATCTGCCTAGACATTTCAGAAACAATGTTGGGGTCTGGTTTCAGTTCAACCGGATGCTGCTGAATACCAGTATTTTATATGGAGCGATTGCCTTTCTGACATACACGACCCATTTATTACTGGGTATTATAATACTCCTTGGTAAGTCTAGTTGTCAGACTTTCTGGACCTTAACTGCTTATAACGACTGTTAATGATTTACAATAAACAGCCAGGACCAACGGCTTAACGTGGTTTCCAAGGCACGGAGGACACTCGGTATGTAATAGTTATAGGTATAGGTTATAACAAGTTAGCTTTTCAAGTCAAAAAATGACGCTGTTGTAAAATTAAATAAGTTTTTTACTTGTTTCATTACTTACTGCCTGAAAATTTTAAGAAAAATAGGATCAATACTGACGCTTAAGATTTGAAAGCCTTTATCACAGTCGTTCACCCATAATTGGTGACAAAATCATCATAATTAAGCTTGCTTCTTTTTCTATTTAAATCCTGTACTACGTTAGCCGCATCGGGCCGCAGTTGTATTTCAATTCAAACAACGCCAGTGCAGCCCGCCAGAAGTAGCAATGCAAAATGTTTGATGTAATATTGGAATATTTTTGTAATGCAATGCGACCTGCCAAAAATATGCATCAGCCTTTTTTGTGATTCTATTGTCATTATTTAATCATTTAAAAAATACATCTGTCACTTATTTTACTATTCTTTGTTGCACTTACTGGCTGAAAATCAGAGGTTAAATAATTAACATTTTGACTCGGAAAAATAATCAATTTTACATTTATTTTATTTTATACTAGTTGGTGAATGTGAGGTTTAAATTTGAATTATCCGTTTTTGTATTTACATGTTCTTCAATATCTGCCTTTTCCCAACTGTGTTGGAGTCAGCTTCCAGTTTAACTAGATGCAGCTGAATACCAGTACTTTGCAGGGAGCGATTGCCTATCTGACCTCCGAAACTAGTAGTTTAGTACTGGGGAATACGAAACTCCTTGATGAGACTGGTTGTCAGACTTTCGGGCCACTGACTACCTGTAACGACTGTCAAAGATCCACAATTAACAGCCAAAACCAACGTGGTTTCCGCGGCACCGAAGTTAGCATTTCACATCGAAAAATGACGCTGTTGCAAAATTAAATATGTTTGTCACTTGTTTCATTACTTACTTCCTGAAAATTATAAGAAAAATAGGATTAACATTGACTCTTAAGATTTGAAAGCCGGTATCACAGTGGTCGGGTCAACGACTTTTCATTGGTGACAAAATAATTAAGCTTGCGTCTTTTTCTATTGAAATCCTGTACTACGTTAGCCGCATTGGGCCGCAGTTTTATTTCAATTCAAGCAACGCCAGTGCAGCCAGCAAGAAGCAGCAATGCAAAATGTTTGAATGTAATATTGGAATATTTTTTCAAAGCGGTGGGACCTGTTAAATATATGCATTAGCCTTTGTTGTGATTTTATGATCATTATTTAACAATTTCTAAAATACCTCTATCACTTAGTTTACTATTATTTGTTGCACTTACTGCCTGTAAATCAGACGTTAAATTATTAACATTTCGACTCGGAAAAATAATCAATATTACATTTATTTAATTTTATACTAGTCGGTGAATGTTCCACGGTAAACTATAAATCTTAATTATCTATTACTGTATTTATAGGTTCTTCATCTGCCTAGACGTTTCAGAAACAATGTTGGGGTCGGGTTTCAGTCCAACCGGATGCTGCTGAATACCAGCATTTTATATGGAGCGATTGCCTATCTGACATACACGACCCATTTAGAACTGGGTATTATAATATTCCTTGGTAAGTCTAGTTGTCAGACTTTCTGGACCTTGACTGCTTTTAACGACTGTTAAAGATTTACAATAAACAGCCAGGACCAACGGCTTAACGTGGTTTCCAAGGCATGGAGGACACTCGGTAGGTAATAATTATAGGTATAGGTTATAACAAGTTAGCTTTTCAAGTCGAAAAAAGACGCTGTTGCAAACTTAAATATGTTTTTTACTTGTTTCATTACTTACTTCCTGAAAATTGTAAGAAAAATAGGATGAACACTAATGCTTAAGAGTTGAAACCCGTTTTCACAGTCTTTCACCCATTATTGGTGACAAAATCAGCATAATTAAGCTTGCTTCTTTTTCTATTAAAATCCTGTACAACGTTAGTCGCATTGGGCCGCAGTTGTATTTCAATTCAAACAACGCCAATGCAGCCCGCAAGAAGCAGCAATGCCAAAAGTTTTAATGTAATATTGGAATATTTTTGCAAAGCGGTGGGACCTGTTAAATATATGCATTTGCCTTTGTTGTGATTTATGATCATTATTCAACTATTTCTAAGATACTTCTGTCACTTATTTTACTATTCTTTGTTGCACTTACTGGCTGTAAATCAGAGGTGAAATTATTAACATTTTAACTCGGAAAAATAATCAATATTACATTTATTTAATTTTATACTAGTCAGTAAATGTCCGACGGCAACGTTTAAATTTTAATTCTCGATTACTGTATTTATAGGTTCTTCATCGGCCTAGACATTTCAGAAACAATGTTGGGGTCGGGTTTCAGTTCAACCGGATGCTGCTGAATACCAGTATTTTATATGGAGCGATTGCCTATCTAACATACACGGACCAGTTAGTACTGGGTATTATGGTACTCCTTTGTATGACTTGTGGTCAGGCTTGCTGGACCTTGAGTGCTTGTAACGATTGTTAAAGATCTACAATAAACTGCCAGGACCAACCTCATAACGTGGTATTCGCGGCACGGAAGACACTCGGTATTTAATAGTTATAGGTACAGGTTAAAGCATGTTAACATTTCACACCGAAAAATGACACTATTTAAAATTAAAAATGTTTTTCACTTTCTTTACTTACGTCCTGAAAATTGTAAGAAAAATAGGATTAACATTGACGCTTAAGATTTGAAAGCCGTTATCACAGTCGTTAACCCGTCATTGGTGACAAAATAATCAAACTTGATTCTTTTTCAATTGAAATCCTGTACTACGTTAGCCGCATCGGGCCGCAGTTGTATTTAAATTCAAACAACGCCAGTGCAGCCCGCCAGAAGTAGCAATTCAAAATGTTTGAATTTAATATTGGAATATTTTTTCAATGCGGTGCGACCTGCCAGAAATATGCATCAGCCTTTGTTGTGATTCAATGATCATTATTTGATACTTTCAAAAATACATCTGTCACTTAGTTTACTATTATTTGTTGCACTTACTGCCTGTAAATCAGAGGTTAAATTATAAACATTTCGACTCGGAAAAATAATCAATATTACATTTATTTAATGTTATTCTAGTCGGTGAATGTTCCACGGTAAAGTTTAAATTTTAATTATCTATTACTGTATTTATAGGTTCTTCATCTGCCTAGACGTTTCAGAAACAAACAATGTTGGGGTCGGGTTTCAGTCCAACCAGATGCTGCTGAATACCAGTATTTTATATGGAGCGATTGCCTATCTGACATACACGACCCATTTAGAACTGGGTATTATAATACTCCTTGGTAAGTCTAGTTGTCAGACTTTCTGGACCTTGACTGCTTATAACGACTGTTAAAGATTTACAATAAACAGCCAGTACCAACGGCTTAACGTGGTTTCCAAGGCACGGAGGACACTCGGTATGTAATACTTATAGGTATAGGTTATAACAAATTAGCTTTTCAAGTCGAAAAATGACGCTGTTGCAAAATTAAATATGTTTTTCTCTTGTTTCATTACTTACTGCCTGAAAATTTTAAGAAAAATAGGATTAATACTGACGCTTAAGATTTGAAAGCCTTTATCACAGTCGTTCACCCATAATTGGTGGCAAAATCAGCATAATTAAGCTTGCTTTTTTTTCTATTAAAATCCTGTACTACGTTAGCCGTATCGGGCCGCAGTTGTATTTCAATTCAAACAACGCCAGTGCAGCCCGCCACAAGTAGCAATACAAAATGTTTGATGTAATATTGAAATATTTTTGTAATGCAATGCGACCTGCCAAAAATATGCATCAGCCTTTTTTGTGGTTCTATTTTCATTATTTAATCATTCAAAAAATTCATCTGTCACTTATTTTATTATTCTTTGTTGCACTTACTGGCTGAAAATCAGAGGTTAAATAATTAACATTTTGACTCGGAAAATTAATCATTTTTACATTTATTTTATTTTATACTAGTTGGTGAATGTCCCACGGCAAGGTTTAAATTTGAATTATCCGTTTTTGTATTTACAGGTTCTTCATTATCTGCCTTTTCCCAACTGTGTTGGATTCGGCTTCCAGTCTAACCGGATGCAGCTAAATACCAATACTTTGCAGGGAGCGATTGCCTATCTGACCTCCATAACCTATTTAGTACTGGGTAATACGATACTGCTTGGTGAGACTGGTTGTCAGACTTTCGGGCCACTACCTGTAACGACTGTCAAAGATCCACAATTATCAGCCAAGACCAACGGCTCAACGTGCTTGCCGAGGCACGGAAGACACTCGGTATGTAATAGTTATAGGTATAGCAAATTAGCATTTCTCATCGAAAAATGACGCTGTTGCAAAATTAAATGTTTGTCACTTGTTTCATTACTTACTTCCTGAAAATTGTAGGAAAAATAGGATTAACATTGACGTTTAAGATTTGAAAGCCGGTATCACAGTGGTCGGGTCAACGACTTTTCATTGGTGACAAAATAATTAAGCTTGCGTCTTTTTCTATTGAAATCCTGTACTACGTTAGCCGCATTGGGCCGCAGTTGTATTTCAATTCAAACAACGCCAGTGCAGCCCGCCAGAAGTAGCAACGCAAAATGTTTGTATTTAATATTGGAATATTTTTGCAATGCGGTGCGACCCGCCAAAAATATGCATCAGCCTTTGTTGTGATTCTATTATCATTATTTAACAATTTCAAAAATATATCTATCACTTATGTTACTATTCTTTATTGCACTTACGGGCTGTAAATCAGAGGTTAAATAATTAACATTGCGACTCGGAAAAATAATCAATATTACATTTATTTAATTTTATACTAGTCGGTAAATGTCCCACGGCAAGGTTTAAATTTGATTTATCCGTTATTGTATTTATAGGTTTTTCACATCTGCCTTTTCCCAACTGTGTTGGAGTCAGCTTCCAGTCTAACCGGATGCAGCTGAATACCAGTACTTTGCAGGGAGCGATTGCCTATCTGACCTCCATAACCTGTTTAGTACTGGGTAATATATATATACTCCTTGGTGAGACTGGTTGTTAGACTTTCAGGACCTTGGCTGCTTGTAACGACTGTTAAAGATCTACAATAAACAGCCAGGACCAACGGCTTAACGTGGTCTCCGAGGCACGGAGGACACTCGGTATGTAATAGTTATAGGTAAAGGTTATATCAAGTTAGCTTTTCACATCGAAAAATGACGTTATTGCAAAATAAAATATGTTTGTCACTTGTTTAATTACTTACTTCCTGAAAATTTTAAGAAAAATAGGATTAACATTGACGCTTAAGATTTGAAAGCCGTTATCACAGTATTTCACCCTTCATTGGTGACAAAATCAGCATAATTAAGTTTGCTTCGTTTTCTATTGAAATCCTGTACTACGTTGTCCGCATCGGGCCGCAGTTGTATTTTAATTCAAACAACGCCAGTGCAGCCCGCTAGAAGTAGCAATGCAAAATGTTTGAATGTAATATTGTAATGGTTGTATGTATAGGATATATCAAGTTAGCATTTCCGATCGAAAAATGACACTATTTCAAAATTAAATATGTTTTTCACTTGTTTCATGACTTACAGGCTGAAATTTATAAGAAAAATTAGATTAACATTGACACTCATGATTCGTAAGCCGTTAGCACAGTCGACCACCCGTCGTGATAAAATCAGCATAATTAAGCTTTCTTCTTTTTCAATTTAAATCCTGTACTACGTCAGCCGCTTCGGGCCGCAGTTGTATTTCAATTCAAACAACGCCAGTGCATCCCGCCAGAAGTAACAACGCAAAATAATTAAGTGTAATATTGGAGGATTTTTGCAAATTCGATGATTAAAGATCCACGTTTCACATACCGAGTTTCCTCCGTGCCTCGGAATGATAGGTATGTGAACCATCGAATTTCAAAAATAAAATTTAGCTACAGACCCAGTCACAAGGCATAATAACTGTGAAAGTACTGTAGTTGCCCGTTCTTGTGCGTATTTCTCTATAAAAAGTACGGGCAAGAATCTCCACACACTTAAATCAGCATATTATGTGACTAAGAACTTGTTTGTATCATTCATGTTGAGATTGTACATACAAAAGCTCTTCGTCCACCTATTATTATAGGGCTAGTCTTTAACTGTAAATCAAAATACGAATTGCTCATCAAAATATTGTTAGTTTAGCTACAATTTGAACTCGTGACGCATCGCTATTATATAATTGAGAAGTGGGGCTTTTTTACGAACGGATATTTAGTAATAACTAGCGCACAATAAAATTTGTAATAAAATAAAGCTCCTAATTTTTAACGCATATTTTTTAAGACAATATTTAAGTGAAACCGAGTCGACGTAGCCTCGCTGCACAGGGCTCCTATTTCTGTCTGCAGGGTTTAAAGTAATCGGGGTGCCTGAAGTCCCGAGCTCGCTTCGCTCGCTCTTGCATCCTGTATGTCCTTGCCGCAATGAAAACATGTTGCAAAAATATTTTAATATAATACTCACAAGTATTACGTTTGTACGGTAAATTTGATATGCGATCAGTATTTTTGATGTAAAATTTTTTAATTTATGTAAATAAATTGACAGGTGATGAGTTTTTTGATGTACAATTAAAAATAAGTCTTATTATAGTAGCCATACGGCCCGTTGCGGTTGAAGAATGTGCTTATAGAGAAGAGCCGAAAGAAAGTGTACGGCTACTCTTTTAAAACGATTGGCTTTTGCAATGTATTTAACTACATAACATGGTGTACCTTATAGTACACCCACATTTCACCAGTTATAGTTTTTAATTCCCGAGTAATAGACGGCGGAGCCTATTGTCATCAAGTAGGCGCAAATCCAGACTCTGTGGCTGCTACTGAGAAATTCCTGATGGTAAAACCCAATAACACTACTCGACCTGGGAATTGAATCCAGGACATCACCAAACGCGACATTTTTTAATGTTTTGTATTGGTCCTCTATTTCCTAAACTTTTTGTTGGATCTCCAAGACAACCGTGTGTCTCAAACGAACTTCTGTATAGCTCAATGATTTAGCATAGACGCGACACAATTTGGCAATGTTGAGTGAATAGCTTATTTTTGCTCTTTGCCTTGAAACTTTTAGTAAAGAACTCGAGTCGTTTTATTGATTCAAGTCTTATCTAATGACTCGAGCTCTTTCACATAAGAAACAAGCCTCAAGTCGTATTTTTGGAGTCAAGTCTTCAAAATCGAGGCTAGTCTTAACTATAAAGGTTTAAAAGCCTCGCGTCCCTTCATCGCTACCAACGAAGCAGCCCAAGAAATTAGATTAGAAATTATTTCTTTTTTTCAATATAAAAAATATTCAATTAAATACATTCATCATCTGCCTGCCTTTTCCCAACTATAATGGGGTCGGCTTCCAGTCTAACCGGATTCAGCTGAATACTAGTATTTTACATGCAGCGACTGCCTATCTGACCTCCACAACCTAGTTAGTACTGGGTAATACGATACCCCTTGGTAAGACTGGTTGTCAGACGTTTTGGGCCACTGACTACCTAACGACTGTCAAAGATCTACAAATGACAGCCGGGACCAACGGCTTAACGTGCTTTTCGAGGCACGGAGGAAACTCGGTATGTAATGGGCGGTCACTCATCCACAGATCAACCTAGGCAAGCACGGCGTAACCTAAATATCGACCCGAGCGGCTGTTATTATTTAGCCACGAGCTCCTCCCTAATTAAAAACTTTTCAATAACCTAAAATAGATAAACTAACAACAAACTATAAAAGTGCATCAAAAAACTCCTCCTCAACACTGTCAGCTGGTAATGTGCTCAAGAGACTGGCGGCGTTGCCATAAGTATATCAAAATGCGTTCTGTTACTTACGTCTTGCTGAAATAATTGAATAAACGGATTAACATTTGAATCAGCAACAGAAACATGATTGAAATACATAATCTCACGCCTTTTCCCATCGAGGGTAGACATAAACTTCACCAGTAGTCAACATGTACAGTCGCCAGCACAAACGCTTTACCACAAACTGTCAAATATCTCCAAATGATTTTAAACCACAAAATGTTGATGGTTAAGTTCAAAATCGAATAAATCTAAAATAATATACATCCGCGGCGTCGCCCGTGTCATTATTAGAAATTATCCCACGGGAATTTTTTAAATATGTGACACTCTGGGATAATGTGGCTCTGTGGCATTTTTGAGGGTTCCGTACTACGTAGTTTATTTTAATTTTATACAATTGTTACTTACAGGCTGAAAAAGATGAGAGAAATCCGATTAACATAATGACATACAGAAGTAGTAAGCACCGTCCGACTTAAAAAAAAAATCTTTATAAACAAAATGGGGCAATCATAGGCTGCATTTTTATTACTTTATCACACATAACATAACATCACGCCTGTAATTCCCGCAGGTTTTGGCAGGTGTGCAGTCACGAGCACCAATATGTATCCACTAAGCAACTTTTAAAAGGGTCGCTCTTCTAAGGTTTTGATTGTAATTTCATGTTGTTACTAACATAGTATCTTGGACCCACATTGCTACGAAATTGGTCTTATCTCAAAGTTGCAATCGTTATTATACGAGAGAATCGCATTTGAATGTAGATAAGTGTATACATGTTGATGCTCGTGACTGTACCTGATAGTACACCCACATTACACCTTATGTCTTTTTTTTAGTCCCGATTAATAAACGGAGAGCCTTTTGCCATCAACCGGCCACTAGTCCAGACTCTGTGGTTACTACTGAGAAATTCCTGATGGAAAAACCCAATAACACTTCGCCCGACCTCATGCTCAGCAGTAGACCTGGCGATGACTGGACCAACCAAGAAGCCAAAGAAATAAATGTTTTTTCTTTATTTTAATATAAAAAATGAATTCTGTTACTTACGGCCTGAAAATAATAAAAGAACGGATTAACATTTTGTATTTCACACCTTTTTTAGGGTCCCGTAGCCGAATGGCAAAAGAACGGAACCTTTACAGATTCGTCATGTCTGTCTGTCTGTCCGTATGTCACATCCACTTTATTCCGAAACTAATAGGACTACACAGTAGAAACTTGGTAAGTAGATGTATTCTGTGAACCGCTTTACCATTTTATACAAAAATAAAAATATAAATGATTAAGGAAATAAACTAAAAAAAAAATCACACATTGAGGTTTAAAAAATCATTTTTTCTCAACGTTAATCGTTTGAAAGATCATAGACACTTCCAAAGTGGTAGAACGTGTGTCCCTCTAATTTCTAAAGTATGACGAGAAAAATTCTAAAAAAACGTAGGATTGTAGAACGTAAGTAAAAACTTTCAACGAAAATTGATTTGAATAAGTTTTGATGTTTAGTTTTTGGGTGGAGAATAAATAAAACACTATTTGACGATGGTAAAACTAGCGTACAATACTACACGATCAATGGAACTGAAACTATTAACTGAAAACTATTAAGAAAAATGAGAACGAACTGTTTACTATTAAAAGCCTTGATCGATACTAACTCTGCGACTATCAAAACGAAACTGGCTCTTGCGGTGTCTGTGCTGTCTTTTTATACCATCAACAGACACACAAAAAATATTCGAGAATATTCTAGCGGTGTAGTATTGTTCGCAAACAATCCTTTATTCATAAAAAATATTAACAAATAATACAAAAGAAACTAGGCAAAAAGGATCATAAACAACTTGAACGAGTTAAGGAAGTAGGTACTTTACGCCCTAGGCGTACGGTCGAAATTACAATAAAATAAACGGTGTAGGTAGTGTACGCGCACCGGCGACGAGACTTTTCTCGAGCGAATTTGTACCTACTTACCTTCAAAACTAATAATATCAGAAAGCACTCGAAAATGAACACAAAAAACACGAAAATAAGGAGCTTTCTCGAATGTTCTTTCTTTGAACTATTAAAAATACTGTTTCTACACACTTGTCGCGAACAGTTTTTGAGATATAATCGTTACTTACAGGCTGAAAATGGTGAGAGAAATTTGATTAACATAATGACATACAAAAGTAGTAAGCACCGTCCGACTTAAAAAAAAACTTTATAAACAAAATGTAATATTGTTATTATTATTTATTTATTTATAAAGGCATCAAATCCCAATTTAAAAACTTAAAAAAAAAACTTTAAAATTAAAACATTATAAATTGGTACATTAATTTAAATAAGTAACGAAATAATAAATAAATTTTATTTTTATTTTTAGTATCCTGTACTGTCCCACTGCTGGGCAAAGGCCTCCTTAAATAAATACGTGTAATAAGAAATAATAAAAACAAAGTAATAATAATATACAATAATAAATAATAATAATATTTAATATATTTTTAAATGTTTTTATATTGTTTTTTTTTTGTAATGAATATTTAAAAATATAATTGATTTGTATAGAAGTAAATAAAAGAGATATACAAATATAAAAATATAATAATATATGAATATTGTCTTAGCTTCTCTGTATGAGAAGCCTTTGCCCTACCGTGGGGCAATCGTAGGCTGCCATTTTTATTATTTTATCACACATAACATAACATCACGCCTGTAATTCCCACAGGGTTTGACAGAGGTGTACCTGATAGTACATTTCGCAAGTTATGTCTATTTAAGTCCCGTGTTATAGACGGCGAGCCTTTTGCAATCAAACGGCCATTAATCCAGACTCCGTGGCTGCTACTGAGAAATTCCTGATGGAAAAACCCAATAACACTTCCCCCGACCTGGGAATCGAACCTAGGACCTCACGCGCAGCAGTACAGCTTGCGATGACTGGACCAAGGAGGGAGGCAAAGAAATAAATACTTTTTTCTTTATTTTAATTTCAAAAATGCATTCTGTTACTTACGGCCTGAAAATAATAAAATAAACGGATTAACATTTGAATCAGCAATAGAAAGATGGTTGACTTACATAAACTCACGCCTTTTGCCATTGAGGGTAGACAGGAACTTCATCATCAATTTTCAGTAGGCAACAAATACAGTCGCCAGCACAAACACTTTACCACAAACTGTCAAATATCTCCAAATGATTTTAAACCATAAAATGTTGATGGTTAAGTTCAAAATACAAATGAGAAAATTTGACAGTTTGGAGTGACTCGATGCGCTGGCGACTGTACCTGAAACCTTTGAAGTCTAACTTTTCCCACATCATATACACCCGCGGCGTCGCCCGCGTTATAATTGGAAATTATATCACGGGGATAATGTGGATTCCCATTAGTGAAAGAATATATGAAATTGGTTAAGGAGTTTCGGAGATTACCCCTACATCCAAACTTAAAACTTTACCTAATATACAGGGTGACACGAACATCGACTCACGAACAGGGACCCAATCGCGCTATTTTTTTTCAACGAAATCGCAACTGAACCGCTACCATATCACAACTTTTTGACCGTTTCGTATCGCGCTAAAAATTTGACAGCGCGTTGAGACGCAACGCGATCGTAACTGAAACGTTACCGCTGTCAAACGAAAAGTTGATAGGACGCTACTTTTTTTGGATCGTTGGCGCATCGTTGGATTGTTTTGCGGTTGTTGTGAAGTGTTTCCGAGTGAAAATTTTAAAAAATACAACATTACCATGTACGCCTACATCGATTTATTGGCGATATCTCATGAATACGATGTAGCAGTGGCTCGAGCCGAAACAAAAAGAATCTCTAGGAATTGCACCATCAGCTCCATTTGACGAACCGTCGTGCATCTGCGACGCTCATCCATTTCCACCGAGAAGAGAAACAAAAAAAGAAGTGAAGTGTTTCCAGGAAGTGTGTGCGTGGTTTATGAAACAATCACGACTCCGAATGTAACAACTCCGAATGAAAGCGGCTGTCCAAAGAGTATGTCTTGTGTTACTTTAAATGTTTATTTACGTAAAAACTTGCTTACCTTTTCAAAAGTTCAAGTACATACCGCGCTTTCAGCTGTCAAAACTAGAGGTGCACACGTCAAAATTTATTACTAAACGCTCGGATATACACAAACTAAAAGAACATCACTAACGATTGACGTAACGCAACGTTCCAACTTTTATTAGAGTTTGAACTTTATCGCAATACCAAAATAGGAACGACTGAATCGAAACTTAACCGCTGTCGCAATTGAACCATAACGTTATCATAAGCGTTTGCCGATGTTTGAAATTAGCGCGATTGGCCCCCAGGTAGACCACGTGTTCAGAACATCATTTAGAACCCCCATACATAAGCCCACATATTTTTTTCAGTAATTTATGGAACATCAATTTTTTTTTAAATTGTCCGTGAAAAAAACTGAATACATGGTAACCATTTGTGCGCCGATGTCCGTTCGACCCTGTAGATGAATTTAAAAAGTAACTTACTGCTTGTGCAAGAGCCAGTAGACAGAAAAAGACGAATATTATATTCATGACCTGCAAAAGTAAAAAAAAATCAACGTAAGTAAAATCATGTTTCTAAACTGTATCCAGGCCACAGGCCATGATAATTAATCTACAGGGTGTTTTCTTAATCGTGGGCAATACTCTAGGGGCGTGTAGTACTCATGAAAATAAGCAACTTTTACTATGAGACCGACCATGAAATTGCGAAAAAATATCACCTGCTCCACACATGATTGGTCGCGTAACTCGAAAAAATGTAGGCAACAGCAGATTTTTTTAAATCATATTTCATAGTTAGCCCCATAGTAAGAGTTGCTCATACTTATGAGTACTTCATTCCCTTAAAGTATTGCCCAAGTTTAACCAAACACCCTGTATATCTATACAAATAAACAAAATTGAAGTGTCTGTTTGTAATATAAAAACTTTTTACCGAATAATTTTTAAAATTTATACGGCACTTATAACAAAAACACATTTTTTTCAATTTTTGTCTGTTTGTTCCGGCTAATCTCCGAAACGGCTGGACCGATTTTGACGGAACTTTTACTAGCAGATAACTGATGTTATAAGGTTTAACTTAGGCTACTTTTATTTTAGAAAAATAAATAGGATCGTATCTTTTCCATGCCTTGCCAGTGAGATGTCATATTATAGTAGGTAACAATCTTCAAGTCATCATGTACGCTTTGCAAATTGCCGATTTTGTCAAAGTACACTGCTCTATTTGGTTCAAAACATATTTAAGGCGTCACTGTTTTGCTTTTTGGGCTGAAATAACATTATTTATTACAGTATTGAAATAGCACGCTGGAACTTATATTCCTTGATTTCGATCGTTGTTTCCTATCAGTGCTATTTAATGGAGATTTTTGTTTTTCAGTGCAGATTTTGTCATTGGAGGTGGTGGTGTCAGGTATTTCTATGTGAGACTCAGGTATTGGGAGTTCAACTAATTTTGTTAAACTTTGTGCGGTTGCTGACTGTACATTTGCAGTTCAGTAAGTTCCACCTGCAGGAAATTTTAAACTTGCTCACGCGGGCCATTTAAAAGTCGCTCACAGGCCACTCCGTGGCCCGCGGGCCTGAGGTTGGGCGGCCTTGGTCTAGACCAGAACAAAAAAAATGGGCCTTGAGTAAACATCGGAACAAATTCGTACACGATCAGGCAGCGATCATTACAAGACGCGTTTGCTCAGACATGCCACATATCCAAGCGCACGTCTGCACTAGAAAGTGTGACGTCAATACAAGATTCGCCCATTCGGCTGCCAAAAATTGGTGGTGTATCAGGGGTGTTATGAATCGATAGGTTCATTTCAGCAATGAAATCTTCAACAGCACTATGTCTGTTGGAATCCGTAGACCCAACCCTGCCATACCACGGAGACGATGATGCGTTAATATCCGCGCCAACGATAACTTTGCAGCCTGCGAGTGACCGCAAGACATGACGTAGGTTATGTATACAGGGTGTAAGGGACAGCCCTCCACAAACTGTCAGGGTGCATTCAGCTCCTTTTTTTGAATCATATTCCACCGGAATTTTTCTCCGGATCTTTTTTTTTCTTTTGCTATTTCTTTATTTCAATGTAAAATTACATTCCCT
Organism: Noctua comes; assembly: GCA_963082995.1. Lineage (NCBI taxonomy): Eukaryota > Metazoa > Arthropoda > Insecta > Lepidoptera > Noctuidae > Noctua > Noctua comes. The sequence goes on along the minus strand of OY720295.1, from coordinate 9,362,106 downwards.
GTAGACATTCCCTGTGGCTTAGATCAAAAATCCAAGAGTGAATGTTGAAATACTCTAACATTAAATTAAATTAAATTCTTAAACATTCCTGAAATTATTTCTTGTACCGGTCATCTCAGTATGATATATTGAATTCACCGGGAGTGATATGAAGATTCGAACACCCCATCAGTTTGTGTAGTGCTGTCCCTTACACCGTGTATGAGGAGCAAGAGGGTCTCAATTTTGAAAGTCAACAGCTCACAACATAAACTTTAAAAGAATCCGATGAGACCTCCGCAACGGCACAGTGGGGGTGTCAAGAGGTTACGCAAAGACGGTATTGCAAAGTTAGAAGAACGCGCCACGTAAATTCCAGCGCGTGCTTTGCAATCCAGCTGAACTACTTTGTGATGTAAGCGCGCGTTCTGATACTGCTCTTGAACAAGTACTATGTCTCATCATCTGCCTAGCCTTTTCCCAACTATGTTAGGGTCGGCTTCCAGTCTAACCGGATGCAGCTGAATACCAGTATTTTACATGGAGCGACTGCCTATTAGACCTCCACATCCCAGTTAGTACTGGGCAATACGGTACCCCTTGGTAAGACTGGTTGTCAGACTTTCAGGCTACTGACAACCTGTAACGACCTGCAAAGCAACCTGCAACCTGTCAAAGATCTACAAATGACAGCCGGGACCAACGGCTTAACGTGCTTTCCGAGGCACGGAGGTAACTCGGTATGTAATGGGTGGTCACCCATCCACGGACCAACCTAAGCAAGCGCTGCTTAACCTGAAGATCGACCCCGAGCGGCTGTTATTATTTAGCCACGAGCTCCTCCAAGTACAATGTCATGTACAAGTATTATGTCTAAGAACTTATAATTGATCATTCAGTTGTCTAATTAAGAAGTACTATGGTTAAACTATCCATTATTTTAGTAAGTTTTGCCAGTCGCACCCGCTGTGAAGTCGTGGCTTCCGTGGTATGCTTGATTCACTCGCACACTAAATCCGTTACCTGTGTCACTGTCGCAAGACGCGTGTCGCTTGAGCGTATAGGTCATGGTCAAGGGGTTACGCAATTGAGGTGTTCATCAATATCATCATCAGCCTACAGCAGTTCACTGCTGGACATAGGCCTCTTCAATTTCACGCCACTTAATTCGATTCTCGGCAACTCTCATCCAGTTTCCACCAGCCACCCTGTGGTCGAGCCTGACGGCGTCCCACCTTACGTTTGCCGATTCGCGGTCTCCACTCAAGAACACGTCTACCACAACGGTGTTCATCGGTTCTACGGCTAATATGGCCGGTCCAGTGCCACTTCAGCTTACTTATTCCATGAGCCACGACAACGTGTATAATTACGCGTATGTGTGTGTGTATGATTGAGGTGTTCAGTACCAATTAATTGAATATTACACTTATTTACTTAAGTACCTACATATGTATGGAATTTAAAAAATAAAGCCAATAAGTACTTACTTATTTCGTTGTCAAAAATATAATGACTTTATTTTGCAGATAAATTTTATGCGTATATTTCAAAATGTATGTAGCCAATTTATTTTCAAACATAAAAATTGAATTCTACCATAAAACTATATTATTTTGTAGTGCCAAAAACATATAAACGCAAATTGTTTTCAAGCACGTAATTCAATTTTAGGATTCCGTAGTCTGAAAATTGGAGGAGCTCGTGGCTAAATAATAACAGCCGCTCGGGTCGATCTTTAGGTTAAGCCGTGCTTGCCTAGGTTGGTCTGTGGATGGGTGACCGCCCATTACATACCGAGTTTCCTCCGTGCCTCGGAAATCACGCTAAGCCGTTGGTCCCGGCTGTTATTTGTAGATCTTTGACAGTCGTTAGGCAGTCAGTGGCCCAAAAAGTCTGACAACCAGTCTTACCAAGCGGTATCGTATTACCCAGTACTAACTGGGTTGTGGAGGTCCGATAGACAGTCGCTCCATGTAAAATACTGGTATTCAGCTGCATCCGGTTAGACTGGACGCCGAACTCAATATAGTTGGGAAAAGGCTAGGCAGATGATGAGTCTGAAAATTGGAGTTAAAATATATTGTTAATGTTGACAAGTGGGCTAGACTAAGCCGACGATTCCCGACGTCCACCACCTGCTTGTGCACCGTGCACACAGCTGGTGGTTAGTGACACAAATTTTCAAATTTATTCTGTGACTCGACTTTTTTTAACTATTTCATGAAAAAGTCATTCAATAGGATTAAACTTAGAGGATTTTATTAATGATTTTAATGTTTGTAATTCTGTAACTACAAACGTGTTACTTTCGTGACTCATTTTTCATCAAAACACAACTTTTTGAATTTCACAGGCTACCCTGACGCTTCCACCTTAACCCCCCCCCCCCCTTCAAATTCAAAATTTAAACAAGTTTTTCACCACCGCTTGTTGACTATAAGAATTCTTTTTAAATATCTATCGTGTTACGTCTAGGAGCTCGTGGCTAAATAATAACAGGCGTGGTTAGGTTACGCCGTGCTTACCTAGGTTGGTCCGTGGATGGGAATTGGTCCCGGTTGTCATTTGTAGATCTTTGACTATCGTTACAGGTAGTCAGTTGCCCGAATGTCTGACAACCAGTCGTACCAAGGGGAATCGTATTACCCTGTACTAACTGGGTTGTGGAGGTCTATGGTCTGGGTTGGATAGGCAGTCGCTCCATGTAAAATATTGGTACTCAGCTGTATCCGGTTAGACTGGAAGCCGACTCCAGCATAGTTGTGAAAAGGCTAGGCAAACTACCGGCGTCAGGGCTCCAGAGAGAGGAACCTCCTAATAATACGAGCCGTGTCCAAGAGTACCGCTTTCTGAATCAAGCCCTTGATCCAGATGCCTAACGAGAGCCTCCTCAGATATTTATGATATTTAACACTTCAAACCCTGATTTTAATTGACCTGTAAACGCGACTGTGACTTCAAAAATATTATGATACGGAATTACGGAACCCTCAACTGTAAGCAATGCGTCGCCAATAAAAATGTAGGTTTACATACCGCTTTAGGTACGTACATCAACAAGCAGTTGTAATATTATTTTAAAACAATAAAAATCATCAAATAAAACCATTTTTTTAAATTAGCGCCATCTACCGTGATCAAGCGGAACTGAACACATCAAGATCGATATCTTGTAATTCCACTACTGCAAACTAGAGGTCGTTACAAAGATGAGACGAGAAAAATGGATAGCTTTATGAAAAGAGGGAAGAATAGGTGGATGGAGGATGATAGATACATAAACTCAAACTTTTTTCCCGTGGGGGTAGGCAGAAACCACAGAACAAAATCAAAATCAAAATATTTTATTTCAAAGTCAAAGTCAAAGTCAAAATTATTTATTTGCTGTAAATGTGGTACAAAAGATGGTAAAAATGACATGAAGTGCAATAACACATTTCGCCATAAAAATAGCATGCAAATATTATTAAACACAAATATTAAATTAGGTAGGTAACTAACTAAATAAAGTATTTATTTATGTAGAACAGGTTAGTTAGACTGTTAAATACTAAAAACGAATAATGTTAACATATTAAAGTATTTTAAACATACAACAAATTCTTAGCGTAATAAAATTGTTAAAATATACAAACACAACATCATATAATGTAGGTAATTCTTTACAATGCAATTCGGTATTTCACATAGGACTCGATGGGCACTTATAAAACGTCGACAAAAAGGTGCACGGTTCGGGTTGGTCGTTTCCTATGGAGAAGAACCGGTAAGAGACTCCATGGTTACTCTTTTCAAATTATTTGGTATTACAATATTATTATGGATACAGCATTTGTACTTAAGTATGGGGGGACATGAACGCCACCTGCTACGATCCTTACATACTCCTTGCGCCTCGACCACGTTCATACATCACACGCGCGCCGGTTGTTAGTACTGCGCACCTGACCTTTCTGATATATTTTTCAAAATTAATAATAATATTCATTCGATACCGTTGCTTTGGGACCAAAATTTACGTATAACCTTCGCTAGCTGTCATCTTTTAGAAAAATTTTGACCAAATTATTAGGATACTTGAGGAGCTCGTGGTTAAATAATAACAGCTGCTCGGGTCGATCTTAAGGTTAAGCCGCGCTTGCCTAGGTTGGTCCGTGGATGGGTAACCGCCCATTACATATCGAGTTTCCTCCATGCTCAGGAAAACACGTTAAGCCGTTGGTCCCGGCTGTCATTTGTAGATCTTTGACTATCGTTGCAGGTAGTCGGTGGCCTGAAATTCTGACAAACAGTCTTACCCAGTACGAACAGGGTTGTGGAGGTCAGATAGGCAGTCGCTCCATGTAAAATACTGGTACTCAGCTGCATCCGGTTAGACTGGAAGCCGACCCTAACATAGTTGGGAAAAGGCTAGGCAGATGATGATGATGACTCTAACTTCAATACTTAATGTGGCCCTGGACGACCGAACTTGGCAGCAAGCCACACTTCCCATTCGCTTGGGTGGTCTTAGTTTTCGAAAAATTTCTAGTATTAGTTTGCCAGCCTTCCTCGCCTTCGTCTACGGTACCAAAAAATTAACTAGAAAGATTCTGACTTGGAAGGTCTCCCACTAGGTGGACCGATGACCTGGTAAAGGTTGCAGGGATCCGCTGGATGCGAGACGCACGGGACCGGTCAATGTGGCGACACTTGGGGGAGGCCTATGTCCAGCAGTGGACGTCTTTCGGCTGAAATGATGATGATGATGATGATGATGATGATGATGATGATTCTGACTTCCTCAATGGTTGATTTGTTTGAACTCGTGATTGGCGGTCGTTTCCACTGGGTAACCACCGCTCACTGGTAAAAACCTTGCCATAATCAGACTAAAATGTTCCCACTGCTGGGACACAGACCTCCTCTCTATGAGAGTATAATTTTGTTAGTTACTAATGTAACATCATCATCTGCCTAGCCATTTCCCAACTTTATTGTGATTCTTTGTTGCACTCACTGGCTGTAAATCAGAGGTTAAATAATTAACATTGCACTCGGAAAAATAATCAATATTACATTTATTTAATTTTATACTAGTTGTTGAATGTCCCACGGCAACGTTTAAATTTGAATTATCCGTTATTGTATTTATAGGTTCTTCATCATCTGCCTTTTCCCAACTGTATTGGCTCCCAGTCTAACCGGATGCAGCTGAATACCAGTATTTTACACGGTACGACTGCCTATCTGACCTCCACAAGAAATGTAATATTTTCAGAAATTTAAACTATTAAAATAATCTTTCCCAACAAGCCTAAAAGTGAACCGTTTAAAAATTAAATATATTTAGTTTAATTTATTTCTGCAACTTTTGGGCTCGCTTTAGTAAAAAACACATGTTTGTCATCGTCCGGTCTCGACCAATGGGAAGCGAGCGCGCCAAAAAACACAGTAATTAAGCATTCAGGTATCAAGATGGTGGATGGGTGACGGTATCTTGTCGTTTGCTGGCGAGTTTTTAGGACATGGCAAAGATTTTAATGGGGTCTGCAAAGATAGTCTATGAAAACGAGGTTTTTAAGAGGGGACACGGGCTACGATTTCTTCATACAAATTTTGACGAAATCGACGTTTCGTATTCCCGTTTTTTCTTCCTGAATATTTTTTTTTATTTTTTTTTTTCATAATTTCAAGGTCTACTGTAGACACGTCCCTTTCTTAAAATTATAATGTTAAAATAATTTAATCGGCTCAGTTTTCGAGTAGAAAAAAGGGGAGTACAAAACGTCGATCTTGTCAAAATTTTTGTGATATAATCGGTCTGAGCTGCAGCTGTCCCTATTGCACTCTACGCTCGCAGGCTTGACGAAGCGCGACGGCAATAGTTTCTTCAAATACCTATTTTTCAAATCCCTCTCAGGCCCTGTCTCCTCTTAAGGATATTTAGAAAAGGAGAGTAGTCTTTGAAAATCTTTTCCGAAGAAACCTTGGGCCCTGCCTGGCGATTATCATTGGCAGGGCAGATGATCTTGGAGGCAGGTCAAGGTGACAGGTAGACTGCTCATGCAACAACATCGTTGTCTGTTGACAATCTACGGGGTGGAGGGGACGCCGACGCTAAAACGGTTACCACGTATTCAGTACATCATTCTGAGCCTCGACCACGAGGAAATTTTTCGTCGGTTAAAAAGTTTAAAATCTACACTATTAATATTATAAAGCTGAAGAGTTTCTTTGTTTGGTTGAACGCGCTAATCTCAGGAACGGCTGGTTCGAATTGAAAAAATCTTTTAGTGTTGGATAGCCCATTTATCGAGGAGGGACATAGGCTATATAACATCACGCTACGCAAAAAGAAAACAAGTCAGAAGCGGCGGGTGAAACTGCGGGGCACAGCTAGTTAGAGATGAAATAACAATGAATTTTCCAGTAGGAATATGTATTTCATAAAATATATTATAAGTAACGCTTTTCAGTTATGACGGTTGCCACACCGGCAAATTGCAAAAATTGTAAGAAAAGGGGAATGCCAGGCCGCCATAGTGATTTAGGCCCTGAGTGCCCACATGTAAAACCGAATGCTAATATTAGTATACACCACAAATAATTAATTGATAAAACAAAATTATTGAAAAAACTCAGAGTTTCCAAATTATAAGGATTTTTTTTTTTTAATTTAAGGTTTTTTTTCGATCGCCGCATTGTGTAGATCATTGAATTTATTATATTATGTTTTGTAAGTCGATTGTAAATGCATATAATGCATTGGAATTTCTTTACACAAAAGGACAAACGTCGTCTTTCTTTTTCTTAAACTCAAATTACCACTTCGTGGCACCCGTTTTCATTTGGTAGAAGACATAAAGGAGAATTCGCGGCAAGAACTGAACTCAATTCCAGAAAAAGCATTTAAAATGCTTTGATGATTGGATTATTCGTTGGTGTAAGTGTATCGTTTCTGAAGGAGCATACTTTGAAGGCGATGAAATAACTTTTTATGAATAACTAACATTTTTCTTATTATTATCGTTTCCCGGTACATTTTCGACAGAGTAGTATATGCAAAATTTCAGATTGATTGGTTCAGTGGTTTAGGCGTGAAAAGGTAACAAACAAACTTACTTTCGCATTTATAATATTAGTTAGGATAGCATTAGGATCTTTTATATAAAAAAAAATACCGTAACGTTAAGATGTCCGCGTCGCTCCTCAGTAAAAGCGTCGCTGCTAATTATTATGTACAGTGCCCCCTGCCGTCCGTTTTTGTGACTACAATTTGCGAAACGATTTGATATGTTGCTACTAAACGATATTGACAGATGAAGGATGTTGTAATAATACGCAATGAGATATGAGTGTAACTTGCTTTTGAACTTAGTAGCTTACTCAGATTTCAGAAATCTTCTTTACGGACATTGCTGTACTTTCCCGGACGAGATCTTTCAGAGAAAGCTCTACTTCTTCAAGATATTATCATCTTCGTAGCCTTTTTAGCAGTTATAACCTAGTGGTGTGACCGTTGGACTGCTAAGTCATAGGTCTCAAGTTCGAGCCCAAGACGCGCACTTATCATTCCTCGGATTCATGTGCGGATTGGAATTCCTGATGGAAACACCCGGAAATCGACACCAGGACCTCATGCACAGCTGTCGCGCTTGCGACCACTAGACTAATGATCCAGTCAAAAACTAAACATCAAATCATGGACAGATCCACAGACAGACAGACAGGACGAATCCGTAAGGGTTCCGTTTTTACCATTGGCAGCGCAACCCCAAAATTGGCGGCATTCTTCACACCGAAATCCTTTATTGTCGTCAGCAGAGAATCAATCATCGCTACTATTCTTCTATTGGCACATTTGTACTTCGCAGGTAAACCTTTTAATATAAATTCAATGAAAAGGGACTTGATTTCACAATAGATACGACGAGGTGACAAAAAGACTGCCATTTCCTGTGGTAGGACATTCTTTTCTTTGTGTGCTGTATGGATGGAGTACAGTGGTTGCTATGCTACACGGAAGCTTTAACTTTTCACCGCCAACGTACACAGAACGCGACGCCTCGCCAGCGCCAAGCTATAATTTTATAACGAAGTATACAGTAAACAGTAGTGATGAGGGTATCGTCATATCGATGAATGAGATTTACACGCTTTAAATACAGTACTTTTATGTTTGATGTAGTTAAAAATTAAGAGTTTCTGATGAAGTCGTGGCGCTGGTGGCACGGAAATCTGGAACTTCTATTGAAGTCCGTGGCGGTGAAAAGGTTAAACTCAGCTTCAAGCTTGCAGCGATGATGATTATCTTTGCTGACGACAATAAAGGATTTCGGTGTGAAGAATTCCGCCAATTTTGGGGTTCCACTACCAAATGGCAAAAACAACCCTTACAGATTCGTCCTGTCTGTTTGTCTGTCTGTGGGTCTGACCATGATTTGATGTTTAGTTTTTGACTGGTCTAGTGGTCGTTAGTGCAGCTGCTCAGCATGAAGTCCTGAGTTCGATTCCCAGGCCGTGCAGTGTTATTGGGTTTTCCCATCAGGAATTTCTCAGAAGCAGCCACGGAGTCTGGATTTGTGTCCGGTTGATGGCAACAGGCTCACCCCCTATTACATGGGACTTAAACATAACTGGCGAAATGTGGGTGTACTATTAGGTACATCTCTGCCTAACACTTTGAAGGCGTGATGTTATGTTATTAAGGTCCCATGTCATGTTCCATGGTCATTATATAGTTTCAAATATTATCGCTTTAGCTACTACACAGCCCTAAGTGATGACTATTGGTGACTAATGCTAAGATTTACGACACAACTTTGTGACCCGGATACGCTCCTTTTGCATGACCACGTTTTTCAATCAATGGACGTTTTTTTGAAAAGGTTTTCATACAAAAATGTGAATGGTGCGGAAAAGAACACCAACTGAGGTACTAATTAATAAAATAATAATTAAATCCATCATCATCATCATCATTTCAGCCGAAAGACGTCAACTGCTGGACATAGGCCTCCCCCAAGTGTCGCCACATTGCCATTAAATCCATAATTAAATCTTAATTCAGAACCAAAAACGGTAACGGTAACGGTAAAATATATAGTTATTCTGTACAAATAAATAAAATTAAAGTGTCTGTAATTTCTAAATAACAGCTTTTTACTGCGTAAGTATATGCGGTACTTTTAACTTTTTTTTTTTAAATTTTTGTCGGTCTGTTTGTTCCGGCTAATCTCCGAAACGGCTACACCGATTTTGACCGGACTTTTACTGGCAGATAGCTTGATGTTATAAGGAGTAAATTAATAGGTTATTTTAAAAAGAATTAGGGTTCCTTGCAAAAACATTAAAACCCTTGAATTTGTTGTTAACTAATTCAAGAGTTTTATTTTTTTTGTAGTTTTAGCTCTGATTCAAATAGGGAAGTAATTTCCTCAAGACCTATGCGAACCATGATAGCAGTTACACATTTTTTTATGTGACGTAGCTCACTCATACATTGTCTTCGTAAAATTAATGACGGTTAAAGCTATGCAACTCATCATCTGCCTAGCCTCTTCCCAACTATGTTAGGATCGGCTTTCAGTCTAACCGGATGCAGCTGAATACCAGTATTTTACATGGAGCGACTGCCTATCTGACCTCCACAACCCAGTTAGTACTAGATAATACGATACCCCTTAGTAAGACTGGTTGTCAGACGTTTTGGGCCACTAGGACAACATGTAACGACTGTCAAAGACCTACAAATGACAGCCAGGGCCAACGGCTTAACGTGCTTTCCGAGGCACGGAGGAAACTCGGTATGTAATGGGTGTAATCATTTAGGACATTTATTATAACTAAATTATATTTACGTTATATACAGACTACAAATAGAACTAACCTAATGAAAAAAAAGAATTAAAGTAAGAAAACATAAACAAATAAAAAACGACGACAAAAGGACACTTCAGAGTGCGTCAAAGTACTCCTCCGCATCGCTGTCAACTGGAAACGTGCCCAGAAGACTGGCAGCATTGCCACGCTGAATGGCAATGCTAATTCTTTGGCCAAAGAAAGAGCCAGCCCTCTGGTCACGCGAAGAGTCGACCAGTCGGCGAGAGATTTCCTTAAAAAGGAGACGCGCACTCGGGCCCCATGACCCGAGCGTTTCGACCCCAAACTGCTCAAAACTGTAATTACCATTTAGGACTAAGTATTCATTTTCGCCTCTTTTGCCTCGCCGCACTCAGGTTCATATAACCCCTAAAGAAAAAGATATAGGGCCTTACTAGTTTAGCCACTGATTCCAACTTATAGCCGCCATAAAAAAAAAAAAAAACATTTTTCATTTCTCAATCACTCATAATGTTTTATCGATTTTTTAGAAGACATCATTCTAGTAAAATGTGTAAAGTCTCTCTGTTTGGTCGCGGGACTTATGGAATTACCGTGACCCTGGAACATAAAGGGCTATTGAAGGATACCGTGGATTTTAGTCAGTACATGTCTGACAGTCCCTCCCGCTCTGCCCTGGGTGGGAGGACTCATTTGATGACTTTACCACGATAAAAAAAAAAAAAGTCTCTCTGTTTATTTAAGTTAAATAGATAGATACTATCATGGTGGAAGGGACACCGACGCTGAAACTGTTACCACGTATTCAGTACATCATTCTGACCCTCTCCCCACAAATAGAAAATTTTCAACGGTTATTAAAAAAATAAACAGCTGTTTCCTACAGATCTGCAATACCTACACGGTCAAAATGTATGGAACTGCGGATTTTTTTTATGAATGCGTTACAAGGATAAATTTCAACTTTAGAATGTTTATAACGTTTAGCGAATTTGGTTAATATGTAAAAATAGGATTAAAAATTAGTATCGGGAATTTATTTTTGGTTAGTAACGATGTCTGTAAGGTTTTTGTTTAATTTTCTCTGATGTTTCGTATTAATGAATAAAATTACTTTTTATCCGACTGTACTTCTGTCTGAAAGCAAATCTGTCCTAACGCGAATCTGTCCTAACGCGAATCTGTCCTAACGCGAATCTGTCCTAACGCGAATCTGTCCTAACGCGAATCTGTCCTAACGCGAATCTGTCCTAACGCGAATCTGGCGTAAAGCGAATCTGTCCTTATGCTAACAAATGGTTCAGAATGATGTACTAACCCATGGTAACCGTTTTAGGGTCAGCGTCCCTACCATCCTGTATATAAATAGTTTTTCACCTACCACACACACAAAGTCACGGTCAAAACTAAGTTCACATAAAACCTACTGATTCAATTATAACAACATTGAATGATAGCAGAAGGGACATACAAAATAGAAGTGTTGCCTTTTTACTTGTTTTTCAATATGGCGTCTCATTTAGTGCGTATTGTTGCGACGGCCATGTTTTTTTAGGTGAGCACTGGCGGGTGAAAAGGTCTTTTAATCTGGCTGCTAAGAAAGGCTTATCGAAAAATCAATTTTAACAAAAAAACAAATGTCAAACACCACCAAATACAAGATCCAAGTGAATGGCGAAGAATTGTAATATTTCCATGAAGCATTTATTTATTTATTTAAAACTCTTATACTATCATTACAGGTTACAAACCTAATGCGATAGCTAAGACTACTTGTAATAATTATTAAAGCCTCGTATCCACTAGGCAACAATTGACGCGCAACACGTGACGCTCAACATGTTCGGCAGCGTTGCACAACATCGCGCGACGTTGCCAGCTGGCGCGCAACATGACGCACGGCTTGTTGTTTGTTTCGGAGCAACATGCAGTTGAGCATCAAATGTTGTCGAGTGGAGACGTGACGCGCAGAAATGTCCGTGTGGTGTCGCCGCTGAAATCAACACTAGTTCCTCTAGCGACATGTTGTCGACTACTGATGCGACGGAAATCATGTGTAGACAGACAACGTTGCTGAACAAAAGTTCCGCGCTGACTTGCAACACGTTGATCAACATGTTGTGCAACATGCCGTGAGCCAAATGTTGCCTAGTGGCTTTACTATTTAAAATAACCTTACATTACTAACAATTACACATGAATACATCTACTTGACCCAGTTAGTCTTTTTCCAGTCGAGACAAAACAAGGAAGTCAGACGACGAAAAGACAATGCCTGGAACAGCTACTGGTCCATAAAAGAGCTTATGAAATGAAATCTCTCTTTGTCACTCAAGCGAAAAATCATGGACATGTGCATTCTTCCCATTCTGACATATGGATCCCTGACTTGGTCTTTGACAAACATTCAAATGTCCAAACTCAAGGTTTGCCAACGTGCAATGGAGCGCAGCGCAGTATCCTCGGCGTCAAACTTACCGATCATGTACGCAACACCACACTGCGCTGCAAAACACAAATTACTAACGTTGCTCAAAAAGCCGCTGAGCTAAAGTGGGACTGGGCTGGCCATCTCTGCCGTATGCCCGACGAGCTGTGGGTCAAAATAACTACGATTTGGAGCCCTAACACAGCCAGACATACGTACTGACTGCCTGTAACGACTGTCAAAGATCTAAAATGGCAGCCGGGACCAACGGCTGAACGTAGTTTCTGAGGCACGAAGGAAACTCTGTTTGTAATGGGCGGTCACCCATCCACGGAACAACCCAGGCAAGTGCGGCTTAACCTGAAGACCGACCCGAGCGGCTGTTATTATTTAGCCACGATCTCCTCTTATTTTTGTCACATTTCAGCAGAGTACCTATTAAATCTTCAAACGAATTCTCAATTTGTAGTCCACATTGCTCTCCTGTCTACCCCCGTGTATGTTTATCCAGTCGCTACAATATCCTGACGGGAACAGGCGACGGACTGCGTCTGCCGCGTCGCTTTAGATGACTTCATACATGTAGGAGGCTCTCAATAACATCACATTAGCCTTTTACCTGGACAGGATACGCGACGTGACTTGCGACTGACGCTTGTGTCTGCGACTACGTCTTGCGACTGCATCTTGCGACAGCGTCTTGTGACAGCGAGAATTTAAAATCAGAATAAAATTAATTAATTCAAATAAATTAAATATACCTCCGTTTTTTTACAAATAATGGTGAGCTCTTTATTCTATACATTTTTTTTATTCTATTATTTTTTCTTCTAAAAACTCAAATCAATGTGTAAATAGCACGTTTCTGGTTCGAAGACGTAAACTTTGTTTTAAATAAATTGTTGTACTAATGGTACACCTCTGTCTAACCCTTTTTCTTTTTTTTTTTTTTTTATCGTGGTAAAATCATCAAATGAGTCCTCCCACCCAGGCCAGAGTGGGAGGAACTGTCAGACTTGTACTGACTAAAATCCACGGTGTCCTTCAATAGCCCTTTATGATCCAGGGTCACGGTAATTCTATAAGTCCCGCGACCCCGGCAGGCTTTCGCCCTCTAGAGGGGGGCCCCGTCATAATGCTGACACTCTTTGAGGCGCGCGTGGAACACAACGCGCCGTCGACCCGAGCATGGTCCATGATCGGACAGCGAGTCGCCCATTACTCGCCGCCCGCAAGCCCGCGCCTACGGTGGCCGGAGATCGTCTGCCGACCTCCGGCGCCGTGGGCGTCTACCACTGCGGCTGGGGTGGAGGGAGGACGCTGTCCTCTCCCTCACGCGGCCCGCCTCCTCCTTCGCGAGCATGACTGCTTCGCAGAAGGAGGCGACCGCTTCCCACTCCGTCTCGCCCCGCAGCATGGCCTCGACCAATGCCGGGCGCGAGAGGTCTCCGCCTATCGCCGCCGTGAGGACACGGCGGTGCCCTGCCCAAGCGGGGCAGTCCTGCACAGTATGCTCCACCGTGTCCTCCGGGCGGTCCTCGCAGTGGTGACACCCAGGCGTTTCCTCCTTCCCCATCAGACACAGGTACCTCCCGAAGCTTCCGTGTCCGGTGAGGACCTGCGTCATGCGGTAGGTCAGGACGCCGTGACGCCTATCCAGCCACTCCTCAAAGAGGGGTCTTACCGCCGCGATTGCGGCGTGCCCGGACCTCGGTTGCGACAGTCGTTTCTGTCTAACCCTTAGGTTATAACCGGCGTGATATAATGTAGGTATGTATTTTTTATTTAATTCTAACCCATATTGTCCCAGTGCAGTACAAAACACGCCATCATCATCTGCGTAGCCTTTGCCTAACTATGTTGACCCCAACATAGTTAGGCAAGGGGTCGCCTTCCAAGCTAACTGAATGCAGCTGAATTCAGCTGAATTTAGCTGCAGTCCCAATGTAGTAGCTACACTATCTGACCTCCACAACCAAGCTACTGGGTACTACGATACCCATGGTAAGACTAGTTGTCCGACTTTTGGGACCAAAAGTACTATGCATGTATAAAAAATCGTAGGATTTGAACCCAAAACCTGTAGCTGACGAAAGCATCAGGTTTTCGACCGGTAGCCCACAGAGGCCTTAAAAATAAATGATAGCAACTTAAGTACTAAGAGAAATTGCAAAAAAAAACGTTTAAATGACAAAAATTGATCCCAAGAAAATACAATTAGTCGGTGGAAAATGAAAGATCTGTGTAATTTTACAAAATGGCCTCCAAAAAACTGTACCCTGGACTGAACACAAATATTTTTTATAACTACAACTTGAAACCTACCTTAAATCTTTTCAGCCAAAGTATATTTTCAATTGTCATTACAAGATGTATGTGAAAATTTTTCGCAGTACTTGCTCAGTTGAAATGAAACTGTAGATTTGAAGAGGTAAGGTTGGTTTTTAAACAGATAATGTTTGGTATGAACAAAATTTTTCGGGGCAGAGAGCCAATTAAAAAAATCCGTAGAGTAAAAACTCGGGATTCAGTTGAAACTATATTGATAGCTCATGGGTTTGTCTGTTGACGTTAAATATAAAATTTAATAATGTTACAGCAGTGATAGTCTAGTGGTGTGAACGTCGAACTGCCAAGTCATAGGTCTCGAGTTCAAACCCAAGACACGCACCTCTGATTTTTCGGATTCATGTGCGTATTGTATAATTATCGCTTGCTTCGGTGAAGGAAAAACATCGTGAGGAAACCAGCATGCCTGAGAGATATTCTCGACTGTATGTAAAGCCAAGTCAGAGCCTCATGGACGGCATTAAAACTCTGACACCAGGTTAGGCACTAACCACACTAAAGAAGACAAAGAATGAAGTAGGTACCTATGCGGGACAGCCGATGCATTTTTAGGAAAATTTGAATTTCGCAGGTCATCCTGGCGCTTGCCCCTGCTTGATTTAATAATAATACAGCATAATTTACAACAACTACTTACTACTAACTAGTACAACAACAACACTACACACAACACACAACACAACACAACACAATAACTACTTACTAGTTGATAAAACTAAAAAACCCGACTGAAAAAACTGAAAAACAAGCACATTTTAAACTAAACAAAAGTTGGAAGCAGGCAGGGCCCATTTGAATATAAAATTACAAAAATGGAACCAACCCCCCTTTTGGGCTTCGCCGCAGTCAGCTTAAAAGAACTTACTAATCATTGTTTTGATTAATCTTACCATCATCATCCGATTAGCCTTTTACAAACTATGTTAGGGTCGGCTTCCAGTCTAACCGGATGCAGCTGAATACCAGTATTTTACATGCCGCGACTGCCTATCTGACCCCCACAACCCAGTTATTCCTAGGTAATACGACACCTTGGTAAGACTGGTTGTCAGACTTTTTGGGCCTGTAACTACTGTCAAAGATATACAAATGACAGCCGGGACCAACGGCTTAACGTGCACGGAGGTACGGAGGAAACTCGGTATGTAATGGGTGGTCACCCATCCACAGATCAACCACCTAGGCAAATTAATGCTTAATCTTACTATTGGTTACATTAACAATCCGTTATTATTCATATTAGATCAGGACGAACCGCCATCTTGAGACAGACAGACACACACCACAACTTCTTACTACACCATCATTTAGGCCAAACCGAAGGCTTCACATTCCACAGGCTTGTATTAAAACATTGTTTAAATATATTAAATAATAAGATGGACGGACCGACTCGCTGGCAAATTATAATTGTAGCGATACTTTGAAAGGGGCATAGATTAATGAACAGATAGTACACAAACACTGTTTTAAGCTTTCACGGTTTACAACTAAACTTATACTGTCACTTACGGGATATCGGGAGCTCAAAATAATGAACAATCACGGAAGATATCCCGTAAGTGACAGTATAAGTTTAGATAGTGCACAATCTTTAGGCTGCCATTCCGTTAGAGCTGCGCTAAACTGTTAAGTGAAAGATTGTTTTTAACTTAAAAAATAAAACTAAAAATAGAAAAATAAAAGTTTCAAAAGTGACTTTTGTTTATTCGATTCAGTTTTTTGCCACTGACTTCTGAAACTAAAGTTATTTTTCTGTCTTAATAATATTCATTCAAACAAGAAAAGAATCATCAAAATCGGCCCTCAATTGGCGAAGATATCGCTGAACATACACAAAAAAAACAGTTGAATTGAAAACCGCCTCCTTTTGGAAGTCGGTTGAAAACCGCTTTTCGCCAATGACATTAGTTTAAAGAAAATAAATCAGACAAAATTCACTCATCTGACAGAACTCCAGAATACTCCAGATATACTGAAATAGCCCTCAGTATCCGCGAACACATCACATGGTTACGGCCAAGAAATAGACACATAATGGGTGTAAAAGTACCAACACATGGTTGACGAAAAGCTATTTATAACAGGAGTTTTCTGCGTCTTCTTCTTTTTTTGCGTGTCGATGGCTATTCAAATTGAGTCAGCCCTAAATTTGGCGACAAACGTGGCACCCTCAGTAGCGTCCATCAGCTCCTGTGAGTGATGTGCAAACAACAGGACAGGCAGGACACGATATCATGTGTTTTATCGTTTGTGGGGTAACACCACATTTAAACACTGTTTTAAGCTTTCACGGTTTAAAACTAAACTTACACTGTCACTTACTTGCCAACCTGCGATCATGGCGCTTGCAACAGCGTCGAAATATCGGGAGCTCAAAAATATGAACAATCACGGAAGATATCCCGTAAGTGACAGTAAAAGTTTAACACCACATTTGCTCTCCAACGCAGAGTCATATATTTATATTGATGTAAAAAATATTTATGCTGTCTTGGCTTCCGTACGTATTTTCATGGGTGACCACTGAAAACCAGCGCTGTGCTGTGGGCCCCCATAGCACAGCATCATGCTGAGTGGTAACCTGCTTGTCGCAGTCACGACGTGCAAGCTGTTAACTTTTTTTCTATTTTTGTTCCGTGCTGTTGAATTTATAGTTTATTGTTTATTTTTTTTTATAATTTTGTATGATGCAAGTCTTGTCCCTGCGACAAATAAATATTTTTTCTTTCTTTTTTCTATGAATCCACCTGAACAGGTTTTCCTTGCTTCAGCCAACCTGTGTCTGGAGTCTATTTAAAGACTTCCAGGACAGCCAGGGCATCTCTTGTCCAGGTGGGAGATTTTCAGCAAGTTGCACAAATGGGTTGGGTGAGGAGACACAGCTTCATTCTCTCCTTAGAGCATGTGCCACTAAGCCACACACATTACAAAATTGTTCCGGCTTTTCAGTATAATGCCACATCTGTTACAACACGTATACTCTATGGCAGCCAGACAGAAGTTTGACATAGTGCGCGTTCCCTGCTCGGCTGTCATTAGTAAGATCCGAACGAATACGTTGCGTGGTTCGCGATATGCCTTAAAGGGGGCTTGGAAAGAAATCCTGGACGTTACTGTAACGTTTAGAGATTTCAAATACTTAGCGGCTATCATGCTCCTGCATCACGATCCTAAATTATTTTCAGTCGGGTCTTCTTCTTCCATACTTCTCTTTTAGCCGTCATCTCAGCAGCACCTCGTTAGCGTCACCTCCTTTCTTGCCATATCATCCTTCACACAGTCCATCCATCGTTTCTTTGGTCTTCCTCTACTTATATAGCCATCCATATATATAGCCATCCCAATTAATACTTAAAATACTGGATGGACTACAACATGTGGATAAATCATGTTTGCTCTTCTTTCTACCGGTACATCCACCAGCAGTGCTGCTAAATGATTGCTTAGGAAGTCTTCATAAAGTTCCCCATTCAGTCTTCGAGGTAAAAAATGTGGGCAAATCAATTTGTCGTCGATAGTGCTGATCCAAACATCCTCCTGTAGTAGATTAAAAACGGTTTTTATAATGTAGTCCATGAATTTGTTTTAAGTTTCATACCTTTTTAGATAGCTGACAAGACATGGATATTTTCTTAGTATTTCTTTATCCATTTTTTATGAAGCAATGGCAAAAATTACAAAAAAAAAATATTTAGTGATTTTTGCCAAAGTTTTAGGCATTTTTGAACTTTTAATAATTAACAAAGGTCTTGGTCGCGGGACTCATAGATGGTCGCGGGTCTCATAGAATTACCGTGACCCTTACATAAAGGGCTATTGAAGGACACCGTGGATTTTAGTCAGTACAAGTCTGACAGTCCCTCCCGCTCTGCCCTGGGTGGGAGGACTCATTTGATGATTTTACCACGTTAAAAAAAAAAAAAAGGTCTGCTACTCGTAGCAGACCTTTGTTAATTATTAATTAATTTTAATTCTTGTACAGTCGCGCCGTAAATAATTTTAAAATTGGCTTCAAATGATTTAATATGGGATTTTTCATAAACTACTAAATCCCACAACAGCTCCGCTTCTGCAGGGCTTCTTACATAGAAAACATTAAAATAATCTTCAAAGAAACACACATAGACCTTCTCCGTTTAACCATAATGTATTCCACAGATTATAGAAGCGGAATGCGCAAAGACAAACACTCTGTAGATTATGATTGTAAAACAAAAAACCGACCACCAACACTCAGGTGACAGTTTATACATGATGCTACGAATTTGACAAGAGGGTAAAAAATACAAATAAAATTGAAGGGTCTGTTTGTTATTTCAAAATAACAGCTTGTTGCTAAATGCATAATGAAAGACTATACGGTACTTATATGTATAAAAAATAATAATGTCTGTCTGTTTGTTACGGTTAATCTCCGAAACGGTTGAACCAATTTTGACGGGACTTTTACTGGCAAATAGCTGTTAGTATAAGGTCTAACTAACGCTACTTTTATTTTCGAAAAATAAATAGGGTTCCGTGCAAAAAAATTGAAAACCTTTTAAAATTTGAATTTATTCCGTATTAATTATTAATCCGATTGAACCGATTCAAATAAAGAAGTAATTTCACGTGGACAAAGGTCGCGGGCAACAGCAGCAGCTAGTATAAGAACGGAACCACCCTGTACACAAAATAAGGCCCTGTTTACACTGTCAACAGTCGACGTGCGACATTTAGTCTTCAAACAACGCGCCTAGCCAGAACCCGCCTTATACTAATTGGTACTAACAATATGGTACCGATCTGACACTGTAGTGCCATCGTGTCACTATTAGTTGTCAATGAATAATTTTGAATGTTCTTACCAATATAAAACGGTCAGTATCTAGATTATTTGATGGAAATGTAAACATTGGTCAGAATACGTCCCTGTGTGTATGCCAATGTGTAGTGTTACTTACAAATTTAGGGCTTATATCTTACTAATATTTTTACTTTTGTTTGTTACTCTTTCACGCAAAAACTCCTGAACGGATTTGGATGAAATTTAGCACACAGATAGTTTATAACCTGGATTAACATACAGGTTACTTTTTATCCCAGTAGTATGATTCCGTGGGACAATTATCGAACTCCACGCTGGTGAAGCCGTGGGCATGAGCTAGTTTGATTATATTTTATTGTGATGATCCGACAGAGAGCCAGCGGTGACATAGCTCACAGAATAAGTACGCGTAAGCTGAAGTGGCACTGGGTCGGTCATATTAGCCGTAGAACCGATGACCGTTGGGGTAGACGTGTTCTTGAGTGGAGACCGCGAATCGGCAAACGTAAGGTGGGACGCCCTCCGGCTCGGTGGAGTGACGATCTCCGCAGGAAGGCTGGTAGCAACTGGATGAGAGTTGCCGAGAATCTAGTTGAGTCGCGTGTGGTTGAGGAGGCCCACGTCCAGCAGTAGACTGATGTAGGCTGATGATGATGATTTGATTATTTGAATATTTAAATCTGAAATTCTAATTTAATTTGACCTTAATCGTGTGTAATTTTAAGTTTATTGTTCGAAGTCAAACCTGCCAACATGTATTTCAATTAGTTTAGCCATTAAAAGCACCTTGGAGTGTCATTTGTAGACCTTTGACAGTCGTTACAGGTAGTCAGTGGCCCGAAAGTCTGACAACCAGTCTTAGCAAGGGGTATCGTGTTACCCAGTATTTATAAGGTTGTGGAGGTCAGATAGGCACTCGCTCCATGTAAAATACTAGTATTCGGCTGCATCCGGTTAGACTGGAAGCCGACCATATCAGTGGTCGGTAAAGGTTAGGCAGAATGATGATGAGGCATAACTAAGAAAATGGACGCGGGAGCCATTTTGTATTTTTTTCTTAGAAGCCAAAAGTGCGAAAAGATAATATTGCCAAAAACATCTGCCATTTTTTTCTCTAACCTAATTCCAAATTCGAATCCCAAAGTATAGAGTTACCATAAAGCACGCCGAATTACAAAAGATCTTTTTTTGAAAAAGGAACCATTCTCTGAGGATTAAGATTGACGAAAGAACTGTCTGTGCTAGATTTTCAATGTAGCTGTCAAAAGATTTTTTGCAATGAATATGTACCTTATTTTTAAAGCAATAAGAACTCAATATGATTTACTGGACTGTCAAAATAATGTGTTGAAATCTTTTCTATAGAATTTTGGAATAACAATAGCAAAGTCTTTTTTGAAGTTTTTAAAATGATTTCCTATTCGATTTTGTTCTCTATTTTAAACACCATAAGAATGTCATGATATTATTGGACGTAACATTAAGTTTGTAAAAATATGCGAAATCTTACAGCTGATGTATTGTCGATATTCTAAATCCAAATTGGATTCAATGTAAAATGAGTAAATACAAATACGTAGAATTTTGAAATTGGAACCTTTTTGGCTTCCATTTTGAATTTTGACAACAAATTGATGAATTCTTATATGAGGCGTTTTTGACGGGGCACGAAGAAACTTTTAAACATTGATTCAGTTGTAACTTAGACCCGTTTCTATGGTCTTAATTACTTTTGCAAACATTTGTTACCCGACTACGGCGAAGTAAAAAGGAGCAGAGGGCATACATACATACCGGTCAAAATCATAACCTACCCTAAGACGACATGACAGCTACAGTAAGAGATAATAAACTTAAGGGCAAAGTGGCATACGACCACGGCTATCCTCTGAACATCACTACGAAAATGTATTAAATACATTAAAATATATTATAACGTGAAAATGGTTTATTTAATAGACGATAAATATTTAATGGTCATAGATCAGACGAGAATATTTTCTTGTTACAATCATACTTTTTAGAGCGTGATTTCAAGTCGTCGGGTTTGAGTTTTTGATCCAAATTTTTAAGTATATGCAATAGACAAGAATTTAAACGAAGTAAGAACCTTCAGAGAAAGCGAAGCTAAGAATTACAACTATTGGCAGTTCTAACTTCAAGTAATTACTAAACTAGAGAATAAACTGTATCTAAGTTATTACTTTTACTCAAGTAGGTAATAATTTTGACTTGTTTATAGATACTATAAGAATTATAACTTTTGACAGTTGTAACTTTAAGAAATTATAGAATAAAAATCGTATCATAACTTAATACTTACTTTTACTCAAGTGATCACTTTGACTTGATTATAGTTACGAATGTAAGAATTCTAACTTTTGGCAGTTCTAACTTCGACTTCAGTTCTTCTTCGCCTTTTTGAGGGTAGTGGTTGAACCTACGCTGGCCTGGTCTCAACCTGTGGCCTAGTACTTAAGATGCAGGATTCAAAAAGCTTATAATGGATGTACCGGACCCATAACGGAGTTGTTCTCTACGTCATTGCGATGTTTTTTTTTCTTGTAGACCATACCTGGGAAGCTTCTAGTTACGGAGATATTGGGGGTCAAAGTTCCAACTTTTTCACAAGTTTTTTTTTAAATACATGTTTTTTCATGTTATAACTGTACTTTAAACACATTCACGATCCTCGTACTATTCAATGCATCCATCCATCCAACTTTTGCGTAAAGTTACTTAGTTTGATATACAGAATGCTTGGTTGACGGCTTCGTGAAGGGCCCTTTAAGACATTCGTATGATTCCTCCTGCCCTTATCCCAATTCATTTGTGGTCGGCGCAGCATGTCTTCTTCTTCCATACTTCTCTATTACTCATCTACTCAGCAGTCACCTCCTTTCTAGCCATATCAACCTTTTACTTAAAGTTTTATCCATATCGAGTTCAACTGCATTTAACAACATTCCCAGAGAACCGAAAAGTTCAATAATAACAAGAAGAACCCAAAAAAATAACTGTGACTGCACTAACTAACCGAATTCAAAGCGCTTTTGTCAAAATTGTTCACAAAAACCAGCTTGTTTAGATCAAATACCACGTTAGATGACCAATTTAAAAAGAACCCTAATTCCTTACAATTGCTGTCAATAAAAGACTTTCTTAAATTGGTCGGGAAAACCAGTGTAAGAATACCTTTCCGTTGATCGAAATTTGAATGGCAAAGAGGTCTTATTAAATTGGCTTTGTCGTGTGAAAGACGACCAAATTGAAAAGAACTCTCTGCGCGTATTAAATTGAATAGATTTAAAGTCTTTTTAAATTGGACGTGTCTTTCATAAGTTTGTTAAACAGCCAGTATAATCAGACCTTGATCTTGATACCAAATTATTTGAAACAGAGGTCTTTTAAATTTTGGTTTGCTCTCATAATAGGTTCAAGAAAAAAATGATCGAATGAGTCAAGATCAATATGAATTGCGTCGCATGGGGTCTCGATTTCCGCTATTTAAACAAAATTGGGTAGGCAGTGGTGTTAGGAAGGAGTTCAATACAAGAAGGCTTAACTAGCTTGTCACAATTTTATTTGGAGTATTTTAATTCAGAATATATTATACAAGGTGTAAACAGACCCTTCACGAAGCTGTCAACCAAGCATTCTGTACATCAGATTAAGTAACTCTAAGCAAAAAATATTGCTGGGAAACGACTTTGTTTTGGGGTGTAAAATCACGTTTTACGGTAGGACTCAATGAACGCACTCAAAACATTGTACTGATGGATGCATTGAAAAGTAC
Organism: Noctua comes; assembly: GCA_963082995.1. Classification (NCBI taxonomy): domain Eukaryota; kingdom Metazoa; phylum Arthropoda; class Insecta; order Lepidoptera; family Noctuidae; genus Noctua; species Noctua comes. Next base: position 9,338,916 of record OY720295.1, on the reverse strand, counting down.
GGGCGTCGTGAAGGTATTTAAATTAAAGTTACAACATTAAAAACTTGTATTAAAAAAAAAAACTTTTGAAAAAGTTGGAACTTTGACTTTGACTTGACTTTCAGCAGTAACTCGAATTTTTAAGTCCCATTTAATAGGGGCCGAGCCCATTGCCATCAAATGGGCATAATTCCAGACTCTTTAACTGCTACTGAGAAATTCCAGATGGAAAAACACCCCGAAAACTTTGCCCGACCCGGGAATCGAACCCAGGACCTCATGCTCAGCAGTCGCGCTAGCGACCAACGAGGCAGGCTATTAAATGATCTAAATTATTCAAACTTAAATCATATCAATAAAATATATAAATGTAAAAATTAATGCAATAAAATAATTCAACAATATTATTTAGGTATTATAACAAGTATCATTATTTTAACAATTTATGTGAAAAATAATAAAATTTGATTTTGAATAGCTAGATTATACATAATTGTCATATTTTATTTTATTGAAAGTTATGATTGTTGAAAAATATTAAAATTATTATAATATTATATTGATGTAGGTATGCCATAATAGCTAGATAAAATCAGGTTATTTTAAAACCTAACCTAACATACAGGTGTGTTGCTGGGGAGTTTGTACCACCATTTCTTCATCCTAGCCTTTTCCAATTGTCGTAGTCGTCGTAGTCGTCGTCGTCGTCGTCGTAGTCGTCGTCGTCGTCGTCGTCGTCGTAGTCGTCGTCGTAGTCGTCGTCGTAGTCGTCGTCGTAGTCGTCGTCGTAGTCGTCGTAGTCGTCGTCGTCGTCGTAGTCGTCGTCGTAGTCGTCGTCGTAGTCGTCGTCGTAGTCGTCGTCGTAGTCGTCGTCGTAGTCGTCGTCGTCGTCGTCGTCGTCGTCGTCGTCGTCGTCGTCGTCGTCATAGTCGTCATCGGCGTATCGTCGTCGTCGTCGTCGTCGTCGTCGGCGTATCGTCGTCGTCGTCGTCGTCGTCCTCTTAGTCGTCGTCGGCGTTCGTTTCATTTTCAATCGTTCACTTAGTAGTGTTCGGCTTCCAGTCTAAACGGATGCAGCTGCAATACCAGTATTTTACATGGAGCGACTGCCTACCTGACCTCCACAACCCAGTTAATACGATACCCCTTAGTAAGACTGGTTGTCAGACTTTCGCGTCACTGACTACCTGTAACGACTGTCAAAGATCTAAAAATGACAGCCGGGGTCAACGGCTTTACGTGCTTTCCGAGGCACGGATTAGACTCGGTATGTAATGTATGTTCACCGATCCACGAACCGACTTTGGTGAGCGTTGCTTAACCTTTAACTGCACAATTGGTCTCGTGGTCGCAGGCGCGATGGCTGAGTGTGTCGGTCAAAAACGTATGTAGCCCCCCCCATAGGTAGTATCAAAAAATTTTTGAGATAGACTCTACAACCGCTCACAAAGTAATATTTATTAGTTTTCTTTTGGTACTTGCAATACAAATATTTGTTCTAACCCGGGAATCGAACCCGCGCCCCTTCAGGTCGAACAAGGCCAAATGGCCCAGCCATATTATTTTACACCTCAGTTTTATTACAAGCTGTACTTGCCACAATCTGAGTTTAAGACTTTTATTTTTTTCTACCATAAAAAGCACATTAAATATAGCCTGTATAAGGCATATTATCGAGTAAAGACAAATCTTAGTATTGTACAGCCACGTCTCTGAAGTACGCACTACGGCCAATCACGCTATACAAAATCAGTTTATGCGGGTCTCTCATTGCTTAGGAAATCTGTACAAAGCGGGGCCAAGTTATACTGGTAATGTACATCTTCATGTGCCGCCAAAGATTTTTCCCTCGTGAGGAGCTCGTGGCTAAATAATAACAGCCGCTTGGGTTGATCTTCAGGTTAAGCCGTGCTTGGTTGGTCCGTAGCACTGGCGAAGGTTCCATATAACTCGATTCTTACCGGATTCCCTATGAAAAATGGCACAGTCAGTATTCTATAGACAAATAATATAATCACACTAAACATTTGTACTCCGGCTTACCTCTTACAAAAATTGACCCTTCGCTACTGGTCCGTAGATAGGGGCCCACCCATTACATACCGAGTTTCCTCAGAGCCTCGGAAAGCACGTTAAGCCGTTGGTCCCGGCTGTCATTTGTAGATCTTTGACAGTCGTTACAGGTAGTCAGTGACCCGAAAGTCTGACAACCGGTCTTACCAAGGGGTAGCGTATTACCCAGTACTAACTGGGTTGTGGAGGTCAGATAGGCAGTCGCTCCATGTAAAATACTGGTATTCAGCTGCATCCGGGAAAAGGCAAATCAGATTTTTTGACCAGTTACTGAGTAATACGATACCTCTTGATAATACTGGTTCTCATATTGTCTAAGTGTCGGGACTAAAGTCTTAACATGCTTTCCGATGTACCGAGGAGTCTCGATATACAAGGTGTAACGTAATAAACGCAAGACCTCCCGTGTGGTCTCTCGCACCATGAAACTAAACATCTTTTGTTCTAAGAGTTCTTGAAATTTGCAAAAAAAAAAAATACTTTCTATAGGAACGGACGCAATCAGCTGATCCACATGTATGGTAAAACTAAAAAAAAAGTTATGAATTTCCAAAAGTCATATGACAAAACTTGTTCAGTTTCATCGTTTTTCGTTTATTATGTTACACGTTGTATAAAGAATGGTGACCCATCTTCGGACTGACCTCGGCAAGCGCAGCTTAACCTTCGATCGAACATTATAATAAGGGGCGGAAGGGACACCGACGCGAAAACGGTTACCACGCATTCAGTACATCATTCTGAGCCCCCCACATAGAATTTTTTCATCGGTAATTAAAAAAAATCAGCTGTTCCATATATTCTGACCGTGTAGGTATTGCACTTTTGGAAGAAACAACTGTTTTTTTAGCCAATGAAAAATTTCTATGTGGGCCCCCCACGGGAGTGATATAATGAAGATTCGAATGACGTTATTGCGACGCACGCTATTTCGAAAAAAAATAAGAGTGGTACGCCAGTTCGAAAACACATTAAGTCGAAAACCGATAAATCGAATGACGTTGTCGCGAACACGTTGATTCGAAGAACTGTTTGAATGGAACGCTAGTACGAAAGTCTTGGCATTGAAATCCACTGTTGACATAGAAATTTTTCATTGATCATCATCATCATCATCATCAGCCAAAAGTCCACTGCTGGACATAGGCCTCCTCCAAGTGTCGCCACATTGACCGGTCCCGTGTGACTCGCTTCCAGCGGATCCCTGCAACCTTCACCAGGAAAAAAAATTTTCATTGGTTATTAATCAGAATGATGTACTGAATACGTGGTAACCATTTTCGCGTCGGTGCTACCCCGTATAGCCACGAGTTATTTACACCCGAGCATTGTACCTAATAGTAAGATAAATAAAAGAATACTTTAACATTATTATTTTCATAATAAAACAACAAAAAAGAACATCAGCGAATCAATAAAACGATTTCACAAATTATTATGAAATAAAAAATGAATATATTTTGCATAATAGATGCATAAAATATTCTGTTTACATTAGTAAGAATATATTTATATAACAAAATATTAGTTTGTTCGTTTTTAACCAATAACATAAATGAACATGACACATTTTTAACGACACGTCTTCCGATGAGGGTAGGCAGAAACCAAAAACCACAGAACGCCATCTGCTACGATCCTTACATACTCCTTTTTATTTATTTTCGGATGGGGTATCATCAAATGACACCCCCACTCGGACGGCGGAGCGGAAGGGAGTGTCAGACTTGTACTGACTAAAAACCCATCCATGTTCCTTCTTTGCCCTTTGTGTTCCAGGGCCACGGTATCTCTTTCGAACAGTCCCGCAGCCCTGGCAGATCCTTACATACTCCTTTTGCCTCATCCACTTCCATACATCTTCTCATACACGCACGCCGGTTGCCTACTTCTAAATCTTGGCAAGTCACCATCTTCCTGCACTTGTCTGCAACACGTTTTTTTCTTCCATTCTCCTCTGTCAACCGTCACGCTATCATTTACTCCTTTTTCCTTCAAATCATTCCTCACTCAATCCATCCATCGTTTCTTTGGTCTTCCTCTCCCTCTCCATCCATCAACGTTTATATTCATCACTCTTTTAGTCACATGCGATTCGTCCCTCCTCATCACATGTCCATACCAAGACAGTCGATTCCCTTTCAACTTTTCTGTAACTGGCGCAACTTTCAAACTTCCTCTAAAATACTCATTCCTTACTTTATCCATTCTTGTCACTCCACACATGCATCTCAACATTCTCAAGTAAGGCTTTTCTAATTCAAATGGCATAGGTGAAGAACAACATTTATGATAATGGAAATTATGTAGAGGACGGTACAAAAAATACCACAGCGCCGTCTATGCCACGAATGAAGAACTAACATCAAAATTCTGAATCGCGCTATTAAAATTATCCTTGACTTTCGGGCACCATTACCACTCAAATCCAGCCTGTCCCATTGCTGTCCTCACCCCGCGACGCCCTAAGCCGAGGCTCGTACCCCGCGAGGGATGCCCTTAGCGTGTAGTCGCTTAGTTTGTAAGTTGTTTGCCATGGCTGGAGACCTTACACTCAAGGCACCCACCGAATAGTCTGGTTGAGCAGTCGACAACCTCCTAGGAAGAACGGCGAAAAGCCATTTAAAAAAAAAAAAAACTATTGGGCAGTAGCCCACCAGACACAACACCCGTCTGGTCGAGGATCCTCCCTTTACTATGGAGGATGAAAAACTACACCTGCCCCCGTAGCATGACCACCGAAGACAAAGATTTCTTTGACGGAAGAATCGACAAAATGACAGATAGTGCAAAGAAATCTGTCATTGTGTCGACACAATCTGTCATTTTGTTTGTTGGTTCTTTGTACCGTAAAGAGACGTCAAAAATGACATAAGGTCTCGAAAGCTTATTTTCAAACCCTGTTGAATCTGGTTGTTGAAAACGATTAACAATTGTCTACCCATCAGAAAAATAATGATTATGATGGTGGCACCGAAGTAGATCATCATCATTTCAGCCGAGAGACGTTCACTGCTGAACATAGACCTCCCCTAAGTGTCGCCACATTGAGTCCCGTGCAACTCGCATCCAGCGGATCCCAGCATCCTTTACCAGGTCATCGGTCCACCTAGTGGGAGGCCTTCCAACGCAACGTCTTCCGGTTCGCGGTCGCCACTCCAGAACTTTTCGGCCCATCGGCCATCCGTTTTGCAAGCAATGTGCCCTGCCCACTGCCACTTAAGTTTGGCAATTCTTCGGGCTACGTCGGTAACCTTGGTTCTCTTGCAAGTAGATCGGTGCCAAGCAAAGCCAGGAGACAGTTATAGTGTTATAAAACCGAGCAAATTTTTACAACAGTCGTTTTTTTATGACGTATCATAAAAAAGCTCTAGACGTTTTTATGACACGAAGGTCACAGGGGACAGACGAACATACATCTTTTGAATGCTATGTATTAATAGGTATGTGAGAATATATATTTTTATTGTTTGTTCAATAAAATGACTAAATAATAGCAGGTCTGTGAGGTTAAAGACTGCTAAACATGGTTTAATCTGCCTTTAAAATCTTCTGATCATCATCTGCCTGCCTTTTACCAACCATGCTGGGATCGGCTTCCAGTCTAACCGAATGCAGATGAATACCAGTATTTTACATGGAGCGACTGCCTATCTGACCTGCATAATCCAGACGGATCCGTACCTACCGTAATAGATGGCCGCCGACGACGACGGCTAGAACGAAAATCGTTGGTAAACAATCCGCTCGTGTGGTCGAGCAGCCATTCAGTGATGAAGAATATCACAGAAACCTGGACGCATTTGAAGCAGTGATAGCCTAGTAGTGTGACCGTTGGATTGCCAAGTCATCAGTCTCAAGTTCGAACCCAAGACACGCACCTCTGATTTTTCGGATTCACGTGCGTATTGTATAATTATCACTTGCTTCGGTGAAGGAAAACATCGTGAGCAAACCAGCATGCCTGAGAGATATTTCTCGACGGCATGTAAAGCCAAGTCAGAGGCCCATGGGTGGCGTAAAAACTCTGATACCAGTTTAGGCACTAACCACACGATAAAGAAAGAGCTGGAATCAGCATATAACAGCCCAAGGTCCCACTGCTGGGACACAGGGCTCCTCTCTATGGGAAGACCGTATCCACTACGCCGCCCTAGTGAGTTATGAAGGATATTACAGTCATGTCTGCGAGCGCTTGGTTCTAGGACATGATTTACTTAAAGTTAAGGAATAATTAGGGTACGAAACTACGACCTGATCATCATCATTCTCCTGTCGTTATCCCAATTTATTTGGGGTCGGCGCAGCATGTCTTCATCAGCTATACTCTATTACTTGTCATCCCATGAGACACCTCCTTTCTAGCCATATCATCCTTCACAAAGTCCATCCATCGTTACTTTGGTCTTATTCCTCATACCTCCGCATGACATGTCCATACCACGACAACCGATTACCACACAACTTTCTAGTCACCGGCGCCACTGTCAGACTTCCTCTCTCATATTTGATTGATTCGCGTAGACCTTCGGCGTCGTAAATGCACGCTTAAACGCTTTTGAAAACTTATTGCCAAGTCTTCTAAACGTGCAGCCTGTGGAACAGTTATAATCAGCAGGCCATCAGCGCCCTACGGGTCCAGTATACTAATGGATTCAGGATGTTGACGGGGCAGCCCCGTTTCTGCAGTGCATCTGGTATGTTGACGCAGGCACACGTCGAAGGCTTTCACGCCATCGTTAGAAAGAAGTGCAGACTTCTTCGTCGTTGCTCTGCAGAGTACGGGCCAGCTGCAACTGCATCCTAAAGACGACTCCCCAATATATTTGGGGCTATTGTTCGTAGATGCATCTCGAACAACACGCTTGTGTTTAAATGAATAATAAGTTGCAACTAACATGAGCCGCGGCGAAGGTGGCGTGACAATCTGATCATGTTTACGGGGCTAATAGGCCAGAGATCTAACAGGATAGAGAGGTATTGATGGAGAAAGGGGAGGTCTTTGCCCAGCAGTGGGACACCATGAAGGCTAGACTAGTAAAAAAAAATCTAACATGATTTATAAGTTTAATCTATGGATGTTGCTTGTTCGAAATAAAAGTTATTTTATTCGCAAATGTTTCCATTGGGCCGACACTGCACTCCTGACAGGGTCTTGATAGAAATGACCACATTCAGCAAGCGTGGTGTTCAATGGCTTGATCCTTCTCGTTTTGAGAAAAGGCATTTACTCTGCTGCGGGATCATCTCAGGGGTCCTTACTGTAACTATTCTTGGGCAGTCGTGACAGTTAAAACCAGCTCCGCACATGCTACAACATGGCGTGGCACTTCACTGCACGTCTAATATTGACCTACTATAAAAGTGTCTGGTAACCTCTCTCAATCGTGTGTTAGTTCGTATGTCACACACACACATCTACAGAACTAGTTTGTCCATTGATTTGTATGACAAATAATTATCTTATTTAAATAATTCGGCAGTTACGGACTCACTCTACTAATAAATGGCTTCTTACATGAAGTAATATAAATTTTGGAGGAGGCAAGTTATGGAAAGTTTGGAATTATGCCCGGTTGATGGCAATAGCCTCACCCCTTATTACACACGAGACTGAAGAGGCCTAGTACATGTCGAACGTGAGTTCTGCGTCAAATGGCCGACTCTGGCGTTCTTATGCTGAGAAACTGAAAGACTTCGACAACTTTCACTTATTAAGTCGTGGAGAATTATCTGTATAGTGTATAGCGGCCTCCCTTTTCCCAATGTTTTCTTATCTATTTATATATACACCGTGTTCCGGACGATATACATAAACTTCGACCAGATGTTCAAACCACGGAAATAAGCATTTTTCATTATGGATACATTTATGAATTCTTATTATTTATTTTTTTTATTTGCTCTCGGGTTCCTCTGAAAAAAAGCGGCAACACAGACCAAATTAAGACCCTTTCTTACAGCATAGCTCAATAAAATTTCATTAAATAAAATTACATATATCTTTGTAACGAAGCTTTTTTAAGTACCACTTCCTTTGTAAGATTTGATTTGTAAAAGTTATACAAGCGTATTGTAGTTTGCCAAAGTTTATGGATAACGTGAAGAACACGGTGTATATTAGGCCAAAATTTCGTATAAATGTTTTCATAAAATACACGACGGCGCTTTTTCGAGCTCGTGAAATAACCTATTGTACATCATCGTCTTCGTAGCCTTTCCCAACTATGTTGGGGTCGGCTTCCAGTCTAACCAGACGCAGCTGAATACCAGTATTTTACATGGAGCGACTGCCTATCTGACCTCCACAACCCAGCTACTGGAGCTCTGGTTAGTATAGGCCCAGGAATATCCATTAAAATTAATAAAAAATTCGCTTCTTGGCTCTTTGACAAGTGATTTGTCAAAATAGTGCCCGGTGTCCGCCATTTTAGGTTGAATAATGTGCCAAACGCAACCGTTTGACGGAACCATTTATTATAACGCTATTATAGCCTTAACAGTATGAGCAGAACTGTTATTGTAGGTGTTTGATATTTGGTAATTGATATCGGCAACATAATAATATTATATTTCATTTGATTGCCTAATGTTTTTACCTAAATAAATCGCAAACGTATTGTGTAAGTCATAATTTTTTTGCTTACTGTCGCGCTGGTCTTGTGGTCGCAAACGCGACTGCTTACCATGAGGTCCTGTGTTCAATTCCCAGGTCGAGCAAAGTGTTATTGGGTTTTTCCATCAGGAATTTCTCAGTAGCAGCCACGGAGTCTGAATTTGTGACGTGATTGTATTAGGCTCGTCCCCAATTACATGGGACTTGAACATTATTGGCGAAATGCGGGTGTACCTATTACCTAATTAGGTACACCTCTGCCTAACCCTTCGGAGATTACAGGCGTTATGTAGTGCAGGAATGTGTACCAAGATATTTCATATGCTCACTAGGACAAGTATTCTGTACATTAAACTTAGTAACTCTACACATAAATTGTTGTTGGGAAACGACTTTTTATTTGGGGTGAAAAATCACGTTTTACGGTAGGTCTCACTGTAACGTACTCAAAACATTGTGCTGATGTATGTATTGACAAGAACGCGGGTCGTGGATGTATTTAAAGTAAAGTTATATCATTCAAAACTTAGGTATATTTCAAATACTGTTTTAAGCTTTCACGGTTTACAACTAAACTTATACTGTCACTTACGGGATATCTTCCGTGATTGTTCATTATTTTGAGCTCCCGATATAGGTTAGTTTAGGTATATTGTTTAAAAACTTTTGAAAAATTTGAAGCTTTGACCTCAAATATCTCCGTAACTAGAAGGTTCCCACGTATGGTCTAGATCAAAACAAGACTATCGCAATGACGAGGAGAACGAGTGCCTTTCGGCTTCGTTAAAGGTACTTTTATACCCATTATGTATGCGTATATGTAAGTAGGTACCTACTCTTAGTGTGACTGCGGCGGGTGGGACTAAGCCATAGTGGCAACTGCGACACACGTGTCACTTTGAGACCTCCCGGAGCAAGTGGACTGTTGACAAAGAGTAGTACCTGCAGATGGGACAGTCGTTAGTTTTCTACCTAGCACGACACGTCTGTTAGACAGATACTTTATTGTACACCACAATTTTTACGGACTCGGAGTTTCCTTGCGTGATCGAATCAGAAATGAAGACATCCGCAAGAGAACCAAGGTACCGACGTAGCCCGAAGAATTGCGAAGCTTAAGTGGCAATGGGCAGGGCATTTTCAGGGAAAAGTTCTGCAGTGCGATTGATGAGCATGAGGTCCTGGGTTCGATTCCCAGGTCTGACAAAGTATTATTGGGTTTTTACATTACGAATTTCTCAGTAGCAGTCACGGAATCTGGATTTGTGCCTGGTGAATAGGCTCGTCCCCAATTGGTTACATGGGACTTGAACATTATTAGCGAAATGCGGGTGTACCTACATTTAGCTACACCTCTGCCTAACCCTTCGGGGATTACAGGCGTGATGTTATGTTGTGTACAATAATATGTAAAGTTTTAAATGTAGTTAAGAAAGAATCTCCTTTAGACTTCTGACGAATTATCAGCGGGAAGGTTTCCATGACATCTTATTTTGGTCCAAAATAAGTTATTTGACTTTTGACCCAAAAAGAACATCTTGAGCAAAATTGCATGAAACATATGTGGGCTGTAGGCACAAACGCAAAAACTGTAATTCAACTGTCGGTTCTACACGTCCTCCTCTGTGAGCCGCCATTATCAAAAGCTTTAAGATACAGATAGTGGATGATTCATAAGGAATCGTTTTTTATTTAATGTACTCGCCATTAGGCCGTGTCCTAGTGGTGAGCCTTTAGGGGTCAGTGGCAGTATTAGGGAACCCTGCTTGTTTTATAAAAAAACTTTTTTTTCGAGGACACATACATTGAGATAAGTGGTGGAGCTCGGAGCTAAATAATAACATTAACTTATACTATCACTTACGGGATATCTTCCGTGATTTTCTACCCGCGATCATGGCGCTTGCAACAGCGTCGAAATATCGGGAGCTAAAAATAATGAACAATCACGGAAGATATCGCGTAAGTGACAGTATAAGTTTAGTTGTAAGCCGTGAAAGCTTAAAAGAGTGTTTAAATAATAACACACCCATAATACGATACCCCTTGGTAACATTGATTGTCATACTTTCGGGTCACTGACTACTTGTAACGACTGTCAAAGATCTACAAATGACAGCCGGGACCAACGGCTTAACGTGCTTTCCGAGGCACAGAGGAAACTCGGTGTGTAATGTGCGGTCGTCCATCCATGGACCTAATCTAGGCAAGCGCGGCTTAACCTAAAGATCGACCGAAAGCGCAACCATGATGAAAAATAGAGAGGGGTATGATGGATGCATTATTTTTTTTTCAATCATGGTTGCGCTTTGAGGAATAAAAATACGATATTTTTAATTTGAATTTGTGAGCGCAACTAATGGTTGCGCTTCGAGGAATAATTTAGTTGCGCTTAGGTGGATGCTCTTAAAAATAGTTGCGGTTTGAGGAATACCCCATCTGTGGGACATAATGTCTTAAGATGTCTGTAACAATGTTGGTTGTGACCGTCTTCAAATAAAGATTTTTTTTTTCCCCTGACGGCCTTCAATATGGATCTCTATCAATACACTTTAAAAGACATACGGAACCCACACTTCAAAACCCGATCGTCCTTACCACAAATACTGCGGTAATCGGTCACTCACCCTCTTAAGTGCCCGTAGTACAGTATATTACGCCTCGAAGAGACATTACTACATTTTATCAAAACCGTCTGGCGAAATGTGGCTGTACTATATACTGCTCTATCTACCCTCTAAGGAACACAGGTGTGATCTTATCATCATCATCTGTCTAGTTGAAAACCAGCGTCAGGCACTAGCTGCTCGGCAGTATGCTGAACTGGGCCTATTTGGCTCAGCCGTGAGACACACAATATTATCACTTTTTTTTCTGTTTAGTAACCTTTTTTACTGTGTAAATTTAAGTTTTTTTAATTAATTAATTTATTTATTTATGCACACACAAAACACTTAACAAGACATTACATTAAGATAGAAGAGCACAAAGGTACTGCTTATTTCATGAGAAATCTCTTCCAGCAGACCTGCGAGAGGAAAGTAGGATTAGAGATGTAGACACAGTGTGTCATCATTTTCATCATTTCAGCCGAAAGACGTCCACTGCTGGACATAGGCCTCCCCCAAATGTCGCCACATTAACCGGTCCCGTGCGTCTCGCATCCAGCGGATCCCTGCAACCTTTACGAGGTCATCGGTCCACCTAGTGGGAGGCCTTCCAACGCAGCGTCTTCCGGTTCGACACAGTGTGTAGAAAAGACAAAACAGGAGAATTTTGGAAATTTTTTGTGTGCACTTGTAGCATGTGCCAAATAAATATGTTTCCTTTCTTCTTTCTTTCCTTCTCTAGCCTTTTCCCAACTATGTTGGGGTCGGCTTCCAGTCTAACCGGATTCAGTTGAATACCAGTATTTTACATTGGGCGACTGACCATCTGACAGCCAGTCTTATCAAGGGGTATCCTATTACCCAGCACTAACTGGGTTGTGGAGATCAAATAGGGAAAAGCCTTGCAGATTAAATATATAACACAAAGTAATGCGCCTGCCTGGGTTCGAATCCACGACCCAAGTCAGGGCGTCACCACTTTGCCAACAGTCCCTCATGTTAATGTATGCGTTATCAAAACTGTATGTCCGTATGTCACCTTTATATTACAAAAAGGCTGAACAGATTTAATATGGTTTTAGTTTTTATCTCAAGAATGTGGGGTGAGCATTTTAATTTGGCGAGCGAGTTGGTCGTAAATATGGCACATCGAGTTTTTTTAGTAAAGTCCTGTGTGGACTGTTGTCTCTGTCGCTTATACATGTCTCCTACTGCCGTGACCGTGGGGGCCATCCATAAATTACGTCACACGAATTTCATGATTTTTGACTCCCTTCCCCCCCCCGTCCTTGTCACAGCTGGTCACATTTGTGAGATTGATATGTTCATACAAATAGAGTTGGAAATTATCATTAACACTGAAATCGGGATATTGAATATGAACATGGTAAATATCACGTTTTCAGTGTTAATGATATTGTTAGTGACCACGAAAATTTAAAAACTTATACAGGGTGTATGGGACAGCCCTTTACAAACTGACAGGGTGCATTCAGCTCCTTTTTTTGAATCATATTCCCATTTAATTCCCATCCCATTAAATTTTCATTTTTTTATCAGTTTTTCAGTTACTATTCCTTTATTTCAAAGTAAAATTATATTCCCTGTACGCAGCACTCCATTTATATAAATAGTTCGGCTAAAATCAAAAATCCAACAATGAATGTTGAAATACTCTAACGAACGATGCGTGAAATCAGCTGTGCACTTCTTGCCTAGCTTTAGAGTTCATCGAACTCGTCGTCGCGCTTGCCGTTCGCTACGTGCGTTTTGCCACGGTAACGATACATTGCTTATGAGGAAATAAAACAAATCTAATTTATTGGATTCCCATAACATCCCTGAAATAATTTCTTGTATCGGTCATCTTAGTATGATATACTGAATTCACCCCATCAGTCTGTGGAGGGCTGTCCCTTACAGCTTACAGCCCGTAGAGTTGGAAATATTTTTAAGTTTTTCGTTAACAGCAAACGTGTTTTAATACTTAGATATGTTAGATTTTGAAATGTGACGGCACAAAATTTAGGATCCCTCCCACCCCTAGTCACACTTCGTCGACCCTCCCCCCTCTCTTAAAATGTGACGTAATTTATGGAAGGCCCCTAATTCAGCCGGCATATATAATGTACCCACATTATATTATTAAGCAGACTCCTGTACTAGTAGAGGTCTATAGGGAAATACTACCATCGTCCATCATGCATACATCTGCCGCCAGGCATCGTTGCTGTGTTCCAGTTTAAAGAGTATGGATGCAGCCCATAGGACTTAAACATAACTGGCGAAGTGTGGTTTACTATTAGGTACACCTCTGCCTAACCCTTCGGGGATTACAGGCGTGATGTTATGTTATGATAAGTACTGTAGTTGATATTACTAGTGAAATACTTCTGCATTCCTTTCGGGGAATAAGGCCGTGGTAACATTATGTCTTCTTTTTCTTGTCGATGGTACGACTTGCTTAAATTACTTGGGTCCAGTATGTGGCCACCTTAATCACAGCATCTGTGGCGCCTTTTAAGTCCTCTAAAGTGCAGGAGTTGGGGCACTTCGGACACTCCAACATGTGGGACGTCGTCTGGTCGGAAGCACCGCATTCACACTGTGTGTTGGAAGGATCTAATAGGTGTAACAGACCCCTTAACGAAGCCGAATGGCACTTGTTCTCCCCGTCATTGCGATCATTTTTTTGTTTAGACCATACCTGGGAACCTTTTAGTTACGGAGATATTGGGGGTCAACTTTTTCCCAAGTTTTTTTTTTAATACAAGTTTTTAACGTTATACTTACAATTTTTTAACGTTATACTTACAAGTTTTTGACGTTATACTTACAAGTTTTCAACGTTATACTTACAAGTTTTTAACGTTATACTTTACTTTACATATCTCCATGACCCCCGTAGTATTCAGTGCATCTATCAGCACAATGTTTTGAGTGCATTACACTGAGTCCTACCGTAAAACGTGATTTTTCACCCCAAACAAAAAGTAATTTCCCAGCAATAACTTTCGCGTCGAGTTACTTAGTGTGATGTACAGAATGTTTGGTTGACGGCTATGTGAAGGGTCTGTTTACACCTTGTATAAGGAGAAAAAAACAAAATGTATAATTTCAATTTCATTTATTTTTATTTTTTACATACATTTTTACAGTTTATTTACAACGTACTAGTTTTAAATCTTGACAAACAATTCTTGACCGTTTTCGTCAACACTAAGGCGGGACTTAAATGTAATGCCTAAATATAAGATATTTCACGTTGGATTTTCAACTCTCGGCCCTTAGCCTAGCGTTTAAATTCGAACAGCTGCTTTTTTGTACAGCCATTACATTTAGTTATTGCCTAGTGTGAAAGAGCATTAATCACTTTTTATGTTGAGGCAAATATGCAGCTAACTTTAATCTGCACTTAAAGTTTATTTACAAAAACAAATATATTTGATTAGAGTATAATTCTACAGTCAACTGCGTAATACAGGGTGTGAGGGACACTGACGCTAAAACGGTTACCACGTATTCAGTACATCATTCTCAGCACCCTACATAGAAATTTTTCATCACTAATTTAAAAAAAAAAACAGCTGTTCCATACATTTTGACCGTGTAGGTATTGCAGTTTTGTAGGAAACAGATGTTTTTTTTTAATAACCGTCGAAAAATTTCTATGTGGGGGCTCAGAATGATTTACTGAATACGTGGTAACCGTTTTAGCGTCAGTGTCTTTTCCACCCTGTATTAATAAACTTAATGAAAGCAGCTGTCAAAAGTGGTCAAGCAATTACTTGGTCAATTATTGTATTATACTCTGTGGTCAATCGATTGTATACAGAGCAAAGTTTTATCAAAATCGGTACAGGAATTCAGAAGAAAATGGCCAACTGAGTTCATGGATTTTATTCAATAAATTATTATAAAACATACCTAGAGTTTTTTATACAATTTATAAAATTACTTATCTTAGAAATATCACTTCATTTATTAGGAGATCGAAAAAATAATGATCATTATTACCAACATTTTTCTAAGTATTTTTGTTAGAAAATAGAGAAAAATATCGAAGAAATAACAAAACAAGCATACAGTATTTATATTGGTTTGTATACAGGGTGTACAAAAAACAAAGGTCGAAAAAAAAACATTCGGCGATACATCGCATCATCTGATGCAATTAGTATGTAAAGAGTCAAAGAAGAGAGAGAGAAAGAGACAGTAATTTTCGACCCTTTTTTCTTAGTAATTTTAGTTTATTAATCTGAATGAAACCACCTAAAAGGTATTGCGCTTTTTCTTTTACACCCTGTATACAGTCGTTTTGTACAAAATTTGTTTACAACTGTCTTTACATCTTGTTTTATGTGTTAACAATAAACAAAATTTGTAGACACAACATGTACAACATATTTTATTTTTGACATTTCAAAAGTTTCTGTATTTTTGCTGCGTACGCTTTGCGTCGGTTGAAGTTCTAACACCGCGTAAGTCAATTTGACATTTTGATCCCGTTTGCTTGAATCTGAAGGCGCGTTGTTTCAGCCAATCACAAACAAGCAACGTCTCTATCTAATTTGAAGTGAACACCAATATATAAATGATTTTGTACCATTGCTTAGCTATAATTATGTAGTTTTTTCAATTTCCTGTAAAGTTGTTACTTTTGACTTGCGTGGTGTTAGAACTTCAGCGACATTTTGTAAATTGATTTTGTAGAATACATGATGTACCTAATACCTTCGTGTAGGTAAATTCAGGGTAAGGTCAGTTTCAGAATTTAAGTATCTAATTGAAATTTAGGAATTTCGTAAGTTTAGAATATTACATTTCGAGAGCTACATTACATTGAAGGAAAACAACTTATGTAGAGAATTAGAAGTTTCATTCTGCCTCATTGGTCGAATGGTCCCAAACGCGACCGCGACCTGGATTCGATTCCCGGGTCAGGCAAAGTGTTATCAGGTGTTTCCATTAGGAATTTCTCAGTAGCAGCCACGGTGTCTGGATTCGTGCTCGGCTGATGGCAATAGACTCACCCCCTATTACATGGAACTTAAAATATAACTGGCGAAATGTGGGTGTATTATTAGATACACCTCTGCCTAACGCTTCGGGGATTAGGCGAGATGGTGATGACGTTATGAAAATTTCATAATAAAAAGTACTCGGATCAGAAACTGGGCATTTAGCTTTTGATAGAGGACCTTATGACATAATAAATAAAGCCCCATTTTTTCGACCTCATAATGACGACTGGCACTTTTATTTATTTACTATAACTAATCGTATAGTTTTTACAATAAATAACAATTACTATTTGGCATCAAAACAACATTACGCTATCACTTTTTTTATTCCGCACTGTTTTCAAAAACAAAATATTTTTAAGAAGAATATATTGAGTAGTGATTTCAAGAAATGATGGTACGCACGAAGGCCAATCAAGCTATACAAAACCAGTTCTGCGGATCTCTCATTGTATATAAAATGTATACAAAGCGAGGTCAAGTTATAATGGAAATGTACAGCTTCATGTGCCGCCGTAGTACTTTACAGTTATATAATGGGTGTAAAAAGACCCTTAATGAAGTCGAGAGGCACTTGTTCTCTCCGTCATTTTGATCAGTTTTTTGTTCCGGCCCATACCTGGGAACTTGTGATAAGTTGGAACTTTGACCCTCAATATCTCCGTAACTAGAAGGTTCCCAGGTATGGTCCAGAACAAAAAAAATATCGCAGTGACAGGGAGACCAAGTTGCTTTTGGGCTTCGTTAACTTTATTTTTACACCTTGTATAATATCTATCTCTTTTGCTTTCTAATATTTTTGCAGTTTTAATTACAATTCAAATACCGGGTCTAAAAGAAACTAATATCAGTGCGAGATTACAAAAAAAAACACGCTACCTAAAACTTTGTTCACACTTCTCTACTTGGCTCAACACTTTACCTATCCTTTCAATCAATATCTTCGCGTTCTTCTCCGGCAAAGATGGCAAAATATCCCTTATAACAACTGAGTTCTTTTTATGGAACATATCACCTAATACAGATCCCACAGATTTTGTATTATACAGTCTTTTTAAGGAGTCTATGGTCCTTTTTCTGAACACACATAAATTATCCAACATTAAACTGTGATACACATTGTATTTCTTTAATAATCTATAGCCATGTAGTAATCCAGATTCGTTGTCTAAGAATATTAAGAGTCCACTATCCATTTTCTTAGCCAAATTATGAGCAGGACCATCCATAATGTTGATATTCCATTGGTAATTGAATAAATTATTAACTATCCTATCCAGATTTGCTGTTAAATAATCGAAGATTATTAAATCCGACCATTGGGCGAGCTCTAGGAAACGATCAATAGTTTTTTTGTTGAGTCTCAAATCGATATGAGTGAAGTTCTGTAATTCTTGCTTCAGCTTCAATTCTTTGACCCTGAGTTTGTCTATCAAGATTTGCTTATTGATTTCCGTATCATTTTCTTTCAAAGACATTTTGAGAATATCCAATTTATTTAAATGTCTATTAGTTGGTCGAAAAACGTCAGGTATTGAAGCTGACTCCAAGCTTGGTATGTACTGTGTCAAAACCACAGCGCGGTTGCTAGACCATTGGGCTGTTACAATGTCATCGGCTACGTTCTTCCAAAGCCTGTCTTTCAAATCGACGATTCTGACTACAGAAGGAGCTAGATTAGTCAGATTTAGTAATCTTCCAACATAAAAACTGAATATCTCTCCTTGTATCTGGTCTGTGTTCTGCCTGTACCTCACACAGGCTTGCAAACCGTCTTTGAAAGTGACTAGACGATTCTGCATCCTCCCGCATCCGGCCTCCATCTTTACAACTTCAGTTTCATCAATATACTCTTCCCAGATTTGCGCTGAGCTTTCACCGTACCCTTGTGGCATTGCGTCTTCAATTTGAGGACCCCAGAATATATTGTCATACAGAACTGTTGAAGCATCAGGAACAAATGTCTTATTCAGTACAAAAGGTAGTCTATCACTATTCTTAGTATCTTTTAAGATATCTTTCATAACTTCTGTTAATCCTTTCGGGTATATATCTTTGTTATACTTGTTTTCTTTACCAGTAAAAGATACAGCGGCAAACCTATTGTTTTCCGTCTTCGTTTCTGGTTTTATAGTGTTTATATTCCTTGGTGTTGTTGGTCTATCTTTTACCGTTACTTTTTCTTCGTATTGACCACTCATTAAGACTATTCCTATTGCTAGACCAAATATAAAACTGACTATGACACTTATGAAGCAATAAGTGACTCCTTCATTTCTTGTTTTCATCTTATTGTTGCTAAAATTGTTGTATATTACATACGGTCTATGTCTAAAGTCTATAGTCATGTTCATTTTGTCTATGCTTTTTTCTTTTACATTTATATCTTTTAGAGTCGGTATTCTGTCGGAGAAAGATACAGTGGGAGGTTCTCTTTCTATTGTTTTATCCATTTTTGTAATTCTTCGTTTGTTTTCGTTCTATTCTTCAACTGCAGTCATTTTGTGGAATTCCTGTAACAAAAGAAAATCACAATTAGTATCAAGAAGCATAGTTTTAACTAAGTCATTGTCAGGAATGTAATTATCATCATCTTCAGCTCTTGTCCCATGTTACTTGTGGTCGGTGCAACACGTTTTCTTCTTCCATTCTCCCCTGTCAGACGTCACGGCATCATTTACTCCTGTCTCTTTCATATCATTCCTCACACAATCCCTACCACATTTCTATGCCCTCCCTTTCCCTCTCCATCCATCAACATAGACAAGAATGACATAATATGCAACCAAAATCTTAAAAAAAAAGTTTCAAATATTTTGACGGATATCTAAAAGAGGGATTAATACGTCACATACAAACAAGAAAAACAATCAATCTTACTTCAAAAAAATTACTCGAATCCGTGCTACAAAGAACCCAAGGATAATTGCAGGTTTACTTTTTAAAACCCGCCCACAAGACATTTTATACGCCCCCAAGTTAGTAACTAAGTAATCATTCAATTAGCAGAAGTTTTTTGTATAACAAGGAGCTGTTAAAACCACTTTTTTTGTCGAGTTGTTAATACCGCAACGGGATTTCTTTGTTATTAATAAAAACCCATAATCGAAAGTTTTGAGGAGCTCGTGGCCAAATATAAACAGGCGCACGAATCGATCTTCTAGGTTAAGCAACGTTTGCCAAGGTCAGTCTAGAGATGGGTGATCATCCATCCAAAACCCCTCATTGCCTCGCAAAGCACGCTAAGTCGTTGGGGCCGGCTGTCATTTGTAAATCTATGACAACTATGAAATATACGGGGTTGAAGGGACACGAACGCGAAAATAAGCTGTTCCATACATTTTGACCGTGTAGGTACTGCACTTCTATAGGAAACAGCTGTTTATGTATGTGTATGTGGGGTCCTCAGAATGATGTACTGAATACGTGGTACCCCTTTTCGCGTCGGCGTCCCTTCCACTCCATCTATGCCGTTACAAGTAGTCAGAAGCCTGAAAGTCTGACTACCAGTCTTACCAAGGGGTATCTATCGTATTACTCAGTAATTGGGTTGTGGAGGTCAGATAGGCAGTCGCTCCATGTAAAATACTGGTTTTCAGCTGCCTCCGATTAGACTGGAAGCCGACCCCAACACAGTTGGGAAAAGTAACTTTAGGCGCGCCCTATCACATGGAACTTAAGTAAAACTGGCGAAATGAATATACTATAGGAACACGTCTGCCTGACCCTTCGGAGATTACAGAACTGATATTACAGGGTCTAAACAGACCCTTCACATAGCCGTCAACCAAGCATTCTGTACATCAAACTAAGAGACTTTACGCAAAAATTATTGCTGGGAATCGACTTTTTTTTTTGGGTGAAAAATCACGTTTTACGGTAGGACTCGATGGAAAGCACTCAAAGCATTGTGCTGATGGATGGATTGAATAGTAAGGGGGTCGTGAAGGTGTGTAAAGTAAAAATCTAACGATAAAAACATGTATTAAAAAAAAAATTGCGAAAATGTTGGAACTTTGACCCCTAATATTATCTCCGTAACAAGAAGGTTCCCAGGTATGATCTAGAACAAAAAAATGATCGCAAAGATGGGGAGAACAAGTGCCTTGCGGCTATGTTAAGGGTCTATTTACACCCTTTATACTATCCGCAAAGAACAAAAAAAAACCTTTTAGTGTTTACAAAAACATGTGTAACATTAGTACGAATGATGTCAAACTTATAAATCAAATTAAGCGCTAAAACACAGTTGCTTAGTTCCAAAACGGTATAGTTACAAATTATTTAAAGGTTTTTTTTACAAAAAGGACGGTGTGTTGTCCCAGGGATGTGTTTAACAAAATTCTTACAAACTGACAAAGGAAAAAAATGGTATACGGTCTGTTAAGTGTGGTAGGAAGTTAGGTGAAGGGTTCTGTAGATTTTTATTTGGATTTTGTATTTTTTTTAGAGGTATTTAGTAGTATACATAGTTGCGTAAAGGGTGTTGGTCGAAATAGGTGTAAGTCCAACTAAATTGAAATAAAAGCTTTTAAAGTGGCATGGTCACTAACACTATCATTAACACTAAAAACGGGATGTTTACCATGTTTGCTATTTATTTTGAGTTCCCGATATTTCGGCAGTTGCAAGCCTCATGACCACACCCTAATTAAAAGCTACTATGTGAGATATATTTCATGTCTGTTGGTCTTAAACCCAGAGTTCATAGAAAAATGCCCATTGTCCTTATTAAAACTTTATTTTTATGATACGGAAAACGATTTATTTTGATAAATAAGATTTTTTTAATTTTTTTTTAATACTATTATTGCTTAGTTTGTATACTTACTGTCATATTTTCCCAATCAACCTTGAACTTATTGCGTTAGCGATAAAGTTGAAAATTTACTAAAGACATTTGACAGATTGTATTAGCTTGATGTAGTGGCGTCTGTGCACCATACAAGTAACATTCATAAAAGAAAACATTTCACATAGGGTGGCACAATGGTGTTACGTCTTATTTACACATTGTTAGTGCAAATAAGTCTTCATCTCCTAGAGTATTTCTTGTAAAGGATCAATTTTTAAAATACTTCTTTATCAACCCAAATTGTATAATTATTTTATCAGTTACATCGGTGAAGGAAACCAGCATGCCTGAGAGACATTTCTCGACGGCATGTAAAGCCAAGTCAGAGACCCATGGGTGGCATAAAAACTCTGACACCAGGTTAGGCACTAACCACACGATAAAAAAGCGAGATCAAGAGGAGGTTGAGGTTTTCTAATTACATTTACCACGCTAGGAATGTTGCTAACTCGCTACTAAGAAAAAAAAACCGTTCATTGACAAACACCTTTCCTATTCGACTCAGTTTTACCTTAAAAAAACATACGTAGAAACTAGAAAAAACAACCGTAACGGTAGATATTGAAACCACCCCTTATACAATCAAACATTTAAAAAAACCAAAAAAAAATCCAACAAGGTGTAACAAATTGAATCAAGCAACTGTTCCAACGATCCCTAATTCCGACCGGTCGAAAAAAAAGACAAAAAAAAATGGTCGCCGAGGTTGGTCGTGGTCACAAAAAAGGTTCTTGTTAAGTTATGTATATGTATGTATGTATGTATATTAAGTGTATTTTATATTTGGTATTGGTTCCTGCTGATTTCGGAATGCATAGTTTTATCTACTAGACGATTTGTGGGTCAGTCATAATTTGATTTGACAAATGGTGGATGGCTTGGAAAATAAAGATGTATAAATGTAGATAACGGATATGGATTGCCCGTTAGTCATGAGGCATCAAAATTAGTTGCGTAGTTTTAAAGATCTAAGCATACATAGGGACAGACAGACAGCGGGAAGCGACTTTGTTTTATACTATGTAGTGATGATGAATATGGCAGTCATGACTAACGATGGTCTAGCGGCAGCAAACGCGACTGCTGGGCGTGAGGTTCGAGGTTCGATTCCCAGATCGGGCAAAGTGTTAATGGGTTATCCAACCAGATTATCTCAGTAGCAGCTCCGAAGTCTGGATTTGTGCTCCGGTCTTGGGGCCTTCAACATAACTGGCGTAATGCGGGTGTACCATTAGGTACATCTCTACCTGTCCTCTCGGGGAGAGCAGGAGTGATGATATGTTACTAATTGATCCAAGAGCAAACACAAAGTTAATGTATTAATCGTAATATTGGTTTTCCCCGCTTCGATTGTCGCTGATCGCAGTCTTAAAAATGTAAGGATGTCAACTGGTAGCCCGTCTCAATAAGCTGTTTATTTTTTTTAATAATTCTTAATGTCATAAAAATATTGATCGGCCGCCATTTTGTATGCAAAAAGAGACGCAGGTTACCTGTCACTGTCACTCATTCTTATCGAGACATCTAATGAACGGGTTTTTCATATAAAATAAAACGTAAGTAGTACATATGGTCAACCACAATCGAAGGGAATCGAAACCAGGACCTCACGCTCAGCAAAATAATATGATTAATGAGTCAAGTTTCCCCTTGGTTTAAACAGTATCGATATTAATTTAGTATGAATGTGGATGGCTATAAGAGTAGAGGAAGACCAAATAAACGATGGATGGACTGTGTGAAGCATGGTATGGCTAGAAAGGAGGTACCTACTGCGGTGACAAGGGTAGAAAAATCATCATATTATGCCTGCCTTTCCCAACTATGTTAGGGTTGGTTCCAGTCTAACCGTATACAGCTGAATATCAGTATTTTACATAGAACGACTGCTTATTTGACCTCCACAACCTAGTTAGTACTGGGTCATACGGTACCCCCTTGGTAAGACTTTTGGGCCACTGACTACCTGTAACGACTGCCAAAGATCTAGAAATGACAGCCGGGACCAACGGCTTAACGTGCTTTCCGAGGCACGGAGGAAACTCGGTATGTAACGGATGGTCACACATCGAAAGACCAACCTAGGCAAGCGCGGCTTACCCTGAAGATCGACCCAAGCGAATGATATTATTTAGCCACGAACTCCTCAGGTAGGTAAATGATGAAGTGAAAAACTCAAAATCTCAACAAATAATAAACTTTAAACGCCAAAAAACAAATATAGAAATCGGTAACATGAAAATCTGAGATCGTTTCATCAATACAAAGATTAAACTTGCAGACAAAGTCGACACAGCGGATCACAATACTGATCAATCGATTATTGCGACCTGATACATCTCGGACTGATTCACTAGCGATATTCAAGTGGCACTGGGCAGGGGAGTGCAGAAAGCTTACTCCTTGAGTGAACTGAGGACCTAGGTAAAGTGATATTCCATAAATGTTAAGAGGGAACAGGGTCAGCGAGGAATACGAAAAATTTATATTTGAAGAAACTATTGCCGTCACGTTGAGTCAAGCCTGTGCGCGTAGAGTGCATTAGGGACAGCTGCAGCTCAGACCGATTATATCACAAACATTTCAATAGACGTTTCGTATTCCCCTTTTTTCTTCTCGAAAACAGAGCCGATTAAATTATTTTTGACATTGAAATTTTTTCTTTTATGTTAAAAACTTTTTAGAATTCGTCTGGTAGTCCTCTAATCACGACCGTAAAAATGGGGCTTTTGTGTAATTTCTGGAGGATCAAATTTTCTTTCCTTATTTTTATTTTTATTTTATTAGCCTTGTATGTCCCACTGCTGGGCAAAAGCCTCCCCCATATCCTTCTTACTTATTAATTGCTGAAAAAAAGAAAATGAAAGGGACGTGTCTACAATTAACAGACCTTGATTTTATGAAAAAAAAAGATTGCTCTAAAGGCATTATTAAGGAAGAAAGCAGGGGAATACCCTCATTTCAGACAGATTCCGATTTTAAGTTCATATGACCCCAATCTATTTAAGTCACGAGTTAATAGGCTTCTTTTGGGTTAGCTTGTTCCATCGTCGACCTCATCTCTGTCCTCGGGACTACATTGAGGTCAAAAGTAAACCCATTTAGTATAAAAAAAAATTGTACGGAGAATCGCAGTCGTTGTCCCCTCTTATTTATTTATTTATTAACACTTCAAGCACAATGTGCACGGGCGGACTTAATGCCATAGGCATTTTCTACCAGTCAACCTTTGGGTGATGCAGAGACAGACAGTGGTAGGTGCATAAATTTGTAAAAAAAAAAAATTAATGATAAAAGATGTATGAACGTGGACAAAACATAAAAGTATGCTTTAGCTTAGCACCCACGTGGGGAACACGCGTGAGTTTAAGTAAGTCTGTATTGTATTGTATCATAAACATAACATAACATCGCGGCTGTAATCCCCGAAGGGTTAGGCAGAGGTGTACCTAATAGTAACCCACATTTAGAAAAGTTATGTTTTTTAAGGCCCATGTAATATTTATTTATTTTTATTTTTTCATTTATATATTTAACTTACAACTATTATTACAGGTAATCTTAAACCTAATTCGATAGTGTACACACAATATGGCTCGTCGTTGCCTAAAAATAAAGCGATAAATAAATAAAATAGGGGGCGAGCCTATTGTCATCAACCGGGTAGAAATCCTCCGTGGCTGCTACTGAGAAATTCCTGATGGAAAAACCCAAAAACACTTTGCCAGACCCGGGAATCGAACCCAGGACCTCAAGCTCAGCAGTCGCGCTTGCGACCACTCGACCAACGAGTCACTATAAACCTAGTTATAATAGAACTTCTGCCAAAATCTTTATAATAACACTATGAATAAGATAGGTACCCCACGACTGCTTAGAGCGTGCGCTCAAAATCGTATTGTTTGCTTTAAATCTAATATCCGGGTACAAAAGGTCAGCCAGGTTAAGCGACAGTCGGTGAGGCTTTGATTTTGATTGGTGACCGTTTTCGTAACTTTAATGACATTTTAAGATATAATTTGAAAGCGTTGAGGAGGAGTTTTTTGATGGCCTTTTATAGATTGCTGTTAGTTGATTTAATAGTTTTTAATTTTAATTTATAATTATAGTTAGTTTAATCTACTTAATAAATTGATGATAGGAAAAAAAAAACTTTGAAAGAGAATGGGAATATAAATGGTATGTTAATATCGATGGTCTAGTGGTTGCCAGCGCGACTGCTGATCTTGAGATCTCGGTTTGATACCTGAGTCGGGCAAAATAAATAATCTCCATTGGTGGCTAAATAACAGCCGCTCCGGTCGATCTTCAGGTTAAACCGCTCTTGTCTAGGTTAGTCCGTGGATGGGTGACCACCCATTACATACCGAGGTTCCTCCATGCCCGTTGGTCCCGGCTGTCATTTGTAGTTCTTTGACAGTAGTTACAGGTAGTCGCCGGAAGTCACCCGTAAAAAAATGTGGGATAACCAATTGTTGTAAAAATACGTTTAATGAAGTCGATAGCCACTTGATTTCCCCATCATAATATATGGTACCATACACCAGCACCAGCACTCCTTTGAATATTCTAGTTACGGAGATATTATAAGGTCAAAGTTTTTAAACTCAAGTATTTAATGTTATAACTTTACTTGACCCCACCTATTCAAGTTATTTATTTATTATATTTAGTACAGCATAAGCTATTTACACTAAATTAAGTAATCCTTTCACTCGGTCTTCTCACAGAACCACAAATATTATAACATAATCGTCTTCCATTCATCAGCAAACAAATCCAATCCAGGGTTGGTCATTCATCAGCACAATGTTTTGAGTGCGTTACATTGAGTCCTACCGTAAACCGTGATTTTTCACCCGAAAAAAAAAAGTCGCTTCACAGCAACAATTTTTGAGTAGAGTTACTTAGTTTGATGTACAGAATGCTTGGTTGACAGCTTCGTGAAGGGTCCACATACACCTCTGCCTGTCCTTTTAAGGAAAACAAGCGCGTTGTTATGTTAATATAAAATTCTTCACCGTGCCATCGTTCTTATGCCACCTTCATCACCAAATCAGTGTCAAGTACTTCATACTTAACCACCATAGTCAAAAAAAAAAGTGTTATGTGTTTGTCAAACAAATTGTCTCGTCATTACAATTAATAAGGAGAAAGTCTCAGTCAAAATATTATTGCTTTCTTTCATTCTTTATTAACATTTCTTTAGATTTATAAAAAACGCCGTTAATTAAATTATTAATTAATTTTAATTACTGTTTTTGAAATCTTCTATTTGGTACCGGTATCGGAGAGGCGTAAATGACGCTGTGGCGTCTGACAGGGAGAATGGGAGAAGAAGCGTAATGGGCCCAAGTAACTACTAAATTGGAAACTGGAAATCGCGTTATGGAACTCAAATGGAGTTGGGCAGGACCTAGCAAGGCGCAGTGATGACAGCTGGACTAAGGCTGTCACCGAATGACGTCCAAGAACTAGCATAAGAAACGTGGGTCGTCCAGCGGAGAGAGGGGCAGACGACATAGTTGGCATCGGGGGAAAAGCTGGATGAGGCTGGCTGAGGAATGTGGAGATTGGCACAAGACAAGAGAGGCCTTTACCCAGCAGTGGGTGAGTTCAGGCTGTGGATGATGATGATGAACTACTAAATGCTACTAAATGGGACAAGGTCAGGATGTTTTTGAAAACTGAAACGAATAATATTACCTTGGAGTAAAATAAAACAAAATAGAATAGTAATTTTCATAAAAGCTTGTCGCGTGAACAGAAACCGCAAAAAAAACTATACGCGTGTGTTTCTGTCTTGTGTTTTACTTTTCTCACATTTTGAAATTCCGGACGTTTTGGAATTCCCCCCGCATTCCGGACACAGATCTATAAACCCGGACTTGGACGTGTGGCAACCGTAAACAACCACCTTTTGTGATTATTTCGAGATCAGCTTCAAGTCTAACTA
Source organism: Noctua comes (assembly GCA_963082995.1). Taxonomy (NCBI): domain Eukaryota; kingdom Metazoa; phylum Arthropoda; class Insecta; order Lepidoptera; family Noctuidae; genus Noctua; species Noctua comes. The sequence goes on along the minus strand of OY720295.1, from coordinate 9,311,804 downwards.
ACTTGGAGAGGAACACAAAGTCAGAAGACAAAACAAACGAGTAGGTTTAACTTAGCCGCTAGCCCCCCTACCGGATAGAGTGGCTCGTGGCTAAATGGCTGGTAGCTCGTGGCTGGATGGAGTCTACCCAGACATAAGCCCACACCGATCGAGGCCCAAACTTCAAAACATTAATACATTACCTTTGCCCAGTCTTAACTCGTACCAGTCAATAATTTAGACAAAACGAACGCTTATTCAATATTATATTGTGTTCAGTAACTATTCTGTCCACCCACTCGCTGCTTAGTCGTAAATATATGGAGGTATCGGGTTGGCTTCCGCTTTTACGAAATCCCTTTGTCTGTAATCTATACTTGTATTATAAATGCGAAAGTGGATCTGTCTGTCCGTTTTTTTGACGACTTACGGCTGAACTGCATAATCAGTCTAAAGGGTGTAAATAGACCCTTAACATAACCGAAAGGCACTTGTTCTCCCCGTCTTTGCGATAATTGTTTTGTTCTAGACCATACCTGGTAACTTTCTAGTTACGGAGATATTGGGGGTCAAAGTTCCAACTTTTTCACAAGTTTTTTTTATGTTTTTAATGCAAGTCGAGTCCTACCGTAAAACGTGATTTACCACCCCAAAAAAAGAAATCGATTCCCAGCAATAATTTTTGCGTAGAGTTAATTAGTTTGATGTACAGAATGCTTGGTTGACAGCTATGTGAGGGGTCTGTTTACATCCTGTATAATGTTCCCACTGCTGGGACACAGGCTTCCTCTCTATGAGAGTGAGTGGTCTGTAATACACCACGCGGGCCCAGTGCGAGTTGGTAGATGTCACATGTCTTTGATTTTTTGGTTGAAGGACGTGCCGGTTTCCTCACGATGTTTTCCTTCACCGTTTTGAGAGCAGTGGTGATGAAATAAATTACACAACGTAATGCGCCTGCCTGGGTTCGAACCCAGGAGTCCCGCGTTCTCGTAGGGTAATTTCAGACCATAACGGATTTATTTTTAAATTTTGTATGGAATAAAAAAAAACCTATTGCTGATTTTTATTTTATTGAAATTCTGAATTTTTAAACCCTTTATAGATAGGTTGTATGTAGTGTTAAACAATAACTAGGCCTTAGAGGTCAGATGAACTCAACGAACGCTTTATCATTAGTAAATAAACTTAAATATCTATCATTCATCCAAACACACACAGACTCAGCAAGGGCTGCACAAAAAACGATGGATTCCAACAAAAAGGTTGGGCGCACAATGATATTATCTATGGTACGGCGATCCCCGACCATTGACGTTACGGCCAATGATTAATGGTAGCAGAACCAACAGATGTGGCGTTTGGTAGTAACGTGTTCTTTATTCGAATATGCAGGGTCAAATTGAATTAGCTAGTGGTACTTCACAGCTGTTCTGGGTATATAATTCAAATGACATACATCACGCCTGTAATCCCCGAAGGGTTAGGCAGAGGTACACGTATACCTAATAGTAAACCCACATTTCGCCAATTATGTTTTTTAAGTCCCATATAATGGGGTGCGAGCCTATTGCCATCAACCGGGCACGAATCCAGACTCCGTGGCTGCTACTGAGAAATTCCTGATGGAAAAACCCAATAGCACTTTTCCCGACCCGGGAATCGAACTCAGGACCTCGTGCTCAGCGGTTGCGCTTGCGACCACTAGACCAACGAGGCAGTCATTCCTAATGACAAAAAAATACTCTTATTTACTTTCAAGTAACTACAATTGACTACGATCTTAACAGCTGCTAAACATCATCTGGCTGTCTTTTCCCAACTATGTTGGGGTCGGCTTCCAGTCTATCCGCATGCAGCGGAGTACCAGTATTTAACATGGAGCGACTGCCTATCTGAGCTCGTGGCTAAATAATAACAGCCGCTCGGGTCGATCTTTAGGTTAAGCCGTGCTTGCCTAGGTTGGTCTGTGGATGGGTGACCGCCCATTACATACCGAGTTTCCTCCGTGCCTCGGAAAGCACGTTAAGCCGTTGGTCCCGGGTGTCATTTGTAGATCTTTGACAGTCGTTAGGCAGTCAGTGGCCCAAAAAGACTGACAACCAGTCTTACCAAGGGGTATCGTACTACCCAGTACTAACTGGGTTGTGGAGGTCCGATAGGCAGTCGCTCCATGTAAAATACTGGTATTCAGCTGCATCCGGTTAGATTGGAAGCCGACCCCAATATAGTTGGGAAAAGGCTAGGCAGATGATGACTGCCTATCTGACCTTCCCAACCACGAAATGTGGGTGTATTAAAAAGTTAAAGACCCCTCCGGGAGCTAATAATGTTTTAGTCCAAGAGCTTGTTAGTCTATGACCACCCGATCGCTATCATTAATCATAAACCTATCGACTCTTGTCCTATCATCATGATTTAACAAAAACACAATATTATGAATCATTCCGAAAATCTTTAGGATCTGCCTCTTGAAATATTTACTAGAAATATCGTGACGCAGAACGGTAAAAATACGAGGAAACCGGTATGTCCTAGTAAGTTATGATGTCTACCAACCCACACTGGACCTGTGTGGTGGATTACAGCCCACTCCCTCTCATAGAGAGGAGGCCTGTGTCCCAGCAGTGGGAACATTATTAATTCTTATGCTAACGTCAAGCCATTTAATATCTTAAAAGACATAGCATCACGCCTTTTTCTTTTTTTTTTGAAGGCATCTCGCAGGGCAACTCACAAGGCTGGCTTCTGCTTAACAGGACTATCTTTTGGGTGCCTTGAGTGGGCATCCCAGCCAGGGGTGTAATGGCACCCCCTGTGGGGTACGAGCCTCAGCTTAGAGCAGCGCTGGGGTGGTAGCAAAGGGACAGGCTGGATCGAAGAGATATCATTGTTTACGGGTGGAGTTACAACTACTAGCTCAGCATCGCGGACTGGCTCGAGCAAGAGTCGGGGATCACGTCTACACTCCCCCTTAGGTATTTATGTGAAAACAAATATTCTGATTTGATTTGAGTAGAACCTCATGCAGGGTGTAACAAGATCCTTAACGAAACCGTCAACCAAGCATTCTGTACATCAAACTAAGTAACTTTACGCAAAAATTATTGCTGGGATACGACTTTTTTTTTGGGGTGGAACATTACATTTTACGGTATGATTCAATGTAACGCACTCAAAACATTGTGCTGATGGATGCGATGAATAGTACGGGGGTGTTGGAGGTGTTTAAAGTAAAAATCTTACATCAAAAACACGTTTTTAAAAAAAAACTTCTGAAAAAGTTGGAACTTTGACCCCCAATATCTCCGTAACTAGAAGGTTCCCAGGTATGGTCTAGAACAAAAAAAAGATCACAATGACGGGAAGAACAAGTGCCTTTTAGCTTCGTTAAGGGTCTTTTTACACCCTTTATAATCATAATCAGCCTTTTAAAGACAATACATCAAAACCAAGAAAAATCACGAGTTGACGTAAAGGTAATCGACATAGCGGGAATGTTTCTTCCCAACCACGTTGAGGTAGGTTTCCAGTCTAACCAGCCAGATGCAGCTGAATACCAGTATTTTACATGGAGCGACTGCCTATCTGACCACCACAACCCAGTTGCTGGTAGACTGGTTGTCAGACTTGCAGGCTTTCGACTACGACTGTCAAAGATCTACAAATGATAGGCGAGGCCAACTGTATTTCACTCTTTTGGTCACCCATCCATAGACTGACCTCGACAAACGTTGCTTAACCTTGGATACCGATCCTTATGGCTTTTATTATTCACAATATCTCGACCTATTTAAAAATTGGCCCTTATGCCCATAACGGCATGCTCGCTACCCATACATTGCATGCTACAACATGCTATATGGATGTATATTAGCGCCTGTGCCTTGAGGCGGTCGGCAGGGAAATAAAAAAGTAAAACACAGGTATAAAGGTACGCATCAATGATATGGCGAGACTTTTTTTGGTAGGGATAGCAGAGAAAGCGGATGTCGGTTTAATTAATTGATAATTTTTGCTCACTTAAACAAGGTGTTATTGAAATAACTAAAAATGCAGTGAGAGGCTTTAGCGGCACTACAAAGAGTACTACAGCAACATAGTACAAAAAGTACTACAGCGCCATCTATGACACAGATGAAGAACTAACATCAAAATCCTAAATCGCGCAGTTAAAGTTATCCGCGACTTAAGATTAAACAAGGTGTAACATAATAAACTCAAGACCTCCCGTGTGGTCTCTCGGACCATGAAACTGAACAACTTTTTTCTAAGAGTTCTAGAAATTCGCAAAAAAAAATGGATTAGGAATTGACTCGATCCGCTGATCAACATGTATGGTAAAACTAAAAAAAAGTTATGAATTTCCAAAAGTCATAGAACAAAAGCTGTTTAGATTCATGGCCTGAGAGACCACACGAGAGGTCTTGCGTTTATTATGTTACACTTTGTATAGAAGAACCCGACAACAACTGTCGGGCAGTAGTCCACCAGACACAACACCCGTCTGGTCGGAGGATCCTCCATTTACTATGGGAGATGAAGAACTTTACACCCTGTTCTTCATACTCCGAAAAGGTTTTCAGTATTTTGAACAACTTTATGGCCTACAGGCAGTTGTTCCGGGTCTGGCTGTTTGTGTATGTGAGAATAAATGTTTGTAAATGCACCCACTATATAGGAATTATTCCTAGAGTGAGGCAACGTTTAAAAAAAGAAAAACTACTGACAAATTTCTCCTATAAACCCCAATAACACGATACCTGACCTGGAAATCGAACTCAGTAATCAGGTCCCTATAACGCTTACGATCAATAGTGCTTCTTATTCTGTCTAAAATGCCAAATCCATCGAGGTATACAGACGTCATTAATTTATGGTTAAAACCGAAAAATATTAAAAATCGATAATATCCTTCCCTTTTCTGCTAACCCTACTCGGTATCTCAGTCAGAAATTTTTCGAATAACTCGCCGGCCGAGATGTTATCAGCACGTAACGTACCAGGTTCGATTCCCGACCGGTCTGTTAGATGTCTCTATAATACACGCCGGGACCAACCGAATATTCAATTTTGATTGAATATTCTTAGTTGAAAATGTATGAACGTGTCTTAAGGTTAAGCAGTGCTTGCCTAGTGCCTAGGTTGGTCCGCGGATGGGTGACCACCTTTTACATACCGAGTTTCTTTCGTGCCTCGGAGAGTACGTATAGCTGTTGGTCCCGGCTGTCATTTGTAGATCTTCAGCAGTCGTTACAGATACTCAGTGGCCCGAAAGAAATCAGCTGTTTCCTTCAAAAGTGCAATACCTACACGGTCAAAATGTATGGAAAAACTGATTTTTTTTTAAATAACCGATGAAAAATTTCTGTGGCTCAGAATGATGTGCTGAATACGTGGTAACCGATTTCGCGTCGGTGTCTCTTCCATCCTGTATTTATTTTATTTGCATAAAATGTGGTATACAGGGTGTAAATAGACCCTTTACATAACCGTCAACGAAGCATTCTGTACATCAAACTAAGTAACTTTATGCAAGAATTATTGCTGGGAATCGACTTTTTTTTTTGGGTGAAAAATCTTGTTTTACGGTACGACTCGTTAGAAAGCACTCAGAGCATTGTGCTTAGGGGTGGATTGAACAGTACGGGGGGCGTGGAGGTGTGTAAAGTAAAAATTTTACATTAAAAACATGTATTTAAAAAAAAACTTGTGAAAAAGTTGGAACTTTGACCCCCAATATCTCCGTAACTAGAAGGTTCCCAGGTATGGTCTAGAACAAAAACATGATCGCAAAGACGGGGAGAACAAGTGCCTTTCGGCTATGTTAAGAGTCTATTTACACCCTTTATACAGGATGTTATTTGTTATAGAGCAGGACACATTCCGCCATAATAATAGAAAATCATTATTTTAGACCATTTTGAAATACAGGCGACCATTTTTATTTTTCAGTTTTATCACAAAATATTTCACATGTCAAGTAATGTCATCTGTCATTGTCTACCCCCCGCGGGAAAGTCGTACAAGCAATATAATTTACGAGAATGTAAAAATAAGTTTTTACGACTCAACCAATAGGCATGTTAATTTATTTTTTTATTGTACAAGAGGTTTTTTACTCTTGTTATGAGCTACCGGGGCGTTACCAAACAATTTTATGGTAGAGGTCTATGCAATGACATAACTCAAAAATTTAGACTTTTTGTTTTTACTTTAATATAGCTTAAAAATAAGAAATATGACTAACTAGTGAACTAGAATATTAATAATGAATTGCAATTAAAACACTGAAATTGATGTTGTAACCATTTTAGGTGTAAAAAGGCATTTGTTAGTTTCCAAAAAGATTCCAAATACTTTTTTTACATCTAAAAGTAAATATTCGGTGTTACGATATTAATTATTACATTTCATAATCAATATTTTAGATCACTAGTTAGCCATATTTTGATGTCCATATATGTAGTAATATTGTCAAATTAATCAAAACAGTGAAATATTTGACAGCTATTTGCGACGTTGCCCACTTTCTGTATTTATAAACGCTCTTAACAAAAGTAAGTATTATAAACTAAGTAACGATATCTAAACATCTATAAAAATATATAAAATGTGTCTGTTTGTAATTTCAAAATAACAGCTTTTTACTGAATGCAAATGCAAGATTAATAAAGCATGAATTTTTCAAGTGGGTCATCATCATCTTCATCAGCCAAAAGACGTCCACTGCTGGACATAGGCCTCCCCCAAGTGGGTGTGTGTGTGTGGTGTGGGTTTTTCAAGTGGGTGTGGATGGCTAAATCCGAAATTATGAGGAATAGCGAAAAATACTCAAAGGAGTCCCGAACCCGATTTTGATGAAAACTAAAACTGCATCATTAGATTTTTGAAAAATCAATATTCCTGGCCAGGAATCCAACCCATTGAATTTGGAAAAAAAAACACTTACACTGTATTATTACACCATTCGATAGTTTAGTAGCACCACTCATCTTCTCCACTTGACCAAACCATCTAAGCATAGTCTTTCCAATTTTTGTCACTACATCTTCTTTTAAACCGCAACTTTCTCGTAGTAATCGATTGAAAGCGATTGCCGCCTCGTGTCTTGGGCCCTCTTGTTTCCGGATGCAGCTGAATACCAGTATTTCCGAGGCACGGAGGAAACTCGGTATGTTATGGGTGGTCACCCATCCACGGACCAAATGTGATTGTAACATCCTACACCTATGCCTTCGGGGATTACAAACGTGGAATCTAAATCAAAATCTTCGAAGCTTGGAATACCTACTCAACGTTATTTATTTTAATCATAGACTAAACCCTTCAAACGCCGCACCTCACGCAAAAAGCCCCTCTCCCCCAAAAAACGAAATACTCCCGATCAATTAAAAAGTAACAATGAAAATTTTGCGCAGTCCGATCAGTCGTGGCCTGGATGGACAAAACGCATAATTGTGCGATCGTTTTCCGAGAACGAATAACACAAAGAGATTCCGTAGTCATTAGGGGGAGCCGTCGTTTTTGTGCAGCGGACATATTGGCATGTGAGGGTTGACGCGAACTAGATAGTTTTGTAGGCTTGGCTGTGTTTTGGTAGGGCTAGGTGTATGAGTTTCGATCTTTACTTGAAAATATTAGTTTTTAGAACTCATGTCGATCTTCAGGGTAAGCCGCGCTTGCCAAGACTGGTCCGTGGATAGGTGACCGCCCATTACCTTTCTAGTTTCCTCTGTGCCTCGGACAGCGCGTTAAGTCGTTGGTCCCGGCTGTCATTTGTAGATCTTTGACAAAAAAATCATATCAAAAATCAATACAACCCTTATGACTTTTTCATGAAAAAGTCATTTGTCATGGTCGCCAATCATATTTTGTTCAACATACAACCTGACACTGTATATTGTAAAAAAAAGGTAAGAAAATTTAGATTTCGCGGGCTACCTTAACGCAGCCGTTGGTCTCGGCTGTCGTTTGTAGATCTTTGACACTCGTTACGGGTAGTCAATGGCCCGAAAGTCAGACAACCAGTCTTACTGCCTATCTAACCTCCACAACCCAATTTCTGGGTAAGACTCGAGATCAAGCGGTCGATAGTCAAAATTTCACAATTTTTTTATGATATAATCGGTCTAAGCTGCAGCTGTCCCTATCGCACTCTACGGGGGCAGGCTTGACACAGCGCAATGGCAATAGTTTCATCAAATACTTACCTCGCAGGCCCTATTCCCTCTTAACATGTTCACCGTCTCACGAAACAAACTCCGCATGTAAGATCTATGTTTTATCTTGTAAAAAAAAAACAAAACGGCGCCGCTAGTTCCAACTAACGCCACGAACCACAAGATCATTGTACAGCTAGACTTAACAGTTCGTACTTGGGTACTCTTAAAAGGTTTATTTCTACATTGTGATCGCACATCTACAGAGTGTTGTTTTTACGATGTGGTACCTGTAACTGTGGGTCTAAGGCCATACGACATACCTGGAATATACGACGAAACAAAGCCGTTAAAGAAGTACTTTGTCGTTAAAAACATTGGATTTTAGTGCCTTGTAACTTATAATACCTTGACTGTCTCATGGTCGAGTGGTTGTAGCATGAGGGTTCGATTCTCGGGTCGTGTAAAGTGATATTGGATTTCTCCATCAGGAATTTCTCAGTAGCAGCCACGGAGTCTGAATTTGTGCCCGGTTGATGGCAATAGGCTCGCGCCTTATTATGTGGGACTGAAACATAACTAGCGAGATGTGGATGTACTATTAGGTACACCTCTGCCTAACCCTTCGGGGATTACAAAGCTCATGTTATGTTAAGGTGTAAACGGACCGTTCACGAAGCCGTCAACCAAGCATTCTGTACATCAAACTAGGTAACTCTACGCAAAAATGATTGCTGGGGAACGACTTTTTTACTGGGGTGAAATATCACGTTTTACGGTAGGAGTGTAGGTAGGACTCAATGTATTGCACTCAAAAATCGAGCTGATGCACGCATTGAATAGCACGGGGGTCGTGGAGGTATTTATAGTAAAGTTATAACCTTAAAAACTAATATTAAAAAAAAAACTTATGAGAAAGTTGGCTTTGACTTCCAATATCTCCGTAACTAGAAGGTTCCCAGGTATGGTCTAGAACAAAAAAATGATCGCAACAACGGAAAGAACAAGTGCCGTTGGGCTGCGTTAAGGGTCTATTTACACCCTTCATACATCAAGTGAAATTGGAAACAAGATTTTGAACTAAGTTTAACTTATTCACTTCAAAGTTTTCTAACTCTATTAACCGTTCCGGTGCTAACCACGTTATTATGTATGGTCAATTAAATAAGAAATATAGTCGTTCAGTGACGCCACTAAATTCAGTATAAAATAAATAAGGCCACAGACATACCATGCGACTATTTGTTGCGACAAACGCGTCGCAACTACAAGCGTTATTCATATTTATTGTGTCTTATTTAAATGTATGTTTACTAGCATTTGCCCGCGGCTCCGCTCGCGTTAATTTAGAATTTGACAATCAATTCGGGTTGTACTCTGCTTGTAATAATATAATTCAATCATGATTCAACAGACACGTGGCGCCATCTATTATCACAAGAACGTTATTGTCGTTTTCCTCGGGAACAGTACTTGTTTTTGGGATGAAAGGTACCCTATGTCCGTTTCTGTACACCTGAAAACGTATATGACAAATTTCAGGATGTTCGGTTCAGTGGTTTAGGCGTGAAAAGGTAACAAACAAACAAACTTACTTTTGCATTTATATTTTTATTGTTAATATGACTTAATTGAGTTGATATTTATTTTGACTACCACATTGGCCTAGTGGTCGCCAGCGCGACTGCTGAGCATGAGTTCGTGGATTCGATTCTCGGGTCGTGCAAAGTGTTATTGGGTTTTTTTTCAAGCATTTCTCAGTACCAGACCCAGAGTCTGGATTTGAGCCCGGTTGTTGGCAACAGGCTCGCCCCTTATCACATGGAACTTAAACATAACTGGCGGAACGTGAATGTACTATTAGTTACACCTCTGCTAACCTTTCGTGGGTTACAAGCGTCATTAATATTTATCTCTTCTTATTTAAATAATTGTTTATATCTTATTAATATGTTTTAGTTGATTATTTATTTTGTGTATGGTGTTGTATGATAATCTATGGTTTGACATATCCATTTGGCTTTGGAGTTCAAACTGGTTTTTAGTAGGCTGATCTTGTCCAATTTGTTTATTATATATTGGTAGAATATTTGAACGGTATTTAGTTACAACATTTATTCTGAGCAATTTTCATAATTTCTAAAATTATGATCTTCTTTTACATCACCATCTGCCTAGCCTTTTCCCAACTATGTTGTGGTCGGCAGCCAGTCTAGCCGGATGCAGCTGAATACCAGTGTTTTACATGAAGCGACTGCCTATCTGACCTCCACAACCCAGTTAGTACTGGGTAATACGATACTCCTTGGTAAGACTTGTTGTCAGGCTTTCGGGCCAGTGACTACCTGTAACGACTGTCAAAGATCTACAAATGAAAGCAGGGACCAACGGCTTACCGTAGTCACAGTACACAGTGCATTAAAAATAAATTAACACCAAAAAAAAATTAAAAAAAAAAAAGTTTCTTGTGATAATGATTACGTGCAACGACTATCAATGATTTCAACGTGCTTTCCGAGGCACAGAGGAAACTCGGTATGTAATGGGTGGTCACCAATCCACGGACCAACCTGGTATCAGTGAATCAGTATGAAAAAGTCCTTATTTTTCAAAAGTATACTTACGATATTTTTTATATGTTAATCAATGCAAAAAAAACTTGTCCATCCATGTAATCGTATTACTAAGACCATTAGCTTTTTGTGCGAATCGTTGATTTCGTAAATGGTGATATTATTTACGATATTTCGACGTAATTTCCAATCATTTTTATTGAAAAAGTTTTGTTGTCTTAATATTTTTTTATGTAGTTTGTGTAAAAAACAAATAAGAAAATATAATGTATCATTATAGAGTGTAAAATATAAGTTCTGGAGTTGCGACCGCGAACTGGAAGACGTTGGGTTGGAAGGCGTCCCACTAGTTGGCCGATGACCTGGTGAAGGTTGCAGGGATCCGCTGGATGCGAGACCTACAGGCCCGGTCAATGTGGCGACACTTGGGGGAGGTCTATGTCCAGCAGTGGACGTCTTTCGGCTGAAATGATGAAGAATATCTAAAGCTAGGCAGATGTGTACCTACACCTACATTTCGCCAGTTACGTTAAAGTCCGTTGTAAAAGGGGGTGAGCCTATACGCATGAAACGGGCACAAGCTTAGACTCCGTGTCTCCTAATGATATATTCTTGCTGAAAAAAAAACAAAAACTTTACCCTACCTGGGATTGAACAAATGAACATAGATCCCCATGCTTTGCAACGTTTCGCATGCAATCTACTAAATCAACGAGGCAGATATTTCTTCTAATGTAAAACATGTTTTAGCTTAAGACACTCATTTCTATTTTAACTAACACTAACACCTAAACGAATGACTAAATTTAGTTTTATTTTATTTTATTTATTAGGTCTACCACAAACAATTGTTTACACTAATCTACAAACAATTGTTTACACTAATCTACAAACAATTGTTTACACTAATCTACAAACAATTGTTTACACTAATCTACAAACAATTGTTTACACTAATCTACAAACAATTGTTTACACTAATCTACAAACAATTGTTTACACTAATCTACAAACAAAAATAAAACATGCGTTACTCTACACAATGCAATAAATAAAACCGAACCGTTCTTTTTCTTCTTAGCGTGCGTTTCGATGACAATTTAAATTGAGTCAGCCCATTTGGCGACGAGTTTGGCACTGTCAGTAGCGTCCATCAGCTCCTGTGATGACAAACAACAGGACAGGCAGGAGCCCATATCAAGTGTCCCATCGTATGTGGGGCAACACCTCATTTACACTCCAGGGCAGGGTCATCTATGAATCTCAATCTGAACAGGTTTTCCCTGCTTCGGCCAACCTGTGTCTGGAGTCTATTTAAAGAATTCCAGGTCAGTCATGGCAACTCAGGTCCAGGTGGGAGATTTTCAGCAAGTGGCACAAATGGGTCGGGTAGGGACACACTTTCCACAGCTTCAGTTTTTCCTTAGAGCGTTCGCCAGTGAGCCCCCGACACACACAGCGAACCGTTTTGAACCCTCGACTCAACGCCGAAAGATAAAATTTAAAAAAATCAGGCATTCATTTAATTGTCGTTTTGTGTGTATAGTGAAAACACGCGAAATAGGTAGAATTATAAATTTTACCGTAAACATCTAACGCTATTATATCCTTTACTTAATTTATATGTATTACTGATTTATGTTAAAACACGAAGGAAATGATAAAATGCTTACAAATGGCCAAATTCGTAGCGGGCCCGTCAAATTTATTGCTAGTGAGGGGAAAGGGCCGAAAAGTAAAAGCCGAAGACGAACGAAAGACGAAAATTATTCAATATATTCAATTGATTTTTAAGGCGGACCAATACATTATTAAGGAAAAGTCATCCTAGGTCGTTCCGGGAAACTCTGATGGAGTCTGCTTCCAGTCTAACCAGATGCAGCTGAATATAAGTATTTTACATGGAACGACTGCCTATCTGACCTCCACAACCCAGCTAATACGGGGTCTTATCCTTTGGTAAGACTGGTTGTCAGACTTTTAAGCCACTGCCTACCTTTAACGACTATCAACGATCTACAAATGACAGCCGGGACCAACAGCCTAACGTGCTTTCTGAGGCACGGAGGAAACGGGGTATGTAATGGGTGGTCACTCATCCACGGACCAACCTAGGCAAGCGCGGCTTAATCTAAAGATTGACCCGACCGGCTGTTTTATTTAGCCACATGCTCCTCAAAAAAATATTGCTCATTTAATAGTTATGGGATGGGATGTCCCAACACTATTATCTCGAGGTCACAAACAAGTTCGGAAAGTCGTGGATTTATATTAAAATTCGATCATTCGTATGTCTTTCTTACTTTAAGACCTAAAATTAATACAAATATTATAAAAAAACTTGTATTTTTGTCGTAATCATAACATTATGTGTGTAATTCGATGTTGTTTTGAACAAAAAAGTAATATTTGTCGAAGTATCGATTTCTTGGATGTTAATTAGATTCTCTTATGGACATTAACTATAAGAATAGCTCATAGGATATAATTAGTGTATAATGTTCCCACAGCTGGGACACAGGCCTATCTATTTGAGGGAGTGGACTGTAATCCACCACATGGGCCCAGTGCGGGTTGGTAGATGTCACGTGTCTTCGAGTTTGTGGTTCTAGGACATGCCGGTTTCCTCACGATGTTTTCCTTCACCGTATCGTTACCCATAGATTTAATGATGGTTTTCCAGTGAGTCTTCGAGATTCTGAATCAAACTGATCATCATCATCTGCCTAGCCTTTTCCCAACTATGTTGGGGTCGGCTTCCAGTCTAACTGAACGCAACTGTATACCATTACTTTATGTGGAGCTAGTGCCTATCTGACCTCCACTACCTAGTTTGTACTGGGTAATACGATAATACCCCTTGGTAAGACTGGTTGTCAGACTTTCAAGCCACTGACTACCTGTTTCGACTGTCAAAGATCCATAAATGACAGCCAGGACCAACGGCTTAACGTGCTTTCCACCGTGCTTTTCGCCAGTAAATGGGTGGTCACCCATGGACGGACCAACCTAAGCAAGCACAGCTTAACCTGAAGATATACCCAAACGGATCTGTGTGTATTATTTATCCACGAGCTCCTCTGAACCAAACTGACCATTGACCCAAAAATGATCAACTCGACAGTCTCAAATATTTCTATGCACGTCGACTCTTCGACGTTTTGTCACATTTTTTTCTCTAAACGATTCGAAATAAATCAATTACTACACTCCACCACCCTGGACAATGTCAGTCGTGACTTTTGACCCTAAGACCTTAAAATTTGAGGTCACGAGAAACTATAAATCGTGCCACAGTGACTTTTGAACGCATTTTTTTGACCACATGACATTGAAACGGTCGGGTGAAAGAAGTTATTTAAAAAAGAGTCTTTTGAAATCAAATTTTTATAAAAAGTGACCTGAGAGCCTCGTTGGTCTAGTAGTTGCAATCGTGACTGCTGAGCAAGAGGTCCTGGGTTCGATTCCCGGGTCGGGCAAATTGTTATTGGGTGTTTTTTGTTTTTCCATTAGGAATTTCTCAGTAACAGCCACGGAGTCTGGATTTGTGCCCGGTTGATGGCAATAGGCTCCCCCTATTACATGGGACTCAAACATTACTGGCGAAATTTGGGTGTACTATTAGGTACACCTCTGCCTAACCCTTCAGGGATGACAGGCGTGATGTAATGTTATGTAAATTCAGACCCCGTGGCTGCTACTGAGGAATTCCTGATGGAAAAACCCAATAACACTTTGCCTCACCTGGGAATCGAACCTCGAACCTCACGCTCAGCAGTCGCGCTTGCTACCACTAGACCAACAAGGCGGTCATGTTATTATTAATATTCATTTATTATAAATTGAAAAGTTTGTTTTATTAATTGACCCCAGTTACTTAAATCTTAATAAGCGTAAAATTATAAGACGTGATATTAAAACACCCACATTTCAATAAAAATAAAACTCAAACATATCATTTCAAACATAAGATATCAAGATGATATCACAGTCGCCACTAAACTCGTAATTATCGTGTTTTCTTAACATCTTATTTAACAACATTTTTGTTAAGATTTTATTGAGATGATCTTGATTACCTGTATTAAAGATATAAACAGCGTAAACACATCTCGCAAACTTGATAGAAATATCATTAACGTGCTATAACATCACGCCTGTAATCCTCAAAGGGATAAGCAGAGGTGTACCTAATAGTACACCCAATTTTCTCCGGTTACGTTTAATTCCCATGTAATAGGGGGCGAGCCTATTCCCATCAACCGGGTATAAATCCAGACTCCGTAGCTGCTACTGACAAATTCCTGATGGAAAAACCCAATAAAACTTTGCCCGACCTGGGAATCGAAGCGAAGACGGCATACTCAACTACTCAATGTCGCCGCTCGCAGTCCTGTGCTGTCTACATGTATGTTTCCTCATTTTAGTACATTTTATTTAGTATTTTTTATCGGGGTATTTTTTTTACTTGTTATCCAAAAAGGATTACATAATCTGATACATTTTAATACCATCAGGAATCGGACAGGTTTTTTTTAACATATTGTAGAAGAATCGAATATCAAGATAAGATTATAAATTGTCTTGTTTCCGAATCGCCTACGACAAGCCATAAGTCAGGCATATTTTGAAAGTCTAGACTCCAGCCGTTAGGTAACAGTGAGCCTAGATACCGACTGGATTACTCATAGAACAATAGTTACACAATAGTTTTGACTAATAATGTAGCTTGAGTTCGACTGAGAAATACGATTGAGAATTTTTGAGATAATCTGGAGT
Organism: Noctua comes; assembly: GCA_963082995.1. Classification (NCBI taxonomy): domain Eukaryota; kingdom Metazoa; phylum Arthropoda; class Insecta; order Lepidoptera; family Noctuidae; genus Noctua; species Noctua comes. The sequence goes on along the minus strand of OY720295.1, from coordinate 9,296,311 downwards.
TTGACGTAAACCCGTAATAATCTAGAATCTGAAAGGGCGAAGGAAAACATTGTGAGGAAACCGACATGACCTAGAACCAAAAATCGATGGTGCGACCCGTGGATGGGTGACCACGCATTACATACAGAGTTTACCGCGTGGCTTTTACGTGCAAACATTACAAATACACAAGACTAATTTTATGGGGTATTCATCAAAGCGCAACTATTTTTAAGCGCAACCAACTAAGCGCAACTAAATTATTCCTTGAAGCGCAACCATTAGTTGCGCTCACAAATTCAAATTAAAAATATATATAAAATATATACTTATTCCTCAAAGCGGAACCATGATGAAAAATAGAGAGGGGTATGATGGATTCACAATTCAATTCTTCAATTTTTTTTTCAATCATCTTGACAGGAAAAGTGCCCAGAAGGCTGGCAGCATTGCCACGTTGGATGGCAATGCTGATTCTTTGGCCAAAACATAGAGCCGCTCTCTGGTCACGTGAAGAGTCGAACAATCGCTTGGCGATAATTAAATTAAATAAAAAATCGCGCGAGTTTTTTTTAAATTAAAGTAATGTGCATGAGAGCAAATAAATAAATTAATTAACTCGAAACTCTGTATTTTGTTTTTGTTCTGTTTCCACGGATTAACTCATCATGCCTGCCTCCAAACTATATCGCGGCCGGCTCCCAGTCTAACCGGATGCAGCTGAATACCAGTGTTTTACATGGAGCGACTGCCTATCTGACCTCCACAACCTTATAAGTACTGGGTAATACGATACCCCTCGGTACGACTGCTTGTCAGACTTTCCGCAGATAACCTAGCAAATTGATTTTGACGACACATACACAACGAGTTTAGTATCTAAAGTTCGTGGCATACATAGTATTTTTCTTATTAAATTATGTATTGAACATGTGAGCGAAGCCGCGGGACGTAGCTAGTATGTTATAGATCAAGCGGAGGGTAAATCATGGGGGGTCCTCCCTTTGATTGTAAGCAATTCTGGTCTTATAAGGAATGCTTATTATGAACCGATCTTTGTATGGATCTGTAAAATATGGATCTTAGACCGCATCTGTTTAAGAAGCTAACCTCTGCTAGGTATAAATATAGGAACAAAAGTGACCACACTAAATTATAGGGGTGTCCATAGAGATTCTTGCAGTTTATTCGCCACAGCGACTACTGCAACTATACACTGTGACTTTTTAGTCGTCTTACAAAAGTGGTCCACTCAATGTACCCGACATAAAATAGCTCTAGGCGCGATTTTTTTTTACCTACCATAATAGAAACAAAGAAAATTAAATAATACATTAGAATAAAATTATGAAACTTCCTGTTAATGATGTTTACGTGTCAAACGGGAGAACATACCTACCCAGCGCTCCACTCCAGTAGATTATCGCTCGCAACAGGATGTTTTATCCACGTCATGTGTCATAATACTGAATAACATTTTTATTTTTAAATTATTAAAATCTCATAAATACCATTTTTTTTTATAAATGTATAGTAGTCATTGGATACATGAAGTGGGCTGCCGTTGTAAGACGACTAAAAAGTCACGGTGTATAACCGCCATAGCAACTTTCTGATTGAGTTTGACCATTCAAAAGCAATAGCTGCGCAGTGAATTTGAGTTTTGAGTATGAATGTGGATGAGGAGCTCGTGGCTAAATAATAACAGCCGCTCGTGTCGATCTTTAGGTTAAGCCGTGCTTCCCTAGGTTGGTCCATGGAGGGGTGGCCACCCATTACATACCGAGTTTCCTCAGTGCCTCGGAAAGCACGTTAGCCGTTGGTCACGGCTGTCATTTGTAGAACTTTGACAGTCGTTACAGGTAGTCAGTGGCTCGAGAGTCTGACAACCGGTCTTACCAAGGGGTAGCGTATTACCCAGTACTAACTGGGTTGTGGAGGTCAGATAGGCAGTCGCTCCATGTAAAATACTGGTACTCAGCTGCATTCGGTTAGAGAAAAGGAAGGCAGATGATGATTAAGTGCACCATTATCATTCCCGACTATCTTAGGGTCGGCTTACAGTCTAACCAAGTTCAGCTGAATACCAGTATTTTAAATAGAACTACCATGTCATAATTAAACCTTTTCTAATAGAAAATAGAGCAGCGGTGGCCCAGTCAGTCGTGAGTTCGAACCCAGGCAGGCGCATTACTTTGTGTAATTTATTCCATCACCACTGCTCTCAAAACGGTGAAGGAAAACATCGTGAGGAAACCGGCATGTCCTAGAACCAAAAATTCGAAGACATGTGACATCTACCAACCCGCACTGGGCCCGCGTGGTGGATTACAGCCCACTGCCTCGTAGAGAGGAGGCCTGTGTCCCAGCAGTGGGAACATTATAGGCTAATTATGCTTATGCTAACAGAAAATCTACAGACAAAAATTCAAAGACATTTAACTATTTCAAAACCCAACTTTTTCTCATAGAATCGTTAACTTTTTTGTGCTTTTCAAACAAAATATGCTTCCGGGCCCTTCGCCTATAGAAATGCTAATTCTCGATATATAATAGATGTAATCTTTACATCTTTTGGAACTACAGTTATCTGAGTGGAAGATGTCTTTTTTGTCATAACTTAAAGAGTAATTTTAGTGTGAGTAAAAATGGGTCACAGAATCTCTCGTAAAATGCCCTTAACGGAGCCGAAAGGTACTTATTTTCCCTATCATTGCGATAATTTTTTTGTTCTAGACCATACCTGGGAAACTTCTAGTTACGGAGATATTGGGGGCCAAAGTTCCAACTTTTTCAAGAGTTTTTTTAATTACAATTTTTAATGTTATAACTTTACTTTAAATACCTCCACGTTTGTACTGTTCAATACATCCATCAGCACAACGTTTTGAGTGCGTTACATTGAGTTCTTCCGTAAAACGTGATTTTTCACCCCAAAAAAAAAGTCGTTACCCAGCAATAATTTTTGCGTAGAGTTACTTAGTTTGATGTACAGAATGCTTGGTTGACGGCTGTGTGAAGGGTCCGTTTACACCCTGTATAAATATACTTATAAAATAGTTTGTACTGACTGACTATCAACCCACAGTCCTCCATTGGACGGATCGGGATAAAGTTTGGCATACAGATAACTATCGTCGAATATGCTAAGATATTTTTAAACATTCAACCCCTCCGGGTGAAATCAGGGTTGAAACATAGCATAACATCACGCCTGCTATCCCCGAAAGGTTAGGCAGAGGTGTACCTAATAGTACACACATACTTCGACAGTTATGTTTAAGTCCCATGAAATAGGGGGCGAGCCTGTTGCCATCAAACCTCCAGGAGAAGCTGGTGCGGTTCGGCTAGTGGCTCGTTAGTCTAGTCGTCACAAGCACGACTGCTGAGCATGGGGCCCTGGGTTAGGTGCCCAGTTTGGGCAAAGTTTTATTATGATTTTCCAATATCAATATCACTTGTGATGCGGGGGAATGAGGAAAATGTAGTGAGGAAAATTTTGAGTATGAAAGTAGATGGCTATAGGAGTAGAGGAAGACGAAGCGATGCATGGACTGCAGCTTAACGTGCTTTCCGAGGCACAGAGGAAACTCGAGTATGTAATGGGTGGTCACCCATCCACGGACCAACCTAGGCAAGCGCGGCTTTACCTGAAGATCGACCCGAGCGGCTGTTATTATTTAGCCACGAGCTATTCCATGGCAATATCTGGACTTTAAAAGAGACTAAGTTTTTTCGGTTTTTTTTTTCGCAGAGTGGTCGGAGTAGCCGGGCACCGACGTCATCTAGATTTTTTTTTTGCTTTCTGGAGTAGTGAGGAAAATGTTGAGTATGGATGTAGATGGCTATAAGAGTAGAGGAAGACCAAAGACACGATAGATGGACTGTGTGAAGGATGATATGGCTAGAAAGGAGGTGACTGGTGAGATGACGAGTAATAGAGAAGTATGGAAGAAGAAGACATGCTGCGCCGACCACAAATAAATTGAGATTAGGGCAGGAGAATGATATGATGATCAGTTCGTCGTCTGAATTTGTACCAGGTTGGGTCTGTGAGTCATCTTTTGATGGCAATAGGCTCGCCCTCTATTACGTGGAACTTAACATCACTAGCGACATGAGAGTACAGATTACAGTACTCTACATCATACACGTCTGCCTTACCCTTCGGGGATTAAAGGCGTGATGTTATGGTATGTGTAAAAATTAACCTGGAAATGTCTATGAATGCGAGGTAACAGTTCCTGAGATCAAAGAGTACATAAAGAAGTTAAGTTTTAAGATTTTTACGTATTTTAGTTTGTTTTTATTATTATCATGTTAATTAGTTAATTTATTGGGTGTTTAACATTAATTTTAGTAATATTAACATTAGAGGTGTAAGTTGAAGTATTTTTGGCCTACAAAGTTTAAGTTGTTAAGTCATAACTAGCGCTTCATAATCATCATCATTTCAGCCGAAAGACGTCCACTGCTGGACATAGGCCTCCCCCAAGTGTCACCACATTGAACTAGCGCTTGTTGTATTTCATTTAGTTTCAGTTTATATATTTATTATATTATGTGTCAGTTAAATTGTATAAATGAAGATCGTGAAGATGAAAACTATGATCATCATCTGCCTGCCTTTTCCCAACTATGTTGTGGTCGGCTTCCAGTCTAACCGAATGCAGCTGAATACCAGTATTTTACATGGAGCGACAGCCTATCTGACTTCCACAACCCAGTTAGTACTGGATAATACCCTTTGGTAAGACTGGTTGTCAGACTTTCAAGCCACTGACTACTAGATTAAAACTACGATACGTTGCCAAAATCTGAAGCACTGAGATAAAGACTCTATGTTTCCGTAAATTCACAATTACACTCATTAAATAAAATATAATAACTACAACCAACCTTTCAGAAGATCAATTCCAAAATAAAAATCTCCAGGAAATGTCAATAATAAATTCGATAATGTCACTTCCTCACAAACACTAACACATTAGGTTTTCATTAAACACAAAAAAGACGTCAACTAAACTCCAAAAGTGTCGTATCTCCTTTTCAAAAACAAAAAATTCTAATTTCAAATATTTGAACGCACGTCTTGTCGCGAACGCAACTTGTTTCAAACTGAGAATGCCTGTACTTTACACCGTGGATAAAGACATATACCCGTCTCTCTTTAACCTTCGTACAAGGCTAAGTTAGAGAGAGATAGCAACAATGGCATGCATTATGGTAGACTAAGTGGACTTTTTTTTTTTTAATTTCTGTGAAAGATCTATAGATCTTTATAGCAGTCGTGAGTTATGCCTTCGCAGTTGTATCCATTGAGTATGGACTATAATATTGGTAGTTTATGATTGTTTTTTTTTATTTAGATATTTGTTTTAAAGGCGTTTATAAATCTATGGTTGTGGAGCATAGTTGATTGGTGTGATGAATTAATTAGTGCTGGTAGTCATATCAATTAGTGATGGTTGTTAATTAATGAGATTTTGAATATATTGCGTAATGGGAGGTTGTTAATAGTAGTTTGAGAGAACCATGTTTATTTAAGAAGTTGTGATATTGATCTATAAGTATAAATGTATAATATCGGTTGATACGGTATAGGTAGATTGCCTCTTTGGTATAGTGGTCGCAAGCGCAACGGCTGCGCATGAGGTCTTGGGTTCGATTCTCGGGTCGGGCAAAATCTTTCTCAGTAGCAGCTCCGGAGTCTGGATTTCTTCCCGGTTGACGACAATAGGCTCGCCCGCTATTAGGTACATGGGACTTAAACATAACTGGCGAAATGTGGGTGTACTATTATTACTGTAGGTAGACGTCTGCCTAACCTTTCGGGGATTACAGGCGTTATGTTGTGGTATGGGTATGTGATGCGGAGGAATGAGGAAAACGTCGTCGTGGGGAAAGTTTTGAGTATGAATGTGGATGGGTATAAGAGTACTTATGTCCCATGTAATACGGAGCGAGCCTATTGCCATCAACCGGGCACAAATCCAGACTCCGTGGCTGCTACTGAGAAATTCCTTATATAAAAATCTAATAACACTTTGCCCGACCCGGGAATCGAACCCAGGACCTCAAGCTCAGCAGTCGCGCTTGCGCCCACTAGACCGACGAGGCAGTCCATAGAGTACTATGTTACTTAGTAATTGGTCAGATAGGCAGTCACTCCAAGTAAAAGACTGGTATTCAGCTGCATCCGGTTAGACTGGAAGCCGACCTGACATAGTTGGCACGGAAAGGTGAATGAATATGAAAGATACAGTCAACAGCAACGTGTTGCTTTAACAGCGTCTTTATGTCGTAGCACTAAGGCCGGTTTTCGCAGTTCAACTGTTAACACTTACATGTGATTTACCTTACATAAATATAACTACATTATATTTGTTTAAATAACAGTCTTCGGTATGTTTAAGTGTTATTTCAATTGGAGAAATAAAAATGAGTTAGTATGTCGTACTGGTGTGTACAAAAGTGTTAAGCGTTTAATTTATTGTTATGTTTTTTCTTAAGATACTCTCTCTTCTATTTATATGAAGCTTACAACAGAAATGTATTGTTATTTTTATGTTTTATTGATAACTAGCACTTCGCCTGCGACTTCGTCCGCAATAATTGTGATAGCTCGGCTAATATCCATGATATAAATATAATTCATATCCTATAGCACCCACCAATAATATGACTTTCAGCCAGTAAAAGAATTTTTAGAATTGGATCATTTGTTCCGGAGATTACCACCTACATGCAAACTTACAAAAAAATACATCTTTATAATATACGAGTAAGTACAGATCGCATTATAATATTGTCTCACTCATTCTAAAAAATCTATCGTTCCTTGGGCCTGTGTGCTCACTTAGTTGATATTTAAAAAAATAATGTCGCAGCGTTATTTTAATGTCTATTACTCGTCATCTCAGCAGTCACCTCCTTTCTAGCCATATCATTCTTCACACAGTCCATCCACCGTTTCTTCCATCCCAAATTCCCGATACAATTCTGTTAATAAAGAATTAACACGACATTACTACGAGAGAATGTCATTAACTTCGCCATGTTCATTATTCTCCCAATCTTGGGGAGCCCTGGCTCTGTCGGTGTCAAATTAACATAGCAGCCGTGATGAATCTTACACCTGTGGGACCTGAGGTGTGCGCACAATGTGGGTAAAAGGACCAAAATATATTTTTATTTTTTTGTGGACCAATGGCTCTATGTTATGGAGTATCTGGGTTGTGGAGGTCAGGTGGGCTACCATGACTATAGAGGTCGTGAGCAATACATGTCGTCTAGCGCCATCTCTTTCCCACACTGGAAGTACTCCTGCTTTAGGACGTCATAGTAATTCCCCAGTATGCTTAGTGCGAGTTTTTTTTACGTATCGAGCGCGTTAACGTTTACGCAAATTAGTATGGCGCTGGGTAAGTGACAATTCGTGCCGCTAGGTGGCCCTTACCCAGCGCCATACTAATTTGCGTAAACGTTAACGCGCTCGATACGTAAAAAAAACTCGTACTAAGCATACAGATAGGCAGTCGCTCCATGTAAAATACTGGTATTCAGCTTCTTAAATTAAAAGCATTTATTTTAAACTAGCTACAGCCCACGACTTTACTCCGCGTGAAATTATTATAAAAATATTACTTCCAATTACCTATTTGAAAGGTTTAAAAAAAAAATTATGGTTTTATTTTTTTTGCACAGTACCCTAATATTTTTTGTAAAGTAAAAGTAAGCCTAAGTTACTCCCTGTAACATCAGCTATCTGCCAGTGAAAGTCCCGTCAAAATCAGTCCAGCTGTTTCGGAGATTAGCCGGAACAATGAATGACTTTTTCATGAAATAGTCATTCAATGGCATTAAATAAACTTAAAAGATTGTTTGTATTGATGATTTTAATTATTATAATTTTGTAAATACATACCGTGTTACGGTCGTGAATCATATTTTGTTAAACATACAGTCTGACATTGACCTGAAAATTGAAAAAACATAAGAAAAATTTAATTTCCGGGCTAGCCTGGCGCTTCTACCTTAAAAATGCCGACTCTCTGCTCACTTAGTTCTACTACTGCAAATATTCCGACACCCGAAATTTTTGTCCAACTCCACTGTGGAACCGCCTTAGCTCATCAATCATTATCCAGAATCCCCGATTCATTGATATAATTAGATTTGGCAAAAATAAAAAAAAAGTAAATCCAAGATGGCGACCGCATTGTACTGCTTGAGCGATATTAATGATATTTTTGACGGACTTTAATAAAAATCGCTCTTAAAACACTTTGATTAATTACTTTGAGTACAATATTGGGTGTCTTTACGCTAATTATGAAGAATTGAGTGAAGTCTGAGTTTTATATTAATTAGTTATTACTTTTAGATTACATTTTTGGCAACAACGATCGGTGTAGCCTTTCGTATGGACGAAAATGAATTGCCCGAATGATGAATGTTCGTGTCAAAATTAGTTGATTCCCTGTTCATTGTCCTCTTGCATTGGGTGCTAAAATTATGAAACACTAGCTTATGCCCGCAACTTCGGCCTCGTGGAGTTCGGTAATTGACCCCCGGGATTATACTACCGTGATAAAATGTATCGAATGTGTTAATCCAAGTTATAAACTGTCTGTGTGTCAAATTTAATCCAAATTCATCCTGATGCATCAGGCACATATGCGTTTTCATCACGGTGACAAATCAGCTGTTCCGTACATTTCCACCGCGTTGATATTGCACTTTTGTATTTTATAGGAATAGCAGATTTATTTTAAATTACCGATGACTTTATTTTTATTTATTTAAACAAACAAACATACAAGTTATTGGCTGAACATAAAAATCGGAATAAAAAATAAAAAATAGTAATAAAATTATAAAGTAAACAATATGGTAAACGCGAAGAATAAACAAAACATTTTTAGTAGACAGAATAAGCACAATGAAATAACAATAATAATAAAATAATATCTATGTGGATGTACTGAATACGTAGTTACCGTTTTTTCGTCGGTGGCCCTTCCACTTTCTATTTGACTTTGGCAAACTTTTTTTTTCTTAAAACTCAACAATCTCCAAAATATGTAAGTCTAAACAATTAAAAACTAACTAACAAAAGCGACTTCTCAAAACTTGCTCCTTGATATCTTTCCGACATTCCTCAGCCATGTTTCATTGTAGAACCATGCCTTAAGTATTTGAACTAAACAAAAAAAACATAAAAGGTAGTCTTTCGATGTTTATCTTGATTAGTACGACATAAACCTTTTCTTTTGGGGCATTTTTAGTACGTTTGTCATTTGTTTTTCGGTTCCTTTTTACGCAAAAAATGACCTATGACGATTGTGTTCGTGGCTGTTCGAAAATTGTGACATGATTTAACGTGTTCTTTTGTAAATACATCTAGTACTACCTCGTTAGTCTAGTGGTCGCTAGGACCACAGCTGAGTGTGAGATTATGAATTCGATTATCAGGTCGGGCAAAGTGTTATTGGGTTTTTTTCACTGTCATACATTCTAAAACATGATGAAATGATAGCGAAATACTGTGAAATGATGTTAGGTCTGATTCAACATCAATAAAATACGGATAGATTGACAATCGACATGTTTACCGAGAATCTATGTTTAGGACCTGGATTTTTTCTAATTTCTTGCGAATTGAATGACTAAATAAGTTACGAATCAATAGATTTTTTTTCCTTGTTTAGATGTTTTAGCTATTCCATTGTACATTGGAGATTTATGAAGGTACTTTTTTAATAGTTGTATTATACAAGGGACACCGACGAGACGAACAGGACGAACTAACAAATATCAATCCATTCATCAATCCTCACAAATTTTGGCTTTATGTGAGTAAGTAAGATTCTGAGACAAGACTTGTGTGGACAACTGTACTGAATTTATTTTTTATTTATCCAATGTGTCGATGCCTCTTCGAAAGCCAGTACTTGTATAAATAATATGAAATGTTACTAGAATGACGATATTTGCCTTAGAAAGTCTGAAGAAATCTCTGAACATTTACCATACCTACCAGTAGCGAAGGGTCAATTTTTGTAAGAGGTAAGCCAGAGTAGATTTCTTTAATGTGATTTTATTATTTGTCTATAAAATACTGACTGTGCCGGTTTTCAAAGGGAAGCCGGTAGGAATCGCGTTGTGTTGAACCTTCGCCACTGATACCTACATACTTAGTTACCTATAATGGGTGGAAAAGTAACCTTAACGAAGCCGAAAGGCACTTGTTCTCCCCGTCATTGCGATAATTTTTTCGTTCTAGACCATACCTGGGAACCTTCTAGTTACGGAGATATTGAGGGTCAAAGTTCCAAATTTTTCACAAGTTAGAGTTGTAACTTTACTTTAACACCGCCACGACCCCCGTACTCTTCAATGCATCCATCAGCACAACGTTTTGAGTGCGTTACATTGAGACCTACCGTAAAACGTGATTTTTCACCCCAAGTAGGTAATGTCGTTTCTATCTATCTTTTAAGGTAGACTGTCTCTCTCTTATGTGGCGGAAACGAAGTTACGCGGGTTAGCTAGTCTACAATAAATAGGAAGTCTGATATAATAAGGGCCAAACAAACATACAAGAATTTGAAGCCTGTGAACGCAGCCATTAAAGTAATAAAATCTTTGAACAACAAAAAACTAGTTAACATTTGTTTACATGCAGAACAAAACCTTTTGAAAATAACTATGAAACACAAGAATAAACAGAATGACTCATTTAACAGATTACTGCCATTTAGAGTCCTTTACACCAATCGGGAATCGAACGTTGACCGTTATGGTTGTAAAACCCTAGTCCCTAACGGTAAAGTGTTATAATAGGGTATGGTTTGTAAAATTTTGAGCTTTTATTTTTGTTCGGGGTCAGTAAAAAATTGAAATCTCTTGTTTACTGTAAACAAAAATAAACATGGCTGACTTAAGGAACGATTTTTTATAACCAAATGATGTAAATTGTCAGAAGTAACTAGTTCCCAGATTAAGAAAAGAACCCTGGCGAGATTCCATGTATTTTGGGACCCAGTCTTAGAGGTAGCATTCATTATGGCAACTTATACATACTTGTAAAACGACTAAAGACTAACAAAAAAGCAAATGGAAAGTAAGACGAACAAGTTGGGAGAAAAGAGATAAACGTCTTTAGACAAGACAACCTAAAAATCTTACGGTTAAGGTTTTTAACTGTGAATGTCTGCTTATTTATTTAAAATGAATCAAAAAATAATAATGTTTAGGATGAATCATAAAGGAAGATTCGAATAAACTACTCTTAGATAATTCCCTTTCCAACTTACCCGGTCCGAGTAAAAGGGTATAAAAAGCGTGGCGCGTTGTACACGGCCTCTTTGGATGATGCTCTGTGCTTTTTGGTTCTCTTTGGTTTTTGGTAGTAGGCAACTGACAGGTGCCAGTGGAGGTAATAATTTTGGTACGGGTCGTGTTACATTATTCTGATGTACTTATTATTTACTTGTCTTAAGCCAAAACCCGAATTTTTTGCCTGTACCTAATTAATGAATCATAAAACTACCAGACTGCGTCTAGAGACTATACTGATTACTAACCTAGTAATTAGTTCAATCACTATTAAAACTATGTTGTTACGACTTTGATCTATAAGCGAATTATGGTCAAGTAGAACGATTCTTACTACGCTGAATGAAGATATACTTTTACATAAATTATAACAGCCAGAGCTCACTAGCTATGCATGTACGAGTATAGCACTTCAAAGGCAGGGTTTGTTGATTAAAAAATGTGTAATGTGACGTAATAAATCTCGTTTATTGGTTTTTTTACATGTTTTATTTTAATATTTTTCAACAGTGTTATAGAAAAAAATATTATCTTATTAAAAGATTATCTAAAAAGGAAGCTGGTGCAGCGATATAGCTCTGGTGTCTGGCAGACCCCATATACCATAATATGCTCATAACATGAGAGCAACAACCCGCTGTCCGTGTCCCAACAGGACAGTGACAACAATAGCCTAATACACCACTTCGCCCCTGTAGCCTTCTATCTACTACGATATACGTTTAATAGGACTTGCTTCCTATGTGCATAGATTTAATTCTGGCACGTAAAATAAATGGGTGGTTGCCATGAAATATTGGATAGGTAATAGGTACAGGATGTATTTCTACTGAACTTGGGGAGTGTGTAAAATCAGCAGAACTTCTGTAAGCACTATCCACCATTTCAATATCCACAATTTGCTCTCTGTTCAGAAGGTACAGGGTGTGTACTTTCCTCTGTACTTGTTGTGGGTACAACATTAGGGGAACTGCTCTGAGCGCGTTGAAAAACACTGGAATAGATCATCACAAATCTTACAGTGACAGTAGTGACGGGACTCAATTGATCACCATTGATAACGTTCCTTTATAAGATATACTACGAAATCACCATTGTTTCATTTTTATTACATGATTTTGCCTTGTTAATTGGCGTTTTAATATAAAGTTTACATGTTGTTTATAAATATTGTACATTATAGAATGTATAAAAACGAAGAGAAAGAGCCATTTATAGTAAGAAAACCCTTGAGCAAAAACACATGTCATTAGATTGGAACGTAATCGGAAAAAAGTTGCGTTTTGTAATTGCACGATTACTTAATTTTGAATAAATTAAAATATTTATAACTTTTGATTCCCGTGTCCTAAAAATTCAATATTTTTTAAATAAATATCTCATACAATTGTAGTTATAATTATTTTATATTTACACCTGCATGGAGCTTCGTTAATTTTTAAATTCTTTGGGTCCACTTTCGCCACCCTTCTTTCTTTTAGGAGAAATCTAAGGAAAATGCAAGAAAATTCTGGATCTTTGCTTTTAAAATTGTGCAACAGTTCACCCGATTCTATAAAAACAATTTTATTTTAGTATCAAGTGCATGCTTGCCTAGAAGATATCGATTCACAAGAACTCTGAATAGATCCAGATTATAATGATCAGGGAACAGAGAAGCCCGCGATGGAGTCCACAGTCTGGCGGTTCGCAGAATAAATGTGGAAGCATAGCGCTTTGTTCTGTTCCGTACGTGTTACGGACATAAAGAAAAACCCGACAACAACTGTCGGGTCGAAGAATCCACTCTTTTCTATGGAGGATGAAGAACTTTCCACCCTGTTCTTCAAAGCCCTATACATTCGTACCAGTATAAGTGTCTAAACACACTATGCCGAAGTAACGCGACCGAAGTTCAGCACAATTACGCCTGCCATGCTATTTGAAGGGGACTATATTTCTTGTCACCAAAATTTATATTTGTCATCAAGTTGTATTACCTATTATATAGATCTATCGCCACGAAATATTTTCGATATTTCTTATTTTATTTCTCAGATAAACAAAAAGTGTTCCCAGGTATGAATTATCAAATTAGTGTTAATATATGCGTAAAATAAGAGATGGATTACCAATAAAATTGTAGTGCATTAGATGAATATAAACTTCGTTGTTATAATAATAGTTTAATTACTTAAATAATAGCTTTGTGCTCAGAATGGTCGATCTGTCACCAAATAAATCGATTATCGCAAATCTCGGGACTTGGGGCACCCCGACTTTAGGTTAGGTTAGGTTACTTTAAACCCTGCAAACAGAAGGACAAACCTATTATAATACATACAAAAACATTTATTTGGTACTGGACCCTATATCTCCATGATTTTAGGTGATTTATTGTGGAATTGATTTTATATTGTTTGGGGACTAAATTTTGGTGATAAATCTGCTATTTTGCGGGCAAACCCTATTATTTAAGAAACACAAAACTAATTAAATTGGCGATAGCTTAAATGATACCCCTATTTGAATTACTGACGACACACTATGCCAAATTTAGGTCGCGTCATAGCGTACAGCCTAACTTCGGTCGGGCGTAATTTCAGCGGCAACTTATTCTGTGGGCACACTACGCGACCGAAGTTCGGTTTGATTGCCGACGAAGATCCGGGGGCGGGGAGCAGCGGAGAGCCGCCCGATAGCGCTCGAGACACTGAATACACACACAAAGTTGCGGAACTGAATTCCTGCCGCGTAAGTTCGGCACTAATGGTGTGTCATATCAGCCGAATACGTCGGAACGTAAAATCAGCCGCTGAACTTGCTCGCGTAACTTCGGCATAGTGTGTTTAGACACTCCTTCGAAGGAAACCGGCTTGATATTATGTCCTTACTTTGTATGTCGTCTACTAAGAATCCTGCTTACCTCATAATAATAAAGAGCTCAAATATTTCAACCGCCCGACAATAGATACCCACCGGACAGATTATGTCAAAAAGAAAAAAAGATCTGTTTCCAAACAAAAGTTTTATCGTAAACTGACCTGCCCTAATCTTTGATGTTCAAAAAATGTTTGGGAAGCGTGTTATGCTGTTGTTTGAGTGGGTTCCGTAGATGAAATTCAGCTAGTCTTTATCTGACCATGGCAATATCATCTGCCTAGCGTTTTCCCAACTATGTTGGGGTCGGCTTCCAGTCTAACCATATGCTGCTTAATACCAGATTTTTTTATGGAGCGTCTGCTTACCTGACCTGAAAAAAAACATGTAAAATAAACTGTATCTTATTTATCTGTCACTTGAACACACTTAACAGCTGAACAGATTTTGATGGAATTTCACTCAGATAGACCGTGACCAGAACATAGAATATGTTTTTTCCCCGTGGGATAACTCCCAACCTACACGCAGGAAAATCCGAGAACAAAAGCTGCTATTTCATAATAAAGTAATTTACTCAAAAAACTGTCCTACTGACAACAAAAATCCTTGAATAAAAAATGGTTTTTCAAACTCAATAATTGTGCCACTGAACCCTAAAAGATGAGTCACATGAACCGGAGGGGTTCCGAATAGATTACTACTTATTATGATAAACGATTGGAAGAAAAAATGTTTCTGAAGTGTCCACCACTTCTTGTTAGGTAGCGAGCTTAGTGTAGAAGCGGAGCGATTAGGGGGGTGGACTTGAGTGGGGCAGAAGCGATTTTTAAACTTTATTTTGCATGTGAATTCCTTCGTTGGTCTAATGCTCGCTAGACTTACTGCGGAGCGTAAGGCCTCGGGTTCGATTCCCAGGTTAGTTAAAGACCGGGGGCATGACGACCTGTGCATACAGGGTGTAAACAGACCCTTCACAAACCCGTCAACCAAGCATTCTGTACATCACACTAAGTAACTTTACGCAAAAATTATTGCTGGAATCGACTTTTTTTTTGGGTGAAAAATCACGTTTTAAGGTAGGACTTGATGGAAAGCACTCAAAGCATTGTGCTGATGGATGGATTGAACAGTACGGGGGTCGTGGAGGTGTGTAAAGTAAAAATCTTACATCAAAAACACGTATTTAAAAAAAAACTTAAGAAAAAGTTGGTACTTCGACCCCCAATATCTCCGTAACTAGAAGGTTCCCAGGTATGGTCTAGAACAAAAAAAATATCGCAAAGACGGGGAGAACAAGTGCCTTTCGTTTGTGTTAAGGGTCTATTTACACCCTTTATACTCACCTTGGTGAGGTTCTTCAGGAAGGTCAAGTACGCAGTACTCGCACCCGGCGTGCATGTATGAACAGATGTATGAACGGGGATGAAGCGACAGGAGTAAGTAAGGATCGTAGCAGATGGCGTTCTGTGTTCTACCTACCCTCATACAAAAAAAACGCAAGTTTTATATACGTCTGTCTAGCACAAAAAAAAGACTCATCATAAAACAATAAGATTACAGCAATTCTACTTCTTAATTGTTTTACACCGCTCAGGAATCAAACGCTGACCGTTACGATCGTAAAGCCAACCTAACGGGTCTTTTATTCTACAGTACTGTCGTAGAATGGTCTCTAAGCTTTCTGTGATAAAATATCGATAACTATTGTTTAAAATAAATAGCATAATCAGCCTATATCGTTCCCACAGCTGAGACACAGGCCTCCTCTCTATGAGAGGGAGTGGGCCACGGAGTCCACCACGTGGGCCACGGAGTCCACCACGTGGGCCCAGTGTGGGTTGGGAGACGTCACATGTCTTCGAATTTTTGGTTCTAAGACATGACGGTTTCCTCACGATGTTTTCCTTCACCGTATATTGAGATCATTGGTGAGTAAATCGTAGCTTTAAAATAAACAACTACGTTTCAGCATTCAGTTTGTAATGAAGAATGTTACCTAATTTTGATTATTAGCACTCCATATTCTCTGTCAAAAATAAAAAAATACTAGTGAAAGAATTACTTCGATGCGTCAATTAGTTTCCGATTTAGAAGTAAAACAAGTTGTTGGCTGCCGGTGACGGTGTGACGTCATCGCACAACACGCTCAGTCTGGCTCCGCTCGAGGTCGCGCGCCCGTGCCTTCGAAATTATACCTAAATACTTTTAAAAATGTCCAATCCAAATACTAGGAAGTCATGTGTTGTGCCTAAATGTAAAAAAAATACAACTACCAATTGCGCGGCGCGTTGTGACATGACGTCACAAGCGGTCACGTGACTTAGCGGGATTCGATATTTTTCGAAACTTTGAATGCCTATAAAATCAAAACTACTAGGTATTTTTAAGTACAACAAAAACTAGTGTATTTGTATACATACAGGCTTTACTGAGACCAATTTCAAGCGATTTGGCATACCTAGTAACATTCTTCATTGTTAGTACTTACCAGTTTGAGAGAACCTCGGAACTTCGCTCAAATCAGTACAGACACACTGCAGACGTGGTTCCGGACATGGTCGCTTCCGTCTCTTCTCGTCTCCGCTGGCCTAAACAATTACAAGACATCTCCTCTCCTGTCTGCTTACCCATTTTCACTAAAGCTAAGCGCAGACGAGAAGTGTAAATAACGAAATTCTATTGGTGGTCAAAACACATTCTCTCCTCTCGTCTCGTCTCTGCTTCAGTGGAGTCCAGCCCCAATGCTTAAATTTACAGCTGCGTAGCTTCCTGAAAAAGACGCGGGCGCCGTGTGTGTGCAAGCTATCTAGCACACACACGGCGCTCGCGTTTATGTCTTTTTTCAGTGAGCTACTCGTAGCTGCGTAGCTCACTGAGAAAGACATCAACGCGGGCGCCATATTTGTGCTATATAGCTTGGAGTCAAAATGTGTAAGAAATGTATAACACCACGCCTGCAATCCCCGACGGGTTAGGCAGAGGTGTATCTAAAGTACACAAAGATTTCACCAGCGATATTTAATTTGCCATATCTAAACTCGTGGCTAAATAATAACAGCCGCTAGGATCGATCTTCTGGTTAAGCCGCGCTTGCCTGGATTGGTTCGTGGACGTGCGATGGGTGTGCACCTATTACACACCGCTTTCCTCCGTGCCTCGGAAAGTACGTCAAGCCGTTGGTCCCGGCTGTAAATTGAAGATCTTTTTCGACAATGAAGGTCAAAGTTCCATCTTTCTAACAGGTTCTTTTAGACACGTGTTTTTAATGTTATAACTTTACTTTTAATAGCTCCACGACCCCCGAACTATTAAATGTATCCATCATCATAATGTTTTAAGTGCGTTACATTGAGTCCTAACGTAAAAAGTGATTTACCCCCTCAAAAATAAAAGTCGTTTCCCAGCAATCATTTTTGAGTAGAGTTACTTAATTTGTTATACAGAATGCTTGGTTGACGGCTTCGTGAAGGGTCCGTCTACACCCTGTATACTTATCTATATGCTTATAACCACAAATGTTGACCACATCGCATTGACAGTATTTTAACTCACTCGTTTCGTATGGGACCCGCATTCAAAACACATTTTTACGACTCCAAACAAAAAAAAAACAAACGCCATTTTAATGTATTTTTTCTCTCCTTGCTAACTTCATTGGGACATAAACCTTATTTAAAAGGCTTAGGGTTTACTTTACTTTGTGTGTTTTCAGGGTAATTTTTGCCATAAATATCAAATTTTGGGTTTACATTGGATTAGTAAGGATGAGATTTTTGATGGCTGAGTGAATGTTTTTCGTTGTGCTAAAAATGAGTTTCGGGATTTTTTTATTGATCTACAAAATTTTGTTATGTGGTACTAAGGAATTGACATAAAAAGGAATAACAGTGTTTATTTGACACCAGTGTTGTGACCAGACATATATCTGTACAAGATTTTTTGAAGTGTGTGGCCAAAATCTGATCTGACGTCCACCATCTTTTTAGGGTTCCGTACCTCAGTCGGTAAAAAGGGAACCCGTATTTTTCATTTTGTTGTCCGTCTGTCAAGACCCTTTTTCTCAGGAACGCGTACAGGTATCAAGCTGTAATGAATATCAAATACCCTGAGTATTCACAAGGGAACCAAAACCTATCAGGTTCTTCCCGTTGACCTAGAATCATGAGATTTGGCAAGAAGCAATGTAAAGGAAAAAATATGAAAACGTAAATATTTAGTTTAATAACAAAATACTAACAAGTTTATATATGGAAGCCTCGGTGCGCGAGTCCAACTCGCACTTTGCCGGGTTTTTTATTACACGAATCATTTTCACAAATTTTTACCAACTGCAACAGCACCCCCTCTACGAATAATTATTCGGACGCCAAAAGTTTCTTGTAGCACTACACACACACACTTACATACATATACTCACGTCATTTTGCCATGCGGGTAGGCAGAATCTGTAGAACGCCAAGCCGCTTCGGGAAGCACGTGAAGCTATGTCATCTACTCCAGTTACATTTGTACCCCCCACGATTTCACTCCAGGATTTTAACTTAACTAAGACATAAAATAACATTCTAAACGTATTTCTTAGACGAAGATAAAGCAAAAAAAATGGCGTCGCTTGTTTGTAATGTCACGTAGTGTAGCGGATACGGGTAATTCGCCAAATTAAGCCATTGATTAGTAGAAACGTACGTGCTATGAATGTTCTTAATGCATGTTTTTTAGGGTTCCGTACCCGAAAGGTAACCAACGGGACCCTATTACTAAGCCTCCGCTATCCGTCCGTCTGTCAGTCAGCGGACTGTATCTCATGATCTGTAATAGGTAGACAGTTGAAATTTTCACATAATGTGTATTTCTGTGTCCGCTATAAAAATAAATAATAAAAATAAAGTTAAAAATTAAAGGGCTCCCCTACTACGATGGTACGGAACTCTTCATGCGCAAGTCTGTCTCGCACTTGGCCGGTTTTTATTAAACTAGGGGACACCTAAATATAAGCGGTGTTAGAGAACATAGGCAAAGGATACGTGAACGAAACTGTAGATCTTGTGAAGAACCTTATGGTTGCTTTTACATGAACTAGTTTTATTACAAATTTCTATATTTTTTTATCAAAAACTGGCCAAGTGCGAGTCGGACTCGCGCATGAAGGATTTAATTTTTAATTTATTTTTATTATTTCTTGTTATAGCGGCAACAGAAATACACATTCTGGGAAAATTTCAACTGTCTACCTATTACCGATCATGAGATACAGCCCGCTGACAGACGGACGAACGGATGGACAGCGAAGGCTTAGTAATAAATTCAAATTGAGCTATTTTGAGCAATTAATATAGACAGTACTGAATATCCAAAGAAACGATGGATGGACTATGTGAAGAATGATATGACTGAAAAGGAGGTGGTTGCTGAGATGACGAGTAATAAAGAAGTATGGAAGAAGAAGACATGCTGCGCCGACCTCAAATAAATAGAGATAATGGCTGGAGAATGCTGATGGGCAAAACAGAGTCTATATACAGCAAATTATTATTATAAATTGGCGAAAAAAAATCCTCCACTACTTGTAATGTAGCTACTAGGCAATAATTGCCAAAAAAATCCCCATCACAGCTTTGGTCGCCTCTATCTTATAATTCTTAGTCAAGAATCCCACGAAAAAAACCCATCAAATACCTTCAGAACCACTATGAGTACATAAGCCCTTTTAAATCCGCAGAGGAAGCGTCTGTAAGTAGTTTGTAAGTATGTAACGTTAAAGAAAAATGCGGATGTGCTCCCAAGACTAATATAGTAATATGTATGTTCTTAGACGCTTCTACAGGGCCGGAGTAGGATTGATACAAAGGTTGTATTATTTTTGTGATGTGCGCAGATATACTACTTCTCTAAACTTAAAAAATATTTATTAGATTCTATGTAAGTGTAGGTATTAAGTATATATATTTTATAGATGTACCTGATTTTAAGTTTACTGTATTAGAGACTCAACGATCTCATAGTTAAACTGCGTAAGCAGTTTTGTGGGGAAATGTACCTAGCGTTAAGAAATTGTATTTGAATTAAAAATAATTCATTCATTCAACTATGTTGGGGTTGGCTTCCAGTCTAACTGGATGCAGCTAAATGCCAGTATTTTACATCGAGCGATAGCCTATTTGACCTCCACATCCCAGTTAGTACCTACTGGGTAATAAGATACCCCTTGGTAAGACTAGTTGTCAGGCTTTCGAGTCACTGACTACCTAAAAAGGCCTACCTAAAAAGGGTTAACGACTGTCATAGATCTAAAAATAACAGACGGGACAAACAGCTTAACGTGCTTTCCGAGGCACGGAGGAAACTCGGTATGTAACGGACCACGGCCAAGCACGGCTTAACTTAAACATTCGGCCCGAGCGGCTATTATTATTTAGCCACGAGCTCTTCAAAGCCTTTGCAATAAAATACTAACACACTTAAATCCATCCCTGCTTACTAAACGTAAAAACTCAACCGCAAGCCACCATAGATGGCGACACTGGGAACCAACGACTGTTAACTAGCTTCGATAATATTGTTTCTTTGGAAAAATGTTGCAAGCGCAAAAAAATCAACTACGTATGCTAAATTACCGTTTAAAATGCTGATCGAAGAGTTGGGAAAGTATTTTTCTGGGAATGTGATTTCCTTGGTGGGGAAATATGGTAATGGGTTGTTGTGAGTCATAGAGTGAACGTTTTTGAGGGCTTTTCTTTGCAAGAACCAGGAAATGTCTGATTTGTATAGTAAGGGTCCGTGCTGTTAATAAATCTTCCTTTTATAATTTGACACTCTTCTTTCTTTATCGTGTGGTTAGTGCCTAACCTGGTGTCAGAGTTTTTATGCCGCCCATGGGCCTCTGACTTGGCTTTACATGCCGTCGAGAAATATCTCTCAGGCATGCTGGTTTCCTCGCGATGTTTTCCTTCACCGAAGCACGTTATAATTATACAATACGCACATGAATCTGAAATCATAGGTGAGATTTGGTACGATAAAAACATAGAGTAAACTTCAGAGACATACAATGTACAATGCTGACCCTGACTGAGGTGTGGGCAATCAGAATTAGAATCTGAATCAGGAAGCTTTATTTGTGAACATAGGTCAAGTTACACATAGTGTGAGGTGTTATAAATAGGTAGATCCTCCATGTTTTGCCCAAAGGCGTACAAATATAATTGTTAAGGTTTAAAATAACAAATTGGTGAAATTATGTCAACTTTCACGTCAGTAATAAAATCAGTATAAATAGGCATAGCATATCAAAAGAAAAGAAAAATAAAATATATAAAGGGTGTAAATAGACCCTTAACATATACGAAAGGCACTTGTTCTCTCCGTCTTTGCGATCATTTTTTTGTTCTAGAGTTGTTCACCCCAAAAAAAAAAGTCGATTCCCAGCAATAATTTTTGCGTAAAGTTACTTAGTTTGATGTACAGAATCCTTGGTTGACGGCTATGTGAAGGGTCTGTTTACACCCTGTATATATACAATCAATTTCTCAATAAATGTCAAATGGTTAAGTAACATGTCATAATTAATAATGATAATGTCGAACATAATTCAAGGTCATTAAAACAGGTCAGGTAGGGTGTTCTAAGGCAGTAATTATAGAATTGTCGTCGAAATACTCCTTTATTGAGTAATAGCATTTATTAGTCAAAATTCTAAATAGTTCTTTTTTTAATCAATCTGTCAATACTAAGTCATCTGACCGAAAGATCCACTCAAATCTTTCGTAATCTTCAGCAAGCTAAAATAAAGGGTCAAAATGATATAATTGAATATATTTCTTGAATAATATATAAATTATTATTTGTATGTGTTGTCTCAGAATTATGACTGTTTCTCGGAAACTTTGGTCGAATTTCGCGTATAACTTCAAGCGTGTTTTGTTATAGGTGGTAAGCAGTACCCCTAATGGCAGGGGAACTAAAAGGAACGAGATTTTCAATGACTTGCTTGGATTTTTGTGGTATGGCTTCCGGCAATGTATGATTTCTTGTTGATTTTTTTTATGAATGAAAGAAGCAACCTGTGTGGGATGTGAAAAATATTATTACTTAACATAACATCACGCCTGTAATCCCCGAAGACTTAGGCAGAGGTGTACATCATAGTACGCCCACATTTCGCCAGTTACGTTTTTTTTTTCTAACTGGTATTGAGGAATTCCCGATGGAAAAACCCAATAACACTTTGCCCGACCTGGGAACCGAACCAGGACCTTATGCTTAGCAGTCACGCTTGCGACCACAGACTAACCAGGTAGTTCGAGTCGAGTCACACTAACACTTAAATTTATTTTTATTTAAGATTTTAAACTATCATGGTCACTAACATTACTATTAATACTAATAACGGGATATTTACCATGAACACCGAGATTTTTACCGTGATCATGGCGCTTGCAACAGCGCCGAAATATCGGGAACTCATAAAAAACAGTAAACATGGTAAATATCCCGTTATTTAGTAGTAATAGTAATATTATTTTTATTTATAAGATTGTAACTATCATGGTCACTAATATTACTATTAATACTAACGGGATATTTACCATGTTTACTGTTTTTTTGTTTGTCAGCTCATAAACACCCACCCGCAATAACTTCAGTTTATCCGTGATCATGGTGCTTGCAACAGCGCCGAAATATCGGGAACTCATAAAAAACAGTAAACATGGTAAATATCCCGTTAGTATTAATAGTTATTATTTTTATTTATTTATTAAAAACACATACCACTATCATCACAGCCTTACCTAATACAATAGCGTAGTCATAGTAAAGTTTAAATTACTTACGAAGATTTTAATTACAATTATATTATTTATCAACCAAGAGTAACATTACAAAATGTTTGTCGACGTCCTCGGAAACGTCGATATACGACACCCTTCGACCAAGAGTCCTCTTTCAGGAAGGTCTGTAGATGTTGAAATAATGTAGCAGTCTCAACTAATAGGGGGTGAGCTTATTGCCATCAAGCAGGCACGAATCCAGATTCCAGAGGCTACTATAAATACCTGTTAGAAAATTAAAAAACACGCTTTAGAATAACGTCATTTTATTTCTCGTATTCTACTCGGTAAACCCTTTCATTTGATACTCGTATGAGTCCGCCATATTGGATTTAGAATGACGTCACTTATCTAACCATGCATTGTCATCCAATTAAACATTTGTGCAAAAGTTCAGCTCAATCGGAAACCGGGAAGTAGGTCAAATTTTACTTCTAAGATTTACATAGTAACAGGTGAAACTAATAATAACGTGTTAAAGTCTCATCTGGCTAGCCTTGTTCCTAACTATGTTGGGGTCGGCTTCCAGTCTAACCGGATGCAGCTGAATACCATTATTTTACATGGAGCGACTGCCTATCTGACCTCCACAACCCATTTAGTGTTGGGTAACACGATACCCCTTGGTAAGAGGTTGTCGGACTTTCAAGCTTCTACATATCCGCAATAACTGTCAAAGATCAGTGGCTTAACGTGCTCTCTGAGGCTTGGAGGTGGAGGGGTCTCGTTATATTTTGTTTGGTCACCCATCCCATTGGAATTTCTAAGTAGCAGCCGCGAAGCCCGGATTTGTGCCCGGTTGATGGCAATAGGCTCGCCCCCTATTACATGGGACTTAAACATAACTGGCGAAATGTGGGTATACTATTAGGAACTCCTCTGCGTCACCCTTCGGGGATTACAGGCGTGATGTTGTGGTCACCCATCCACAGACTGACCTCGACAAACGTTGCTTAACCTTAGCCCGTGTATCACTACTTAGCCCCTCAAATTACGTATAATAAGCACAAGTATACGAAAACAAACAAAAAGGGTTTTTTATTTATAATATTAGCGAGATTCTCGCCTGAGCCACGGGGGTTTCAAAAACAATGTATTGAACGCATCCTGAGCAGTTTGTCAAATAAATATTAAGGTTTTATAACTAACTTGAACCTTCACAGTTGGATAAAAGAATGATATGATAATCCCAGTCTGTATTTAGGATATAATAAGTATAGTCGTAGGGGCACTTTGCCTAAAGAATAACAGCCGCACGGGTCGATCTTCAAGGTTAAGCAGCGCTTGCCAAGGTCGGTCTGCGGATGGGTGACCATCCATTACATACCAAGTTCCTTCCGTGCCTCAGAAAGCACGTTTAGCCTTTGGTCCCGGCTGTCATTTGTGGATTTTTGACAGTCGTGACAGTGCGCCGAAAGTCTGACAAGCAGTCTTACCAAGGAGTATTACCCAGTACTGAGTTGTAGAGGTCAGATTGGCAGTCGCTAGCGACCCGCCCCGGCTTCGTACGGGTGCGATATACATATAAACCTTCCTCTTGAATGACTCTATCTATTGCTGAAAACTGCATTAAAATCCGTTGCGTAGTTTAAAAGATCTTAGCGTACAAACAGCCGGAGCGACTTTGTTTTATATTATATCATTAACACTAGAAACGGGATATTAATCATGCTTACTGATTGTTTTGTTCTGGTTGTGCTATACTATGTAAAGATACTGGTATTCAGATGCATCCAGTTAGACTGAAAGCCGAACCCAACATAGTTGGAAAAGGCTTGGCAGATGATGATTCATACTCAATACGTTCGTCAAGGTCTTTCCTTTCAAATATTCTTAGGATAAAATTAATTTTGACAAGTCCAAACTGCCGGGGGTCGTTTACAATCAATAAATAATATCAAAACTATTTCGTCCGCCATCATATTATTTATTTTAAAAACAAGATACGATCAGTAGTTTTTTTTTTTCGAAAGGGACACAGATGTCAAAAAGGATTTTGTTTTTTTTTTTCAACTATGTCTATGAATGAAGTTTTATTAAGGTTGGTAGGAAGTTGGTGTGGGTTCTGTAGGTATGTACTTATATCTACATATCTATTCAAATAAATAAAATTGACGTGTCTGTTTGTAATATCAAAATAACAGGTTTTTACTGAATGCATATGAAAGTATAATATACGGTGCCTATAACAATATTTTTTTAAATTTTTGTCTGTCATAAATGACATGACGTCACTTAGCTAACCATGCATTGTCATCCAAACTGTTACCTATGCAAAATTACACCTCAATCGGTTGGGGATAACTTTTTTTAAAATTCAGTTGCAAGATTTTACTCAAAAAAAACAACAGGCAACAAGCATTGCAATACAAATAAAAGCGTGAAAAAAAGTTGTAAAAACCGTGCTAACTATGTAATAAGGAAATGTAGGTACATACAAATGAGGCCTCTGAAAGTCAAAATTTCAGGATGCTAACAAACATTCACTCTTATAGCGGTCAAAATAAGACGCAGAGTGAAATGTCATGCGATGTTGTAGCATGTGCGGTGCTACTGTCACCTTCAACATCGATTGCCCTGCTAATCATTATTGGGATCTTATATTAGAACTGTCAAATATAATTCTCATGTTGTGATTGGCTGATCAAATTACAACACCAAATCTTATGTGCTGACATCAATTTTGAGCGCCTTTTATAACCCACAAATCGAAACCAGTGTACATTTAGCGAGACAACATTCTTTCACTCCAAAAAACCAATAAAAATAAACACAAGGAACCCTAAATTTTAATATCGAAAGGTATCAAAGTAAACATCCTAAATATTTAAGTAATATTCATTTTTATATTTTTACGACAGTCAGGACATGGTCTTAAAAAGAGATATTGCTGTCTCTCTCTGTTTTCTTACGAGGGAAAAGGATGGGGGATCGTCGCAAGCGCATGGGACAGAAACAAAACGGTATGCGGTTGTTTTATTGTGTTAGAGTTCCGTGGGAGAATTGTGGAACGGGTCGGTCTTGTAAGAATTAGATTGGTTACTTACCTATTTTCACTTGGTGGTAGGCTGATACTATAGAACGCCACCTAATGCGATACTCCTTTTACACTAACTCTCATCCAGTTGCTACCAGCCTGCCTGCGACGACCGTCACTCCACTGAGCCTGAGCGCGTCCCACCTTACACTTGCCGATTCGCGGTCACTCAAAAACACGTCTGCCCCAACGGTCATCGGTTCTACGGCTAATATGACCGGCCCATTGCCACTTCACGTTACTTATTCTAGAAGCTATGTCGACAACTTTGGATCTCTGTCGGATCACCTCGTTCCTCGTTCCGCATGCGATCCCTCAGAGAGACTCTAAGATTGCCATCTAGCTGACGTAAATCCTGACTAAGATTCCTGCTGGAAAAACTACTTCACTTTTTCCGACCTGGGCCTATAAAGTTGGGATCGGCTTCCAGTCTCACCGGATGCAGCTGGATTAAGTACTACATGGAGTCGGGGACCAGGCGATGCGGCTCAACCTCAAGTGGACCTGGGCAGTACATCTGGCTAGACGCGGAGATCGCCGATGCAGCAAGACTTTGACCAAGTGGTGGCCAAAGTTAGGCCGAAGAAAATAGGGCCGTCCTAAAGCTCGTTGGGTCAACGATATCGCGGGAAACACCTGGATGAGTGACGCACAGAACCGGGAAGTGTGGCAAAAGACAGGGCAGGCCTATAACCAGCAGTGGTTGATTCCGGGCTGATGTGATGATGATGATGATGATGAAGTATTTGGTTCCCAACATGGGTACTTAAAAACATCGTCTTCGATTCTGGTTACTCAAATTACGACCTTCACACCTTCCAATAAGCCACATAAAATGGAAACAGATATACAGAACCAATCCCCCAATATAAAATCGTAGCATACCCTTCAAATATTTTTTGTTGTCCAGTATAAAATAAAGTAAGTATGCCACTGGGAGAGTAATGCGTCTGAGTATATCACCCGCCTTAAGATTGTTGAATATCACTTGTTTTACATATTATAAACATGACGCGTGTTGTCCCTGAGGAGGTGAGCAGAGATGTTTAGTACACCATCATTTCGCTAGTTATGTTTTGTAGTCTCATGATTTAGAGGGCGAGGCTAATACCTTAGTACTGCTATAGTATGTTTGTCAAAGTCTACAACAAAATACCTTAACAAATAAGAGAACATTTATTGTGCGAACCGCTAGTCTGTGGAATTCATTGCAGGCTTCTCTGTTCCCTGATCATTATAATCTGGATCTATTCAAAGCTCGAGTGAATCGATTTCTTCTAGGCAAGCGTGCTCCATCCTAGGCCGCATCATCGCTTCACATCACGCGAGTTGTGGCCATACGCCAACCAATCTACACTAATAATATAAAGAGGAAAGATTTGTATATTTGTAACGAATAAACTCAAAAACTACTGGACCGATTTTAACCATTTTTTCACCAATAGACAGCTAAATTATCATGAAGTAACATAGGCTGTCAATTATATTTATATCGTGCTAATTAGCCGAGCTATCACAATTTTTGCGCAGGAAGTCGCAGGCGAAGTGCTAGTGTATAATTTAAAAAAAACCATTGAGCCCTGACACAGCCAGAAGGCGTGGCGGAAGACCTCGTAGAAGATGGCGGGACGAGCTGAACAAAACCAACGACCAGTGGTCCACATTAGCCCTGGATCGAAACAACTGGAAGCCATGAGGAGAGGCCTTTGTCCAGCAGTGGAATGACGTAGGCTAACAGTATCAGTGTTGAATTATTTCAAAAACAACTTAAAGGATAGCTTCAACGTATTTTACACAATAAGTGAGTTTTTAGCTTATAAGCAAATGTTGATCAGCTGATCGCGTCAATTCCTATAGAAGTCTAGAAAGACCATTTTTTGCGAATTTTATGATCTCGTCGCCGACCGATCATGATGATCTTGTAGAACAAAAGTTGTTCAGTTTCATGGTCCGAGAGACCACGCGAGGGGTCTTGAGTTCATTATGACATCGTTCGTATAATGAAAATCACAAACCAACTGTTTTAATACTCCTTTGAATTCTTTAATGAATCATTAAAAACCCCAAAAATAATAAAGCCGGCTGTTTTAATCCCCAATTATGACATAAAAACAAATATAATTAATAATTTCTTGATCATCACAATTTTTGACGCTTTTAAAATTTTGAGAGCCATCTTATTGCGCATTATTGGACACGATTCCATACTCCGGATTATTACCGAGAATTCTGTAACAGGATTATACGGAAACCTGAATATCTGAATACCAAATAATAACAGCCGCACGGGCCGATATGCAAGGTTAAGCAACGCTTGTCGAGGTTGGTCCGTGGATGGGTAACCATCTATTATATACCGAGTTCCTTCCGTGCTTCGGAAAGCACGTTAAGAAGTTGATCTTGGTTGTCATTTTGAAGATCTTTGACAGTGATTTGGTAGACCAAAAGTTTGACAACCAGTCTTCTGAAATCGAGTTACCTGGAACGTGGGTTGTGGAGGTCAGATAAAACCGTCTCTCCATGTTAAATACTGGTAATCAGCTGTATTTGTTTGGACTGGAAGCCAAAAAGGCTAGACGGATGATGATTATCCGAAAACCGATTAGCAGGACCTGAAGCTCTACCATAATCATTCCTGGGCAGGTAATGTTCCGCACATGCTACAACATCGCGTGACATTCCCTGACCTGCTTCTTCTTTTTTGCAAGTCGATGGACCATGGATAATACCCGACCAGTATATAGGAATTCCTTTCAATTTTCATCAGAAATTTCTTAATTGAGGCCTGGACTCTGGATTTGTGCCTAGTTGATGGAAATATACTATGACTGAAACAGAGTGGGAGTAATGTGGGTGTAGTTACACCTCTGTCTACCCCTCGAAGACTACAGCGTCATGTTTTTAGTGAAACATTTCATTTACGCGATAACGTCATCTTCGCTGAGAATTCAATTTGCATATATATGAAAAGATGTCAAAAACAATATGAAAACAAGAATAACCGAAATATTGATACAAAAATTGAATCAAAGGATATAAGAATACTTCAAACGAGTTCCCTTGAAGACGTGGGTGTGAAATAAAAGAACTTACCTGTGTAAGTATGCGGTCTTTGTAAAGTAGCTCGTCCGGAGAAGTACTACCACCGTAAACTCATACTGTCACTTACGGGATATCTTCCGTGATTGTTTATTATTTTCAGCTCTCGATATTTTGACGCTGTTGCAAGCGCCATGATCGCGGGATGACTGGAGAATGCGGGTGGATGTAAATATTTTTTATGTGGAGACAAATCTGTCTTCCTTCTTTCTGTCGGTGTTACCACACCAATCGACAACCAAACAACCAATCGCGTTACGGATCTCAAATGGAGTTGGGCAGGACACCTAGCCAGGCGCAGTGATAACAGATGGACTAAGGCTGTCACCGAATGGCGGCCAAGAACTGGCTAAAGGAACATGGGTCGTCCGGCGGCGAGATGGGCAGACGACATAGTTGCCATAGGGGGAAAAACCTGGATGAGGCTGGCACTGGATCGGGGAGATTGGCACAAGAAAAGAGAGGCCTATACCCAGCAGTGGGTGAGTTTGGGCTGAGGATGACGATGATGATGACACCAATCGACCGATCGTCGATTGATGGTAGAATGGAAAAGTCGACATCGATCGACAGTTTCTACTAGACCTATTGATCGATCGTCGTCATTTCTACCATCGACTGATTGGTGATCGGTGATCGGCGATCGATCTACACAAGGAAGCGGATTGTCTGGTGTGTACTATAGGGTAGTCAGACCACTGCCTAACCCACAATGAATTACAGGCGTTATGTTAATAATAAATTCTTAACAAGTACCACGCGAGTCATGTATGTCATTTAAAAGAAATCGCAGGGAACGCCGCGGGGCATCGCTATGTCGTTTAATTTTGCAAAATTATTTACCTCTCAATGTTGCCATACAAATATTGTTTGTATTTTTTTTTGTTTTTAGGTCTTATAATCCTTTTTTATTAGTAATTTATGTCGATTAGTTTATTTAGGCGCAGTGGTTATGATGCTGGTTTTTGTGTGTAGGTGTGGTATGTAAAGTCGAGTCCTGTGACAATTTTGACGGCCATTTACTTACTTTGCTGGGGTCGGCTTCCAGTCTGACTGGATGCAGCTGAATACCAGTATTTAACATGGAGCGACTGCCTGTCTGACCTCCACAACCTAGTTACTTAGTAAAACAATTGTGTTAGACTGATCCTACAAATAAAAATATAAAATAAAAAGCGTTTCGTGGTGACCTCCTAAGTATTACAAAAAATGTAACTTCTGCTAAACTGTAAAGCAGTTCGTTGGCAGATGTAGCCGGGTTCAACAGTTTAACGTGTTTACGGTGACACAGGCGGACACCCATCCACTGACTGACCTTGACAAGTGTTGCTTAACCTTGAAAATCGATCCGTGCGGCTGTTATTCCTCAGCACGAGCTCTTTTAAACCTTCGGGGAAAACCGGTGTAATGTTAGGTATCTAAGTTAGAAATAACATAACATAACATTACGCCTGTAATCCCCGAAGGGTGAGGCAGAGGTGTACCTAATAGTACACCCACATTTCGCCCCCTATTACATGGGACTTAAACAAAGTCCCATGTAATAGGGGGCGAGCCTATTGCCATCAAACGGACACAGATCCAGACTTCGTAGCTGCAACTGAGAAATTCCTGATGGAAAAACCCAATAACACTTTGCCCTACCTGGAAATCGAACCCAGGACCTCATGCTCAGCAGACGCGCAATAGCAGTTACAAATAAATATTCAAAAACTCAAGAAATTATTCCAAAAACCGCTGTCTATTCTTCTAAACCCACAATCCTTACCAGTTCAACTGCTTACAATGACAAAAACACATAACATGTCTACCTACCCTGTTTGTGAGACGTCTCTATGATAAAAAGTGCCGCCTTAACCCAGGCCCGTATTTAAGAAATGTTGCGATCGAGAAGATTTTTAGAGGGTACGACACGACGAGACTGAGGCTGCGTTTCCGCCAGAGATGAGCGAGGATGAATACCGAGGGATCAAAATCAAAATCAAAATATTTTATTTCACATAGCCTTCGATGGGCACTTATAAAACGTCGACAAAAAGGTGCACGGTTCGGGTTGGTCGTTTCCTATGGAGAAGAACCGGCAAGAAACTCCATGGTTACTCTTTTCACATCATTTGGTGTTACAATGTTATTATGGATACAGCATTTGTACTTAAGTATGGGGGGACAGCGTAGGCCCGACAATAAGTCGTTGCTTCCTACACAAAAAATGTAGAACAAAATAAAAATGTGGATGTGTGTGGAACTAACCAATCACATAGCTAGAATACTGTGAAAAAGAAGCGATATTATTGGTAAATTTCACACACATCCCACGCTACGCATCTCGCTCATCTCTGGTGAAAACGCAGCATTAGGCCCGGACTCCACCAACGCGGAGATGAGCGAAGATGTGCGCCGCGGAGAGGAGATGCGTAAAAGCTAGGGTGCGTCTACTGAAGCAGTGCGGAGATGTGCAGGAATAGCTTGTTATCGACGCGACGTCGTAAACGATAGCATTTTGTTCAAGAATATTTGGATGTTTTGGTAAGAAAGGAAGTCGTCTATCTTGATATGGACATGACGTAATGAGGAGGAATGTAACGCATGTTACTAAAAAAGTGATGGATATTAATGTTGATGGATGGCTAGGAAGGAAGGAAGGCCTGGCCTGGAAGGCCAATGAAAAGATGGATGGATTGTGTGAGGAATGATATGAAAGAGAAAGGAGTAAATGATGACGTGACGTCTGACAGGGAAGAATGGAAGACGAAAACGTGTTGCACCGACCCCGAGTAGAGTGGAACAAGGGCAGGAAGATGATGGTAAGCCCCATATGCTGTCATGATGCAAGTTCCTTGCATAAATCATCTGCCAAACCTTTTCCCAACTACGTTAGGGTCGGTTTCTAGTCTAACCGGATGCAGCTGAATACCAGTATACATGGAGCGACTGCCTATCTGACATCCACAAGCAAGTTTCTTGCATAAAATTTAACAAAAAACTAATAAATTACGTCCATGTAACACAAAATTGTGGAAAGACGACCTACCGATCTACTAAAAAAATACATCGTGTCGTACCCGTCCCGCACCACGTAAACCCCGCATAGCTCATATTATTGATGAGTCTAGGGCAGCATGCACAGAATATCTTAACCGACTGCAACAAAAAAAAACCAAGTTATGTATTATCAATGTCCGTCGTTTTGTGAGCGCGTATCTCAAAAACTGAATCTTTGTGTAGTGTGGTTGTTTTTTTCGTATGTTTTGTTGATAATAATCAGATCTTTTTCAAATCGTTTGTGGCTGGTAATATTTTGTGTGGTTTTTAAAGGGTTGAGGGTATCATTCATTATTTTGAGGGTCTCGTGGCTAAGGTACAGCACGGTTCGATCGATCAAGGTCGATTATCTACACTAATCTATAAAAAAAAGGTTAAGTTAGTAAATTTGGATGTAAGGGGTAAACTTTGGAGCTACTGATCCGATTCCAAAAATCACACAGACAGGACATACAGTGTGTAAACAGACCCTTCACATAGCCGTCAACCAAGCATCCTGTACATCAAACTAAGTAACTTTACGCAAAAATTATTGCTGGGAATCGACTTTTTTTTTGGGGTGAAAAATCACGTTTTATGGTAGGACTCGATGGAACTCAAAGTATTGTGCTGATGGATGGATTGAATAGTACGGGGGTCGTGGAGGTGTGTAAAATTAAAAACATGTATTTAAAAAAAACTTGTGAAAAACTTGGAAGTTTAACCCCCAATGTCTCCATAGCTAGAAGGTTCCCAGGTATGATCTAAAACAAAAAAAAATGATCGCAAAGACGGGGAGAACAAGTGCCTTTCGGATATGTAAAGGGTCTATTTACACCCTTTATTTAATGGGACTGAAACATAACTGGCGAAATGTGGGCGTGCAATTAGGTACACCTCTGCCTAACCCCACGGGGATTACAAGGCGAGATGTTTTGTTACATTCCTATTCGGTAAACCAAATAATACTCCCTGACTTGGCGATCAAACTCATGACCACGTGTACAGTAACCGTCCTTGCGACCACTACACCAACGAAGCAGTCTCCAGTTTATGTACAAGTCCTGTTTTAAATGCCATGGCACAGAGGGCCAGACTATTGCGTGAGTGTGATGAGCCTAGCCGTGAGCCCACCACACTATTACCAAGCCACTGCAACTCCTGTGCGCCAAAATCAACAGCGGTGACCACCAGAAAAGCGCCGCGACAATGAAGCTCGACGAAGTCCCAGAGAAACAATTTAACTGTCTTGGATCCCGCAACGAAATTAATCAGAAAAGTATAGCGGAGGGTAACCTAGCTGTTAATAATGGGTGTATAAGTACCCTGAGCGAAGCCGAAACGCACTTGTCCCCGTCATTGCGATTTCTTTTTTGTTCCAGACCATACCTGGGAACCTTCTAGTTACGGAGATGGTGGTTGGGGTTCTACATTCCAACTTTTTCACAAGGTTTAAGTTTTTAATGTTATAACTATACTTTAAATACCTCTATGACCTTCGTACTATTCTATATATCCATCAGCACTATGTTCTGAGTGCTTAAAATTGAGTCCTATCGTAAAACATGATATTTCAACGCAAAAAAAAAAAGTTGTCTCTCAGCAACAATTTTTGCGCAGAGCTACATAATTTGATGTACAGAATGCTTGGTTGACGGCTTCGAGAAGGATCCATTTACACCTTGTATTAAATTTAATGTCCGTATTCTATATCTGCGTATGTCATCATCATCTGCCTGGCCTTTTCCCAACTATATTGGGGTCGGCTTCCAGTCTAGCCGGATGCAGCTGAATACCAGTATTTTACATGGACCGACTGCCTATCTGACCTGCACAACCCAGTTAGTACTGGGTAATACGATACCCCTTGGTAAGACTGGTTGTCAGACTTTTTGGGCCACTAACTGCCTAACGACTGTCAAAGATCTACAAATGACAGCCGGGACCAACGGCGTAACGTGCTTTTAGAGGCACGGAGGAAACTCGGTATGTTATGGGCGGTCACCCATCCACAGACCAACCTGCCTACTATACCTGCGTATGTAAACTCATATTTTACATACCCCTGAGCTACTGCATTTCGCAACAATGCTGTTTAAAATCGTCAACAGTCCCCCATGTCGGGATATGCCGTAATCACCCAGTTACTGGTGATCACAGTATGGAAGTACTGAGACGGTTTGCTCCAAAAAATGTCATCTTCTTGCTTTTCACAAGAAAAATGTATGAAACGAGTTCCGAATGACAGTTAAGTTTGTTTTTGGAGGAGCTACGAAGTTATTTGGAGTCGGTAGTTTTAAAATGATCAGTTAACGAGCACGAGTGAGTGTTCGCTTCATGTAAAAAATATATCAATGTCTACTATTGCAACTGCTCCGTTCGTGTGGCGGTTGCAAGAGCAACTGCTGAGCTTGGGGTCCTGGGTTCCGATAGGAAATCATCAAATGACCCTCCCCCCCACTCTGGGCGGAACGGAAGGGAGTGCCAGACTTGTACTGACTAAAACCCATCCATGTTCTTTCTTTGCCCTTTGTGTTCCAGGGCCACGGTATCTCTTTCGAACAGTCCCGCAGCCCTGGACCCCCGTGCCTTGGAAAGCATGTTAAGCCGTTTATCCGTAATAGGTAGACAGTTGAAATTTTCACAGAATGTGTATTTCTTTAGCCGCTATAACAACAAATAATAATTTAAAAAAAGGGGGCTCCCTTCTACGATGGTCCGGACCCTTCATGCGCGAGTCCGACTCGCACTTGCCCGGTTTCTGCTTGTTTTTTAATAACTGGTTGTAACAGATCTCATTAGAATAAATGTTATAATTTTGTTAATTAATATTAAGGAATTATATACATTTTATTTCACTAATTAATTTTATACTATTTGCTCAGCCGTACAGGGTCCGTAATTGTACCTGAGTTTTAAGCCCATTGTAAGATCTTTACACATTATAGAATGCAAATAAATATCTGAATATGAATATCTTTAGTTCATCGTATCGTCAAAACCTTCTTTGAGCAAACTCCACCATTGCCGCTTTTAACGTTCTCCAAAATCCTTCGTAGCTCCGACACCCGAAATATTTGCACTCACACAAAAACGTAACCGCGCGAAATAATCCACGGAAAAAGTCTTAAACGTTGCTCTGAACAAGAAACCTTACCTTAATTACTTGGCAATTGCTTGAGAAAAACCAGAATAACTATAACCTCAAAACCTCCAAGCACCATTCGAATTCCAACCTTG
This sequence comes from Noctua comes, assembly GCA_963082995.1. NCBI lineage: Eukaryota > Metazoa > Arthropoda > Insecta > Lepidoptera > Noctuidae > Noctua > Noctua comes. The sequence continues at coordinate 9,260,902 of OY720295.1, read as the reverse complement.
ATGTGGAGATCGAAGGTTGGTTTTAAAAGTTGTGTGAGGATCAAGTTATGTTGGCCAAGGGGCACGGCCAAAATATTGTTTTTTCTGAACAAATTACTTTCGAAGGTGGGGCAATGGAGGCCACTCCCAAAATAATGATATGGTACACAAAATATTGGTGGGCTGTGGTTGGAAATTGGGGTGGGTGTAATTGCTGACGTGTGAAGGTAAGGTGCGGTGTCTGAGGCCTGTTCGTAGATGGGTGAGTATGATTTTGCCAACAATCGATCTAAAAATCGAATGTGTAACATACCATACGTGAGAAACCAAATTCGAAAGTGTTACAAATCTAACATTTTTATTTTCTGATTAATTTCGTTGCGGGATCCAAGACAGCTAAATTGTTTCTTTGGGACTTCGTCGAGCTTCATTGTCTCGGCGCTTTTCTGATCGCCACTGTTGATTCCGGCGTTCAGGAGTTGCAGTGGTTTGGGAATAATGTGGCGGGCTTGTTCCAAAAACAAAAATCTAACATTAGGACCCCTGTAGGTGTATTATTTTAAACAAACGTAATGCAGGATAGATACTTTATATTTGGTAAAACCATAGACACGGAGAGACCTTTCTTACATGGATTGTCATCATAGACACGTGACATGAACATAGCTATAATACAAAATAACACATTAAATAATGAACGGTGTACATTCCTAATTCCAGAAAGGTTTAGGCACAGAGGGCGTAGACAAGTAGCAGTCATTTTCAATGCGTTTCTTATATCTTCGACTTTCGACGGAGTTCTTCGTTAGCTAATCAATCTAATACATTTTTTACTATTTCATCGCCGTTATTGGGGATAGAATCACTTTGCCTAGCTCCTCGTCCTCATGTTTATTATTTTTGTCTAATGCTAGTTTATATTCGTCAACTGCAGGTTTGGCGCAGTGACTGAGCGATTGGCTGCTGTGCTGCGTGTCGCGGGTTCGACCCCCGCACGGACCAAATATTTGTATGGCCTACAGGTAGTTGTTCCAGATCTGGCTGTTTGTGTATGCGAGTTTAAATGTTTGTAAACGCACCCACGATACAGGAGAAATTCCTAGAGTGGGGCAAGGTTTAAAAAAAATAAAAAAATTGTGTTCCTTTTATGCGGTACCGGAAGCAGCTAAAAAAACCGTTTTTTACATGGAGCGACTGCCTATCTGACCTCCACAACCCAATCAATACTGGGTAATACGTTGAGCCTTGGTAAGATTGGTTGTCAGACTTTCGGACCATTGGCGAACTGTAACGACCGTGAAAGATCTACAAATGACAGCCGGGACCAACGGCTTGCGAAACACGGAGTAAACTCGGTATGTAATGGGTGGTCACCCATCCACGGACCAACCTAGGCAACCACAGCTTAACCTGAAGATTGACCCGACCGGTGCTTATTATTTAGCTACGACATTCAGAAACAAGTGATTGTGACAAATTGTATCGTTACAGGTTGCGCACTGTAATGCTCTGTCCTCCTCACTCACTGATGTAAGTACCTAATGCTTGAATCAGTGATATTTACATTACAGGCGAATGCTCACAGCGACAGAGCACCTTGAGGATTGTTAAAGCGCAGGCCACACCCCAAGTAGCGAGCGAGCCGAGCGAGCGAGGCGGCCGAGGTTCTTTTCATACTTCGTTCGGCTCTTTCGGTAGTTCGCGGTATGAAAAGAGGTGAAACGATGCCTCGCTCGCTGGCTCGCTAGCTGGCGGTGTGGCCTGCGCTTAAGGCTCAGTTAACGCTTTGGAACTGTGGCCATAGTGAAGGTACAGTCGCCGACGCAGCAGACGTTAGGTGCTAAAACTATTCGTAGACCTAGCGTGAACACGTCGAGGAAACGTAGCGTGAATTCACAGCGTAGACGAACGATTTTTTCATAATGTGAATTACATTTCATTCAAAAATCGTGTAGATTTAAATTACGTCACGCGTTAGGGTCAGCTCAGACAAAACGAAAAATCCTTGGCCTCCTCAGGTCGCAGTCCACACACCAAGAGTTCAAGAGCAGAAATGCGCTTCCAAACGGTGCTACATCGAGAGAAGGCTCGAGCCCGCGCGAGGATGTGCGCGTCTACGCGAGAAAACTAGGACATGACAGTATGAGAACGTCAGTACATGCTTTCGCGGTCTCAGGTATCCTCGAGGAATCCGGAGCATGCGGGAGGAGGCGCACGCGACTGAGTCGCGACCATGTGTGATGCTTGAATGAATATCATCTCGGATTTCTACTTTTAACAATGATAATACGGTCCTATTTTCAATGCAGCCCAGCCAGTAAATTGCGCGAGGATTTTTTCGTTCTGTTTATACTGACCCTTCGTGTCTCGGACACCCACCCCCTCTGGCTAGATAAGGTTTGGTTCAAACCTCGTGGCTCTGGTCGCTTCGATAATCACGTAAATGAATTCAAGATAGTTTTTTTTTTGGCAATGGAAATGCTCTGCGCCGAGCCTCTCCAAATGTGATCCTCGTTGACGATTCACAATGATTTTTTGTAAAATAAGGTTCGTGTAGATTTCATTTTTGTAAATGTTGATTATAGAGGGTGTAGAAAATAAACAAACATAATTTTGTGTAAAAGCATACTTTATTCTTAATCTTACTCAACTTTTTTACATTATTTCACAGCTTTGGTCTATGTAGAGCGCGTATTCAAAAATATAACATTTCAACTCTGCCATAAAAATCCGAATATTTCGACCGAAAAAAAAATATTTAAAAAAAACACAAAAAAAATATTTTTCGCGCTCTTTCTTCCTTATTTCTAACTTTCCCTCATTCCTTACTTTTTATCTTAATTTCTAGAGTAAATAAAAGATTTTTCTTCTCAACTTGTAATAATCTAAAAAAAAAGATACAAAAAATCTAGCGATCATCCTAATGTGCGTTAGAAAATTCAATATTGTACTCATAATGAAAATTCGTAGAAAAATGCAATTTGGATATATTTAAACGAGCACCAAAATCAATAATTAAAAATAAAAAGTTAAAAGTCATGATTGACGCGCCCACACCCATAACTTCAAACATATAAACTACAATAATTTCTTACAACAAAATGACTATTGATCACCTATTTTTAACAATCAAAAAAATACAAAAAAAAAAACAAAAACTTTGGCAAGATTCTTCTCAACGAAAATCAAATTTAGTTGTGACCAAAAATATTCTTTTTTCTTAAAAACTATAATTTTTACAATTTTTCTTTCCCATTTTTTTTTATAATTGCCGTGTAAATTCGATAAATTATCACTTATTAAAAAATATTTTTTTCTTCCACAATAGGTATCATTTCTTTTAGAAAGTTTTTTTGCAAGCATAATTGTATCTATTGACCAATAGTTTAAAATATTTAAAAAAAAAACGACTCTACGAATGGCATTTGCAAATTTGGCTTAGATGGATACTTAATTAGCTTATAACGGTCCCACCAGCTGGGCCACAGGCCTCCTCTCTATAAGAGTGATTGGGACATAAATAACATCACGCCTGGTTCGACAGAGAGATGTGCTAAATAGTACACCGACATTTAAAAAACTGCAAATGTCATTTGTAAAGGTACACAGTACTAAAAAAGACGGTTACTAATGGAATTCAAAGTTGCCCCACAGTCGCTCAACTCGTCCGACTTTACCCAAAGCTGTAACTTACATTTGCGGCCACAGGCGATGTTCTGATTGAAAAAATAACTAACAGACGAAAACGAAATGTGTTACTGACTAAGTAAGAACGAAAAATAGTCGATTTACTTACTATTCAGCTCTGACAACACTGAGCGAAAACCGTGCGGAATAAGGGACGCGACTCCACACGTAGTGGGTTTAATAATTAAGAAATCACGCCAAATTGAACAAGTCTTTCTTTATCGTGTGGTTAGTGCCTTACCAGTTTTTATGACGCCCATGGGCCTCTGACTTGGCATTACATGCCGTCGAGAAATATCTCTCAGGCATGCTGGTTTCCTCACGATGTTTTCCTTCACCGAAGCAAGTGATGATTATACAATACGCACATGCATCCGAAAAATATCACTGCTCACTATTTGAACAAGTAAGTTGTCACAATCGGTGGTAGCGAATACCGCCCCCATCCCGCGCGATTCGCCTCAGTTTAGCCAGAGCTTTACGTTTAATGGTAACGAAACTGAACTGACATATTCTGTGTTGTTAAATACAGAATGGAAGGGACACCGACGCGAAATCGGTTACCACGAATTCAGTACATAATTCTGAGCACCCCAAACAAAAAATTTTCATCGGTTATTAAAAAAACAGCTGTTTCCTACAAAAGTGCAATACCTACACATTCAAAATGTATGGAACAGCTGATTTTTTTTTTTTAATTACCGATGAAAAATTTCTATTTGGGAGGGCTCAGAATGATGTACTGGATACGTGGTAACCGTTTTCGAGTCGGTGTCCCAAACACCCTGTATACATTTAAAACAAAGAACAGAGTATTAAGTTAACTTAAGTTATAAGCTTAGTCGACTATGCGTTGGTAACCATTAAGAACTAGAATATTTACTTCTATTGTTCACGTTATAAAGAAAAATATGTTTGACTAAACGAATCTTGATTATTTTTTAGCAATAATGGGTATAAAAGTGCCCTGAACGAAGCTGAAGGGCACTTGTTCTCCCCGTCATTGCGATATTTTTTTTGTTCTAGACCATACCTGGGAACCTTCTAGTTACGGAGATATTAGAGGTTTTGACCCCTAATGTCTCCGTCGCCAACTTTTTTTCAAGTTTTTTATGTTATTATAACTTATTCACCCCAAAAAACTCGTTTCCCAGCAATATTTTTTGTATAGACCTATTTTGTTTGATGTACAGAATGCTTGGTTGACGGCTTCGTGAAGGGTCCATTTACACTTGTATATTATTTTCCCCCAAATTTTCAAACTTGATTCCCTTAACAATTATTTTAAAAATATTAAAAATATTGTCAAAACATCACCTGTGACCATAAAAACAATAATAAAAAATATAAAAAGAGCATTAAAATGGCAAAAAGACATGTACATGGTTCTGGTAACTATTTGTCGATTAATTATAAACTATTTATTTTCTTTACAAAATAATATCAAAGAAAAACGTAAGAGTGAAAATAACTTAACTTAGTATAATTATAATAGATTTTAAAAAAAATCTAATATTTTTTTAAACAACCTGTATTTTGTAATAATCTTTGAAAAAAATACGATAGTGTATCTATAGCCTTTTAAAAATATTTAAAATAATTCAGTGTCACTAGAAAATAGTGTAATTACGAAAACGATTTAATCAAATTTACAAATAGGATTTTTTCAAAAAAAATATTAGCTCTTATCGAGAACCTGCTATACTTAGATAGGTCATTTTCACCCAAACGGTCTAAAAATTAAAAATCCGTGCGTAAAATTGCTAGGTTTTAAAGGATATCCTTATGTTTAACAGGCAAATAGGACCAGCCTATTGCATACATCCCTTTATGCTGGAAATAGGCTACTGACTAAAGTTCCCACTGCTGGGACTCAGGCCTATCTATTTGGGGGAGTGGGCTATAATCCACCACGCGGGCCCAATTCGGGTTGGTAGGTGTCACATGTCTTCGAATGCTTGGTTCTAGGACATGCCGGTTTCCTCACGATGTTTTCCTTCACCGTTTTGAGAGCAGTGGTGATGAAATAAATTACACAAAGTAACGCGTCTGCCGTAATCGAACCCAAGACCGATCAATCTTAAGTTGGGGCTGTTACCACAGTGCCACCACTACTCATATAGGGTGACTGGTAATTAGTGACAGATACTTAAACACGTGATTGTACTCATGATAACAAAAAACTGTCCCAAAGAAACATTTTTTTTATACTCATTCATTTAATCACAATAACACAACAGAACAGCCGCATGAAATTCGCGCGCACGCGTGTGACCTATCAGCTGTTATAGCCGCGTGACGCCGTTCTGTCTCATTGGAAACTAGCGTGCTTCAGCGGGTAAGCAGAGCACCCGCGAGAATTTAATACGGCTGCTGTTGTGTTATTGTGATTAAATTGAATGAGTATAAAAAAATGTTTCTTAAGGAAAGTTGTTTGTTATCATGAGTACAATCACGTGTTTGTATCGGTCACTAATTACCAGTCACCCTATATACGCACATACAAGCATACTGCGATCAATTATCCATCTGCTATACAAAGAAGCCCATTTCCAGCTAATAAGACATTTTATCCAAAGTCGAAATATTTTTATCCTTCTTCCAAAACCATTGTAATTCTTCACACGAAAAACATTAAAAATTCACATTAAAAAAATTCTAATAATATATATTTCTTTATAGAATAATATAACAAACAAAGTAACTAAAATACTAAAAAAAAACAACGTTGAAAAATAATCAGATTTAGAGGTTTTTTTCTCGATTTTTTTAAATAAAATATAATTTATATATCAAAAACGAAAAGATATTTTTTTGACTTACGAACATTTAGTGCTACATGGTTCTATTGGAGTCTTAATCAGCTATCTTGTTTTTTCGGATACAATTTCCACCCACGGACAATTTCACAATCGCTCGTTTGCAACAAGGATGCCATAACTCAAAAAATTTGATTTTTCGATGTGAATATAAAATTAACGAAGTATTAAATTAAGTAACGAAACACGTAAAATAAAAACTTTTTATCTTTTGATAAAAGGTTTCTATGCAAAGAAATATTGGCATTATAGTGAAAATATTTTTAGTCTAACTGAAAAAAAATCCTGTATTTCTTATTTTTTGAGTTATGCCATTATTGTCGCGAACAAGCGAATTTTTTACCAACAGCGCCTTCTTGTTAATGAAATTAAAGCGACGAAAGAACCATAACACACTATACGACGGTAAAAATTACTTAGCTAGCCCAACTCCGCTGACGTAAATGAAATAGATTTAATGTTTTTTGGGATTGACCGCAGCATAGTTATTTGCAGTAATGACAGTTTATAGGGTTCCGTACCCGAAGGGTAACCACCAACGGGACCGTATCACTAAGCCTCCGCCGTCCGTCCATCTGTCAACGGGCTGTATCTCATGACCCGTAATAGGTAGACAGTTGAAATTTTCGCAGAATATGTATTTCTGGTGATGCTAAAACATCAAAAAGTTTATTTAAAAGGGGGGTCTATAAAGGGGGCTTCCCTACTAGGATGATGCCCGAGTCCAACTCGGACTTAGTCGGTTTTTTGTTTTATCTTCAGATATCTATAACCGTCACATATATGGAGTTTAGCTAGCGAATTAACTTTGACCTTTTATAAATATCTAAAACAAGAGAAATGGCATCAATTTAGTATTACTACAAGTGGTCCACGAACGCCTTTATAGATGCCTTAATGTACAAACGGCGTATGAAAACATTTTGACTGAAAAATCTGTCTTTAATAAGACTGTGTGATTATTTTACATGAATTCTTATGAGAAAAAATTGTGGATGAATATTATAGTCTGTGTAATGGTTTGTTAATCCAAAATATACTATAGCATGCATAATCAGCGTATAATGTTCCCACTGCTGGGACACAGGCCTCTAAGAGGCAGTGGGCTGTAATACACCACGCGGGCCCAGTGCGGGTTGGTAGATGTCACATGTCTTCGAATTTTTGGTTCTAGGACATGCCGGTTTCCTCACGATGTTTTCCTTCACCGTTTTGAGAGCAGTGGTGATGGAATAATTTACACAAGTATACTGACTGTCTGAGATTCGAACCTACGACATACAACTTGTAAGTCGTGGCCGTTTCCACTGGGCACAGAATATAATATACAGGGTGGGAGGGACACCGATGCACAAACGGTTACCACGTATTCAGTACATCATTCTGAACCGATGAATGATGTACCGACTGATTATTAAATCAGCTGTTTCCTACGCAAGGTAAGTATTGCACTTTTTTAGGAAAATGCTGATGTATTTTTTTATTATAGATTAAAAATCTCTGTGTTCAGAAAGATGTACTGAATACGTGGAAACCGTTTTAGCGTCAGTGTCCTTCTACCCTGTATATATTTTTTTTTATATTGGCAATATGAAAATGTGTAGTACCTTTTTGAATATCGATTCCAAAATGATGTACTCTAAAATACTGAGCCCAGCAGTGGGATTCATACATTACACAGACTATAACATTTCTTTAAAAAACAAAACATTTCCTTCATTCATCCAAAAAAAAATTACAAAAAGCGACGTATTACCTTTTTCTGACGATTTGTACAATTTCTTGTTTAACTTTTTAATCATATTATTTTAAATATAAGATATTTTATATTACTATGTTATTATTCGAGTTTAGTATAAAACAGGTTTCACAAATAAATGACTGACGTCGTGAAAGAATATTCTTTATCTATTGATAGGCCAGTCCTGACAAGGAGTACCGTATTACCCAGTACTAACTGGGTTGTGGAGGTCAGATAGGCAGTCTCTCCATGTTAAAATACTGGTATACTGGTATCCGGTTAGACTGGAAGCCGACCCCAACTTAGTTGGGAAAAGGCTAACAGATGAGGATGAATAGGCCAGTCTCAGGTGATAAGGTAAAATGGGTAGGTAGAAGCGTCCTGTCTACAAATATCACAAATCCTAGTGAAGCAAATAAATACATAAATGCACGCTTTTTTTCATGGGTGTAGGCAGAAACTACAGAGCGCCACCTGCTACGACCCTTACATACTCCTTTCGCCTCTCCCATGTTCATACATCTGGTCATACACGCACAGCAATGATATTAGTATAGAATATCCCTTCACGATGGGGCAAAAATCTTTTTTTTTATTAAAAAATTCTAAATTCTTGTCTTATACTAAACTCAAAGTTTTATCACAAGTCGCATAGTAATTTAACGTCTGATCCCTTTGAAAAAATCTAAATATAAAAATAATATTAAATAAATAAAAATTATAATAAAAAAATAGCTATAATTTCTCGAAAAGGGACCTAGCTCTTTAAGTAATAATTAATAATAAAAAATATATTATCATCATCGTTACTATTAATAATTATTACAATTATATAAAAAAAAAATTAAAAATAACCATCTAGAGATTATCGTCGTAAAGAGAATTATTTTTTTAATAATAAACTTTTCCTTTTTAAGTTTATTCTTTTGCGAAACTTTGGAATGTTTCTCACTGGAGAATCCTTGAGATATCCTGAAAACAAAACATTGCTGGTAAATAAATTTTATTATTTTTACATATTAATAAAAAATAAAAAAAAAATAAAAAAAAAATTAATAAATATAAATAAATAAATAAATGTTTTAATCTTTAGAAAAACTACACAGGGTATAAAAATACCCTGAAATCTGCGCATTCTGTACTGAAGTCACGTCAAATTGTTACGTGTCGTTAGCTACAGGGTGGTCCAAATAGTGACGTCATAAAGAAAAAAATTGATTCCTCATGCCCAGGGCTTCTACAAATACCAAATGTTTGTTCCACGATTCTTGATAGTTTTTGCGTTATACCCGAATCGGACTTTAAAAGTGGTTAGGCGGAAACCGGAACCGGAGCTTTCCTGAGAGGAAAGTTTGCGCATTGGCAGTTACCTTGTACTTTTACCGCGATGTTGAGATCTAACATGGAAGTACAAGTCCATTTCGCATAACGCGCGCATTACGGTGCGACATTGGTGCTAATTCGAAACACGAAGATTGCCGAAGCGCAAAGTTTTTCTGGTACAACTTTAGGTTAAATATAACTCCTCGTGGAGATATTTCATTACACCTACCCATTGAATTCAATACATCACTTTAAAAGTGTAAGATAAATCTGCTCACCTCATATCTATGTAGTATCGGGGTACTATTGTAGTGCGGGCTTTCGCTGTAGAAGAAAGGCCGTTTCATTGTGTTTTGCCCTGCGGAAGAAAGAACACTATTATAATTTAAATTATTCAAAATTCAAAATCATTTATTTCATCCATTCATTCATCCATTAAGGATCATATGATGCATACATTTGAGACAAAATGTTACAATTATAAAATTCTGAAGTTATTATGAATATGATTAAATGAACAATTATAAAAATTAAAAATTAAAATTCTAGTCACATGTTTATAAAAATAGTTAATTAAATAATGCAAATTAAAACTAAAATTCTAAAATTACAATGACAAAAACGAATAAAACACCTGCCTCTGAGTCATTTGTTTGTTTGTCATTACATTCATCATATAACAATTATTAAAAGCAGTGACAGCCTAGTGGTGTGAACGTCGGACTGTCAAGTTATAGGTCTCAAGTTCAAACCCATGATACGCACTTGATTTTTGGGATACATGTGCGTATTGTTAAAATCACTTGCTTCGGTGAAGGAAAACATCGTGAGGAAACCAGCATGCCTGAGAGATATTTCTCGACGGCATGTAAAGCCAAGTCAGAGGCCCATGGGCGGCATATACATTCTGACACCAGGTTAGGCACTAACTACATGATAAAGAAGAAGATTTAAATATTTTCTTTGTCTTCCTCTGAGCATAAAGCTTAGGGTTCAAGTCGTCTGCCAGGGCTGCGGGACTGTTCGAAAGAGATGCCGTGGCCCTGGAACACAAAGGGCAAAGAAGGAACATGGATGGGTTTTAGTCAGTACAAGTCTGACACTCCCTTCCGCTCCGCCCAGAGTGGGGGGGGTTATTTGATGATTTCCCATCCGAAAAAAAAAAAAAGGGTTCAAGTCGTAAGTAATATTTTCGAATGTCGGGAACTAATCATGCCCAGTCCGGATTTGTAACCGGTTATTGAATCATTTCGCGCGGACGAAGTTCGCGGGCCACAGCTAGTGCCTAAATAAAATAATATATTTGTCGGATATGTCAGGATTTACTCCGTTAAGCTCGTACATCATGTGGGCAGATGATAGGTTTCGTGCAATAAAAATACACTGGGTGCGATACACTGTTTATAATAAACTAACAAATTACTTAAGATACAATTTAAAACAATAACACGGGGCACAATGAATCGGGTACAGTTCCAGGACGTCTCAACTCCACCGCGATCAGACATTGACTGTCGTCCTCGCCTCGAGCTGTAAACATCTGGGCTCTGTAGAAGCCACGCTGTGGTGTGGGTAGACTTGTAATTAGGTCGCGTGACGTCACCACCAGCGCACTTGCGATTCATTTTATGTCCGTACTAATGACCGGATCCGATATATATAATCACTTCCGTAACATCCCTAGTGTATATACTCACATAGCTGTGTGTGTGCCGCGAGAGCGTTCTGCTTGGCTATCAGTAGCTCTGGTCCCGGCCGCGAGAGCTGGTCGTAGTACCCACCTGGGGAGGGAAATATTAAGGTTAACGTACTAATATCAAAACGGTGAAGGAAGCCTACAAGTGCTGAGTCTCCATGGTGGGTTACAGCCCACTCACATTTATAGAGAGGAGGCCTGTGTCCCAGCAGTGGGAACCCCACAGGCTGAATATGCTACTGTTAGACCTAAAACTCAATTCAGCATTTGTGAGAACTATTAAGTTTTTTTCCAGAAAACTCAATGTCGTACATGACAAGTGCCAATTCCGTCATAATTTAAACAAATAAATAAAATTAAAGTCTGTTTGTAATATCAAAATATACAGCTTTTTACCGAGTGCATATGAATATACGGGGTGTAAACAGACCCTTCACATAACCGTCAACCAAGCATTCTGAACATCAAACTAAGTAACTTTACGCAAAATTATTGCTAGGAAGACCTTTTTTTGGGGTGAAAAATCACGTTTTACGGTAGGACTCGATGGAAAGCACTCAAGCATTGCGCTGATGGATGGATTGAATAGTACGTGGGGGTCGTGGAGGTGTGTAAAGTAAAAATCTTACATTAAACACATGTATTAAAAAAAAAAGAAAACAAGTCAGAAGCGGCGGGTGAAACCGCGGGGCACAGCTAGTATAACATAATAGTACATACTTGTAACATTATTGTGGTTGTTTGACTGGTAGTAAGGGCTGCCTTGAGGCTGCATCACGTTCTCACATCCTGCAACAAATAACACATTTATTTACTATCCCTTTATTTCAGTGTAAAATTACAGTCTCTGTGCGCAACACTCCATTTATGTAAATAATACGGCTAAAATCAAAAAACCAACAATGGATGTTGAAATACTCCAACGAACGACGCGTGAAATCAGCTGTTCAGTTCCTGCCTAGCTACAGAATTCATCGAACTCGTCGTCGCGCTTGCCGTTCGCTACGTGCGTTTTCCACGGTATTATATGTGTCACGCCTGTAATCCCCGAAGTATTAAGCTGAGGTGTACCTATTAGTACACCCACATTTTGCCAGTTATGTTTAATTCCCATGTAATAGAGTGTGAGCCTATTACCATCAACCGGGCACAAATCCAGACTCCGTGAATGCTACTGAGAAAATTCCTGATGGGAAAGCGCGACTGCCCAATCCCATTTGAGCCTGGCAGCCTTTATGCCTACTTCTGTAATTCCTGTTTTTGAGCGCAGAGTAGTGTTCCTTATTTGATCTGTTCTTACACCAAGAATGCTGCGCTCCGTAGCGCTTTGGCAGACTCCAAGGCGAAAAGCAGTGAAGTTGATCATGATCATCATCTTTTTATTTAAATCGTGTACAATTTCACTAGCTTAAGCTTAGCTTAGCTAGCAGATAACCCTAATAAATTGGGACCACTCCAGGAGGACGCTGGTGACGACGATGGTAAACACTCACCGTTAGGCGTCTCAGGCTCTTGTTTGACCTGATGTTGTATTTGTTCCAGCAAGCGTTGCTGTTCAATCAGTCTCCTACTGCCGTACATATCTGCGTCTGGAATGTTATAACAAATATTTAGTTTAGACCAACATATGGCAATCATCATCTGCCTGCCTTTTCCCAACAATTTTGGGGTCGGCTTTCAGTCTAACCGTAAGCAGGTGAAGGGGGACAGTCGAAAAATGGAAAAAATTGAGTGACGAAATGAATGGACGCCCCCAAATATGCTGAATACAATAATTATTTGTAATGTTAAGTGAAGTCATCATACAAATATTTTATGACTTTCGGGAATCCCAAAATTCAAATTTACGATAACCTTTTGCTAAATGGAGTAGTACATAGGGTGACTGGTAATTAGTGACCGATACTTAAACACGTGATTATACTCATGAACAACTTTCCCAAAGAAACTTTTTTTTTTTATACACAGTCTTTTATCACAATAAATAACACTACAGTCGTATGGAATTCGGACGCGCGCGCCCGTGACCTATCAGCTGTTAGCCGTTTAAAAACAAAATTGTTTCTTTGGGAAAGTTGTTTGTTATCATGAGTACAATCACGTGTCTGCATTGTATATGTCACTAATTAACAGTCATCCTATATTGCTCTTTAATTAATTATTATTATTTCGTTGTGGAAAGGAGCTCGTGGCTGAATAATAACAGTCCCACGGGTTGATCTTCGAGATTAATCCGCGCTTGCCGAGGTCGGTCCGCGGATGAGTGACCATCATTACATACCGCCTTGCTTTCGTGCCTCGGAAAGCACGTTAACCCGCTGGTTGCGGCTGTCATTTGTAGATCTTTGACAGTCGTTTGAAGGTAGTAATTGGCCTGAAGTCTGACAACCAGTCTTACCAAGGAGTATCTTATTAGTCAGTACTAACTGGGTTTTAGAGGTCAGATAGCCAGTCGCTCTTTGTAAAATACTGGTATTCAGTTGAATCCGGTAAGACTGGAACAACCAAGCAACATACCGACCAACATAGTTGGGAAAAGTCTAGGCAGATGATGATGATTCCGAAAAGACAGTTTTAATCAGTAAATAAATAGAAATCAGCTGTTTTCTATAAAAGTGCAATACCTACTCGGTGGTCGCGGGACTTTTAGAATTACCGTGACCCTGGAACATAAAGGGCTATTGAAGGACACCGTGGATTTTAGTCAGTACAAGTCTTGACAGTCCCTCCCGCTCTGCCCTGGGTGGGAGGACTCAGTTGATGATTTTATCACGATAAATAAAAAAAATTAAAATACCTACTCGGTCAAAATGTATGAAAACGCAGTTGCTTTTTAAATTACTGATGAAAAATTGCTGTGCACTGGGTCGGGTGATGTGCTAAATATGTGTTAATCCTTTGTGTCGATGTCCCTTCCAATATACAGGGTGTTATCAGACCCTTCACATAGCCGTCAACCAAGCATTCTGTACATCACACTAAGTAACTTAACGCAAAAATTATTGCTGGGAATCGACTTTTTTTTGGGGTTATAAATCACGTTTTAAGGTAAGACACGGTGGAAAGCACTTAAAGCATTGTGCTGATGGATGGATTGAATAATACGGGGGTCGTGGAGGTGTGTACAGTAAAAATCTTACAATTAAAAACATGTATTTAAAAAAAAAACTTGTGAAAAAGTTGGAACTTTGACCCCCAATATCTACGTAACTAGAGGTTCCCAGGTATGGTCTAGAACAAAAAAATGATCGAAAAGACGGGGAGAACAAATGCCTTTCGTTTATGTTAAGAGTCTATTTACACCCTTAACTCAATTCCTCATGTTATGTTACCTACCATGTGAAACTAATCACGAGGAACAGAAATATCAACAATCACTGTTTTGACAATTTACGGTTTTTTTTTTTTAATTCAATAATAAGACTGAGGTCATCGCTCATTCTTATTCCATAATATTAGTACTTAAAAAGTAAACCGTTTCTATGTTATTGAAGATTTTACTATTATAGTAAAAGGTCATGTGAATTATTACTATAGGAATTTTAGGTACCTTTTCTGTGTAAACCATCAAGTGTTTTCATAATACTAAGTATAATGAAGTCATAATATAACTCCACGGCTGTATTTTCTAAAGCGGTAGGCAGCGGTGTGTGTATACAGCTATAATTCTCCAGTGATGGTTAAGTCCCATGTAAGCGCGACTGCTGAGCATGATGTCCTGGGTTCGATTCCCGTGTCGGGCAGTGTTATTGGGTTTTTCCATCAGGAATTTCTCAGTAGCAGCCACGGAGTCTGGATTTGAGCCCGGTAGAAAATTTAAGCTTACTATTACATGGAAATTAAACAACTGGCGAACTGTGGGTGTACTATTTCGCACTTCTGCATACCCTTCGAGGATCACAGGCGTGATGTTATGATGATGATGATAATATTTTGATTATTCATCATCAGCCTGCCTTTTCCCAACTATGTTGGGTATCGGCTTCCAGTCTAACCAGACGCAGCTGAATACCAGTATTTTATATGGAGCGACTGCCTATCTGACCTCCACAACCCAGTTAGTACCGGGTAATACGATACCCGTTTGTAAGACTGGTTGTAAGACTGGGATCACTGACTACCTGTAACGACTGTCAAAGACATTTTGACGTTGAAGTTCTAACACCACGTAAGTCAATTTTTGGCGGTTTAGGCATTTTCAGGCCGTTTGCTAGCGAATCGGAAGACGCTTTGTTTCAGCCAATCAGAAACAAGCAACGTCTCATCTAATTTGAAGTGAACACAAATAAAAAAAACCGGCCAAGTGCGACTCGAACTCGCGCATGAAGGGTTCCGTATCATCATAGAAGGGGATTCCTCTTTAATTTATTTTCACTATTTGTTGTTACAATGGCAACAGAAATACACATTCTGTGAAAATTTTAACTGTCTACCTATTACGGATCATGAGATACAGCCCGCTGACAGACAGACGGACGGACGAACAGCGGAGGCTTAGTAATAGGGTCCCGTTGGTTACCCTTTGGGTACGGAGCCCTAGGTACATGCAGATTATGCAGTTTTTTCGCTCTCCTGAAAAATTGATATTTTTGACTTACGTGGTGTTAGACCCTTGGGGATGCCCCATAAGTTAAAGGAGAAAATATACAAGTCCATGATTAGACCTGTCGTACTGTATGGATCAGAATGCTGGGCTGTGAAGAAGATGGATGACAAAAGATTGCATGTAGCGGAGATGAGAATGTTGAGGTGGATGTGTGGTGTGACAAGAATGGATAAAAGTAAGGAATGAGTATATTAGAGGAAGTTTGAAAGTTGCGCCAGTTACAGAAAAGTTGAAAGGGAATCGACTCAAATAGTTGATGCTGGCCCCACAGCTGCTAGGTTGAAGTGGAACTGGGCTGGTCACGTCTGCCGCATGTCGGAGGAGCAATGGGCACAAATTACCACTCAGTGGATACCAAATAGCAGGAAACGACAACGCGGCAGGCCCAGAAGGAGATGGCGGGATGAGCTGGACTCTTTCGCAAAGGATTGTCCTACAATTGCACTGGACCGCGAAGTGTGGAAGGAGGGATGGGAGGCCTTTGCCCTGCAGTGGGACAGTATAGACTTATAATATTATATATGAGGAAGGATGAATAGAATGTGACTAAAAGAGCAATGAATATAAATGTTGATGGATCGAGAGGGAGAGGAAGACCAAAGAAAAGATGGATGGATTGTGTGAGGAACGATATGAAGGAAAAAGGAGTAAATGATAGCGTGACGGTTGACAGAGGAGAATGGAAGAAAAAAACGTGTTGTGCCGACCACAAGTAACATACATCTGCCTAGCCTTTTCCCAACTATATTGGGGTCGGCTTCCAGTCTAACCGGATGCAGCTGAATACCAGTATTTTACATGGAGCGACTGCCTATCTGACCTCCACAACCCAGTTAGTACTGGGTAATACGATACCCCTTGGTAAGACTGGTTGTCAGACTTTTTGGGCCACTGACTACCTAACGACTGTCAAAGATCTACAAATGACAGCCGGGACCAACGGCTTAACGTGCTTTCCGAGGCACGGAGGAAACTCGGTATGTAATGGGCGGTCACCCATCCACAGACCAACCTAGGCAAGCACGGCTTAACCTAAAGATCGACCCGAGCGGCTGTTATTATTTAGCCACGAGCTCCTCAAGTAACATGGGACAAGATTCTAAACTATCATGGTCACTTACATTATTATTAATACTTGAAACGGGATATTTACCATGTTTACTGTTTCTTATGAGTTCCCGATATTTCGGCGCTGTTGCAAGCACCATGATCACGGATAAACTGAAGTTATTGCGGGTGGGTGTTTGAAGTGCCGAAAAAAGTTCGCGAGCGGACACAGTGAGTTTCGTGTGTCGGGAGCAGAATCGAGTTGCGAGACAGTGGTAGCGGTACTGAGTGCAAAAAACGAACAAGAAAGAGGGTAGGGTCTGCTCATAAACACCCACCCGCAATAACTTCAGTTTATCCGTGATCATGGTGCTTGCGACAGCGCTGAAATATCGGGAACTCATAAAAAACAGTAAACATGGTAAATATTATGTTTCGAGTATTAATAATAACATGGGACAAGTGCAGGTAGAAGATGTGGTATTAGAACTTCAGCGACGATTTCGATTATTAAAAAGCTCAAAACACTCACCCAAGTGCTCCTTATTCCGTTCATAAGACGAAAACTTATCATCCTCCACGTTAATATCAATCTCCTGCTTTATATGATTTTCATTGAAGAAATTCTGATTTTCAGTAATCCTATGGGGCTCCTGCAGCATCTGTAAATTGTGCTGTTGATTCCTCAGCAGCTCCACCGTATCGGGGTAGCTCTGAAAGCCGTAATCCGAACGAAACGGTTTTTCGAAGCCGGAGTAGAGGTCATTGACCTTCTGGTAAGACTCGACTGGTTTGGGGAAACTGTCCACCGGTTTTTCCGGATATCCATTTAACGATTTCCCGTTACGTTCCAGAGCGTATTTCTCAGCTTCCTTATTGTATTCTTCGTTTGTTTGTGGTAGGTAATCATCTGGTTTGTTGGTGTAGTCTTTAGCTTCAGAGTATTTCTCTGTTTCTTTCTGATAGTTCTGGCTGTATTCTGTTTGGTATTTGTCTGAAACCTCAGCGTAAGTGTTGTTGGGCTGCGAGTCATCCTCTTCTGATTGGACTGGGTCGGTCTGCATGAATGCGTCTTGCTTTTTCGGCTTGATAGCTGGTGATAGATGCGTGTTTGGTACTTGTGGGGATAGATTCATTGTGTTTAAAGATGCGTAGCGGTAGCCTAGCTGTGGAGGCGAAAAAGAGTGAAAATTAGATATTTGGTGGTAGAAACGTTGTGTTCAGTCCTTATAGTTAATTTACCCATGATCATCACTGTCGAAGTGATCTTAATGGGTGGAAAAGTGCTCTTAACGAAGCCGAAAGGCACTTGTACTCCCCGCAATGACGGGATCATATTTTTGTTCTAGACCATACCTGGGAACCTTATAGTTACGGAGATATTGGGGATCAAGGTTCCAACTTTTTCACAAGCTTTACATGTTATAACTTTACTTTAAATACCTCAACGACCCCCGTCTTATTCAATGCATGCATCAGTGCGTTACATCGAGTCCTACTTCAAAACGTGATTTTTCACCCCAAAAAAAATCGTTTCTCAGCAATATTTTTTGCGTGGAGTTACTTAGTTTGATGTACAGAATGCTTGGTTGACGGTTTCGATAAGGGTCTGTTTACACCTTGTATAATCCCGATTGCTGATGTCAGAGTTAAATAATCGTGAACGGACTGGGCGTAAGTCAGGGAACTTGATCAATAGTAAATCGAGTGTTAACTTATAAGTTTGGAGTGACATAGCAGAGAAGCGCTATTGGTAAATATATGTACGTTTCAAAAGATTCTTGTATCTCTGTTCACATACAGAGTGTAAGGGACACCGACGCTCAAACGATTACCACGTATCCAGTACATCATTCTGAACCGCCTGAAACCTAGAAAATTTAACCAGTAATTTAAAAAAAAGTGGCCCAAAAAGTCTGACAACCAGTCTTACCAAGGGGTATCGTAAAACCCAGTACTAACTGGGTTGTGGAGGTCAGATAGGCAGTCGCTCCATGAAAAATACTAGTATTCAGCTGCATCCGGTTAGACTGGAAGCCGACCCCAACATAGTTGGGAAAAGGCTAGGCTGATGATGATGAGGAATTTAAAAAAAAGTCTGCTGTTCCATAGTCCTTGTTGCAATTTTGTAGGAAACAGCTGTTTTTTTATAAGCGACCAAAAATTACTGTTTCAGAATGTTGTACTGAAGACGAGGTAGCCGTTTGTGCACTTTTGTCGCTTCCACCCTGTATATTAAAATCTTAACTACTTTTTGCATGTTGTATAAAAATGAATATTATGCTAATCTGTTTAGAACCCAAATTCTGTCGACAAGCGATCGCAAAAAAAGATTTCGGCTTGATTGTGGTGTTTTACACCCCCTATAGGTTCTCTGGTAAAACTTTTAGTTTAACAGTTTCAATTTCTGCAAATATGGACGCTATGTAGGAACAGTTAAAGTGTTATTTTACTTACAGTATTATCCTGTGGATCACAAGCCATGGGCTGGTCACTGTGTAGAGGTAACGCGCTGTGTACTGCCAGGTTCAAAGACCATTTGTCGACCTTCTCTCTGTAACATAGAATAATAACACATATGATTATTTTTATCAGCCATTTGCGTCCTGCTGCAGGGCAGAAACCTCGCCTCCTTCCACTCATCCTGAACAACCGTTCAGTATCCTGCACTGCTTCTGCTGGACCCGCGATCGGGGTGATGATATCACAGTAAGACAACGACACTGGTGTTACAACCGTATATTGGTACTTTTAAAAAATAAAATATCGCGAGCCTAGACAAGTCGCGGAGAATCTTGACACCGCGATTCAGAAAACGCCGCTCACCTAACAACGCCATCTATCGGCTTAAAACTAATCAATATTTCCAACATATCCCAATCCATAGCTGTTATTGGCTTCTTCTTTATCGTGTGGTTAGTTCCTATTCCTATTTCCTGTTATGGGCCTCTGACTTGGCTTCAAGAAATATCTCTCAGGCATGCTGGTTTCCTCAAGGCATCATTTACTCCTGTTTCTTTCATATCATTCTTCACACAATCCATCCATCTTTTCTTTGGTCTTCCTCTCCCTCCATCCATCAATATTAATATCCATCAGTTTTTTAGTAACACCGACTTCAATATAGTTGGTAAAAAACTAGGCCTAAGTGATGACGTACCTTCTTCATATGAACAAAAACATATTGGTTAAAAATACTATGACGCACAGAGTAACAGATTAACTATGGTGAAATAGTCTATTCCCTTCCTTGTTTCGTATGTATCTGTATTTTATAACATAGTTCATCTTTCCTCAAACGATTTTCCTTTAAAGTAATAGTTTCCTTGTCACTATGCATTGGTAACAGCGATATTATTTAAATTAAATTCAACTGGGTTAGATTCGAAGACTACCAACAGATTTTTGATTTAAACGAGTGGCCATGGAGTTTCTTATAGTTTCTGATAGTAACCCCTCAGACATGGCCCCGTCTCTAAGAGCTCTACATAACATAACATCACGCGTATAATCCCCGAAGGGTTAGGCAGAGATTTACCTAATAATACACCCACATTTCGCCAACTATGTTCAAGTCCCATGTAATAGGGGTCGAATCTATTGTCATCAACCGGGCACAAATGCAGGCTCCGTGGCTGCTACTGAGAAATTCTTGATGGAAAACCCAATAACACTTTGCCCGACTCGGGAATTGAACCCAGGACCTCATGCTCAGTAGTCGTATCCCTAGACCCGTCCAACATACGGCCCCGGGCCACTTACCGGCCCGCAGAGGTCTTTCATCCGGCCCGCGAGCTTTTTAAAACTTTATAAGATATCAATAATATTGCGAGAACATTGTTTAAAAATGTCCCTGAGTCAGTTAAGCGCAGGCCACACCGCCAGCTAGCGAGTGAGCGAGTGAGCGAAAACTCTAAATTCCCGCGTCATATTTACCTACCCACCCCACCTCACCTACCCGCGAATGCAGACCACATCATCGCAGTCTAGTCCGGCGAAGCTTGTTTTATTTAATGACCTCTAAATTTCACTTTGCATTTCTTTTGGCCCACTACGGTTACAAAAATACTAAACATGCCCCACGATAAAATTATGTTGGACACCCCTGCTAGACCAATGAGGCAATCTTCAAAAACTTCAGAACATTATCTGTTAAAATCAGGTGTCAGATCCGCAGTTTGAGATGCACCTGGAAGTAGAAAGTTCTAGAACTCACCCATGGATCTCCTCCTTCTTTCCCTCCCTGTACTTGACGGTGCGGCTCTTCCTGATAACCATGACGGTGCCATCAGGGTTCAGCTTGGGCAGGTTCTGTGAGGGGACGGCATCTTTGCTTAACGTCTTCCATTGCCCTGGAAAGATAGAAACTTTTGTTATTTTAAATGTTAATAGTCCACCGCATGACGGCTGACTGATGATGATGGCCCTGAGGTTAAGGCCTCGCCTCTAATGCACGGGGTTGTGGGTTCAACTTCGGGCAATTACCGATGTGAACTTGTACATCACAGACATCGGTGAAGGAAAACACCTGGACTTAAAATTAACAGAAGTCTGAAATCGCCAACCCGTCTTGATCAAGCGTGGTGATCAATGGTCGTGCCTTCTCTGTATGAGAAGAGGCCTGTGCCTAGCAGTGGGACAGCAGTTGGTATTATGACGATCATGGCTGCCAATCTCAGCGGAGACTAGACCGATTTTTTTAAAGGTCTCTGGCGTGTTACCCTAGAAGGTTTTCACCAGCTTAACTGGGCTATCCTGTAGGCCTTCAATGATATGATAATTTCGGAAGTTGGTCTTGAAAGCCACAATCGGAAAGATTTCGTTTAGATCTAGGATCTAACGGCAGAACTGCTCGTAAATGGGCGCTTCAACATAACATCGCGCCTGTATTGCCGCAAGGAGAGGTGTATGAGGCTATTTTTATCCGACTGCGGCGAAGCCCAAAAGGAGTGTTGTTACAAAAGGTATAAAGGTAGGCCTTGTTTATATTAGCTAGGGAATGTCCCACGTTGGGAAATTAGCGTGATTAAAGCAGACGGCATGGCATAGGACTGGCAACATCAGAAACATGCGAGACAAGATGTCTGCCGACGTCGCTATTTATCATTTTGTCCATTTGAAACAAAGAATTAAGTCATCTCAAAAGCCGTTTTAAATAAAATGATTTTACAATTGCAATAATAAATGTAACACTTTTACCTTATCGTTATACAAGTGAATCATTGAGCAAAGTTCATGTGTACATATGGATGCGCTAGGGCTGACAAAAGTACTCCAATACTGAAGAGTCATCATCTGCCTAGCCTTTTCCCAGCTATATTAGGGTCGGCTTCCAGTCTAACCAGATGCAGCTAAATACCAGTATTTTACATAGAGCGACTGCCTTTCTGACTTTCACAACCCAGTTAGTCAGGGTAATACGATATCATCATCATCATTTCAGCCGAAAGACGTCCACTGCTGGACATAGGCCTAACGACTGCCAAAGATCTACAAATGACAGCCGGGACCAACGGCTTAACGTGCTTTCCGAGGCACGAAGGAAACTCTGTATGTAATGGGTGGTCACCGATTCGCGTACCAAATTAGGCAAGAGCGGCTTAAACTGAAGATTTATCCGAGCGGCTGTTATTAGTTAGCCACGAGCTTTTTGGACTATACAGGGTGTAAACAGACCCTTCACATAGCCGTCAACCAAGCATTCTGTACATCAAACTCAGTATCTTGACGCAAAAATTATTGCTGGGAATCGACTTTCTTTTTTGGGGTGAAAAATCACGGTTTAAGGTAGGGCTCGATGGAAAGCACTCAAAGCATTGTGCTGATGGATGGATTGAATAGTACGGGGGTCGTGGAGGTGTGTAAAGTAAAAATCTTACATTAAAAACATTTATTAAAAAAAAAAAATTAAAAAGTAGGTACTTTGACCCCCAATATCTCCGTAACTAGAAGGTTCCCAGGTATGGTCTAGAACAAAAAACTGATCGCAAAGACGGGGAGAACAAGTGCCTTTCGGATGTGTTAAGGGTCTATTTACACCCTTTATGTACGACATTAAAATTTGTTCATGTCCTCGAAAAAAGATGGCAGCCCTATGAGTTCTGATACATAGTAAACTGGTCGTGTTAACCATGGGTTTTACCCACGATGTCAGCGTTTTAGAGGATAATATCAAATTAATATTATGAATTAAAAATTTATTTTACTGTTATTTTATGGGCAATTAATCAGTTACTTTACAGTTGATTATTATATAAAATTGTGTTAAATGTTGTGATAATAATATCACGATTGCATTTTCCGTGAAGGGACAAGCAGAGGTGATAAGAAATATATTATAGTGATAATTAAAAAATAAATGAACAATCATTGTCATTCTCTTGCCCTTATCCCAATTTATTTGGGGTCCCAGACCGATAAAAGATTTCCCCGGACATTAGAAAATAAAAAAAACCGGTGCTTTTTTTTGGGTCATGCATTAATTAGATAATTAAATTTTTTACTAAGACATTTTTGATGGCGAAAGATCTGTTACAGAATATTTGCTTGAAATACGAATTAAAAATGCTACTTACATTATATCGACATAATAATGCAAGTGAATCCTACGTTGTTTTTTTTTTCTTCCGAATTTTTATTTAATTACAATTATGAAAAAAAAAAATGAAAAATTTATATGTCGAGGGGTTCAGAATGATGTACTGAATACGTGGTAACCATTTGTGCGACGGTGTCCCTTCGACCTTGTATGACTCGAAAGAGGGTGAGTACTAAGATGACGCCCGAATGTGATGTTTTTTGCGTCGACTACAAGTTATCAATGTTATGGGGTAGCCTGGTACCCAAAATTCTGACAACCAGTCTTACCAAGGGATATCTTAATACCCAGTGGCAGGGTTGAGGAGGTCTAATAGGCAGTAGCTCCATGTAAAATACTTGTATTCAGCTGCATTCGGTTAGTCTGGAAGCCGATCCCAATGTAGTTGGGAAAAGGCTAGCCAGATGATGAGGACATGACGATGACCATCATTTTAATGGTGAAATGACTTCTCACGTTAAATGAACGTTATAATTCGCCATCTTTTATGCGCAGTAACCATTGAATGGCGATTTTGACATCTTTATCACCTGAATTGACCTTTTTTATCGTTTTTTTTACATATCCCGATAAAACTGTTTTATTGCATAACGGAATACGACGCTTGTATTCCCAGAAGCGGGTGGGCAGAAGTTTACGTATCTTTAAGTCCCATGTAATAAGCCTAGCATAGGGGGTTGCCTATTGTCATCAAACGGGCACTAATCCAGACTCCTGGGTGCTACTGAGGAATTCTTAACGGAAAAAAATCGATCCGTCTTTTTATAAAACAAGGCTTATTTATCTTCAAACCCAGGTTATGTTAATATTAAATTTATTTAATGAAATTATAGCACAGAGGTGTTGCTTAATTCTAAACTCGCCAAACTTGAACCTCAACATATGAACCACCAAAGAGTAGATATGTAATCACTATCTCACAGGCACAGCGATAGTCAGGTAGCTGTCACTAATGTCAACTGTCAGTCACCACGAATGGCGGGAAGTGGGAAGGTGGAGCGTACCCTGGACTGGGGCTTGGTGGTGTTGGTGAGCCTGTGATATATGAATGTAGTTAGTAAATTGTGTTATCAACCTATTCACAATTAAATTTTTTTTTTCACATGCGCCTAGTTGGGCACTTATAAAGCGTCGACAAAAAGGTGCATGTTTCGGGTTGGTGGTTTCTTATGGAGAAGAAACGGCAAGAAACTCCATGGTTACTCTTTTCAAATCATTTGGTATTACAACATTATTATGTTACAGCATTTGTACTTAAGTATGGGGGACAGCGTAGGCCCGACAATAAGTCGTTGCTTACTACACAAAAGATGTAAAACAATATAAAAAGTGAACAAGCAGCTGGGAATCTACAAAGCCTATTAGCTCTGCTACAAGTGGATACTACACATGCTACAGTTTATTAAGCATTAAACTAACTAAATACATAATTAATTAAAAACTATTAAATAACCTAAAATAAGAAAACTAACAACAAACTATAAAAAGGCATCAAAAAACTCCTCAACGCTGTCAGCTGGTAATGTGCCCAAGAGACTGGCGGCGTTGCCACGTTGTATGGCAACACTTAGCCTCTGGCCAAAGAAAAAGCCAGCCCTTGGGTCACGGGAAGCGTCAACTAGGCGTTTCGAAATTTCCTTAAACAGGCTATGAGCACTCGGACCCCACGACCCCAGAGTTTCAACCCCAAACGGCTCGAAAATATAGTTACCACAAAGGTTTCTATATTTACGCCGCTTGAGGTTCTCTGCAGCCGCAGCGGATATGCTTAAGTTTCTAATAACAACTTCTGCTAATGTCAATCCTGCTCAAACTCGATGTAGTGACACTAAACGATTTGAAAGCGATTGCTCCTTGTCTCGCCCACATTTGTTTCCGGCGAATTTTGCCCTGTTTTTGGCCTGACTTACATAATAATCGATTTTACAATATAATTGAACTCCCAAGGTCGTTTAAAACACTGAGTAGTATACATTTTATCAGTTCTGTGACGTCAAGGGCCTTTCCCGCAGCAACCACATGCCAAACGACCACAGAATGACCATATAATAAAATAGGCGATACCATATTGTCCTCATTAAACCTCTTTCGTAACCAATTGATACGAAAATTCAAAAAAAAAAAAAAATTGAACCGTGGC
Organism: Noctua comes; assembly: GCA_963082995.1. NCBI lineage: Eukaryota > Metazoa > Arthropoda > Insecta > Lepidoptera > Noctuidae > Noctua > Noctua comes. Next base: position 9,235,266 of record OY720295.1, on the reverse strand, counting down.
AGTTGGTTGGTCCGTGGATGGGTGATCATGATCACCCATTACATAAAGGGTGTAAATAGACCCTTAACATAACCGAAAGGCACTTGTTCTCCCCGTCTTTCCGATCCATTTTTTGTTCTAGACCATACCTGGGAACCTTCTAGTTACGGAGATATTGGGGGTCAAAGTTCCACCTTTTTTTTTTTAAACACATGTAATAACACTGTTTCAAGCTTTCACGGTTTACAAATATACTGTCACTTACGGGATATCTTCCGTGATAGCTCAAAATAATGAACAATCACGGAAGATATCCCGTAAGTGACAGAACACATGTAATGTAAGATTTTTACTTTAAATACCTCCATGACCTGTTTGCGTGTCTGCGACCAACGACTTAACGTGCTCTCCGAGGCACGGAGGAAACTCGGTATGTAATGGATGGTCACCCATCCACGGACCAACTTAGGCAAGCGCGGCTAAACCTGGAGATCGTCCAGAGCGGCTGTTATTTTTTAGCCACGAGCTCCTCCGAGTGATGGAAGTGACCACCATGACCGAAATTGGTCAGGAGGACTATACAGTAAAACATAAATAGCAAAACCAAACACACTCCCCGTGTTGAATTTTCAAAGCTCGGCTCAGCGCTGACAGTTTAAATTCCAACTGTGCATTAATATTCAGGCGTTCGTTTAGATAAGTCTTATTTGCAGAAAACAGGTCCATGCAGGTAATAAAACGCACATCCTATCTTCCGCGAAGATATATTTGTGTTCTCTGTAAAATACGATCATCTATTTTAAACCAAAATTTCCCAAAACGTCTGAGCTGACGACCATTCTATTTAATTTAAATTTCCTTATATCGCTAAACTATTTTTTTCCTGTTATAGGGTGATCAATTTTCGGACTTGAGTCAAGTTTTATGACGCCATTCTATATTTTATGTCACGTGTTTTCTCATGTGCATTTAGAAGCTATCATTTTTTTTTTCATACTATAACATCAGAATAAATAAAATATGTATGGATTGTGTGAAGAATGATAGCGTGAGAAATGTTAGCATAACGGCTGACAGGGGAGAATGGAAGAAAAAACGTGCTGCGACTACCCCAATTTACATGGGACAAGGGCAGGAAGATGCTGATGTACAATCCAGTCCATACATTCCAGGATGTCGGATTACGGGCAGCAACTTTGTAGCGGAGAGCTCTGGGCAAGACGTGGTGATGGCAGATAGACGTGGTGATGGCAGATGGACTAGAGCCCCCACTGAATGACTGAATTTACCAAGAGAGGATAGAAGAAGTGTTGGCAGACCAGCAGCTAAGACCTGGTTGAGCATGGTACAAAGGGAGGAGGCATGAACACAGTGGGTGGTGCTGCCAATGCTGATTATGAATATTTACAATTAACACCGGTAGCTTTTTTTTTTTTTATCGTGGTAAAATCATCAAATGAGTCCTCCCACCCAGGGCAGAGCTCAGGGACTGTCAGACTTGTACTGACTAAAATCCACGGTGTCCTTCAATAGCCCTTTATGTTCCAGGGTCACGGTAGTTCTATAAGTCCCGCGACCCCGGCAGGCTTTGGCCCTCTAGAGAGGGGCCCTGTCATTATGCTGACACTCTTTGCTTTGAGACACCGGTAGCTTAATGTGATTGGACAGTTCCTTAAAGTGAGATAAACAAACAAGGTGTAAACGGACTCTACGCGAAGCCGTCAGCCAAGCGTTCTGTACATCAAACTAAGTAACTCCACGCAAATTATTGCTAAGAAACTACTTTTTTTGTGGTGAAAGATCACGGTTAACAATAGGACTCAATGTTGTGTACTCAAAATATTGTGCTGATGGATGCATTGAATAGTGCAGGAGTCATGGAGGTCATTTAAAGTAAAGATATAACATTAAAAACTTGTGAAAATGTTTAGAACTTAGATCCCCAATACTTCCGTAACTAGAAGGTTCCCAGGCATGGTCTAGAACAAAAAAAATCATCGCAATGACGTCGAGAACAAGTGCCTTTCGGCGTCGTTAAGGGCACTTTACACTCATTGATATGGCTAGAGAGGGGGTGACAAATGAAATGACGAGTAATAGAGAAGTATGGAAGAAAAGGACTTGCTGCGCCGACACCAAATTAATTGAGATAAGAACAGGAGAGTGATAATGGAAGTCTATGCTGAACAGAGCTGGTCGAACGGCACAAGCGAGTAATTGCTCCGAATCGGCTTCGCTGTTCAACAAATCTCAACTCAACTCAAAGCATTTCTTTCAATTAGACCATCACATGCACTTTTGAATGTCAAAAAAAAAACAAAAAAGAAGCGAAGCTACAGTCACAAGGCATAATAACTTGAGACAGTACTGTTGTTGCACACGTTTTCGTGCAAATACGTTTTCTTTCTGGTTCTGCAAACCATAACATGATCATGATAATCCACGAAGGATTAGGAAGAGGTGTACCTGATAGTACACCCACATTTCGACAGTTATGTTTAAGACCCCTGTGATAGGGGGTGAGCTTACGCCATTGACTGGGTACTTTTCCAGACTCCGTGGCTGCTACTGAGAAGTTCCTAATGGAAAACCTTTGCCCGACCTAGGAATTGAACCCTCGACCTCATGCTCAAGTCGCGCTTGCGACCAGTAGACGAACGAGACAGTAACGTGACTCTGTTCATGTAGCTACATGATAAAGACAAAACCATACTGAACAATTTTCCTTTTGGTTTTGGATGGTTAAAAAAAGATGGAATACGAATTTTAACGAGTTATGCTTCATTAATTTATCAGCAAATACCACATTCTTGTTGTTTACTCATTAAATTGATGTAATAAATCCACAATAATAACAATTTTCATTGACGTCCATGTTAACTTGGGTCTTTCCGAAAGATAAGACTAGCAAATAATATTAATGAGGAGGAAATTAACTTAATTCGTCGTAATACTTAACATGTTAAAAGGATTGATTCGTCGATTCAAGGAATTGTGGACTTGATCAGTAAATGGAATGAGGTCTAATAATAGTTGGAGCTGAGAGGATAATATCCCCAGCAAAAGGAAAGCAGCATTTGTCTGCACGTCATCATCTGCCTAGCCTTTTCCCAACTATGTTGGGGTCGGCTTAAAGACCTGATGACCGAAATACCGGTATTTTACATGGAGCGACTGTCTATCTGACCTCCACAACCCAGTTAGTACCGGGTAATACGATACCCCTTGGTAACACTGATTGTCTGACTGCCACTACCTGTAACGATTATCAAAGATCTACAATTGACAGCCGGGACCAACGGCTTTACGTGCTTTCCGAGGCACGGAGGAGTCTCGACGCGTTATGAATTTAGTTACTCATCTACGGACCGACCTCGGCAACCGTAACTTAACCTTCGATTGAATAATTAATGAGAATTTCAGAAAAGACAATAACCGCCATTGTCTCCACATTTGACACTTATAATGCAGTAGTGACGCAGTGGTCTCGGCTCCGATGTAAGTGTCGTAGGTCATGCACGGGTACGGATGCAGGTAGGCAACTTGAGCACTTGAGACTGGGTTGTGGAGGTAAGAAAGGCAGTCACAATACTAGTCTTCAGCTGCATCCAATTAGACTGGAAGCCGATAACAACATAGTTTGGATAAGGCAGCCATATGATGATGACCTATATTTTGTCGTGAGGAAAGTGTTGGGTATGAATGTGGATGGTTAGACGGACTGTGTGAAGGATAATATGGCTAGAAAGGAGGTGACTGCGATGACGAGTAATAGAGAAGTGTGGAAGAAGAAGGCATTCTTTGCCGACCCCAAATAAATTGGGATAAGGGCAGGAGAATTATGAAATTTTGAGGTGTCCGGTTATTTTGACCAACACAGGTTTATTTAAAAGGCATTCTTAATGTATGTCTCATCCTGATGACGGTTTGGGTTTTACAATTAAATAAGCGAAAGCAAGTCTGACTGTATGTTACATTTAAACGGGCTAATTTATTCTTTAAACGTGAATTCGATTTTTTGCTTGAACTGCAGTATTCTGGGAAGGTAAATCTATACTTTATATTATGAAGATAAGGCTACATACTGGTCGGGTATTATTTGAGTCCATCCACACGCAAACAAGCGGGCAGGACATCTGGCTAGACGCGGAGATGGCCGAGTGGTGGCCAAATTTAGGCCAAAGAAACCAGGGCCGTCCTAAAGCTCGTTGGGTCGACGATATCGTCAAAGTCACGAGGAATACCTGGATAAAGGACGCACAGAACCGGGAAGTGTGGCAGAAAAAAGGAGAGGCCTATATCCAGCAGTGGGCGATTCCGGCCTGATATGATGATTGATGACACGCAAACAAGAAGAATAACATAAAGAGGTTTTGTAACTTTGGATGTAGGGGGGTAATCTTCGGAACTACTGATCCGATTCCAATTTTTTTTCTTCTAATTGGAAACCGCAGTATCCCCGAATGTCATATGCTTTATTTACGTTTCCGTGCGCGATAACGCGAGCAAAGCCGTAGGCTAAACCTAGTAGGTAAAATTTGTACCGGAAACGTAATAATTAACGAATTACGATAAGGACAGAATCATCTAGTTTAAAAATATATATATAGTAAAAGGAGATTCCCAAATATATTTATAAAAATGATTCATGATATCAGTCTGAAATATCCCACAGATAAACAGGGTATTTCCCACTTCCAGAGAGAGGAAAATGAACTTAATTCCGAAATGAATATCTATATATATCATCTGTCTTTTTCCGGGGTCGACTTCCAGTCTAACTGGATGCACCTGAATATCACTATCTAACCTCCACAACCCAGTTACCCTTAGTAAGATTGGCTGTCAAACTTCCGGGCCTCTGACTTCCCGGAACGACTTTCAAAGCTATCGCATATGCAAGGTGTAAACAGACCCTTCACGAAGCCGTCAACCAAGCATTCTGTACTTCAAACTAAGTAACTGCGCAACAAATCTTGCTGGGAAACGATTTTTTTGGGGTGAAAAATCACGGTTTACGGTCGGACTCAATGTAACGCACTCATAACATTGTGCTGATGGATGCATTGAATAGTACAGGAGTTATGGAGATATTTAGAGTAAAAACTTGTGAAAAAGTTGGAACTTTGACCCCCAATATCTCCGTAACTAGAAAGTTCCCAGGTATGGATCCAAACAAAAAAAAATATCACAATGGTAGGGAGAACCATTGTCTTTTGTCTTCGGGGTCTTTTTAAACCCATTATACACAGTCCTATTGGCGCGTGGCCATAGCCGGAACTAAAGCTGCCATCTTATTGTTCAATACAAATTTCACAAATGTTTACAAACAGCAGCGCCCTCCTGACGTCACTTAAGCGGCACCAATATACGTCTTAAGTCGATGAATCATATGAATTACCTCACTAGCGATTACTTTAACTGAAGTGGTACAGAAAAAATATCTCATCATAGTTTTCTTTTCATCGAGGGTTTTCTAGTCAAAACATTAAGAATGGACCAGATGAAGTAGTATCTATTTACCGCCAATTTTTTGTGCCCTAAAAGGGGTAGAAAGATGGTGGCTTATGAGATGACAAGTAATAGAGAAGTATGGAAGAAGAAGACATGCTGCGCCGACCCCAAATAAATTGAAATAAGGCCAGGACCAGTGAACCAGTGAATTGATGTCGGAAGTCGTTGATAAAAAAGTCGATGAAACAAACAAAAGTCACCGACTTCCGAAAGTAAAGTAATTTTCAACTTTTTAGTGTTTTTTTTTTTAAATCGGTTTATCTTTTGGCAAAAAAGTTTTCATTTTACAGTTTTCAGTTGAGGTATCTCTCATAAATGCTTGTCAAGTATCAATTTTACATTGTAACTAGAAAATATTATAGACGAAGAAGAAAACATGCATATTATAGAGGACTAGCAAACCTGTCCCGGCTTCGCACGGGTGGACATTAATTTTTTTTAACATTTTGGGGTAAACGAAGTTACAAATATAGCCTATGTTACTTAGCGATAATGTAGCATTCTAATGGTAGAAGAATTTTTGAAATCGGTCCAGTAGTTATTGAGTTTATTCGTTACAAACATACAAATCTTTCCTCTTTATAATCTTCGTAGCGTGTCGATGGCAATCTAAATTGTGTCAGCCCAGAACTGAGGTGCTAGTTTGGCGCTTTCGGTAGCGTCCATCAGTTCCTGTAGTGAACAAACAACAGGACACGCAGGGCACGATATTAAGTGCCCCATCGTTTGAGGAACAGCACCACATTTACAGTCCAGGGTAATAATGATAGTGTAGATAACTCATAAAATATCTAAGCAAAAAGATGCTGGTGGACTACATAACCTCCTCATTTTTAGCTAGTTTGAAGTTTTGGAAGTACCAGATTAGGAATTTCTTCAAAATCCCTCGGATTGTGAAACGGAACCTGTTGCGCAATTGAGGTTCCGGATTTGATTTCTACGTCTTTTTGTTGGATGTTTCGTATCGGAATTACGAAGGAGTCTATGACCAGGCAATGGCATGACCTCCCAGGTTGCCTCCTGATAGATGGGACTTCCCTAACCTTCCAGAAAATACAGGTGTCTTTACACATATTGGAAAGGAGGAAATCTGCATAGAAGCTGTTCTATTCATTGAGAATGTTTATGTTTCCTTGTTCAAGAATTTAATTTACGTTCACATAGCCGTCAACCAAGCATTCTGTACATCAAACTAAGTAACTTTACGCAAAAATTATTGCTGGGAATCGACTTTTTTTTTTGGGGTGAAAAGTCACGTTTTACGGTAGGCCTCGATGAAAAGCACTCAAAGCATTGTAAAAAGGTCATGGAGGTATTTAAAGTAAAAATCTTACATTAAAAACATGTATTTAAAAAAAACTTGTGAAAAAGTTGGAACTTTGACCCCCAATATCTCCATAACTAGAAGGTTCCCAGGTATGGTCTAGAACAAAAAAATTATCGCAGATGGGGAGAACAAGTACCTTTCGGATATGTTAAGGGTCTATTTACACCCTTTATTTTTGAGCTGGCAGCAATTCCTTACGTTTCTCCAGAAACACAAAAAGGTATATTTGCTTCAGAAAATTTCAAATAGCAAAAAATAAAATTGATTACAGCTTTTTACTGAATGCATATCTATACTAATATTATAAAGCTGAAGAGTGTGTTTGATTGGACGCGCTAATCTCAGGAACTACTAGTTCGAATTGAAAAAATATTGTTGTGTGGGATAGCCCATTTATCGAGGAAGGCTGTAGGCTACATAACATCACGGTGCGAACAAAAGAAACGGAGCATCAATAAAAAATATTGCAAAACGGGGAAAATAGTATTTTTATAATAATTTCACGCGAACGAAGGTCGCGAGCAACTGCTAGTGAAATAATATACGGTACTTTTATCAAACTCTTTTTTTCTTCATGTTTTGTCTGTCTGTCCGTTTGTTCCGGCTAAACTCGAAAACGGCTGGACCGATTTTGACGCGACTTTTACTAGCAGATAGCTGATGTTATGGAGTAACTTAGGCTACTTTTATGTTAGAAAAAGAATTACGGTTCCGTGCAAAAAGAATAAAACCATTTTTTAACAAAATCCGACTCAAATATCCCTATTTGAGTAGGATTTTGTTAAAATTATTATATTTTTATAACAATTTCACGCGGACGAACGAACAGCTAATATGAAATAATAATATTATGAGAGGTTTGTAAGATTTATTATATATATTAATATATATATATATTTTATATATATTTTATTGATTTTTTTTAGATTTTATTTTTTATTTTTTTATTTTTTTTTTATACCTTTTATCGATTTTAGATCTTCGGAACTACTGATCCGATACGAAAAAACCTTTCACAAATCGTAAGCTAAATTATTATTATCACCGAGTGTCATAGGCTTATTAAAACGTTCCCGTACGATAATTTCCGAGCGATCATAACAGGAGCGGCGTCGCAAGGAAAAGCTAGTGATAAATATGACGACACTGACCAATCATAGCCCATTTAAGAGTTATTTAAATAGGGGTTTCCACTGTTAGCAAGAACGGATAAGGAAAACTGAATACGCAATAAAGAAATGATATACGAGAAGAATATATGAACACAACATTACGCCTGTAATCCCCGAACGGTAGGGCAGAAGTGTACCATACATAGTATACCCATATTTCTTCAGATATATTGAAGTAGTCAAAGTCTGATCAGTCTCTCCTTCTGCGAAGCAGTCATGCTCGCGAAGGAGGAGGCGGGCCGCGTGAGGGAGAGGACAGCGTCCTCCCTCCACACCAGCCGCAGTGGTAGACGCCCACGGCGCCGGACGTCGGCAGACGATCTCCGGCCACCGTAGGCGCGGGCATGCGGGCGGCGAGTAATGGGCGACTCGCTGTCCGACCATGGACCATGCCCGGGTCGACGGCGCGTTGTGTTCCACGCGCGCCTCAAAGAGTGTCAGCATAATGACGGGGCCCCCCTCTAGAGGGCCAAAGCCTGCCGGGGTCGCGGGACTCATAGAATTACCGTGACCCTGGAACATAAAGGGCTATTGAAGGACACCGTGGATTTTAGTCAGTACAAGTCTGACAGTCCCTCCCGCTCTGCCCTGGGTGGGAGGACTCATTTGATGATTTTACCACGTTAAAAAAAAAAAAAAGTCTGACCAGTCTTACCAAGGGCCTCCACAAGCCAGTTAGTACAGGGTATTCTTTTTTAGTTTTTTGTTATTCAATAAACACTGTTAAACTATTTCACAAACGTAAACATACCATACAAACCACCATAGGTTTAACAGTGGTATGCCAGACACGGCAATTCGGTGCCACTACATTAGTAATCATTACTTAACTTAGGAATTACATACTAGGAAATAAGATTTTAGACTATCATGGTCAGTAAACACCCACCCGCAATAACTTCAGTTTATCCGTGATCATGGTGCTTGCAACAGCGCCGAAATATCGGGAACTCAAACAAATCAGTAAACATGGTAAATATCCCGTTTGTAGTGTTAATGATAATAGGAAATATATAGTAAAAGTAGAAAAAGTATAGGTACTTCAAAGACACTTCCTAGATTGTACCACAATCAAGTATCTCTTTAGTACCTTCGAGCAATTTTTCACAATTATTGCATTGCCGATTTCTACGATGCCCCTTTTTTTTTCTTTTTTTTTTTAACTTGGTAAAATCATCAAATGAGTCCTCCCACCCAGGGCAGAGCGGGAGGGACTGTCAGACTTGTACTGACTAAAATCCACGGTGTCCTTCAGTAGCCCGTTATGTTCCAGGGTCACGGTAATTCTATGAGCCCCGCGACCCCTACGATGCCCCTTGATACGATTTAATACGATGCCCCTGGTATAACATGAACATAAATGTTATACAATAATACCAACACAACTATATCCACGCCAAATTACTACAAAACAGTCTTGCGATAAGAACGCATATTACTATTATTTTCACCAACGAATCATCTGACACAAATGTCGTAATTTGTACGTAATGCATGATAACGAGATTAAGCATAAACGATTTTTTCTTTATTGTAATTGTGTATTATCAAATCGCTAGCCTTTTCCCGATTGTGTTGAGGTCGGCTCGCAATCTAAACTTAATTATGCAGATTATTTTGTATCAATTTTTTGTATGCTTAGATCGTTTGGTCATGTTACAATGCAGATGTGAGTGGCAACGCCGGGATGACGCCCTAGAAGAGCATGATACATTGACCATATACTGGTGAGGTTCTTCAAAAAAGTCAGGTGCGTAGTAGTACTCGCGCCTGGCGTGCGTATATGACGAGATATATGAACGTGGACCAGGCGAAGCAGTATGTAAGGATCGTAGCAGGTGGCGTTCTTTAGTTTAGGTCTATCCCCATGGAAAAAGGCGTCAATTTACGAATTAATGTATTGTTCTCAATGCGATGACCACTAGTCTTACCAAGAGCTATAGTGTTACCCACTGTGTTGTGGAGGTCAGATAGGCAGTTGCTCCATGTAAAATACTGGTATTCAGCTGTATGCGGTCAGACTGGGAAGCCGGCCCCAACAGTTACAAAAAGTCAGGCAGATGATTGAGGTTTACACGAAGAGACTTTTTTTTGTTACGATTGTGATGTTCGAAGTGTTAAAAACAAAGATTAAGTGGTAAACACCACCGCCTGATGGATATGCAATACAAAGGTCATTACATATGCGTTACCATCACAGAGACAAAGCTGAAATGTGTCATGTGCCTGTAACTACACCGGCATCCATACCCTTCACACCGGAACACAAAAACGCTGTTTAGCGGCAGAATTACGTATGGTGGTAGTAGGTGCTTCCCCGGACGAGCTCCTCCACAAAGACCTCTACTAGTAGCATACAAGTTACGTCAGACGAAAAACATGTTCCTACACGCTAATATCTGAAACGCTGGATGCAAAGAAACTATGGATGGACTGTGTGAAGGATATGACTAGAAAGGAGGTGACTGCTGAGATGACGAGTAATAGAGAAGTATGGAAAAGAAGACATGCTGTCCGACCCCAAATAAGGCGCATTCGCATCTACGGCGCAGTGATGACAGGTGGACTACGGCTGTCACCGAATGGCGTCCAAGAACAGGAAAAAGAAATGTGGGGCGTCCGGTGGCGAGATGAGCAGGTGACATAGTTGGCATCGGGGGAAAAACCTGGATGAGGCTCGCACAAGAACGTGGAGATTGCGGGCGATAGATCGGGGAGTCTATCGTCGCATTGCACATGAGTTGACACGATGACTCAGGTGAGCCCGGGCATCGGGCGACAGTAGGCTCAAGGAACGTGGAGATTGTCACAAGAGAGGCCCATACCCAGCAGTGGGGAATTCAGGCTGTGCATGATGATGATGAATCTCCGAAACCACCCAACCGATTTCACTGAAATTTTGTGAATGTGCATGGTTGAGTCCAGCTTGAAAGATAGGATAATTTTGGAAGCGAAAGGTGCGCCGTACGAAGCGGGAGTCCCCCTAATATATTTTAAAATATTTTTCTCTCAATAACGCTATCAGAAACAATTGTATTTTTTCTGCAAAATGAGGACTACGTGATAAGGTTTTACATAAAAATATAAAAAGTTTTATTACATAACATCTGTTCATCTGTCTGTTTCTAAACGCTGAGCCGTTGTCTATGCAAATTGTGAGTTTCGATAAAGAAAGATAATTTTATGACTAAGTGCGATAGGAGATATGGATGCTTTGATATGACATAAGTTATGTTTTGGGTGGATTAAGTATGAGTCAGAATTTTTGTCGTAATAAAGGACATAAAAATAGTAAAAACGATTGATTGAGATCTCATGAAAACTTGTTGTGTGGTGCGTAACTTGACGCCATTTTTTTTACAAAATGGTACTTTACTTTTTTTTTTAAGTACTTGTCCAATATAGCCTAAAATAGCATCAGGAATCAATCCCCGAAAGGTAAGGCAGAAGTGTACCTTATAGTCGCCCACATTTCGCCAATTATGTTAAGTAACATGTAATAGGGGGCGAGCCTATTGCCATCAACCGGACACAAACCAAGGCTACTATTCAACATCAATGTATTACCTACTTTCGCCATAACGATATCATTAAATAATATAATATCCAGGTAAATTATTTAAAAAAACAAGTGACCACATTGGGAAGTCCTAAAAGTAACAAATACATGATTAAGTAAATTAAATCGTAATAAATAAGGAAAAAATAAAAACTCAATTGTTTACAAAAATTGGGAAACAAAACCGCACGTCAATAGTAGTTGATTAGCAGCAATAATATAAATATGTATCTCAATTCTGAGAATCCTGAAACTGGCACCGGTGCGGTGGCTCAAAAGCTGAGTGGTAATCGGTAGTCATGTGATGAGGAGGAATGACGAAGACGTCATGAGGACAATTGTCGAGTGTGATGTAGGGCTATAAGAGTAGGAGAAGACCAAAGAAACGATTGATGGACTGTGTGAAGGATGATATGGCTAGAAAGGAGGTACTGCTGAGATGATGAGTAATAGAGAGCTATGGCAAAAGAAGACATGCTGCGGCGACCACAAATAAATTGGCACGGCAGAATGGTGGTGGATCTCATGTTATGGATGGTACTGCGTTGTAGATGTCACATAGGCAGTCGTTCCACATAAAATAGTGGTATTCAGCTGGACTTGTTTAGCCTAGTAGCCGACCCCAACGTAGAAAAGGCAAGGCAGATGATGATGGATCTCATGGTATGGGCATATGATGCCGAGGAATGAGGTTTTTGTGAAAGATAATATGGAGTCAGTTAGTTTCAGTTAGTCAGTCACCGCTGACTGCGGAAATGACGCTCCGGTTGAAGACATCATGTCAACGCCGGCTGTCGCTGTAAACCAGCAATGTGACACTGTCTCGTATGGTGTGACAGCAATATGCTGAGCGAAACCCGTTTCGAATGTATGTGACGCATAATTATTTCCTCCCTACTTTTTATGGTTTCTTATGTTATGCGTCACAACTTTAGTGCAAATAAATCCTTTTTCTTTCTTTGATAGCGATGTAGGATCGGTATGAAAGAAGACTAATAAAATGGGAAAAGGCAGAGGGGCGAAAAGATAAATAAAAAATATCTGTAGGTTAGCGTATTGTTGCTACGCGCTGATCGCAGACTGAGTCAACACTATCTATTCGACAGCCTACGGTCTGTCGTCTAAACAGACTTCGGCCTGAAACGACGGAAAACTAACAGCAATTTTCCCCTGAAGATTTAAGATGCAAACCGACTGCTGACTGGCCACCGGAATTGGACAGATATTTCAGGTGTCTGAACTCCGGTCCATTCTCCAATCTGCTCGGTTTGACCGCAAACTTAAGTTTGTGGCCATAGAGTGACGTCCGCAGAAGGTGGCGCCTCATGGGGTGATGGGGGCTAAAGTAAAGGAAAGAGCGCTCCCGTGAACACCCGTCTCCTTAACAAAAGTAATTGAGAGATCATCGAGAACTTTTAATCAGTGTGACAGACCATCGGAGAAATACCACGAGACCCCGATCGATCGCCAGATCCAAGAGCGTAAGTGAAGATGGATCGGTCATACGCTCCGGAACGATCTTGATCACATACCCAAACTTGGATTGGAGTCTTCAAGAGAAAAGAAAGCGCGGCCATCTCCGTTAAATCTGGCGTCGCACCGTGTTAGCAGAAGCCACGAGCATCGTGAGACCCAGATTCATAAGGAGTTCGACCACAGAAAAACCGGCCAAGTGTGAGCCGAACTCGCGCATGAAGGGTTCTGTACCATCGTAGTAGTAGCCTTGTATTTGTTTTTATTATTATTATTTGCTGTTATAGCGGCAACAGAAATACTCATTCAGGGAGATGGATGGACGGACAGCTGAGGCTTAGTAATAGGGTCCCGTTGGTTACCATTCGGGTACGAAACCCTAAAAGGGGAATCCCTCTTTTAACCATGTGGGGAAACTTCAGGTCTAACCAAATTCAGCAGAATTACAGTATTTTACACGGAGCGACTGCCTATCAGACCTCCATATCCCAGTTACTGGGTAAAACCATACACCTTGGAAATGCTGATAATGAAAAATAACAATTCGATGCACAAAACAGTCATGTGATTATTGATAACAAAATCAAATCCTTTAAAGGAATGTTAAAAGGTAAATGGCAGGAAACAGGTATATTTTCCTTAATTTTATAACTAATTTAATAAAATTAACTACCTAATTACCTGCGCCATTGTGCTGTATTTAAATCGTGTTTGAGAGTTTAAAATAAAATATATACAGGGTGTAAACAGACCCTTCACATAGCCGTCAACCAAGCATTCTGTACATCAAACTAGGTAATTTGACGCAAAAATTATTGCTGGGAAACGAGTTTTTTTTTTTGAGGGTGAAAAATCACGTTTTACGTAAGGACTCGATGGAAAGCATTCAAAACATTGAGCTCATGGATGGATTGAATAGTACGGGGGTCGTGGAGGTGTGTAAGTAAAGTAAGAATTGTACATTAAAACATGTATTTAAAAAAAACTTGTGGATAAGTTGGAACTTTGACCCCCAATATCTCCTAACTAGAAGGTTCCCAGGTATTGTCTATAACAAAAAAAAAATCGGAAAGACGGGGAGAACAAGTGCCTTTCGTGTATGTTAGGGTCTATTTACACCCTTTATACATTTATGAATATATAATTATGTATATCTGTGTATGTCATATTATCTGTTGAAGGAAACATTTAAATTATTATAAAATGCAATTCAAAATCAGTAAGTTATATAATACATGACATCACACCTGTAATCCCCGAAGGGTTAGGTAGACGTATACCTAATAGTACACCCACATTTCGCCAGTTATGTTTAATTCCTATGTAATAGGGGGCAAGCCTATTGCCATCAACCGGGCACTATCTCTCTATCCAGGTCTTAGGTCTGACAAGATAATGTGACCTCTGAGTTTGTTTCGACTGTTTCTTCTCAAGAGTATGTAGAAAACACCAGTCTTACAATTAGTAAAAAAAATTGTGGTTTTAATAATCTATTTACAAAAATAAATATCGTTTTATTATTTCGGGCTACTTTTCAGCAATTACAGCCATATTTGAAATTAAAAAATACGAAATACTTTCAGGCAAAGTCACAAGCAAGTTTGTGTTCTGAGTATAACAATACAATCAATAACATAACTATTTTCCTATTAATAAAAAATATTTTTAAATAAAAATTAACACAGTGAATTATTATAAATAAAAATTTATATTATTAATTATAAGCTTCCATTGTTTGTAATGTATTGGTTAAGTTCAGGGGAGTCCCCTAAAATCCATTGATATAGGAAGAAATTCCTTTGAATTATAGTTGTGAAACATTTTTTGGTGAAAAGGGGATACATCAATAGGGGCAATCATCACAAGCCTAGCCTTTTCCCAAATATGCTGGGGCCGGCTTCCAGTCTTACCTTATGCACCAGTATTTTACATGGAGCAACTGCCTATCTGACCTCTACAGACCAGTTATTGGGTCATATGATACTCGTTAGTAATATTTTTCAGGGACAAATGATTAACAATATTCTGCTATAGAGCTTAGCTTGATTCAGGTAATGCGAAAGCTAAGATCTTCAGATCAAACTTAAAGCTTAACTTAAGGTAATTGTAGTGTTTCATATTCAAATGAACCTTATTAGTATAAAGTCACAGTTCACATTTGTTTGAAACCTTTGACTGCAGTGGCTTCCTATAAGCCACTGCAGTCAAAGGTTTACATTAACTTCATAAGGATAAGGTACATTTTAGTATGATTCACAATTGTACTGCACAAGAGTGAAGTGTTATTTTGCTCTAAAGATCCTGATGAAATTCATTAAAATAGAGCATAATATACCTGCCAAATTATTATAAATATATAAATTATTAATAATTAGCTTCCATTGTTTTTAATGTATTGGCTAATTTCAGGGGAGCCCCCTAAAATCCATTGATGTAAGAGGAAATTGGTTCGAATTATTGATGTGAAATATTTTATTATATTTCATCTGCCTAGCATTTTCCCTCGTAGTTTTCTGACCAACTATGTTGGGGTCGGCTACCATTCTAACCAAATGTAGTTGAAATCCAGTGTTCTAAATGGACCGACTATCTGACCTACACAACCCAGTTATTACTGGGTAATATGATACCAATCAGTCTTACCAAGGGGTAAGACTGATTGTCAGACTTTCGGCCCACTGCCTACCTGTACCTGCAAGGACCAATGGGTTAACATGCTTTCAAAGGTTCAGAGGAAACTTTTTTTGTAATGATTTGTGGAACATCCACGGACCAACCTAGGCAAGCATGGCTTAACCTAAAGATCGACCAAAGCGGCTGTTATTATTTAGCCATAAGCTCCTCATAAGATACCGTATTAATCACAATCGTACTTAACTTGATTAAAGTGTCATTTTGATCAAGAACCTGATCAAATTAATTAAATAAAGACTATCTGCCTCAGCCAACTATGTTGGCCTAGCTTCCAGCTAATCAGATGGAGCTGAACAATCCAATTACTGGGTAACTTGATAGTGCCCTTGGATAGACAAGTTATGACTTGTGAATATGCATCATGACAAATAAACAAAGAGTAGCGCTGACATGTAAACCTAACAAGACTGATATGCAAAATAAATGAATATGAAAAAAAATAACATCACGCCAGGATTCTCCAAAGGAATGAAATGCAAAGGTGTTTATCATGCCATTATTTGATAATCAGATGTAGAGACTAAACTCACAGGATGGGAATTCGTCAATTGACCCCCCTCCCGCTCTGGGCAGAGCAACAGGCAGTGTCTGACTGACACCGACTAAAACCCATCCATGCTCCTTCTCTGCCCTTTGTGTTCCAAGGCCGTGGTATCTCTTTCGAACAGTCCCACAGACCCGGCAGGCATCGGCCCTAGCGGACCCCTAGTTGCTGACATCTTTTTTAAGCGCGTGTGGAACACGAACGCGCCGTCGACACGGCCTGTCGTCATAAGAAGACCGGACGGCGAGCTAGCTCATTACTCACGTATTTAAGGACAAGCCTATTGTCATTACCCGGGCACAAATCGACGCTTAAGAGCTGCTACTGTAAAATTCCTGATGAATTAACTTTGCCCAGGCTGGGAGTTAGACTCAAGACTTGGGTTTGTTTTCGAGCCTAGGCTTTCCCAACACATGCTTGCGATGAGTCACAACAAAAATAAATACTATTTAAAAATAGCATAATCCTTGATTGTGATAAGATTGTTACGTGATTCATAACAAGCTGAAATAAGTTGTTAACTTAAATCAAATAGATTTTAGACACTTTAAAGAGGCTATCGGAAGAAATGTCATGGAAAAAATATGATCCCATGTCACAATAACGCCTTAAAACAAAAATAAATAATTGCCAAGTTTGACATGTTACACTCTTGTAAGGACAGCAACCAGTTGACTCTTGCAAATGGACTATGATTTTTATAATGTGTTTTACTTAAACTAAGTTAGTAAATTATTTACAAATAAACACATAAAGCTCTATTTATGTAAAACTCAACATAGAATATTTATTAGAATGGAAAGTAAACTGTTTACAAAACTTTATTTAGAAGCTGAATTTTGCGGTGTTTTTTTTACAATGTGAATCTTGACTGTCATTATGTTGACCAAAGAGGATATTCTCAAATGAGTAGTGTTCACAGTATGATGCAATGACCAATCTTTGTCTTTTTAAAGTAAAAAATGCAAATTAGTCATAAATATTGTGTTTCTATAGAAACTTTATCTTCATGTATTTACACAGACTTTTAGGTTACATTAATCATCTCATCCCAACAAGATTGCTATTAGAATATCAATTTTAATATCATAATTACATTTTGCAGTTTCCTTGCCATTTTTACCAAAGACAAAGCTCTTTTGGGCAATGACCACATCATTTCTCATTGTCTGCCAAAATTATGCAAAAAAAAATAACAATAGTGATTATAATCATGCACAACACTCACAAGTTCGAAATACAAAAAGTATGGTTAGTCACAAAATGAAATGCATTCGACCCTTGCATGTGTTACAAGAGGCAAAACAAATAAATTGGTGAAACTTAAATGAGTCATCGCCAAAGGAAATATTATTAATGTTGTTACCAGAGATGGAAAAACCCGAAATACCTTTATTCTTACCCATAGTTGTGACGTTATAATCTGCCTGAGTGAAATGCAGACTGCAAACTTTTGAATACTTCGTATACGGCTTGCCTCTCTTCAAAATCAGGTTCCACTTGTCTGCCATAGTCACGTCACGAGGAAACCGATGAAATTTCACGTTTTTCGTCTTGCCGGCGAGAGACGTGCATTGTGGGACAGTACAATAATATCCCATCTTCCTTTCTTACTTGGTTTCCCAAACTTATTAATGTTTACAGTCGGCGAAACTAACACAACACATCGAATAAGATTGTAACCTCTAGTCCCGGACACAAATATGTTATTTAATTTATTTGTTGAAAACGTTATCACGTTGGTTTGGAAAAAAATGGAATCATCACACTGTAGCCTTGAAATATTTGACATCTATTTTTCCCTTCCCACTTTTTTTTTTCGTAAAAAAAATGGCCACTCGTATGGACCATAGACGTTGTTTTGACGTCGTTTCTTTCAATGTCCTGCAATAGTATACACTTCAGTTGTTATGCCTAGAAATCGACTAAAAGATAAAAATCATACAAATATTAATAGCTACACACGGAGTGTGGCCCAAAATCAAATCAACCGGTCCCTTTCTTTACTATTCCTCCTAACCATGCACTTATATCTATAGATATACGGTCGTGGAGACAAAATCTAACTTAAACCGATATGTTGTTTTTCACCATAAATTGTTGTGTGCCTGTCGAAATAGTCATATTTTCTGTCACTGGTGCCAAGCGTATAATAGGTATCTTTTAAAAACTTTTGTCCCGAAGTAAAGCCAGGCTTCCTACAAAAATCTTTCAAGCCCTTTAATGTTTGTGTTTATTAATGTTTGCATGCTATTATTAGGGCGAAATGTGGCATTGCACTTTACGTTATTTTTACCACCTTTTGTACCACATTTACCGCAATTAAGTAATTTTGACTTTTAACTTTGAAATCTAGTTATAATGACCATTTATACCATAAAGGAATAAGCTCTAGAGTTGGCAATGCTGGACCTACCCAAGTTGTTTAAAACTAGTACATTCGCCGACCGATGCCATTGTGTATCGTTTCATGTCGCAAACAAGGTGTTCTATAAAAATGGCCAATTGTGCAGTTTCCTTTTGTGAAAAACGATCTGCCACTTCAAATCTGCAAAATGATGGTATTTTGTATCACATCTAAGTACTACATAATATGCACTAACATAGCTTTATTTCAGTAAAATGTAGAAATACTCTTTGATTTGGCGCGGGCGGGGCGTAGGGCTGAGACAACGGAAACGAATTTATGATAAAATAAGTGTTGTTCAACTCAGTTACCAGTTACTCATTAGTATGTTCAGTAAGTTATATAGTTTCCTGGTGTATACATCTGAGCAATGCGAAATATTATTCAAAACAAGTCAGTTTAATTTGAGCCACTTGTAGCGTAAAAATAAGTTAACATATTTTCGTTAACACTGGTCACTTATTATATTGCATACATCACGCTTATTTGTTAATGTTTGGTTGTTTTTCTTACGTGTGCGTTTACAGCAATATGATGCATGTCTCTGTGTGTGAAAGGCTCATTTCTGTAGTGTGCTGTATGTGTTTACCTCGCCCCTCGCAAAAAGTGGCCGAAAAATTTCATCGACGGTTCGTTGCTTGCGTGCTCCAAGTGTAATTGCTCTATGATTTACACATACACTATTGCAATAATTTTTTGGGATCCTTTAGTTTAAAATTTAGGTTTTATAAATCGACTAAATAATTCGAGCAAAAATCGATCATAGACAATCCAACAAATTCTCAAAACTGGCAACACCGATATTTTTTCACAACTTTGATTAATGTCGGAGCTTGGTGTTTATGCGCGAAGTTTTGTTTGTTTTTCTGTAAAAAATACAACTGTTACAATAACAGTATAATCGCTTAGATATGTTAATTTGTGTATTTAAACTAGTTGCGCACTAACAACATGCCTTACTACTGCACCGTTCCGCGATGCACGTCAATGGCTGGGAAGGCAAAGAACGTATCTTTTCACCAATTTCCTCGAGACGAAGAGCTCGCTAAACTCTGGAACGATATCTTAAAGCGAGGCAAACCGTATACAAAATACTCTAAAGTATGCAGCCTTCATTTTAAGCCTGAAGATTACACAATAACTAGTGCGGGAAAAAATAAAGGTAGGTACCTAACGCACGTTTGATTTTCTCTGTAATACTTACCTACGCTTTGATTACGATACCTATTTATTGCTAGCGTCTATTTTTGTTGTTGTTTGTAACGTTGCATTATATTTATGTTATGTTTATGTAACGGTTTAAGTGGTCGCGTATTTACTATGAAGCTAGCTAATCTCTAACTGTTTGGGCTATAAAATAGAAACGGTTGTCCATAAGTATACAGTTTTCTCAGTCCTCCTGACCGTTTTCGGTCACGGCGGCCAATCTTAGCGCATATTAGCCATCGATGCGGGAGATATTATAGTGGACAAGTCTGTGGGCAGATACAGGTGCACGCTCTGTTCCTTTTACTCTCATAGTCCGATGGGACGACAATCTGACACGATCGGAGAGAGATCAGGCGTAGGACCAACGGCTTAACGTGCTTTTCAAGGCAAGAGGGTATCATACCGCCAACTCACAAACTCCAGGGCACTACTGAGAAATTTCTAATGGAAAAATCCAATAGCACTTTTTGTCTGACCTGGTAATCCAACCCAGGACCCCACGCTCAGCAGTCCACAAGACTAAGGGGGTAGAAGCCAGTGGTAGACCCAAATTTGGTAACAGTTACCAGAACTAACTTCCAAAAATCCTTCCACTTTGCTATACTGACCCCAATTCATCCTATAACTAATCTGCTGAAGAAATTAATGTCTAAACACATTCTGTATCTGTACAATGCCAATCATAATTACAGAGAATGTCTCTCTCATGGGCTAGCAGCTAGTATCATTGAATAGTTGAGTTTCACTTCACTGTCTAAACTGTCTACTTCTTTACCAGCATAATAAGCCTTTCAGATGCTTCAAGTCTGGAGTCGAGAAGGTAGAGATTTCTTTCCAGGGGTTTCCATACTACCCAGCATCTGGGCTGTGTCTACGAGAGCCTCATAGGAGATTATGAGACACGGGATATAGATTTCAACCAGTGTGATTGGTTGATTCCTGCACAACACTTCTCCTCTCCACTCCACTCATTTCGGGTTTGGTGGAACCAGCCACCCTCATTTGAAAATCGGTCCAACTTTTTCGGAGATTAGCCAGAACAGACAGGCAGAAACAAAAATTAAAACAATTTTTTTTTGTTAGATCTACCATATTATATACCTACTTTCATAATAACACAATCTGTA
The DNA here is from genome assembly GCA_963082995.1 of Noctua comes. Classification (NCBI taxonomy): domain Eukaryota; kingdom Metazoa; phylum Arthropoda; class Insecta; order Lepidoptera; family Noctuidae; genus Noctua; species Noctua comes. The sequence goes on along the minus strand of OY720295.1, from coordinate 9,214,261 downwards.
AAAAGCAGATATTTTTAAATTACACACAGACACTTAAATTTTATTTATTTTGATAGATATCAAGGCACTTCTTGATAATTTCTTGCTTTCTTCTTTGTTTGAGAAAAAGCCTTATTTTTCTAATTATTCAGGAACAGAATCAATGCCACCTTATTATAAAAAAAAACACTTATAACATAACATCACACCTGTAATCCCCGAAGGGTTAGGCAGAGGCGGACCTAATAGAACACCCACATTTCGCCAGTTATGTTTAAGTCCTATGCATGAAACAGGGGGTGAGGCACAAATGTAGACTCCGTGACTGATACTGAGAAATTTCTGATGGTAAAACCCAATAAAAATCTATGTATATAAAAATGAATCTCTATTTCCCTTGGTCACGGCATCACACATGAACGGCTGGACCGATTTCGCTAATTCTTTTTTTGTTCTGTTTGTTACTGTCAGGAGAAGGTTCTTAGGTAGGTAGGTAGGTAGTAGGTAGGTAGTAGGAAAAGGTGCATTGCAACGCATGCCAGATACAACTAGTTATACTATAAATATCACTTATATTGTTTTATATACTAATTTTCAGGTCAATGGCGAACACTACGTAAAGACGCGATACCTTCTCAGAACCTGCCTTCAGACACACCAGCTCCCTACACAAGAAGACAGTCAGGTGCCTGGGTACCTAACAATGCACCTGCGATAGATCCACAGGTAAATATCTAATTAACCATCATGATTTTGGCAAAAAGACATCAATGCTGGACATAGTTCTTCCAGCCCAACACATTCCGCCATTTTATTTTATTTTCAAAATAGCGGCCATGCATTAAACCTGTATTTATCAATAGCTAGTATCAATACAAACAAGTTTTGTATGAGACACAGTCTATCTTCTTTATCAGTTACTTGGTGTCAGCGTTTTTATGCCGCCCGCCTCTGACTTGGCTTTACATGCCGGCGAGAAATATCTCTCAGGCATGCTGGTTTCCTCACGATGTTTTCCTTCATCCTTCATTACTTCCCAGAATTTGATCCTGATTAGCGACAGTATCGAATGGTGTAATAATACGGTGTTTTTTTTTCTGAAATCAATGGGTACGATTCCTGGCTAGGAGTATTGATTTTTCAAAAATCTAATGATGTATTTTTAGTTTTCATCAAAATCGGGCTCGTGACCTCCTTTGAGTATTTTTCGCTATTCGTCATAGATTATTTGGCCATCGACGCCCACTGGAAAAATTCACCCTGTATAGGTTGCAATTGACCCCGTTAGCTAATCATCGTTCGACGCCCGTACAGCCGACAGATGTAGGCTGCTCAGCCTACAATTAAAAGTCTAATCGAACTGTATGTCGTCGCAATTTAATAACTTGCGAGAAACCTAAAGCTAAGCACGTTGATTCTGTTCTGGGAAACGACTTTTTTTTTTGGTGAAAATCACGGTTTACGGTAGGACTCAATGTAACGCACTCAAAACTTTGAGCTGATGAATACTTTGAATAGTACGGGGGTCGTTGGAGGTATTTAAAGTAAACTTTTAACATAATAAACTTGTATTTTTTTTTAAATACTTGTGAAAATGCTGGAAGTTTGACCTTCAATATCTCCGTAACTAGGTTCCCAGATATGGTTTAGAACAAAAATAAATATCACAATGACGGGGAGAACCTTTTAGAAGAGCTTTGCGGCTTCGTTAAGGGCCTTGCCACACCCATAAGATACCAGCAATTTTCAGAAGCTCGAAACAGCTGTTATTACTTAGCTCCTCTAACTTCTGAACTTCATCATCTGCCTGCCTTTTCCCAACTATCATCCATTCTAACCGGATGCAGTGGAATACTAGTATTTTTCAAGGAGCGACTGCCTATCTGACCTCCACAACCCAGTTAGTACTGGATAATACGACGCCCTTGATAAGACTGGTTGTCAGACTTTCGGACCACTGACTACCAGTAACGACCGTCAAAGATCTACAAATGACAGCCGGGAGCAACGGCTTAACGTGCTTTTCGAGGCACGGAGGAAACTCGGTATGTAAGTGGACTCCTATTTTCTGAACTTAACCTCGTTAAAATTTAATTTCAGCTACGTGATCAAGCGCGACAACTGGCCCAGGCTATCTACATGCAGACTATGCTCGCGATGCAAGCAGCTGGCGTGCAAGACCCTATAACCACTATGTGTAATGGTAAGTCAGCATCTTTATACCTTATCCCAATTTATTGACAGAAGTATTTAAAGGTGATTTATTAATTCTTTAATTTATTTGTCCACCAACAATTGTCCACACTGGTTTTATGCTTAAGGTAACATGCAAAAATTAATAAATATCAGTGCTACAATCACTTATAGGTAAACAGCACATGCATAAGGAAGTAGTAGAAGAAAAAAAAATTGAATTAAAGAGATATAATATGTTTTTAAACTGACTAAGTCACTAACACAAAAGAATGATATGGCAAGAAAGGAGGTTGGTATGGCAAGGAAGTATGGAAGAAGAAGACATGCTGCGCCGACCACAAATGAATTGGGATAAGTGCAGGAGAATGATGATGAGCCACTAACACTATCATTTCTGCTTTGTCGTGTGGTTAGTGCCTAATCTAGTGACAGAGTTTTAATGCCGCCCATGAGCCTCTGACTTGGCTTTACATGCCGTCAAGAAATATCTCTCAGGCATGCTGGTTTTCTCACAATGTTTTCCTTAAAAAAAAAACTGACACCAGGTTAGGCACTAACCACACGATAAAGAAAGAAGATCTGCCTGTAATCCCCGATGGGTTAGGCAGAGGTGTACCTAATAGTACACCCACATTTCGTCAGTTATGTTTAAGTCCCATGTAATAGGGGGCGAGCTTATTGCCAACAACCGACTGCAAATCCAGACTCCGTGGCTGCTACTGAGAAATTCCTGATTGAAAAACCCAATGACACTTTGCCTGACTCGGGAATCGAACCCAGGACCTCATGCTCAGCAATCGTGCTTGCGACCACTACATCGACGAGGCAGAAAGCCATAATAAAATAAATAGCAGGTAAATTAAATAAATAAATTTAAAAAATGTTGCTCATCTCTTTCACAGGTCTAACACTACCCACCACAGAAAGCTCACCCCCACACACTTCAACAACCCCAGAGACCGAGAACCAAGTTCACACCACCAGCCAAGACTTACACCGTACCAGCCACAACACCAGCCCCGACATGGAAAACAAGTCCTCATTCCAATGTGAAGAGTGCTCAAAATGCTTCAAAGACCCTGATGTATTTGTTTTACATAAACGTTCACATTCAACCGTCTCCCAGGACAGTGGTAAAGAAAATTTCGATTTGAATACTTTGAAACCGGAAATGTTGAAATCAAATCCTATTTTAGCAAATCTGCTGCGAACGACAATGGAAAGAAATATTTTCACAAAAAATCTTTTTGAGAAACAACTGATGGTGAGTTTTTCTAATATGAAGAATTATTTGCGGAATGTTACTAAGTATGATGAAGATTGTGATAATAGCGATTTAAGTGAATCCTTAGATGATAGCAATAATTTGGTTATAGATGAAAATTTAGCTTAGATTTTTTAGTTGTATTTTTTTTTTGGTTCTGCTGAGAAAATTACTTGTTTTCGTAATTTTTACGGGACTCTAATTCGAGTTGTTTGAGGTCGAAACTATTAGGCCTCAAATGTAAAAAAAAAAATTGGTAGCGATACTTATATACTTACTTTTTTCATTTTTTTTTTTAAAGTTATAAAATACCATTTTTTTGTGATCGTTGTATTTTCTTTAAGTACTGAGATATCACGAAAAATACCGGGCATTTGACTAAATAATTACTAAATGATTTGGAACACATTTTATAAAAAAACTCTGGATTTGTAGGCAGTTGTTATATCAAACATAACTGGCGAAATATGAGTGTACTTTAAGGTACACCTCTGCCTAACCCTTCGGGGATTACAGGCGTGATGTTATGTAAAAAAAAAACAATCATTTTGAATTTATTTAGTCAAGGCTCGCTGGACTACAACATAAAGGGAACAATACTAAAGTTATTTTTTCAGCAGAATTCAAATTTGATAATAAGACTGTATTTTAAATAATAATAATACACTTATGAAATGGCAGACTTTACATTACAATAACTAATAATAATATTGGTAGTATTTGTGGGTGTGTTTTTAGTTAGAACTTTTTAAAATAAAAAAATATATAATAAATCTACCTTGCATTTTTCCAACAGGTCCAATTATAATATTAAGTACTAAATTCTTCTTCGAAAGAAGAAATCGCTATATTTTTGAACACAAATTTTATAATTTGTGTATTTCTATTTGGCAGCTATACATATTATTTCGTATCTACAAAAGAATTCATTAATAAATAAAACATGAAACACCTGTTTGAAAATGGCAGAAAAAAACACAACAGCTAAAAACATAATTTTAAATACTACCATACTACTTGAATAAATCATGCTATCGCGTCCCATTTACACGACAAATATCTAAAATAATTTAGCACTAAATTAATTTAAAACATCTTATCTCTCCTATTTATGTCAATCAGTTCAAGTTGATGGATATCAGTGGCGAAGGTTCCATAGAACCCGATTCCTACCGGCTTCCCTTTGAAAAATGGCACAGTCAGTATTTTATAGACAAATAATATAATCACATTAAAGATATGTACTCGGCTTTCCTCTTACAAAAATTGACCCTTCGCTACTGATGGATATAGAAAAATATTTTCATCATCATACATAGCCCGACTTCACCCACTGTTGGGTATAGGCCTCTCTTTGCTTGTGCCAAGCTCCCCGTTCTCGTGCCAGCCTCGTCCAGGATATTCCCCCAATGGCAACAATGTTGTCTGCCCATCTCGCCGCCGGACAACCAACACTTCTCTTTCCAGTCCTCGGACTCCACTCGGTCACAGCTTTACTCCACCTGCCATCACCGCGCCTTGCTAGGTGTCCTGCCCAGCTCCATTTGAGTTCCATAGCTCGATTTCCGTTTCGAACTCAGTCTAGTAAAGTGTTTTAATAATGTTCCCACGGCTGGGACACAGGCCTCCTCATGAGAGAGAGTGGGCCGTACGGGTTCCGTAGATATCACATGTCTTCGAATTTTTAGGTTCTAGAACATGCCGGTTTCCTCACAATGTTGAACTCTAAGTGCTAAATGTTTTTAGTGGTACATGGGGCCTAAGTCTGTCATTATAGTATTTGTAGATACCCACCTCTAATTTTAAGATGATGTATATTTTTTTTGTATTTTTCCACACATGTATGTATAATAATGTAGAAATCACGGAAGATCTATTTTAATGGATCTAAGAATTATTCATACAGTTGAAAATCAATAATAAAAACATAGACAAGTAAACTATTGCGCATAGTATAGAAGCACAGCTTTGGGGCGTATGAAACGCCCAGTGTTGTTTGAAGTTTGATATTTTTTATGGTAGAAACCGTTACTATACCAACTTGTGTATTACCCTCAAAATATCAAATATAAATTCAATTTAGATTTTAACATCAACTAAACATTTTGTGGATAGTTTAATGCTATTCTTATATAATTGAAAAACGCTGCTTTTTATTTTAAATGTTCGTTTTTTTATTCCGTCTTTAATTTAAATTCGATTGCAACTATTAATTTCGTCCAAATAATACACTGCACTTAGGATTATTGAATTATCACTTAACAAACTAAAAAACTAACCTATTTATTTTGCTAAACAAAGATTTTATCCTCATCTTCTATTTAGCCTTTTAACCTACTTTAGGAAAAGAGAAGGTTCTGTATTCATCTGCTTTTTTTTCATGTATACATAGCTATTTTATATTCATCAATGCACATAATGCAAAAAGTATAACTGTCACCGTAAAATTGTAAATACCGTTAGATTATAATCTATTTCGCGAGATTGTAAACTGTCGAAAGATTGTAAACCGTAACTTACTGCTTACAATTTAACGCATTATTTTTCGGTAGATTATATCTATCGAAGTGAAACTGCTAAATTACAATCTGTCGCGCGTTAAATTTTCAACTGTCCGAAGGCTGTCCCTGATTGGTCGGTTTTACAGTAGGTCGTTCTGTGTTCATAGATTCAAGAATTGTGACATCAGGTACTAATGTATTTATTATTTAGTAGGTAATCAATAATATCAATTAACAATCACAAAAACACTGTTTGGTTACATTCGTCAACAAACGAATTAACAAACAAATATGGCGGCGCGGGGCACATGACGTTCAACCAATCAGCGCGCGAGGTGCGTTCTGTCGCATGCCATTTCACAATTTGACGGTTTCACTTCGATAGATTATAATCTACCGAATAATAATGCGTTAAATTTGTGATTAAATTGTAAGCAGAACGTTATATTTATTTATTATTAAAATCCCCCTTACACTATCATTACAGGTGTATCCCTAATGCAATAGCGCGGTCTTAAAATTAACTTATTTACAATATAAAACTACGAAAAACGTAAAAAACTAGTAGTACTTATAACAATCTAACAATCATAGCTTATAAACTAAATTCCCTACTACAAAAACACAATATTTAAATTATAAAACATAACATTTAGCCTACTTTAATCAACACTGTAACATAAAATAAACAACAGTAATTTTGCGAATTCACTCAAATATCATGTAAATACATCGATCTTGACATTAACATCGTTAATAACCCGAATTGCGCGGGTCACTGGTGTTTTAGCAAGAAGGTTGGTCGTAGCAACCGGCAGCAGCGGCGGGCGGCGCCGGCTCCACACATAACGGTCCGGTACACATAAACTCAGGCGCTGCAGCACTCCTGGGTTATGCTCAATGCCACGAAGTAACCTAACCAAATAGGAAACTAGCGTGAATTCCCGTCGCACCCCCAGTTGGTTGTACCCGACCATACCGAGCACAAAGAGAGTGAGGTACATCAACGGGTAGAACGGATATAGCCCATATAGCTTTTTGTACAGGTGGCGCGTGAACTTGTTCTGTACGCGTTCTAGCATTACCAAGTACTTGGCCTCATGTGGAGCCCATATGACAGCTCTATGTTCCAGATGACTCCTGACTAGTGCGTCATACAGGACCCTGACTGAAGCGATGTTAGTGAAGTGCCGTGTCTGCCTCAGTTCTTACAGTTTACAATCTTTCGACAGTTTACAATCGTTCGACAGTTTACAATCTTTCGACAGTTTACAATCTTTCGACAGTTGACAATCTTTCGACAGTTTACATTCTTTCGACAGTTTACAATCTCGCGAGATAGATTATAATCTAACGGTATTTACAATTTTAAGGTGACATATCCATCGATTAACAATAAAAGCGAATTTTGAAGAAAAAGACTACACCACCACCGATTTTTCGAAAAAGTTCTACCTTTTTTGGTATAACTCGAGTAATATTTAACTAAGAAATAACTAGATTTTAGATTTAAGCCCGCTTGCACAACTAGTCACTAAATACATTTAACACCATCATTCTGTCTTTGTCATATACAAAACATTGACAGAAACAGAACTCGTAAGAGGGTGCGTGAAAGTTGGCAACGTCGCAAATATCTGTCAAATGTTCCGCTATTTTGATTATTGAATGAAATTATGAAATATTGCGCTATGTCGCACTAAAATATTGACTATGTATTGCAATAATAACATGGGTAAGCTAATGCAACAGTTTTAAGAATAATAATTAATTTTACTTCTCTTTTTTAATCAGATTTTGTTAACAATTTCAAGGGTTGGTTTTGCACGGATCCCTAATCCTTTTTCTAAAATAAAAGTAGCCTAAGTTAGTCCTTATAACATCAGCTATGTGCCTGTAAAATTCCCGTCTAAATCGGTCTAGTTGTTTCGGAGACACGCCAGAAAAAGAAAAAAAGTTTTTTTGTTTTAAGAACTTACTGCATATATTTTCATATGCATTCAGTAAAAAGCTGTTATTTTGAAATTACAAACAGACAATTTCATTTTATTTATTTGTATAGATTGTAATTCATATACAGGGTGAATTTTTCAAATTTTTGAATTTTTTTTTTATCATCTTACTAATATTATAAATGCGAAAGTTTGTAAGGATGGATGGATGTTTGTTACTCTTTCACGCGAAAACTACTGAATGGTTTTGGATGAAATTTGGCACATAGATAGTTTATAACCTGGATTAACTTATAGGATACTTTTTATCCCGGTAGTATGATCCTGTGGGATAGTTAACGAATTTGAAGCGGGCGAAGCCGTGGGGATAAGCTAGTCAGCGATATATTTGACAGATATTTGCGACGTTGCCAAAATTCAGAATGCACCCCTTAACCTTTCGTACGCCATTGTCACATTTACATGACAAGCAAGCTCGTGCCCTGTACGCCAAACGACACAAATATGTGTCAAAATGGTAGGTGAAATTGTGGCTTGGCGTGGAGGCCACGCGCGTGCGTTTATGCTATGGCGTTCAGCAGGTTAATAAGTTTAGCACTAAATGCATTTAGTGTTTAGTTGTGCCTTAGTTATCTATGTTAGTGCCTTAGATATTAGCTTTTATAGTTTAAAATAATAAGCGAAATGAAACTCTGATTTTGTATAAATGTTTTTAAGAAACATAGATTTTAGACAACTTTAGAATTTTGGAAAAATTTAAAACTTTTCTAAAAATGTTTTTGTATGAAACTTGCTTACAATTATGTGTTTTATATTAAAAATAATGTATTTATACATTATTGATGTACTATAATACTACCATTTTTAACGGGGATGACAGAGCTTCAAGTATTTTTTGAATATTTAATCTCATGTTGTAACTTATACATATTCAGATGTGACATTGAATCCCAGTGTGTTCTAACATAATCAGCGTATAATGTTCCCAGTGCTGGGACACTGGCCCGAAGAGCTCGTGGCTAAATAATAACTGCCGCTCGGATCAGTCTTCAGGTTAAGCTGCGCTTGCCTAGGTTGGTCTGTGGATGGGTGACCATCTACATACCGAGTTTCCTCCGTGCCTCTGAGACCACGTTAAGCCGCTGGTACCGGCTGTCATTTGTAGGTTTTGTTGTTGCAGGTAGTCAGTGGCCATAAAGTCTGACAACCAGTCTTACCAAGGGGTATCGTATTACCCAGTACTAACTAGGTTGTGGAGGTCAGATAGGCAGTCGCTCCATGTAAAATACTGGTATTCAACTGCATCCAGTTAGTTTTGAAGCCGACCCCAACATAGTTGGGAAAACGCAGGCAGATGATGGTGTTTGCCTGACCCAGGTATCGAACCCAGGACCTCATCCTCAGCAGTCGCGATTGCGAGCACTAGACCAACATAGCAGCCACGGAGTCTGGATTTGTACCCGGTTGATGGCACAATAGGCTCGCCCCCTATTACATGGGACTTAAACATAACTGGCGAAATGTGGGGTGTACTATTAGGTACACCACTGCCTTACCCTTCGGGGATTACAGGCGTGATGTTATGAATATTGTAGCGGATATATCCCAGAAAAGAAACGACCCTCTGTCGGTGCCAAAAGTGCCATATTTTCCCTTTAGGTACCAATCTATGACAAAACTAAAATGTCACTTCAACATTTCAATATAAAAATTCCCAGTATTGTAAAAAACATTCTAAATATTTCCTGTAGCTATATAACAAACAATTTTACCTCGTAATTTTACAAAATGGTTATTCCCCATGAAATAAAAATAGCTTACCTAGTGAAACGTGATGCTGTTGTCCGTGTTCAGTGATATTAGGTCATACCGAAACTGCTGCGTAAACCAAAAAGCGGTAGCTCCAGAAATGTATGTTTCGAGATCATCGTCATCTGCCTGCCTTTTCCCAACTCAAACTCAAAGCATTTGTTTCAATTAGACCATAACAGGCACTTTTGAATGTCAGAAAAACAAAGAAAGCGAAGCTACAGACACAAGGCATAATAACTTGTGAAAGTACTGTAGTTGCACATTCCAAAGCGTAGATCTCTATGGAGAAGAATGGGCAAGAAACTCCATGGACACTCTTTTCAATCAAAATATTGTAACTATGTTGGGGTCGGCTTCCAGTCTAACCGGATGCAGCTGAATACCAGTATTTTACATGGAGCGACTGTCTATGTGACCTCCATAACCCAGTTGGTACTGGGTATCACGATACCCATTGGTAAGACTGGTTGATGTATGTTTCGGAAAAACTGTAAAAATACATGTCTTATTAATTACAAATATGGGATTTGTAAATTTTTCGTAGTGTTTTTGGACTGCCTGTTTAGTCTAGTGGTTGTAATCGCGCCGCATGAGGTCCTGGTTTCGATTCCCGGGTTGGGCAAATTGTTATTGCGTTTTACCATCAGGAATTTCTCAGTAGCAGACACGAAGTCTGGATTTTGTGCCCGGTTGATGGCGATAGGCTCGCCTTCTATTACATGGAACTTAAACATGAAATGTGGGTGTACCTACCATTAGGTACGCCTCTGCATAACCCATCGGAGATTACAGGCGTGATGTTATCTTTTTAATGTCCTTAAATACAGATGTAGTTTGATGATTAGTCGGTATGTCTAATGCGGGAAAAATACTGAATTTTGATATAATATGTACCTCTTTTTGGCTTACGAGGCCAATTCAATGCCTAAATAAAAACAATGTGTTAAGATAACATAAATTTATCTGCTCAAACATGTGAACTCATACAACAATAAAAAGTGCATGTAGGATAACATAAAATACAATTGGTTCAGACATGTTTGCCACATAGTATTTCGTGCAAATGTTGAGAATACCTACAATTGTGATTTTTAATATTATCATTTCAATCCCATGTGATTAAAATGAAGTAAATTTAACAAAAAATTATAAATGTCAAAATTAAACATGGCAAAAGTAAAAAATAAATAAAATCATAATTTAATCCATGACTGTAAATTTCGCAAATAATAATAAATGTTAAAGTATACGCACGTCAAAAGTAATTATTGAAATCATAATTTAATCTATGTCACTGTAAATGGTTCTGTCAGAAATTCATTAATATTATAGTAGACTAGCTTTTGCCCGCGGTTTCGCCTGCGTGGATGTCGTAAATATCCGATTACTTACCTTCACCCCCCTTTTTAACCCTTCGGGGGTAGAATTACCAAAAACGCCGAGACACATATAAAATAATTTTCAATCTTCAGCCTAAACACAAAATTTGAAGATCCTAACTTCAAAACTGACAGACTTTCATACAAACTTCCATCCCCTATTTTACCCCTTTAGGGGTGGAATTCCCAAAAATCCTTTCTTAGTGGAGACCTTCTCTTCACACAGAACACACCCTCCAAGTTTCATGTCTCTAGGACCAGTGGTTTGGGCTGTGTGTTGATATATCACCCAGTCAGTCAGTCAGACAGTCAGTTTACTATTTTATATATATAGATATATTCTTTGTCAGTTAGAAATAATTTTAGTTGTTTTTTCAATTATACATTATTAATTGTGTTAGATTTTCAAAGCTCGGTTCAGTGCCGAAAGTTCAAAATCGAACTGCTTGAATTTAGGTAACGCTTAGTGTTCGAAAACGGTCATAAATATTGCATAACACATTCTATATTTTCAACATCGGGACTTTCCCAGAACATTAATTATTATGAAAGCTTGTCTTTGTATTGACAAAGCAAATACAATGATAAAAAAATATGCGTCATTATAACTGACGAACTGTGGCTGTAAATCTACCTACCCCTTTAAAGAACACAGGCTTTATGTCATCATCATCTGCCTAGCCTTTTCCCAAGTATGTCAGGTCGGCTTCCAGTCTAAAGCGATGAAGCTGAATACTAGTATTTTACATGGAGCGACTGCCTATCTGACCTCCATAGCCCCAGTACTGGGTAATACGGTACCCCTTGGAAAGACTGGTTGTCAGACTTTCGATGTAATGTTAAAAAGTCTTGATTATGGGAATCTCGTTGGTGTAGTGGTCGCAAGCCGGACTGCTGAGAATTTAGTCCTAGCTTCGTTCCCCAAGTCGGGCAGTGTTAAGTTTCTCAAGCCATGGGGTCTGTATTTGTGCCCGGTTGATGGCAATAGGCTCGCCTGGCCTCGCCCCCTCCCTTTCGTATAGTAGTGTTGTGTACGTACGCCTCAGAAAATGTGGGTGTGTTATATGTACCCTTCAGAAAATGTGGGTGTTTTATATGTACCCTTCAGAAAATGTGGGTGTGTTATATGTACCCTTCAGAAAATGTGGGTGTTTTATATATAAGCCCTTCGGGACTACAAGCGCGATGTTATGTAATTAATTTTACTTGAAGCTCTGACTACCCAAAACAGTACTGATTTATTTACATTTTGTAAACAATATATTTTTTCTATTTGAAACTAATGGGGAATTTGTTATGCATTTGGTTATGACAATTTAAAAAATCCTGATCAGGTCTAAAATAATCAGTGGATCATGTCCCCACTGCTTGGACACAGGCCTCCTCTCTATGAGAGTGAGTGGGCTGTAATCCACCACGCGGGCCCAGTGCGGGTTGGTAGATGTCACATGTCTTCGAATTTTTGGCTGTAGGACATGTCTTTTTCCTCTTGGTGACCAACTGGGCCCTTGGTGGATTACAGCCCACTCCGTCTCATAGAGAAGAGGCCTGTGTCCCAGGAGTGTTAAAACATAGGGCTCCTGTCTGAGCCCTGTGTCACAGTAGTGGGAACATTATACCCAATTATTCTTATCACAATATCTGGTATACTTTGAAAAGTGATTTGATCAGGCGTTTAAAAGTTACTGATATTGATACTGTTAGCCTGCGTCAATCCACTGCTGGACAAAGCCCTCTGCCCATGACTTCCAGTTGTTTCTATCCAGGGCTAATGTGGACCATCAGCCCTGGATATATTTTTATAAAGGGAACATCAATGCATATTAAGTTAAAGCGTATTTTTGTAGTGCCTACCATAATCAGTAAGTACTATTACACTGTGTTGATTCTGTCATGACTAATATGCCACAGGTACGGAACACGAAAAGGCTGCTTTTGCAAACTAGTGTCATATTAATCAACATGGAATTAACTTAGTATTAAACCTGATAAGAGTTCTGTTTACCCCCAAATGTAACAATTGAACATAATATGACTGATATAACATTATAGTATTTTTAAAAAGACTTAATTTTTGTACTCTTTTGATCTCTTTTAAAGTAAAATACTGATAAAATTATGTTTGTATGAAATAAAAAGTATTATTAATACCTTAGTTTTTGTTTTAATTTGATTAATGGCATGCAACCTATTAACCACGTAGACTGCCTTGTGCCCGAAGGGAAGCCGACAGGAATCGGCTTCTTAGGTGGCTTCGGGTGTTCAACATGTCATCATCTGCCTAGCCTATTCCCAAATACTTTGGGATCGGTTTCAAGTCTAACCGGATGCAGCTGAATACCAGTATGTACATGGATCGTCTGCCTGTCTGATCTCCACAACTCTTTGGTAAGATCTTCGAATGCTTTCCGAAGCACCGAGGGGTCTCGATATGCAATGGATGGTCACCCATTCGCCGACGGATATCAGCAAGTGTAACCCTTCGATCGCGCTGTGTGGCTGTTAGGAGCCAACAACATATACCTACCAATCTATACAAATGTGTGTTTGTAATTTCAATAAACACAGCTTTTTACTGAATGTATATACTGTTGGTACTCATCATCATCTGCCAAGCCTTTTCCCAACTATGTCAGGGTCGGCTTCCAGTCTAACTAACCGGATGCAGCTGAATACCAGTATTTTGCATGAAGCGACCGCCAATCTGACCTCCACAACCCTGTTAGTACCTACTAGGTAATACAATACCCCTTGGTAAGACTATATACAGTAGGTAGTAGGTACTCGTTAACAATATTTTTTTTTATTTTTTCTCAGTCTGTTTCTTTTGGCTAATCTCCGAAACGGCTCATCCGATTTTGAAAGGGCTTTTACTGGCAGATGGTTCTTGTTATAAGGAGTAATGGGTTTCATACAAAAAAAAACCCATGAAATTGTTAAAGTAACTTCCGATTGAAACAGAAAAGTAATAGTATAATAATAACTTCCGAAATGAACGTCACGGGCAACAGCTAGTACTTAGTAACTACTATAGTAAATACGAATGTTTGTTACTCAATCACGCCAGAACGGCTATCACAGAACGGGTCTGGATGAAATTTGGCACAGAGATAGATTATAGTCTGGAATAGCACGAGATACTTTTTTTCTCACTCTTACACATCAAAATTTCCACACGAACAAAGTCGCAGGCAATAGCTTGTATTATAATATACCTATCTAAGTACATAAGTGATCAAAAAAACGATGGATGGACTGTGTGAAAGATGGTGACTACGTTGACGAGTAATAGAGAAGTATGGAAGAAGAAGACGTGCTGCGCCGACCACCAATACATTGGGATACACGAAGGATCTTTCTTATTCTTACTAGGATGGCTGTTTGTTACTCTTTCACCCAAAAACTATTAAACGGACTTGAACGTTTAGCACACAGATAGTTTATAATCTGTATCAGTGGCGAAGGTTCCATATAACCCGATTCCTACCGGCTTCCCTTTGAAAAGTGGTACAGTCAGTATTCTATAGCCAATAATATTCTATACAGTTAAGATAATTATGTACTTCGGCTTACCTCTTACAAAAACTGACCCTTCGCTACTGATCCAGTATTAACACATTAGATACTTTTGTCGCGGTAGTACCTACGATCCCGTGGGACGGGTGACGCCACGAGCATAAGTAGCTGATGAAATTATGACGAAAGTATTGGAAAAGTACCTATTATTACATTTACCTAATGTTAGGTAGGTTCCTAATTATAACAATGCGTTACATCACGCCTGAAATACCCGTTCGTTTAGGTGGTAGGTACCTACACATTATTTATGTTCCGTTGCAAGACCACCTACGTAGGTACGGGAACATTGGTACCCGAAATAAAAGTTAAAAACGAAATAGGTACAGGAAATCAGTTCAATACTAATATTAAAAGAGGTATTTGTTTGTAAGTTTGTATGTTAGGGGATAATATTCGATTCTTCGGAACTACTGATCCGATTCCGAAAATTCTTAGCTTGTTGCAGTACAGTACAGTACAGTAGCCCCGTTAGGCATAAAATGTGTAAGCTGGGCGGAAAGTACTCTTTTGTTATCTATATCAATATCTGGGGTCTATCTGGTTACACTATACCCCTTGGCAAGACTTGCCCCACCCTCTCGCCGACTGAGGCCCCAATCAGTGCTTTGTCAGCTTGGCAGACCACCCGGCCTGAACAGTGGACTCCAAAACACACGACACCACTTTAAACCTTAGTAGTTACGTCATACTGGCCTAAGGATGGATGGAGCTGCCGAGACCGACCCAGGAAGAGATGGCGAGACGACTTAGACGAGTACCGAAAGGTCCACACAAGCTGGTACGAGATGGGAGGCGGAATCACCCATCATCTACCTGCCTTTTCCTAAGTTTGTTGGGGTCGGCTTCCAGTCTAACCCTATGCAGCTGAATACCAGTATTTTACAGGGAGCGACTGCCTATCTGACCACCCAACAACCTAGTTAGTACTAGGTAATACGATACCCCTTGGTAAGACTGGTTGTCAGACATTCGGCCACTACCACGACGACTGACAAAGACGTACAATTGACAGCTGGGACCAAGGGCTAACGTGCTTTTTGAGGCACGGAAGAAACTCGGTACCTATGTAATGTGTGGTCACCCATCCATGAACCAACCTAGGCAACCGCGGCTTAACCTGAAGATCGTCGCGAGTGGCTGTTATTATTTGGCTACAAGCTCCTCCTCAATATCAATTCCATACATTGATGACTTTTCTGACGACGTAATCGCTTCTAGAAAGTCAATATGTCTAGAGCGTCTCAGCTGACTCAATTTTTATTCCCATCGCCACGCTAACACGTAAAAAACGTTATATTCGTTTGACCTTGCAAATACCTACCTTCTGTTATGTAATTCAACAACAAACTTAATTAAAATACCCATCTTATTGCGTAGTAAAATGACGATAATTCTGTCCCTCTCACTCTTAAGTAGATAATAAATCTGTCTGTCCTTGTCGTTCCCAAAATATACGCCGGGGGATTCCCCGCAACAGAGAGACGATACCTTAAGTTTTTTTTCTGCTTAGCACAGGTTACATTGTTTGTTGTTTTGATACATTCTTTATTAAAATAAAAATATTATGTAGCTGTAGAACTTAAAATAAGGCAGCAGTAACGGTAATGTTAATAATAAAAACTTTTACAGGCTAGGAGCAAATGTCATAGGTATGCAGGGTGTAATTAAGCGTCTAAAACGGTAACCACGTATTCAGTACATATCATTCTGAACGTTTTTCGTCGTTATTAATAAAAAAACAGCTGTTTACTACAGTACTGCAATATCTACAAAGTCAAAATGTTGATTTTCGCTGATTTGAGCTGGTTTAAAAAAAAATACCGATGAAAAATGTCTGTGGGGGGTTCAGAATGATACTGAATATATCGTAACCGTTTTAGCGTCGATGTGCCTTCCACCATGTATAATAATAATGGTTACAAACTCATCACAACATGAGGCATTTATTAACTAAACCTTTAACATTAATCATCTGCCTAGCCTTTTCCCAACTTTGTAGGCGTCGGCGTCCAGTCTAACCGGATGCAGCTGAATACCAGTATTTTACATGGAGCGACTGCCTATCTGACCTCCACAACCCAGTTAGTACTGGGTAATACGATACACCTTGGTAAGACTGTTTGTCAGACTTTTGGCGCATTGACTACCTGTAACGACTGTCAAACATCTACAAATGACAGCCGGGACCAATAGCTTAACGTGCTTTCCGAGGCACGGAGGAAACTCGGTAAGTAATGGGTGGTCACCCATCTACGGACAGACCTATGAAATTATTGTAATAATTTCATTAAAACGAGGGGGTAGCAGTAAATATAAGTTAACTACGCGCTCAGGCGTTAGTGCCACCAGGTGCAAGAGGTAGCTCGGGATCGCGCCTGGCCTCCAGCACTCAGCAGGTTACAATTATTATTAAAATATTTTTTAAATGGCATCTCGCAGGTAACCTATCAGGCTTACTTCTGTGTAAGGCCTCCAGCCAGGGCAACAAATTAATGACTAAGTGACAGCGTGCTAAGGACACCTTCTGTGGGGTATGAGCCTCGGCTTAGGGCGTTGTTGGGAAGGGCAGCAAAGGTACAAACTGAATCTGAGTGAGATCATAATTTAGGGGCTGATCCCGAAATAATGATCTCGCTCAGATGTCCCTCTACTGGCTCAGCATCGCGGGCTGGCTCGAGCAAGGGACGTGGGATGTTTATGAACACGTTTTATTTGTTTAAATTGCATGATTTGATACAGTACTGATGGTTATTCTAGCGCTTGAATGACGCCGTCAAGATAAACAACAAAATGTTGATAAACATTTGTGAAATTGTATGGAAAACCAAGATGGCGGCGTACGGGGTTAGTATCGACTACGGTCACACGCCAAAATATTTACTACTATTGCATTTGCTCGCGGAAATGTTTTAAATATAGCATATGACACTCGGGGATAATGTAGTTTCCCGTTCGTGAAAGAATTTCCGGAATCGGTTCTAACTTACAAACCTAAAGGTTTCCACTTACAAACTTTTACCTCTATAATATTAAGTAGGTATAGACTACTAGAACGTTAACGAAGTGGCAAAAATGTCTGAATTTTGATTATTGAACCTAACTTAGGCAGGTCCTCTTCACTTTCTATAATTAGATCAGATGCACAAAGCATTCTTTACTATTTAATATGTTGTTATCAATACGTAGGTCATGCATTTGTTGATCTTAATCCTGACTAATATTGTAATTTAATCATCATCTTCATCATTCACAGCCCGACTTCACCCACTGCTGGGTACCTACCTATAGTCCTCTCCTTGCTTGTATAGGATTCTAGCGAACCGCCCCGGCTTCGCACGGGTTCAATCTAACTACTACTATAAATGCGAAAGTTTGGATGGATGGATGGATGTTTGTTACTCAATCACGCGAGAATGGCTGAACGGATCTAGATGAAATTTGGCACAGAGATAGATTATAGTCCGGAATAGCACATAGGCACACACACGTCTTTTTTTCTTCTCTTAAATTCACATCAATATTTCCTCGCGAACGAAGTTGCGGGCAACAGCTATAACATATAAACATTCCTCTTGAATACCTCTATTAAAAAAAAACCGCATCAAAATCCGTTGCGTAGTTTTAAAGATCTAAGCATACATAGGGACAGACAGACAGCGGGAAGCGACTTTGTTTTATACTATACTAGCTTCGCCCGCAACTTCGTCCGCGAAAATTTTGATAGCTCGGCTAATTTGCGTGATATCTTTATAATTTATAGCCTATAGCACTCACGAATAATGTAGCTTTCTACCAGTGAAACAATTTTTAAAATTGGTTCATTACTTCCGGAGATTACTACGATTAATTTGTTTGTATGTAGGGGACATACAAACAAATTTTACCTCTTTATAATATTAGTATAGATAGTGATTCCCGCAATGGCAACAACGTCGTCTGCCCAGCTTTACTCAGTTACCAATATTGTAAAGTACCTTATTAGTTCAGGACTTACTTTCAGACTTCTACCTAACAGGCGTGGCACAGAGGCGGCTTCGAACAGGTTTTTTAAGAGGAAACGGTGCAACCTCTCATGAGCGGATGGTGACTACCGGGGGTTTTAATGAGGATGAAATCCCATACTCTCTGGTCGTATCTACAAAGATCGGTCGAGTTTTGAAGGTTTCTTATGGAAAACAGAAAGAAAAGGTATACAAACATGGACATTTGCAGCACCCGGAGCTTGAGTGCAGAGCGACGCAACATTGCGATATTTTTTTTTTGCTCTGGACCTTATCCTATCTCCGTAACTAGAAGGTCCTCCTTTACGTACGGAGATAATATGGAGGTCGACGTTACAACATTTTCACTTTTTTTTTTTAAATAAAATCTTGTAATGTTATAATCTTTACTTTAAATACCTCTATGACCCATGTACTATTGAGTGCTTCCATCAACATGTTTTGAGTGCGTTACATTGAGTCCTACCGTAACACGTGATTTTTCACCCCAAATAAAAAAGTCGTTTCCCAGCAATATTTTTTTGCGTAGAGTTACTTAGTTTGCTGTACAGAATGCTTGGTTGACGGCTTCGTGAAGCGTCTGTTTACACTTTGTACAGCTAGTGTACTGATACTGTTACCCTGAGTCAATCCACTGCTGGACAGCGCCTCTCCCCATGAATTCCAGCTTTTTTTCCAACCAGGACTATGACGGACCACAAGTCGTTGGTTTCGTCCAGCTCGTCCCGAGGTCGGGAGTCCACAAGATAAACTACGACCTCTTAAAAAAATACTGTCTTTCGTAAAAAAATGTTAGTAGGCTTGTAGGTATATAACGTTGTAAAAGACTAGGGGAATTACTGAAAGTTAAACGCTTTCTCTTTATGTAACCATATCAGTGTACCCATATTGATACATAAGGTATAAGGAACATGCGTAATTTAATACATAATGTAAACGACTGTTGCTGTTTTCATTAACACTAGGTTATAGATAAATTAATGCTTATTATAACATTGCCTCGTTGCTCTAGTGCAGGCCCGTCCAAAATACGGCCCCCGGCCCGCATAGGGCTTTCGTCCGGCCCGCGAGCTATTTAAAACTTTATAACACATCAATAAATATTGCGCGAACATTGTTTAAAAAAATGTCCCTCCACACCGCCAGCTAGCGAGTGAGCGAGCAAGCTGGCGGGAGAAGCGAGGCGATGGAAACTATAGGTATAAGCTACGCTAAGATATGGCGAGCTAAACTCCACTTAGATCCAGCCAGTCCCTTTGCTGTCGTCCCCCAGCGGCGCCCTAAGCCGAGGCTCGTACCCCTCAGGGAGTGTCCTTAGCGTGTAGTCGCTTTGTTTGTAAGTATTTTGCCCTGGCTGGAGGCCTTACACTCAAAGCACCCACAGGACAGTCCGGTGAAGCAGACGACAACCTCCTAGGTTGAACTACGAGATGCCATTTCGAAGAAAAAACTAAAAATCGCGAGCTAAACTATTCTTAATTCCCGCACCTTAGCTGGGTAGCTACCCAGTTGGTTGGGTGGGGTGGGTAACCCACCTCACCTACCCGCGAATGCAGACCGCATCATCGCCGTCTAGTGCAGCTTGTTTTATTTAAATTTTGTGGCCACTGTGCATTTCTTTTGGCCCGCTACGGTTACACTTGGCCCTCCATAAAATTATGTTCGACAGACCTGGTATAGTGGTCGTAATCGCGACTGCCGAGCGTTAGGCCCTGGTTTTATTCCATAGCGGAATTTCTCAAAAAATCTAATTGTCACTCATATCACTACCGAATTGCATTGTAAAGAATTACCTACATTATATGATGTTGTGTTTGTATATTTTAACAATTTTATTACGCTAAGAATTTGTTGTAATGTCAAAAATACTTTAATATGTTAACATTATTCGTTTTTAGTATTTAACAGTCTAACTAACCTGTTCTACATAAATAAATACTTTATTTAGTTAGTTACCTACCTAATTTAATATTTTGCATGCTATTTTTATGGCGAAATGTGTTATTGCACTTCATGTCATTTTTACCATCTTTTGTACCACATTTACAGCAAATAAATAATTTTGACTTTGACTTTGACTTCGATTCCCGGGTCGGGCAAATTGATGGGTTTTTCTATCAGGAATTTCTCAGTAGCAGCCACGGAGTCTGGATTTGGGCCCTGTTGATGGCAAAAGGCTCGCCTACAGGACTTAAACACAACTCGCGAAATGTGGGTGTAATATTAGGTACACCTCTGCCTAACTCCTCGGGGATTACAGGCGTGATATTATGTTAAGTAATTATAACACTGTTGGAATAATATACGTACAATATGGTGAGGTGCGCAGTACTCGCTATCCGGCCTGCGTGTATGACCAGATGTATGAACGTGGACGAAGCGAAAGGAGTACCTACCTATGTAAGGATCGTAGCAGATGGTGTTGTGTAGTTTCTGCCTACCCCCTTTATGGAAAAAGTCGTGAGTTTATGTGCGTATGTTGAAATGTCAATTTCCAGCGCTAAGCCGAGGTAGAATAGAACATACATAAAGGGTGTAAATAGACCCTTAACATAACCGAAAGGCACTTGTTCTCCCCGTCTTTGCGATCATTTTTTTGTTCTAGACCATACCTGGGAACCTTCTAGTTACGGAGATATTGGGGTCAAAGTTCCAACTTTTTCACAAGTTTTTTTTAAATACATGTTTTTAATGTAAGATTTTTACTTTACACACCTCCACGACCCCCGTACTGTTCAATCCATCCATCAGCACAATGCTTTGAGTGCTTTCCATCGAGTCCTATCTTAAATCGTGATTTTTCACCCCCAAAAAAAAAGTCGATTCCCAGCAATAATTTTTGCGTAAAGTTACTTAGTTTGATGTAAAGAATGCTTGGTTGACGGCTATGTGAAGGGTCGGTTTACACCCTGTATACATAAAAAATATTGTCTCATATGCATAGCCTTTTCCCAACTATGTATGTTATTGGGGTCGGCTTGCCGTCTAACTGGATGCAGCTGAATACTAGTATTTTACATGGAATGGCTGCCTTGCTGATCCCCACAACCCAATTAGTACTGGGTAATACGGTACCTCTTGGTAAAACTGGTTGTCAGACTTTCGGGTCACTACCTGTATCGACTGCCAAAGATCTGCTAATGACAACCGGGACCAACGAATTAACGTGCTTTCCGAGGCACGGAGGAAACTCGGTGAATAACGGATGGCCACCCATCCACGGACCGAGCTTGGCAAGTGCAGCTTAACCGGCCGACCCAGCGGCTTTTATTATTTAGCCACGAGATCTACCAATCTTATCATATGCATTCAAAATGCTAGGAAAGACAGTTTATCTTCTAGACCTAGCTTACCTATATAATTGTTTTGGAAGCACAAACTCTATGACACACACAACTAAGTTCAATTTCCATTGCAGCCTTAATATATTTAAAATCTTTTGATTGTAAATGGTCCCTCTTTTTATTAAAAACCACTCAATTATCAAATTAGATTAAATTACACTAACGCTTATAATCTGTTGAGTGAGTAGCAGTATTCATGTAATTATATGTTAATTTATTCTGAATGTATATGTAACATAGCAGATTTCTTTTTAGTTCAATGTAGTTACACCTGTAGTAAAAATAAAATTCATACAATTGTTGCAAGAAAGGCCAATCAGTCTAATAGCAAATTAAATTTATTTTATTATTTCTTTAGTGCATCATCGTACGCCTGCCTTTATACTAATTTATTAGTACTCGGCAAACCCTGTCTTCTACTTCCATATGTATGTCTACCAGCCATCATCCCAGCAGTCACCCTATTTTTGCAATACATTCATAAAACGAATGCCGTTATAAAACCGTTTTTTCATGAGCAAAGCAGTTCCAATACCAATTCTACCTCTTTTCATTTTGGAAACAGTTTAAAAATCTTTGTCTATGAGTCTATGAAGGGAATTCCCCTAACGTATTTCTGTTTGGCCGTTGACGCTGGCAACCTACTTATCGGACACCTACTGCGCAATAAGCGTACTAATATATTAAAGTGTTATGTTTGTCTGTTTTGTATTTTATATAGAAAAAATAGCAATTAGAAAGCTTTCATTCATATCAGTGTTGATGATATCAGGCATTGAACTCATAGATAAAAGCAGTGTGTAATATTGGTCAAAATTAAGATTTAATTTTTTTTCATGTAATTTTTGAAGATTTCTTGTACCTTTCTAAGTGTTTCGAAAGAATATTCTTCTGGCTTCTTTTACTAATTGTTACTAATACGTAAAGTAATACAGAGTTGCGTAAAACATAAATAAAAAGCCCACAGACTTTTATTTTACTGAAGCTGTTTTGACTTATTTCTGTCGTATAATTATGCAGTTTCTACCAATTTTGGTATCAGATTCTATGCATTTGCTTATAGTACACAATTTAAGAGAACTTTCACTGCCAATAAGGAAAAATATCACAAAGAAAATAGAAGTACTGCCAACCAGTTTTGGGTTTATTTCATTTGCAAATTAAACTAAGAATACTCCATTCTTTCTAACTTATTTGTGCCAATTTAAACAGAAGAACTTCATATTATATTCTTTTTCCCATAATTTGATGAATATTCATTCAAAAATTTGTTTTAAAACAAATTATTACGACACAAATTAAATATTAAAATCGCATAGCATTGTTATGTTTTTAGGTTATGAAAGCTCAAAAACCAAGTTTCTTATAACTTTAAAAAATAATAATATTCTAGATACAGAAATTAAAATTTAATAAAAAATCTGTTCCTAATCAATAGGCCTATTTGTGAAATGTAATGAAGTTAGAATTTTTATTTATAGTATGTAAAAAACAGCTTTTAAGCTTTGGATAAAATATATTTAACAATTAAATACAGGCAGACCTTGCTGCAAAAACTATAGTTTCATGGACAAGGTATTCTGAACGTTCACTCAGTGTTGCTATCCTTACAAAATGATAGCAACGCAAAGCAATCAACAGAAAACCAATTAAAATAAAATAAAAACATAAAGCCTGTAGAAACCAACAAAATATTGAATAAATAAGGTAAAATAAACTTATCATGAAATTGTCCTATTTTAACCTAAGGATTTTATTGGTACACCGCACAGAAAACCTCTGTTTATTGAGAATTGTTGGCAACACTGCATTAACAGCGCGAGGACGCTATCGCAAGGGGAATGCCTCGTGGAAAGTTCTAAAGGCACTTTACACCGCACGACTTTGACTCTGATAAAAAAACGAAATAATCACAAATATTTTTTTTGGGATTGTAGAATTTGTGAATGAGC
This sequence comes from Noctua comes, assembly GCA_963082995.1. Lineage (NCBI taxonomy): Eukaryota > Metazoa > Arthropoda > Insecta > Lepidoptera > Noctuidae > Noctua > Noctua comes. The sequence continues at coordinate 9,190,302 of OY720295.1, read as the reverse complement.
GTGTGCAATATTTCTGGAGTGAGTAAGAGATAGATAAAATAGATTGACCAAACATGAGATCTCTCATAAGAGAACCTGTTTTGCACATAAAATATGATTCAAACTGATTACATTCGAGCTCTGTGGTATAGTGCTCGTTTTTGAACTGCACATTATAAGTACTTATCAAAAGTGCTCTTTAAATTGGAATTAGATCGCATTCCCATTGGCTGGGACTTTTTATGCCACTGAAACCAACTCGCTTCAAAAACCTGAATTACGGCTGTGTTGACTGTACGTCTTCTTTTGAAAATGTTTTATCAATTTCATTTTCTTTTGTTACACGAAAACATTTTATGATTTCAAGTTTCAGAATAAATTTGAAAATTCTTTTATTTTATACGCTACAAAAAGCGTTAAAATATTTAATTTAGGTACTTAATTCTAAAGCTTTCATGTGTCAGAGTATACTAATGCAAACTGAGCAACAAGAGGATCGTTATAAAAGTACAAACAATTAAACACTTGCCTTAAAAATCGTGACATCGATCGTACACTGAAGCACAGATCGGATCGTATGATCGGATCGTCGATCGGTGGAAACTCTATGGTCGAAATCGTACAGTGTAAAATGTGTAAATGCACTATAACCATACAAGTATAGCAAGTTTCATATCGTAATGTCATTAGTATCAGGGGGGATACCCTGAGAGTTTCATTATTATTTACAGAAAAAAACATAATTCCACTCGTGTAACTCGTTGCTATCGCGCGCGCAACCGCTGACAGGGTCAATAAACAGTGACGACATAAATTTAGTGCGAAAGAGTTCAAAAATACGTTTAAAAATGTCCACGGAAGACGTGAAACCGATCAGAGTGAAAAAACTACCATTAATATTAAGCAGAAATGTGATATCCATGAACCGGAAAATAAAAGTAGTGAAATCGGTACCAAGTTCTGTGCAAGAGGATATTATTTATACATCAAAACAAGGTGACTTCACGTCAGGGGAAGTCCGTAAAATGACGATAGTGAACCGTCTGACTGGCGGGACCAATTCGTGTAAAACTATAGCCCGATGCCAGAGCCACTCCGGTCAGGTCTTCGAGAAGACCTCTGACGAAGTAACCAAGCTAATAGGCCAGGAAAACTACGACTTCCTCTTCAGTTCTCTGTGCTCAATAATTAATCAAGAATTAAAAGTTCGCAGCATAAACGCTCTTTTGACAGTGCAAAAAAAAATTAGTAGTGTTTCTTGCCAGACGGAGACGAACTCAACAAGCTTTAGCAAGCTAAGGAACATCATTGACTCGGAGTGCCAAACTATGGACACATGTTCCCAAGGGTCTATTACAAGTGTAGAAGGACTGAAGAAATACACAAGGCCGCGGAAACGGAATAAAAGACAACAGTTACAGCCGTACGTAGTAAGGGACGCACCAGAAGTAAAACAACCTAGAAGAATAGTCATTTCCCCGGACAAATTCGAAACAATGTTCTTTAAATCTGAAAAAGAGCCCGTGCAAGATGAATCTCTAACATCAGAATCGTCATTACCAATTGTTGTTGGACCAATTTTTTGTGATGAAGATTCAAATAACAGTATAGGTCGGATGTCTGCGTTGTCCGTACCCTCCATCCCAGACTTGATAAAGGACCCTATGAACTTACTAACAAACATCGATAAACATACGCGCGATAAAAGCAGTGAAGTCAATCAACGTGAAATAGATGCGAGACAACGGTACCAAGATTTAGGTTCTCCGACTGATTTGAGCCCTCCGCATGAGAAGTTTCCATTTGGTGTGCAAGAACAGTTGAAAAGGTCTCCGCCGGAGGAGAGAATTAAAATGCTGTTACGTCAAGGGCTTACTGACTTAAAGGACTGCTTGAATAGGGATGCTGACGGTCATCTGTGAGTATTTACCCATTTTTTATTATTTGATTGTGTAATTTCAGGTATAATTTCCACATAGCCTGACATAATTTGTGTCGGCTTAGTTTTATAAGTTTTATTAATTTTAAATTCATTTATTTCAGACACTATGAATTTTGTTAGTAGGTACATTTAAAAAAAATATTAGTAATTAATTAAAATCAGAGACACATAAATACACATCACACACTAGTATTATAACTAAATATACCATCCAAATAATATATGAAAATTGAATTAACACAATAATGTTTCATGTCAAATAAAATTAAAAATAATAATTAGTAATTTTATTTCAACACCATTGTATACCATGTTTTTTGCAAATAAATTATTTATTATTTAAAATGTCCAGAATCAAAATTTAAAATTAAATAAAAATAAGTTAAAAATTAAAAAAAAAAGATCATTTGGGATCTACATTATAAATGAATTAAAATGACATGAATAAAAATAAAAATACAAACATGTATTCCTTTAGAAAAATTACAAATACAATGGAAAAGGAATACTTATGTGGGGTGTGGGACGAACAAGAAGTAACAAATGTGAATGCCCCTGGCTGGAGGCATCCAGAGGTTAGTCTGGTTAAGCAGAAGCCAGCCTCATAGGTTGACCTGCGAGATACCATGCTGAAAAAACAAAACATAATTTGTGTCATCCTTTTAGTTATTTGATCCATAAAGCCCGTTTTCAAATACAAAACGCATGTCTAAATATAAAATTGCAGTTAGATTTTTTTTTGTACAACTGTGCCTAGCCCTTTGTGGGTCGTAGGCGTGATGTTGTGTAGTAATTTCAACTCTAGGAACCAATTAATAAATCAAAAGAAAAGAGGACTTATATTAAAGCATAGATTTCTTAAGGTGTCGCCTCATTTTTGTGAAAATGGGGCGTTAATGTAGTTAAAGTTATCGTCTTTGAATTTCTTGCACCATGTAAGTCAAAAATAAAAACTTTTTAAAATTATTTTTTAATTTTTTTATTACAAAATGTATAATTTTTTTTTTTTTTTTTGCATAATTCGTCATCATAATCATTCTCCTGCCCTGCATGTCTTCTTCTTCCACACTTCTCTATTACTCGTCATCTCAGCAGTCACCTCCTTTCTAGCCATATCATCCTTCACACAGTCCATCCATCATTTCTTTGGGAAAACCAAATAACAGCATAATTATACCTAGGTTAGGAATTAGATACAGACGTTGCTTGTTTCTGATTGGCTGAAACAACGCGTCTACCGATTCTCTAGTAAACGGCATCGAGAAAACAAAACAAAACCAAAACTAAAAAACAACACACACAACACAAAACACACACACACAAAAACACATCAAGACACACATCCACACACAAACATATATAGCATTAAGGATCATTATTTAATAGTTGAGTAAATGCCCTTTGAGCAAAAAAGGCAGAAGTATTAATAAGTTGAGCAATTTTTAATGATTTACAATCAATTTTGAGTAATACACCAGTTTTTTAATGAAGTAGCTTAAATAGCTTTAGCTACTGTTGAGCAATTTAAATAGATTAGGCTTGTTGATCTAGTGGTCGCAAGCGCGACTGTTCACTCATACGGTCCTGGGGTCAGTTCCCATGTCAGGCAAGGTGTTAAGGATGATTTCCACCAAACGGTTCGAATGGCATCGGATCGGAAGGAATACGAACGGATGCGGCGACCGCCGATCGCATCCGGCAGGACGTCGATGCATAGCATCGGCTCCGTACCGTCGCTTGCGAACGTATCCGTTTCTGCGCCTAGTCAAATAGTTAAATTTCTACCGTGTTGACGTGGAAAAGGATCCGATCGGATACGAAGACACGCGAACGGAGCCGATCACGCGTCGCAGCGTACAATCGCGTGCCGTGGAAGACGCCCGCGGTCAAGCTGCTGTGCGCCGCCTGGTAAAATAGACTTTAAATACTGTGTACACGATTTAATATCGTTTAAAGATTGTAAAATTCGTTCCCATCCGATGCGATGGGAGCCGTTTGGTGGAAGTCATGTTTAATTGGGTTTTTTAAAGAATTTCCCAGGGAAACACGGGAAACGTGTGGGGATTTCTCAGGGTGATTTTGTTTCTCTCTTAGCCCGGAGACTGGATTTGTGACCCTTATTACATAGGACATCCACATTCCACATAACTGACGAAATGTGGGTGTACTATTAGGTACACGTCTGCCTAACCCTTCGGGGATTACAGACGTGATTATATATAAGGTCTATCTTTTCATACACGAAATATTTTAAGCCATAGCAACGAAAAAAAAAATATCCGAATGTTTTTTTTTTTACGAAATTATTAAAATTCAAATTTTTTTAGAGACTTTTTGCATAAAACTTTTACTCCCATATTCTAACAATGACATTAAGTAAATACGACGTAGTAAACTGGCGTAATGGATGTTCATTATTTATATTATTTATTTTTTATAAAAATATACTCAGATAAAAAAAATAATCCCTTGAAATGGCTTCGTTATAGCCGTTAAATGATTCCCTGAAAATATTTCGTGTATGAATAGTTAGACCTTATACAAGATGGAGACGACAATACGACAATTTTGACCGAGGTTTTTGAAGTAGCGAGTTGGCAACATGTGTTTAACGTTTATGTGGTGGTGGTAGCCGATTATCTACACTATGTAGAAAATGCTAAAAATGAAAAATAACGTCCTGTGAATAAACTGCATAAAAAAAGTATTATAGTTTAATTTATTGTCGCATTGTCGTCTCCACCCTGTATACAGGGTGTGAATGTGAACGGACCCTTCACGAAGCCGTTAACCAAGCATTCTGTACGTAACCCTACGCAAGTAAGTAACCCTACGCAAAAGTTATTACTGGGAAACGACTTGTTTTTTTTGGGGTGAAAAATCACGTTTTAGGCTAAAACTCAATGTAACGCACTCAAAACATTGTGCTGATGGATCCGATGATATGGAGGTAATTAAAGTCAATTTATAACCTTTAAAACTAGTATTAAAAAAAAACTAGTGAAAAATTGGAACTTTGACCTCAAATATCTCCGTAACTAGAAGGTTCCCAGGTATGGTCTAGAACAAAAAAAATATCGCAATGACGGGGAGAACAAGTGGCTTTCGGCTTCGTTCAGTGTACTTTTACACCTATTATTATATTGACGTAACCTCCAAATGATACATGAAATACCTGATAAGATTATTATAATATGAATGACATCTATTTTTATAGAGGTAATCAGCATTATCTCAATATTAAAGACTAGCACTACGCCCGCGACTTCGTCCGCGAAAATTGTGATAGCTCGGCTAATATGCATGATATCTTTATAATTTATAGCCTATAGCACTCACGAATAATGTAGCTTTCTACCAGTGAAACAATTTTTAAAATTGGTTCATTACTTCCGGAGATTACCCCCTACATACAAACAAATTTTACCTCTTTATAATATTATTATAGATTAAAATGACAGTTCCTAAAAGTAACGAGTTGTAAAACATGCTATTACTTAATGACTTTCTTATTAATAATTGAATTTTTAATTACTTGTCCGTCATATGGGAATTACTATATGTATTGTATTCAAATACAAAGTATTTTCCTAATCCAGCTCATATGGTCATACAAAATAATGTACATACATATTATTAGACTTAGTGATTTCCAAATGTATATGGAAATACATTATACATATAACATTACGCCTGTAATCCCCGAAGGGTTAGGCAGAGATGTACCTAATAGTACACCCACATCTCGCCAGTTATGTTTAAGTCCCATTTAGTAGAGGGCGAACCTATTGCCATCAACCGAGCATAAATCCAGACTCCGTGGCTGCTACTGAGAAATTTCTGATGGAAAAACCCAATATTACTTTCGCCGACCTGGGAATCGAACCCAGGACCTCATACTCAGCAAACTCGCTTGCGACCACTTGACCAATGAGGCACTCATTATGACATATTATGTAAATACAAATCCATTTGACAATCCCTTCTGTTATCCCAAAATAGTACACCCATATTTCACCAGTTATGTTTAAGTTCCATGTATTAGGGGGCGAGCCTATTGCCATCAAACGGGTGAAGCGGACACCCTAAAAATTCAATAATTGAATATTCCGTTTCCATTCGTCTCCTGCCGCATCGGTGTAAATCGTTTACTATGGGTCGGCGCAGCATGTCTTCTTCTTCCATACTTCTCTATTACTCGTCATCTCATCAGACACCTCCTTTCTAGCCATATCATCCTTCACACAGCCCAACCATCGTTTCTTTGGTCTTCCTCTACTCTTATACCCATCCACATTCATACTCAAAACTTTGCTCACGATTTTTTCCGCATTCCTCCGCACCACATACCGATTACCACACAACTTTTCAGTCACCGGCGCCACTTTCAGACTTCCTCTTATGTACCTACTTACTTCTTATCTTATCCATTCGCGTAACACCACACGTCCCCTTAGGATTCTAATCTCAGCCACATGCAAACGCCTTTCATTCATCTGTTTTGTGGCTTTACACCCGACGATAGCGACGTAGCCGACACAGGACGGCTGGTCTGGCTGGTGAGCCTTTTTAACAGACTTCCAAAAGGAGGAGGTTATCAATTAGACTGTTTTTTTTTTTTTTGTGTTTATGTCCAGCGTTTTCTTCGCCAATTGTGAACCGATTTTGATGATTCTTTTTTTGTTTGGACAAATATTATATCGCGGTGGTCCCGTTTAAATTTGGTGAAGATCTGATGCTGATCTTCGGAGATATCAATGGATCTCTTCAATAAAAGACAGCAAATCTGTCGTGATTGCTGCAATCGCTTGGATGTTTATTGTTTACACAACACCATAACATAACATCACGCCTGTATGCTCTGAGGGTGTACGCAGATGTGTACAGTACAACCAGATTTGTTTGTTTACAATGTAAAATAAATGCATAGCAAATATTAATTGTAGTATAGAATATTACAACTAAAAATGGAAAAATAAAAAAACTTTTTTACAAAAATAAAACCGACTTCAAAAACACAAAAAAGTGAAAAATAATTCGGTTTTATTTTTTGTAAAAAAGTTTTTTTATAAAGTTCACGGTGTCAAAAATACTCTCATACTACATATAAGGAAGGCTATTTAAGCACCTTTTATGTCACAACACCATCCGAACGTTATCACTATTCCGAAAAAGCAACATTTAATTAAAAGTATCAAAAAACCCGACTACAAATAGTATTATGTAGGTACCTATATTGTAATCTCCTTTTAACTTCCTTCATTTTGATACCCTTATTAGATTTGGTTGAAAAAAATTATTAACGAGTTACAATTATTTAGCGACAAAAATCCGCCATTTTTTTTTTAAACACCTATCTAGGTACACTTGGGTTTTTGAGACGAATCTAATGATACCTTAATCGTTGAAATCCATCCAGCCATTTGGAACATTCGAGGTAATAAATAAATTTACAAAAAGAAACATACAACGTAGGCGCGAAAAACATAATCCTTCCTTGGCAGTAGGGTAATAAGGTACCGCCTGATAACAAACTACTGTTAGTAAACAATTAAACACTCAACAACTCTGGGGGTCTTTGATTGTCGGGAATCCCGCTAGGCATTGTCATAGGCGCTTAACTGTATCGTTATCACGTCTTGTCTTTAATTACTATAACGCAATATCTTTTAGGGCTTTTGCATACCACGTTTTTGACGACGCGCGTAGAACGCAATCAGGACGCTTAGCAAACGTAAGACTGAAGTCACGCGCGTTTTTAGCGATGATGTGACGTGACTTCATGCATCGCGCAGAAAGCCATTTGGAATTGGAACCACAGTATTACTATGGCGTCGCTCGACAACTTCACTTGCGATTGAAACGCCCTATAAGCGCGCGTTTGAATCGATACAAATGCACGTTAAATTTGCGTTAGTATCGATACAAATGTGTAAAACCTGCTAAAGTTTGCTGATAACGGGCAGAGGACGCGCTGATCAAAAACGTGGGTGTAACCGTGGTGTGCAAAAGCCCTTAATCTGTTAATGCGTTTACTGACCTAACTGATTCACTTGTTTATTTTTTTTATAAGGTTTTCCCCGCTGTTTCGCACGCTTTATGGTAAAATCATATGCACGAATCTGCAGTTTGGAGTATCTTTATCTCATTCTGTCATCTATCTCATTCTGTCTGCCTCAGCGAGAAGTCAGTTCGGAAGCATACGCATTAATTCGGATCAGAACCATTAACTGCTAGCGTGCGATTGGACCCCCCAGTTTAGCCAGTTGCAATTCTTGCAAGGGAAATAGATGCAAAAATATGTTGACCTGTGCCTGTTAATATGATTTCACCCTTATGTCCGGAAAATGTTCCACGCGGACGTAAATATAAGGTGTATACGGACCCTTCACGAAAACGTTAACCAAGAGTGAACAGGCATGTTCTGGGCACGCTCGTTCCATCATAGACCTCATCCATCGCTTTCCATCAGGCGTGATCGCGGACAAGAGCAGGCCCATTTTCCAAAAAAAATATAAAAAAACCATGTATTCTGTAAAATTGTACATCAAACTAAGTAACTGAGCAAAAATTATTGCTGGGAAACGACTTTTTCGGCTATGAAAAATCGCGTTTACGGTAGGACCCAAAGTAACAAGTGCTGATGGATGCATTGAATATACAGAAGTTATGGCGGTATTTAAAGTTAAATTATAACAAACAAAAAGTTAGAATTTTCACCTCTAATACCTCCGTAACTAGTAGGTTCCCAGGTATGGTCCAGAACAAAAAAATTATCGCAATGACGGGAAGAACAAGTGCCTCTCGGCTTCGCTAAGGGTTTTTTATATCCATAACATCATTCCCCCCACATCTATTTCGTCTTTGGTGTTCCTGTCCCTGTCTATCTGTCAACATTTACATTCATCACAACATTTTAGCCACATGCATTTCATTTCATATTTCCTCATCGCATGACCGTCCCCGTTGTACTATATTTGTATGTTGGAAAATCCTCTGAATTTATCATATTACTATTATTGACTTTTGACTCAATATTGTGTTGATAAAACCTATTGTTCAAAAAGTTGATAAATATTTATATCAAGAATGTTATTCATGTTTTTATTAACCTATCGTTCGCGACTTTCGTGTGGAGATTCATCGTCTGCCTAGCCTTTTCCCAACTATGTTGGGGTCGGCTTCCAGTCTAACCGGATGCAGCTGAATACCCGAATTTTACATGGACTATCTGACCTCCACAACCCAGTTAGTACTAGGTAATACGATACCCCTTGGTAAGACTGGTTGTCAGACTTCTTGAGCCACTGACTACCTGAAACGACTATCAAAGATCTACAAATGACAGCCGGGACCAACGGCTTAACGTGCTTTCTGAGGCACGGAGGAAATTCGGTATTTAATGGGTGGTCACCCATCCACAGACCAACCTAGGCAAGCATGGCTTAACCTAAAGATCGATCCGAGCGGCTGTTCTTATTTAGCCACGAGCTCCTCTCACTTTCAGGTGGAGCTTGTATTTTCCCAACTATGTTAGGGTTGGCTTCCAATCTAATCAGATGTAGCTGAATACCAGTATTTAACATGGAGCGACTGTCTCTATATGACCTCTACAAGACCATGACCAACTTACTGCCATCATACCGTAATTCAATTTTATTTTTATTCACAGTAATTTAATTTTTATTATCCCATAGCTGTTTAATGCCCTTTTTTTAGGGTTCCGCACGTCAAAACGAAAAAGGAACCCTTATGGATTACTTTGTTGTCCGTCTGTCTGTTTGTCTGTCAATACCCTTTTTCTCACGAACGCATAGAGGTATCAAGTTGAAATTTATATATGAAATACTCGGGTCTATGGTCTCTTTCAGCTGTGAAAATCAAACTTGTAAGTTAACGCGATCAAAAGATATGAACGTTTATGTTGCATATTTTCGCATATTTTGCGATTTCACAAGAGAATCAAAACCTATAGGGTACTTGCCGTTGACTTAGAACCATGAAATTTGGCAAGAAGCAATGTCTTAAAGCACAAGGAAAGCAAAAAATCTGAAATCCGTAAATATGTAGTTTAATAACAAAAAAAAACTGGCCTGCATTATAAAGAGTGTACGGATCCCTCGGTGCGCGATTATAACTCGCACATGGCTGGTTTCTATAGGTCCAGAGAAGGAAACACTATCGATAGTATCGATCGGTGACTCATTACTAGATTTGTTAATAAGCTAGGTACGTACCTATTGTTGTATGATAATTGACACAGTAAATATTTTTGTGGACAATGATCTATGGTGTTTGTCACTATCACGCATAACTAAATACCTGAGACCACCTACTGATTTTAACGGACGCGCGATTTTTAACGTGACATTTTTCACCGCGCACTCTTGAATTTTTTGAACTTTAAAACTAAAATGACATAGACAGTCCCCCAACCGCTCCTTCACCACTTCCTAGTGTTCTAGCAAGGGAGAAGAAGTAGCAGAACAGACTCCCAAGAAATACATCTTCGTCGTTTCGTTAGAAGAACTTGCTCATTTGATTTTCGACTCTGCGCCGAGTGATGAGACTTCAAACTGCGGTTTTTCGCGCAAGGTAGGAGCAAAACCTTCTTGGCCTTGTCCCACACTCTACTCGAGGTCGGCGCAACACGTTTTCTTCTTCCATTCTCCCCTGTCAGACGCCACGGCATCATTTACTCCATTCTCTTTCATATCACTCCTCACACAAGCCATCCATGTCTCCCTCTCCATCCATCAACATTCATATCCAAATTGTAATTGTTTAATGTCCCATTTTGTCGCACTGTAGCTCGATCCACCTCTCCTATTGCGCGTATGCTTACGATGCTCAACGCGCTCGTGGAGACCAACCCTGGAATGGATTTGTTTGCTGATGAATGGAAGACGATAATGTTAGAATGTTTGTGGTTCTGTGAGAAGACCGAGTAAAAGGATTACTTAATTTAGTGTTAATGGCTTATGCTGTACTAAATATCTTCTCTACATATAATAAAATCGTTAAAATCCGATCCGATGTTCCGACTTGGCGCAAAAACTACTGCATAGATCCTATTCAAATTTTGCACAAATATCTGTAATAGGCTTCTTCAAATGTTAGGCTATATATTATCACGCTACTTGCTGAAGGGGATGAGCAATATTTCATTATGTCAGTATAATTCAATTGTTTATCGTTTCAGTTATGATATGCGTAACAACGTCTATTTCAAAGTATATGTCAGCGAAGTAAATAGAGAAACGGTTTCATGACCGCTTTACGTGCATCACGTCGTAAGTTCGATCCCCAGTAAAGTTATACTTTTTGTAATTGGTTGTAATTTTTTTTGATAAAGATTGTTATTGCATACACAACAAAATTTCCACGCGAACGAAGTCGCGGGCAACAGCTAGTAATAAATAAATGATCACATGTTCATACTAAGGCAGAGGACTCCCTTTCGACTTGTCTGTAAAAGGCGCTTCAACAGCTAGTATAAAAGAGCTATTTTTATTTTGACATTGAATCGCCCGTTATCAAAACACCCCGTTATCAGACATTTAAGTATTTGAATCTTATCATCTACTGTCAACCACGTGAACTACGAAAACCACCTCTATTGCTACGACATAAAGGGGTTTTTACCATTTAGAGGTTCGCTGTAGATTTTTTTATGAAAATAACAAATATATTTGACCGGGGTTTACATATTTAATCTTTAAACTGTTAAATAATATCACGATTGCAGGTATTCCCTGACAGGTATTGTAGGTACGTCATAGAACGCCCACATTCCGCCCACACACTTCGTGTCACATAACACGCCTGTAATCCCCGAAGGGTAGGCAGTGGTGTACCCTGTATAACACCCACATTACGCCAGTTACGTTGAAATCCCTCGTAATAGAGGGCGAGCCTATTGCCACCAATCGAGCATTGTTGCTGGAAAACTCAGTAACCATTTGTCCGACTCGGGAGTTGAACCTAGGACCTCATGCTCAGCAGTAGCGCTTGCGAGCATTACACCAACGAGACAAAAAGCTGCTTGACTTAGCTTCAATTTTGCCGAAACGAACTTAATTCCAGGCCCGAAGGCATCTTAGAAGCCGATTCCTGCTGGCTTCTCATCGGGAACAAGGCACTCTGCGTACGAATTCAAGAAGGATAGAGCCCGGCGTTTGCCGATCGTTAAAAGCCGTAAGAAAGCCAAGCCCATATCAGTAATTGCTTCGATTCAGCTTTGTTGTTCAACAAATATAGGCGGCGGTAACCACTTAGCATAGCGTGGATTGGACCGTTCGCCTCTTTTGTCAACTAAACAGAAAAGAACATCCAAAGTTCTTTATTAAGAGGAGCCTATAGAAACTACGCAGTGGCGAAGGTTCCATACAACTCGATTCCTACCGGCTTCCCTTTGAAAAATGGCACAATCAGTATTTTATAGACAAATAATAAAATCACATTAAAGATATGTACTTCTGCTTACTTTTACAAAAATTGACCCTTCGCTACTGGAAACTAGAACCTTGTTGGGAATAGTGTGACGGGCTTGGCTAACATACAAATACAAAAACTTTATTGCCAAAAATATTACAAAACGGTTTTACATTGACCCCAAACTAGGCAAAGCCTGTATCTTGGGGTCCAATACTGGTCGAGGATTTACCATTGGATAAAACTAAAACATATTCGGTGGCGAAAACATAAATTAAAATCTTCTCTAAACTAGAGCAGGACATGGAATTCAACAATCAAAATCAAGTTAACATAATCATACCTCAAACACTGTTTTAAGCTTTCACGGTTTACAACTAAACTTATACTTACTGTCACTTACGGGATATCTTCCGTGATTGTTCATTATTTTGAGCTCCCGTAAGTGACAGTATAAGTTTATAATCATACCTAATACAAATATATACACAAAAACAAAAATTCGTAGACATGTGACATCTGCCAACCCGCACTTGACCGCGTGGTGGATTATAGCCCATTCCCTCTCATAGAAAGGAGGCCTGTGTCCCAGCAGTGGGAACAGTATAGGTTGATTATGGTATGCTATGCTAATACAAATAAATAAATTTGAAGTCTGTTTGTAATTTCATAATAACAGCTGTTTACTGAATGCATATGAAAGTAATGTGTACGGTACTTATAACTAAAAACGCTTTACGTAATTTTTTGTCTGTCGGTCTGTCTACTGTCTGTATGTTCCGGCTAATCCCCGAAACGGCTGGACCGATTTAAACGGGACTTTTCAAGGGCTTCGTTGAGGGTCTTTTTACACCCGTTATTTAAGAACTGTCGGGCATGGAGGATGGAGGAACTTCATCCAGTTACTCATACCTCTAAAGACTCGACGTATTATGACATAAGATTCTATTTGTAGCGGTAGTGCGTTACCGTGACATAATTTAAACTACACGTGGGCGGCATGAACAAGTAGGTAGATATATACTTCTTCTTTATTCATTGTCACACCCTCATTATCACACTAATTAAAGCGTTTTTTCCCGTCTTATCGATCATTCGTATGTCGGATATGTCAGGATTTATTCCGTTAGGTTCGTACATCATTTGGGCAGAAGATGGGTTTAGTGCTATAAAAATACACTGGGTGCGATACACTGTTTATAATAATCTAACAAATTACTTGAAATTACAATTTAACACAATAACACGGTGCACAATGAATCGGGTACAGTTCCAAGACGTCTCAACTCCGCAGACATTGACTGCATGATCAGACATTGCCTGTCGCCCTCGCCTCGAGCTGAACATCAGGGCTCTGTAGAAGCACTCTGTGGTGTGGGTAGACGTGTAAGTAGGTCGCATGACGTCACCACTAGCGCACTTGCGAATCATTTTATGTCCATACTAACGACCGGATCGGATATGTATGTTTTTATTTAATTACTAGCTTTTGAGCGCGGCTTCGCTCGCGTTAATTAAAGATTTGACAATCAATTCGCGTTGTACTCTGCTTGTAATAATATGATTCAATCATGATTCGAAAGACACGTGGCGCCATCTATTATCATAAGAACGTTATTGTTGTTTTCCTCGGGAACAGTACTTCTTTCGGGATGAAAGGTACCCTATGTCCGTTTCTGTTCAATCGATTCGTCTTTAATTTAAATAATCTACGACCCCTGTACTAACCAAAGCATCCAGCACAAGGTTTTGAGTGCGTTATATTGAGTTCTACCGTGTAACGTGATTTTTCACCCCAAAAAAAAAAGTCGTTTCCCAGCAATAATTTTTGCGTAGTTACTTAGTTTGATGTACAGAATGCTTGGTTGACGGCTTCGTTAAGGGTCTGTTTACACCCTGTATAATAAACCATTTTTTTTTTATTTTCAGACCAATACATGTCGCTGTAATAACAAATGATGTGGACCTGTTAAGGCGTCAGTGCTTCGTCCTGAAGATGAGAGGATCTCACGTCGATGAACTAGCCGATGGAATTGTGAGTACCACCTTGGGATTGTATTGAGGGTCTTTGGCTAAATAATAACAGCCGCTCGGGTCAATCTTCAGGATAAGCCGTGCTTGGGTTGGGCGGTGGATGGGTGACCATCCATTACATACCAAGTTTCCTCCGTGCCTCGGAAAGCACGTTATGGCGCACGTTATGGCGTTGGTCGCGAAAGTCTGACAACCAGTCTAACCAAGAGGTATCGTAGTACCCAGTACTAACTGGGTTGTGGAGGTCAGAGAGATAGTCGCTCCATGTTAAATACTGGTATTCAGCTGCATTTGATTGGACTGGAAGTCGCCCCTAACATAGTTTGGAAAAGGCTCAGCATGTAAAATATAATATTAGTAGTTGTTAGCAGTAGCGAAGGTTCCATAGAACTCGATTCCTACCGGCTTCCCTTTGAAATATGGCACTGTCAGTATTCTATATATAAATAATATAGTCACATTAAAGATATGTACTCCAGCTTACCTCTTACAAAAATGTACACTTCGCTACTGGTTGTTACTTGTTAGTATATATAAAATGCATAGCTAAAATCGAGCAGTATCTTCGTTACGTTTCGGGGAAGAACCGGCAAGCAACTCTATGGTTACTCTTTTATTGTCTATAGTAAAAAAGTAATGGCTGTCGAGAGCTAAACGATTTGGTTATTATTATGTTTTAAAGGTCATGACTTTACCTTTACACACACTTATTTCTACATTGAAGTAAGATAAAAATAATAATCTATATGTATACTTATCGCTACGTCATATTATAAAATAAAGTCCCCCCGCCGCATCTGTCTGTCTGTACGCTATTAACTCAAAAACTACCCAACGAATTTCGATACGGTTTTCAATAATGGATGGAGTGATTCATGGGAAAGGTTTAGGTGTATGATTTATCAAGATTTTGTGTAAATTGGCTGAAATATATTACGATGAAAATCGTTGAAGATGTCGGAAAAAAATATGCCGACTGGGAGGTTCACTGGTGTGCGCCGCGTAAACCAATAGAATATAATGTTTTAGACAGGGTGCAAGGGACAGCCCTCCGCAGACAGATGGGGTGAATTCAGTATATCATACTAAGATGACTGGTACCTACAAGGAATTATTTCAGGAACGTTATGGGAATTCAATAAAGTTGATTTGTTTTATTTCCTCATACGCAATGTATCGTTACAGTGGCAAAACGCAAGTAGCGATCGGCAAGCGCGACGACGAGTTCGACGACGAGTTCGATGAACTCTATAGCTAGGCAGGAAGTGAACAGCTTCTTCTTATCGTATCGATGTTTCTTCCATATTAGACGGTTTGGGCCCAGTAGGTGGCCACGTTTATTGCAGCGGCAGAGGCGCTAATCAGGTCGAACAACTGATTTCACGCGTCGTTCGTTTGAATATTTCAACATCCATTGCTGGTTTTTTGATTTTAGTTGTATTATTCACATAAATGGAGCGCTGCGTACAGAAAATGTAATTTTACATTGAAATAAAAGAGTTTATGTTCTTGTGTGTATTGAGTTAGAGTTTATAACTGAAAAAAACTGAAAAATTATAAAAAAATATCATTTTCTTGAGAAAAAATCCGGTGGAATATGCTTCAAAATAAGGAGCTGAATGCACCCTGTCAGTTTGTGGAGGGCTGTCCCTTACACCCTGTATAATAACGAGTGACAAGAAAAATAGCCCAATTCTTGGGCAGGTTATAGGCTATGGCTAGGCTAACATTACGCTACGACACTTGGGAGCCGAGCAAACAGGGAAACGGCGGGAGAAGCCGCGGGACACAGCAATACTAAAATAAAAGGTCATTACGTCAATTCACACGCTGCACTTTGACATAACTTGTCAAAACAAAACAACGTTTCATACCATTCCGAACCTTATTCTTTAACTTGTAACGTTCTTTTTAGTGAGTTTTGTTATTTTCATACAAAATTATTATCAGAATGTCAAATATTATTAGGTACAGTTCAAAAGGTTTTGTAATGTTTTCTTATGATAAGATCATTCAACGACATCGTGGTCTAGTGGTCGCAAGTACTCCTTCTGAACCTGGAGTACTGGATTCGATTCCCAAGTCGGACAAAGTTTTATTGGGTTATTCCAGTAGGATTTTCTCAATATTAGCCCGCAGTCTGATGGCAATAGGCTCGCCCCATTTCAAATGGGACTTAAACTTAACTGGCGAAATGTGGGTGTACTATTAGGTACAGCTCTGCCTAACCCTTCGGGGATTACAGGCGTGATCATCATTTTAACAAAAGTGTAGGTACTTACCTGACTTTTTTACATACTAGTATAAACCCACGTTTTTTTTTCCACGGGGTAAGCAGAAATTCCAGGGAAATTATCTTGATATTATCAAAAAAACATCATCAATGTCCCTTTGCGTACGTGTATCCGAACGCGATTGGCGGCTTCCGCACGTATCCAAACGCGTTAAGTGTCAACTTAAAAAAAGGTCACTAAAATTGTGTTAAAGAAATGTTTTATTAACCTTTTCACCGCCACGGACTTCAATAGAAGTTCCAGATTTCCGTGCTACCAGCGCCCACGACTTCATTAGAAGCTCTTAATTTTTAACTACCTATAAAAAAAACATAAAAGTACTGTATTTAAAAGCTTTGTTTCATTTTATAATTTAATATAACACGGTCTAATACCCTGTTTTTTACTTTTCCACACAAAAGTAGCCCTTATTTGAAAATAAAAATTCAAAATCGGCAAAAACATTTATAGCTTGGCGCTGGCGAGGCATCGCGTTATGTGTACGTGGGCGGTGAAAAAGTTAACAAGAAACCTACATCCTGATTAATAAACATATTCGGAATAACCCCTTTTGTTTAATTTCAACAATTCACAATCTTTTAGTTATTGTTATTTTAAATAAAACACTGCCGACCTTTGACCTTCGCAATCAGCTGTAGTTACATAAAGAAATAAAATTATTCATTTAAAAAAAAAAATGTTATACGAATGACCAATAGATTCAATTCTATTTCCGTATTTGACGTCCATGCCTTTGAATGGCCCAATTGTAACGAATGGTTTGTTTCTGAAATAATGGGTGTAAATAGACTCTTAACATAAAAAGGCACTTGTTCTCCCCGTCTTTGCGATCATTTTTTTGATTTAGACCATACCTGGGAACCTTCTAGTTACGGAGATATTGGGGGTCAAAGTTCCAACTTTTACACAAGTTATTTTTAAATACGTGTTTTTAATGTAAGATTTTTACTTTACACACCTCCACGACCCCCGTACTATTCAATCCATCCATCAGCACATTGCTTTGAGTGCTTTCCATCGAGTCCTACCTTAAAACGTGATTTTCAATGGACACTCTTTTAAATCAGAATACTTTTACAAACCCTTGGTTACCTCATTCATGTTGAGATAGTACATTATGTGAGAACGATGTAGCAAGATGTGTAGCCACTGTTTCACGGCACGATAGTAATGAGACAGAATGACGTCACGCGGCTAACAGCTGATAGGTCAACGGCGCCTCGCGCGCGAGTTTCATGCGGCTGTTGTGCTATTGTGACAAAAGTGAATGAGTATAAAAAAAATTGTTTGGGAAAGTTGTTTGTTATCTTGAATTCAATCACGTGTTTAAATATCGGTCACTAATTACCAGTCACCCTATATACATTTTATGAGACGTATCATCATCATTTCAACCGAAAGACGTCCACTGCTGGACATAGGCCTCCCCCAATAGGGGGGGTTTTGCCATAATCGCCACGCTTGGCAGGCGGGTTGGCGATCGCAGTACGGTTGTTAGAAACCGCAGAGAACGCTGCTGCCCATTCTCTGGTAAGAGAATGAGAGTATGAGACGTATATAATATTCAAATACACCAAGTATATTATTTTAACGTAAGGAGCAATAGTTAAATTAGACTCACAATAGGCGGTCTTATCGCACAAAGCGTTATCTAACTATTTGCTAAACTAGTTTATTGTACTATTTAATTACTTCACATACTAATTGCGTGGTATTTAACACATGCCCGTAAAGATAAACGCGAAAACGGACGCAAAGGGCCGCAGTGCATTGCATTCCAATAAAAACTTATAAAGGCTGTTTTTTTTTTGTGTTTGTTACTTTTGTACCCTTAACGAAGCCGAAAGGCACTTGGTCTCCCCGTCATTGCGATCATTTTTTTGTTCTACATACCTGGGAACCGTCTAGTTACGGAGATATTGGGGGTCAAAGTTCCTACTTTTTCACAAGTTTTTTTTTTTAAAAACAAGTTTTTAATGTTATAACTTTAAATACCTCCACGACCCCCGTACTATTCAAGGCATCCATCAGCAAAATCTTTTGAGTGCGTTACATTGAGTCCTACCATAAAACGTGATTTTTCACCCCAAAAAAAAAAGCCGTTTCCCAGCCATCATTTTTGCTGGTTAAGTATAAAAACTATAACAGACATTACTTTTTTAAACTCCTTTAGGTACGATTCTGCCTCACCCGGAATAACGGTCGTGACGTAATGTGCAACATCGATAGCATTTTTTGGGTAAAAACCTAAATTGGGATTAACCATATCCTGTTCACAAAACCCAGTCTCTTTATAACTTTCGTCCACAAGAGGAAAATGTAAAAAACCTAATAATTATGTCGCTTGCATTCTCCGACATGTAAGGCAGAAATGTATAGTACGTAGGTACACCTAAGGGGCCGTCTCCACGAGCGCGAGAATCGCGGCGATATTATCCTCGTGTCACGTATTTCTATACGATAATTTTTCCGCGATTCTCGCGCTCGTGGAGACGGCCCTAAGAGGGTGTATAGAAATACGTGGCAGGACGATAATATCGCCGCGATTCTCTCGTTCGTGGAGACGTCCCCTAAGTAGTCGTGTCCAGTTGCCAGTTTTGTCATCATCTGCCTAGCCTTTACACAACTATGTTGGGGTCGACTTGTTTATCTTCGTATGGACATGTAATGAGGAGGAATGAAACGCATGTGACTAAAAGAGTGATGGACATGATTGATGGATGGAAAGGGAGAGGAAGGTCAAAGAAAAGATAGATGGATTGTGTGAAGATGGATATGAAAGAAAAAGGAGTAAATGATGACGTGACGTCTGACAGGGGAGAATGGAAGAAGAAAACGTGTTGCGCCGACCACGAGTAGACTGGGACAAGGGCAGGCAGATAATGATGATGTTGGGGTCAGACTTCCAGTCTGACTGGATGCGGCTGAATACTGTGACAGCCAAACTGACCCCCACAACTCAGTAAGTACTGGGTAATACGATACCGTAAGGCCTTGACTGCACCAAAGCGGATACGAGTGGAGTGCAGCGGACACGTGCGGGAATCTACCAATCACACTGGTTGAAATCCATATCCCGTGTCTTGTATCTCCTGTGATTGGTCGGATTTTGCACGTACATTCTCCGCTCCACTTGTCTCCGCTTTCGTGAAGTCCGCGGGCCTTAGACTAGGACTGTCAAAAATCTACAAATGTCAGCGGGGTCAACGGCTTACCGTGCTTTCCGAGGCACGGAGGAAACTCGTTATGTAATGGATGGTCACCCTTCCACGGGCCGACGTTGGCAAGCGCGGCTTTACCTAGAAAATCGAGCTATACGGCAGTTATTATTTAACCACCTCACTCACTTACCTTTCTGCTGTCTCACTCCCACTCGTAAATTTGGTGTCTTCGTCTTGTCTTATCTGCTTGCTCAAACAAAGAACGGGGTACCTGCGAATATCGGCCCCTGCGGCTGTCATTATTTAGCCACGAACTCCTCATTATTATACCTGGACATTTTTCCTTATTTCGTATGAATGTTGCAGGAGGCAAACGTTTATTTATATACCTAGTTATGTATAACTTAGAACCATAAACTCAGGGAAAGTCCCCGTTCAGTGACTAAGTTGTCATTCGATACATACTTTGTGAATGTTATACATATTTGGCTAATCAGTAAACTTTATAAAATGGTACCTAAATTCCAAGGAAAATGTTGTTTTGAGAAAGTAGGTCTTCGGTCTGTTAAGTCATCATCTTCTGGCTGCCTTTTCCCAACTATCTTGGGGTCGGCTTCCAGTCTAACCGGATGCAGCTGAAAACAAGTGTTTTACATGGAGTGACTGCCTATCTGACCTCCACAACCCAGTTAGTGCTGGGTGATACGATACTCCTTGCTAGGACTGTCTGCTACTATGGGTGTTAAAAGACAATTCACGAAGACGAAAGGCTTGCTTGACTTCTCCCTGTCATTGCGATATTTTTTTTTTGTTTTGTGCCATATCTGGGAACCTTCTAGTCGTTTTCCAGCACTATTTTTGCGTAGAGTTACTTAATTTGAAGCACAGAATTCTTGGGTGACGGCTGACGGCTTCGTGAATTGTCCGTTTTCACCTTGTATTTTCATCCTTAACGGCTGAACGAATTTCGATAGAAGTAGTCACACTAGTAGCCCATGGACCTGTGTTAGAACATAGGATACTTTTTATCCCAAGAATGTGGTTCGTGGGTTAATTTTTACCTCAAATGGCGAAATCGCGGGCGGAAGTTAGTAGTTGATCAAAAGAATTTGACCATTAAGAAATATTCCAACAGTTAATTTATCGTAATTAGATAACTATTCATTTCCTTTCATGTCGCCGGTTTGCCTAAACGAGAGTTTAATAGCATAGTTAAATATATCATTAACCAGATGACAATATAACGATAGGAATTCTTTTGAGGAAATCGCACTTAAACTTCAAATGAAGTAACTATTATTGTACCTTATATAAGGTCTATCTTTTCATACACGAAATATTTTAAGAGTAACTTCTGTAAGTCGCCATAACAAAGAAAAAAAAAATTATCTGAGTGTATTTTTTTTACGAAATTATTATAATTCTAAATTTTTTTGAGACTACGGTAAATACGACGTAGTAAACCAGCGTAATAGATGTTCAAAAATAAGGAGCTAGTATTTATTTTGTGGGTCAAGTAATTTTAATTTTTTTATTTTTCATAAAAATATACTCAGAAAAAAATTATCCCTTGAAATGGCTTCGTTATAGCCGTTAGATGATTCCCTGAAAATATTTCGTGTATGAATAGTTAGACCTTATATGTATTACTTAGTTTCGTTTGTAATTTCGTAGAAATAGATGATTGGGTTTCTATGTAAAGCTGTACAAATACTTAGTAAATTGTAGTAACATTTCCGGGAGCGACGTTTTCCTCACACGTGTCAAAGGGGGTGACCCGATTTAGGATGACGTCACATTTACTCGCACTGTTCAGCATGTTCTTGCATCTTTTTCCCTTTCGGTCACTTAGAATTGCTACTCACTGAAGTGAGATTGCCTCTGGGACCACTAGGTAGTAAGCACGATTGCTGAGCATGAGGTCCTGGGTTCGATATCCGGATCAAACACACAGACAGACAAAAATAAAAGATATTTTTTTTTTTTTGCTATAAATACCGTAAGTTATACTTTCATATGCATTAAGCAAAAACCTGTTATTTAAATTACAAACAGACTTCAATTTTATTTATTTGTATAGAAAAACAAGTTGGCAATGTTAGTACCGATTTTAGGCACGCGCCAAAAGATTCTTCTACAACTATAGCTGTGAACGGTCGATTTGACGTTATCTTACTGTAACAACTCCGGACATACCAAAAAATTTTGCTTTCCGTTACCAACACGTCACAATTTTAAGTAGAACTGGCTCAGTATACGCCATACACGTAAATATTAATTTATTCGTTTGAATCGTACGAATATGGGTCATCACGGCCTAAAGTAACCTCGAACTTGATATATTCTTTGAAAACAGCTGAGTCGATTTTAAAAGAACTTTGATGACACGGCATGACATATAAATGACTCAGATTGTGCAAAACATTGATACCGGATCTTTAGGCTACGTCATACTTATACAGGATGTACAATACAATGCAGGGTGTAACAAAATAAACGCAAGACCTCTCGTGTGGTGTCTCAGACCAAGAAACTGAACAACTTTTGTTCTATGACTTTTGGATATTCATTCCTTTTTTTAGTTTACCATACATGTTGATCAGCTGATTGAGTCAGTTCTTAAACAGCGTCCATTTATTTTTTTTGCGAATTTCCAGAACTCTTAAAACAAATGTTGCTCAGTTTCGTGGTCTGAGAGACCACACGGGAGGTCTTGCGTATATTATGTTGCACCTTGTATAAGCTCACGCCTTTTCCAAGTGGCAGTTGGCAAAAACTTTACATATACAACAACAACTCGGCTAATGTGAAGCGATGACGCGGCCTAGCCTAGATTCCTAGCTATGACGTAACATTGTCTACGATACTTTTTAGACTGCTTGTTTACATAAAGGGTGTAAATAGACCCTTAACATAGCCGAAAGGCACTTGTTCTCCCCGATTTTGCGATAATTTTTTTGTTCTAGACCATACCTGGGAACCTTCTAGTTACGGAGATATTGGGGGTCAAAGTTCCAACTTTTTCACAAGTTTTTTTTTAAATACATGTTTTTAATGTAAGATTTTTACTTTACACACCTCCACGACCCCCGTACTATTCAATCCATCCATCAGCACAATGCTTTGAGTGCTTTCCATCGAGCCCTACCGTAAAACGTGATTTTTCACCCCAAAAAAAAAAGTCGATTCCCAGCAAAAATTTTTGCGTAAAGTTACTTAGTTTGATGTACAGAATGCTTGGTTGACGGCTATGTGAAGGGTCTGTTTACACCCTGTATAGTTAGGAAAAGGTAGGGCAAATGATGTCATCTCCCTAGCCTTTTTTTTTGTTGGGATCGACTTCCAATCTGGCTGAATTAAGCTAAATACCAGTATTTTACATGGAGCGACGGCCTATGCGACTTCTACAACTCAGTTACTTGGTGGACACCCATTACCCATTGATATGACTGATTGTTAGATTTTATAGTTTCTCTCTACTCGTAACGACTGTCAAAGACCAACAACTGCTTGCCGGGATCGTGTCACGTAGAAATCTCGGTATGATATGTATAGGCACGTATCTACGGTCAAACCGCGGCGAGCGTAGCTTAACCTTGACGGTTAAGGCTTTTGTTACTCAGCCACTAGCCCAGTATATGTATAATAAAAAACGCAACTAATATTTAAGTTGTAAAAAACACGCTGTATAGAGATACGAGAAATAAAATGACGTCACATGTTATTTCTCGTATTATTCTCAGCAAAACCTTTCATTTGATACTCATATCATGGGAATGCGTAAAAATAACTAATCCGCTATCTTTGAGAGTCCGCCATATTGGATTTAGAATGACGTCACTTAGCTTACCATGCATTGTCATCCAAACTAAACATGTATGCACCGTTTCAGCTCAATCGGTGAACGCGGAGTTTTGCTACCTAATTTATTTCGACCTTGTACAAATAAATGGTGAGAGGAAAGTTTGAGTATGAATGTGGATGGGTATAAGAGTAGAGGAAGACCAAAGAAACGATGGATGGACTGTGTGAAGGATGATATGGCTAGAAAGGAGGTGTCTGATGAGATGACGAGGAATAGAGAAGTATAGAGGAAGAAGACATGCTGTGCCGACCCCAAACGAATTGGGATAAGGGCAAGAGAATGATGATTAATTAAATTATTTTTCTTATCCAGACACCTCTTCGCATGTCCCTTTTCCAAAAGAACACCCTGATATTGTCCACCCTGCTGCACTTCGGCGCTGATCCCCTGGATTCTGATACTGAAGATAGGACCCCCTTCCACGTCGCTGCAGAGATGTCCACTGATCATCTCCAGATCTTGATCAATCATTGTCAACAGAATGCTAAGTAAGTCTCTTCCTTGATTCTTGTAGGCCTCGTTGATCTAGTGGTCGCAGGCGCGAATGCTGAGCATGAGGTCCTGGGTTCGATTCCCAGGTTGGGTAAAGTGTTTTTGGTTCTTTCCATACTTTGTGCCCGGTTGATGGCAATAGGCTCGCCCCCTATTACGTGGGACTTAAAAACATAACTGGCGAATTATGGGCGTACAGTGAGTTATAACAATTAGCTGACCCACATTTGCATAAATGGTTGAGATTTTTTGGAATACGCATCGATAGAATTTGATAATTCTTTTATATTTAATTTATTTGGGCAAAGTAATTTTTTTTTTTTTTTTTTTTTGTGATTTTTAGAAAAATTCTCCACGAGGCCGACGACGAAAAATTATGGAAACCAAAGTACGAATGTATGAGCGATGTGGAATTGGCGCCGATATTACTGCACCATATCAATAAGTTGTATGATAGCCAAGGTAAAAACAGCAGCCTAATAATCCTTACTAATATAATACATGCGAAAGTAAGTTTGTTTGTTACCTTTTCCACCATTGAACTGATCATCCTGAAATTTTCCTAACACAATGTGTAACATAATAAACGCAAGACCTCCCGTGTGGTCTCTCGCACCATGAAACTAAACATCTTTTGTTCTACGAGTTCCTGAAATTCGCAAAAAAAAAAATACTTTCTATAGGAATTGACGCAATCAGCTGATCCACATGTATGGTAAAACTAAAAAAAAAGTTATGAATTTCCAAAAGTCATATAACAAAAGTTGTTCAGTTTCATGGTCTGAGACACCACACGAGGGCTCTTGCGTTTATTATGTTACACGTTGTATATACGTTGTCAGGTGTACAGAAACGGACATAGGGTACCTTTCATCCCGAAAAAAAATACTGTTCCCGAGGAGAACAAACTCAAACTCAAACTCAAAACTCTTTATTGCATTCATGTGTACATTTAGTTGTTACATATAAGTAAGTAAGTTCCAACATGAAACCCGGTTAGGGCACGGCAACATAATAGATTGGACAAAACAAGCATCCAGTGAGTAGGTATACTGGATTGCAAGTTTGTTAAACAAACATAACTATTTTCGACAATATTACTAGTGTAGTACAACAATAACGTTCTTATGATAATAGATGGCGCCACGCGGAATCATGGTTGAATTATATTATTACAAGCAGAGTACAACCCGAATTGATTGTCAAATTCTAAATTAACGCGAGCGAAGCCACGGGCAAAAGCTAGTTAATAATTAAAGTTGACTGGTGCGATTCACTTAGCCCGTAGTGTGTTCGAATGATTTTGATCGAATTCGGACACATGATGCTCTTATTACACTGATCATCGCAATGGAATACGAGCCAACGACTACCAAGTAGTTTCAATGTACTCGAGTACCTACGTTCGGCTACTGAAAGGAAAATTGGCGTCGGGTATCCGAGGTCTGGTACCCGAGAGGATGAAGCCGGACGAGATTAAAAGCAGAAAAATACATTTATTTTAAACAATTTTTACCGTAAAACAATACAATTTATCTCTCGTTTAGAATCCCACGAAAGTTTATTTTCCTATAAATTTATAAATTAGCGGTTCTTGTTATTTTCCGGTGATATATACATCTTTTTGAAGCTGACTGTGTATCTTCGATTTCAGGCTACACCCCTCTGATGTTGGCCAGTAAATTGGGCATGTACAACAACGTGATGGCTCTAGTGGAAAGCTGCAGGGCGACCGTCAACCTGCCCATGACCAACAGTGGGAACACCGCGCTGTACCTCGCTGTGGGCGCCGCTTGTATGGATGCTGCTGGTAAGTGCATCATTAGCTCCATGGCTGCTAACCCTTTCCAAACTACATACACGGTGTAAAGGGACCCTTCACGAAGCCGGCAGCCAAGTATTCTGTACATCAAATCAAATGCGTAAAAATTGCTGTCCCATACATTTGCGTCGAGTAGGAATTGAAATTTTGTATGGAACAGCTGATAAATTTTTCGCATTTACGATATTGGACCCAAGGAGAAAGTTGTTCAGTTTGATGGTCTGCAGCATATCCTTTCATATGACTATACCCTTTCTGTTACACCCTGTATACATTACTTATTTAAAAAAAACGTTTATGTAATTTTTTGTCTGTCGGTCTGTCTGTTTGTCCCGAGTAATCCCTGAAATGGCTGGACCGATTTTGACGGGACTTTTACTGGCAGATAGCTGACGTTATAAGGAGTTTACTTTTATTTTAGAATAAGGATTAGGGTTCCATGCAAAAAAATGAAAATCCTTGAAATTGTTAACAAAATCAGATTCAAATACGGAACTAATATTTTTATAATAATTTCACGCGAACGAAGGTCGCGGGGCAAAGCTAGTATCAAATAATAAAAAACCTTTTTTGTTTCAGAACGAGGTAACAAAGCGAAAATCGTGGATCACTTCAGTAAAACAATCGAAATTCTAGTAGAAAATGGCGCCGACCCCGGCGTTGACAATTTTGCTGGCTCCAGTGTCAATGACCTTTTGACAGAATTCAACATCGCCGAACTGTCAATGCTAATAGCGAACAAACTAACTTCTATTAAATATTTCGATGGACATTTACCTTCCGACTACAAAGGAGGCGATTTTATGCTTGTGAAAGACGAACAAGGACAGGTCAATTTGAAAGATATGAAGCAAGAAAAGGGGAGAAAATATTCTTCTAATGGAACCCCAAAAAATCCATCCATTAAAGACTCTGGGTTAAAAACTCCGCCCACGAAAACAAGTAGTACGAAATCGACTGTTACTAACACGAAAAGCTCTCCTATTATTATAGAAAATGTTGAGTATAAGCCGCCGACAAAACCTGATATCATAACTTTGCCCGGTAATTTCCAAAAACGGCCGGGCATGGCCAATCTGACCAAAGTTGACGATAGTTCAAAACAAGATATTGCGAACGATGCTCAAAGTGTCACGCCAATGGTAAAGAATTTCAAATTAAACAAACCTATTATATTAAAATCTGGAGTACAAAATAATAAAAGGAAATTAGACATGGTCGTTGATTCGACTAAAATCAAAATACCCAACAAAAATGACTAACGTCAGTTGGGGAATTCAAAAAGTGACAGCTGTCATTTTTGACACATGGAAGTGAAATACAACAGAAAGGGAGAGGAGAACGATTTCTTGGGTTTTTTTTACAAGATGAAAGAAGTCACTGGATTTACAATGAGGAGTAGCAACATCAAAAAGCATCTGCCTGCCTGTTCCCAACTATGTCGGGGTCCGCTTCCAGTCTTACCGGATGCAGATGAAGACCAGTATGTTACATGGATCGACTGTCTATCTGACGTCTACGTCACCGTTACGGGGTAACTATCCCCTTGGTTCTCACATAATTAATACTTGTGGGCATTTGTTAGTGCAGTAGTTGGTGCAGCGGCTCCATAACAACCTCGCCTGCGGCTTGGTTGTGAATTCCGCCTCGATTGCAATAACAAAGTTTCCCCACTTGTATCAAAATGCACTATTTCTTTCTTTTCAAGTGTGTTTTCAGCATAAATCATCAATATTCTTACTGAAACTTGCAAAAAATAACATGAATTTACAGGTCATGAAATAGTTCCTATGTAAAACGTTTTTACCGTGTTTGAGTTTCATGTTTACAGAAATATACTTAGGTTGTGAAAATAAGATGAAATAAAACCAATCGGTGCCTTGGTCCAACTTGAGACACTGACATTTTCACATACAGGATGTATCTAAGACAACCAAATTGATCTTCAAATGTATTTCTAACTGGCTGATTGAATCCTTATTTTTAACCGACTTCTATAAAAGGAGAAATTTATGTATTCCACCATCATCTTTTATTTTTTCATAAAATGTTCACCGATTACTCCATTTTTACATTTGGTAGAGGAAGTCCGCGCGTTGGCCCGCATAAATTTTATTAAATTTTCTTTAGTGTATGAGTTAGCTCCTTTATTTTTCTTCCTGGCCTATTTTGATGACATGATGATCCCTTAATCCCTTCTAGTTACACTGCAAAATTGTTGTTTTATGAAAAAAAATTGTGCACTACAACTAAAAAGGGTAAAATAAAAAGAAAATGCAAAAGAAACGACTTCGAAAAAAACAGTAAAAAGTCTACAATAATTCGGAAGTCGGTGGCAAAAAAGTCAATGAAACAAAAAAAGGCTCCGACTTCCGAAAGTAAAGTTTTTTTTACCCGACTGCGGCGAAGCCCAAAAGGAGGGTTATTTACAACGTTAAGTCTGTCCCACTGATGGGCAAAAGCCTACCCTAATTTCTTTGAAATAAGTATTTATGCCTAACCATCGTTCATGGATTTAAAATGTAATAAATTATCGTTTATGTCTCTTATTTTTTTTTTCTCAGCTTGGTTGGTTCAAGGTACATCTTGTATAAAGGTTCTATAATAAAATCATATTAAAATAAAAACTTATGAAATAATGAATAATTAATAATTGCGCGAATTGACTGGAGAAATAACAAAACGGGTATTATTGAGAAAATTAGGATAATTTTGTGTTTGTAATAATTATTAGTGTGTAAAAGGTATTTTGAACTAAATTATTAATTAATGTGGTTTTTCTGATTGACTTAAGGAACTCTTTTTATTTTAACCTTTTGACTGCCACCCCAAGCCACAATTTCACCTACCATTTTGTCACACATTTGTGTCGTTTGGCGTGCAGGGCACGCGCTTGTTTGTCACATATATGTGACAATGGCGTTAAAAAGGTTAAAATCTGTAATGCATGTCACTAAACTAAGCTTCATTAAACTGAATGCCTAATATGATTGCATTATTTGGAAATTCAAATCGGCTCGGCGTCGGGAGCTTTTATTTAGGCATGCGTTTAAGTGTCGCCTAGTCTTAGTGAAAACGGAGATAAATGTTAAGAATTCGCTATCATTTTATAGATTAGCAAATTCGTAGATTAATGAAACACTAATGTATAATTATTAAAAAATTAACTTAGCTAAAATAATTATTAGTTTTTTTTTGTTTCAATTATTTTGAAATTAATGACTGACATTTTTTGAACTAAATTTTAAATTGTATCGCTACATTTACTACATATACTTATTAATTTCTATTTAATACATGGAGTATTTAGGTTATTCATATAATACACTTTCACCAATTTTTTTTCACTTTCCATGAATTATATTATGTATGAGGTGGAAGCCGGAAGGGACACCGATGCGAAAACGGTTACCAAGTATTCAGTACTTACATAATTCTGAACCGAAAGCGGTTCCCATACAATTTTCAAGAAACACTGTTTTAAGCTTTCATGGTTTAAAACTAAACTTATACTGTCACTTACGGGATATCTTCCATGATTATTCATTATTTTGAGCTCCCGATATTTCGACGCTGTTGCAAGCGCCATGAACGCGGGATGACTGGAGAATGCGGGTGGATGGAAAATAAATTGTTAGGTGCACACAAATCTATCTATCCACTTTCTTAGTCTTTTGGGAACTCGACACTAAGCGAGCGAGCTATAATGGGAGCTCAAAATAATTAATAATCACGGAAGATATCCCGTAAGTGATAGTATTAGGTTGGAATGTACTGCTTTATGTGTTGCAGTGTGTACTATGACCCCTTAGAGGTTTCAAGTATTTCAATAACACTTTGTAGAATATTTGTTTATGCCTAGTTTAGCTACATATTGTGTTTGTTTTAACATTGAGTGATATTTTTTTTTGTTTGATTATATCTGTAAAATGCTTGGACAACTTTAGAAATATGAATTTATTATGTACATCTTGAATAAAGTCAAAATTGTAATAATATTTATTTTTTATGTAATTCACTACAGTTAGTAAAAATTATTTAAAATATTTAAAATGATTTTTTTGTTTGGCTATATCTGTGTAATCGTTGGACAACTTTAGATATATGAATTTATTATGTACATCTTGAATTAAATCAAAATTATAATAATATTTATTTATAATTCACTGCAGTTAGTAAAAAAAAAAAAATTAAAATATATATTTAAACATTTACTACTATATTTAGTCAATATTTATTTTAAGAATTTGGGTATAATCAGTCGAACATTTTTATTCAATACTAGATACTTCATAATTTTATTCTACAATATTTAATACAGCATGTATTAAAATTGTGTGGCTCTATTTAAGGATGTGGTATACAAAAAACAGGTGTCCCATACATTTGGGCCAAGTAGGTATTGCTATTTTGTATGCGACAACTGAATATTTTTTCATGATTACGGTGATTGTCCCATGGAGGAAGATGTTCAGTTTGATGATGTATACCACATCCTTAAATATTACCACATGCTTCTTTATCTTTCTTTTTTTTCTTTCTTTGTTGTATAACCGGGTAAAGACGAAGTGCAGTTAATACCCAGTTTAAGAGGGAACAGGGCCGGCAAAGAATTTGAGAAATAGGTATTTGTAGAAACCATTGCCGTCGCGCTGCGTCAAGCCTGCCCCCGTAGAGTACGATAGGGACAGCTGCAACTCAAACCATATCACAAAAATTTTGATGAGATTGATGTTTCGTATTCCCCTTTTTTCTCCTCGAAAAATGAGCCGATTCAATTATTTTGACATTATAATTTTAAGAAAGAGTATGTCTAGGTTCCTATCAATTTCTTTAATGTTAAAAACTTTTAGAATTTGTCTGGTAATTCTCTAATCACGGGGGCATTTTTTGTTATTTTTGGAGTGTCATGTTTTCTTTTCTTATTTCTTAGATGCTGAAAAAAAGGAAATCATGCGTGTCTACAGTAGACCTTGATTTTATGAAAAAAAAAGATTGCTCTTGTATTGCATTAATTTGTATGGAGAATCGCAGCTCCTGTCCCCTCTTAACTTTAGAAGGCCAATGTTGATTATTGCCGGATATTGCTTACACAGTTTTATGTTGATTTAATTATAAGTTATGTATTGTTTTTGTATACCCATTACTTAATGAATAAGTTTCATTTTTATTTTATTTTGTGTAAACTGTAGTAGTTTGGTAGGTATTTAGTTTTTGAGAATAAATAAGTATGTTATTTTATGCAGCTATGTTATTATAATATACTTAGAACACATAATTTACGCTTTTTTTTTTTTTTTTTTTATCGTGGTTAAATCATCAAATGAGTCCTCCCACCCAGGGCAGAGTGGGAGGAACTGTCAGACTTGTACTGACTAAAATCCACGGTGTCCTTCAATAGCCCTTTATGATCCAGGGTCACGGTAATTCTATAAGTCCCGCGACCCCGGCAGGCTTTGGCCCTCTAGAGGGGGGCCCCGTCATAATGCTGACACTCTTTGAGGCGCGCGTGGGACACAACGCGCCGTCGACCCGGGCATGGTCCATGGTCGGACAGCGAGTCGCCCATTACTCGCCGCCCGCAAGCCCGCGCCTACGGTGGTCGGAGATCGTCTGCCGACGTCCGGCGCCGTGGGCGTCTACCACTGCGGCTGGGGTGGAGGGAGGACGCTGTCCTCTCCCTCACGCGGCCCGCCTCCTCCTTCGCGAGCATGACTGCTTCGCAGAAGGAGGCGACCGCTTCCCACTCCGTCTCGCCCGCAGCATGGCCTCGACCAATGCCGGGCGCGAGAGGTCTCCGCCTATCGCCGCCGTGAGGACACGGTGGTGCTCTGCCCAAGCGGGGCAGTCCTGCACCGTATGCTCCACCGTGTCCTCCGGGCGGTCCTCGCAGTGGTGACACCCAGGCGTTTCCTCCTTCCCCATCAGACACAGGTACCTCCCGAAGCTTCCGTGTCCGGTGAGGACCTGTGTCATGCGGTAGGTCAGGACGCCGTGACGCCTATCCAGCCACTCCTCAAAGAGGGGTCTCACCGCAGCGATTGCGGCGTACCCGGACCTCGGTTGCGACAGTCGTTCCCTCCATACTGCCCTGAGATCGCGCCGGAGCTCTTCCCGGTGCGCCTCGACTTGTCGAGGCAGCAGGGATTCGCCCCGGCGCTGCGCCTCCACGCGCCACTCATAGACGCGCTGGAGGGCAGTCGCCTCCAGATCCCAGGGCAGCGATCCGGCAAGGAGGTTGGCCGATTCGCCGGCGATCGTGCGGTATCCTCGGATCATCCGGATAGCCATGACCCTCTGGCATGCGACCAGCTTCAGTGGTCGCGTCCGAATGCTCAGGGCCCACACGGGGGCCCCATAGAGGGCCATGGACCGCACGACACCGGCGTACAGCCTCCGGCAGGAGGCGTTTGGCCCGCTGAAATTGGGCAGGAGTCGCCTGAGGGCGGCTGCTGCCCGGTTCAGCTTTGGGGCCAAACGCAGGAAATGCTCCTTGAAGTTCCACCGGCTGTCGAGGACGAGTCCCAGGTACTTCATCGTCCTCCCGACGCCGATGCGAACCCCTCCCACTGTTATGTGGGACTCAGACCGTGGCGCGTTCAGACGGCCATGAAAACACATGGCCTCTGTTTTGTGCAGCGCCACTTCGAGTCCCAACTGCCGGATCCTTCCAACGACTGTCGCAACCGCTTGCGTCGCCAGGTCGGCCACCGCCTGGTGCGACTCTCCCTCCGCCAACATAATTTACGCTTTTATTTTATTTTAACTCAAATTCAAAGCATTTATTTAAAAAAGTCCATTACAGGCCCTTTTGAACTGTCAAATAAACAAAAGGATGAAGTTAGTCCCAGTCACAAAGCATAATAACTTGTGAATGTACTGTAGTTGTCCATTCCATAGCGTAGATCACTATGGAGACGAATGGGCAAGAAACTCCTTGGACACTCTTTTAAATGAAAATATTTTTACAAGATCTTGGTTACATCAAAAATAAAAATACAGGTATTCAGCTGCATCCGGTTAGACTGGAAGCCGATTCCAACATAGTTGGGAAAAGGCTAGGCAGATGATGATGATGGTTACATCAACTCCTATTTACAACCGGCGAGTGTATGACCAGATGTATGAACATACACGAGGCGCAAGGAGTAGTATGTAAGGATCGTAGCAGGTGACGTCATGTAGTTTCTGCCTATGCTCATGGTGAAAAGGTGTGAGTTGATATAAGGTTTTTTTTTTATATCCCTTATGTCTAAATAATCAACTGGCATATAAATTATTTTGCAATTATAATTATTTTTTGTTTTCATACAAAATAATTCGACAAAGTCACGATTATTATTAATGTAAAACACTTACGTGAAATAGTGACAACGTCGCATTTTCTTAGCTTTAAATATGGATGATTGGTTTCGGTTAGTCCCGCTATGGTATGGTCCCGGTATGGCACCCTCTTAAAATACCTATCAAAAAGTCCCGCTATGGTACCCTTCAGTTTTTGGTACTGTTGTAAAGAAAAGTTATACAATGCGTTAAGAAAAAAATAGTATTAATAAAAAATATCTTTTCTTAACTATTATAGTTAAGCAAGATAATATTTATTAATACTATTTTTTAAACAAATCACGCTCGGTAATTGTCGTTTCACTTCAGGTAGTTACCTGACCAACCGGTTTTTTCGTAAAACAATAGAGACGAGCCCTTCCTCGAATTCGTATCTAGCTCTTCCCTTTTGTTTTTATGAAAATAGAGAGAGACAGTATTATTCCGGGTTTAGTTTGCTATTTGCAGCTGTACTTTTGCGATATGAGTAATTAGGATAGCTTGTTAGTTTATCTATTGCAATGTCTGGGTCAAGTAGTTCACGTGGTGTAAATTTAATAATTATTGACAGTCGACGCGGTGGAAAAACTTTATTACGTGCCGGACATAAATATATTAAACGCAGAGAAAATAAAAATTCAAGTACTTGGCATTGTGTAAATAGGAGAAATAGTATTAAATGTAGTGAATATATAACTATTGAGAATACCAATAATACAATAATTAAAGATTATAAACACAGTGATCAGTGCGTGCCACATTTTGAAGACAATGAAGTTCAAATGGCTATAAGTGAGTGCAAAAAAGAAGTAAATTCAAATTACGGATCAGTACAGAAAATTTTCGAAAAACACATGGGTAACTTAAAAGACAAAGGGTTACACCTTACAGGAAATGTTCCTGACTATAAAAAATTAAAAACAGTATTATACAGACACCGAAATAAGTCGTTGAACGTACCAAAAACACAATTTAAGAATGTGGAAGAAATTATAATACCAGAAGAATTTAATAAGTATGTATTGGCTGATTATTGTAATGAAGACTGTAATCGAATAATTATATTTTCCTCGACAGAAGTAAAGGAACATATAAAATGTGTAACGCATTACTTTGGTGATGGCACTTTCGACGGCTGCCCAAACCCATTCGAACAAGTTTATGTCATTCATGGAGACATGGGAAGCACTGAGTTATCCACGAATGTAGCACCATTATTTTATATTCTGTTAAAAAACAAAGAAGGGAAAACTTATGAAAAAGTTTTCGAATTGATTAAACAAACTTTGCCTGAATGGCGTCCATCGAAATTTACCTTCGATTATGAAATAGGAGTAATAAATGCAGCAGCGAAGATTTTTCCTGATATCAAAATAAATAGATGTAACGTACATTTTCAAAAGAACGTTATCAAAAAAGCGAAATCTTTAAATCTCATGGAACACGAAGAGTCCTCGAACCATGTTAAGCAATGCATAGGCTTGGCGTTTTTGCCAAAACAAGATATTGAAGACGGCTGGCTGCATTTAATGGAAAATAGGTATAATATCTTCAAGGTTCTGGACTGGAGAGGGCTAGGCATCAACGTCAATGGCGAGTACATCTCTCACCTTCGGTTTGCCGACGATATAGTGGTCATGGCTGAGACCATGGAGGACCTCAGTACAATGCTCGATGACCTCAGTAGAGCTTCCGAAAGAGTGGGTCTTAAAATGAACATGGACAAAACCAAAGTCATGTTGAATGCCCATGTAACACCCACTCCTATCAAGATCGGAGACTCTACACTCGAAGTTGTAGACGATTATGTCTACCTGGGACAAACGGTCCAGTTAGGTAGGTCTAACTTCGAGAAAGAGGTCAATCGTCGAATCCGACTCGGCTGGGCAGCGTTCGGGAAGTTGCGTGGTATCTTCTCGTCCAACTTACCGCAGTGTCTCAAGACGAAAGTCTATGACCAGTGTGTGTTGCCAGTGATTACATACGGGACCGAAACGTGGTCGCTCACAATGGGCCTCATCAGAAGGCTGAAAGTCACCCAAAGGGCAATGGAGAGGGCTATGTTCGGAGTTTCCTTGCGTGATCAAATCAGAAATGAGGAGATCCACAAGAGAACCAGAGTTACCGACGTAGCCCGAAGAATAGCCAAACTTAAGTGGCAGTGGGCAGGGCACATTGCTCGCAGAACGGATGGCCGATGGGGCCGAAAAGTTCTGGAGTGGCGACCGCGAACCGGAAGACGCTGCGTTGGAAGGCCTCCCACTAGGTGGACCGATGACCTCGTAAAGGTTGCAGGGATCCGCTGGATGCGAGACGCACGGGACCGGTCAATGTGGCGACACTTGGGGGAGGCCTATGTCCAGCAGTGGACGTCTTTCGGCTGAAATGATGATGATGATGATGAGGTATAATATCTTGGTTACTTTCCAAAATGATGTTTGAGTACTTAACTCTAATTATATGGCAAAAAAGTAAAGAACAACAATATCAGTAAGGACCTGTTAATTTCATTGCTTTACAAGTACGAACGTTTAATAAGTATTTTTTTCAGTTTCGACGATGAAGCTATGACCAAATTCAATGACTATTTTGTCACTCAGTGGCTTGAATATCCAGACCTCATTTGGTGTTGCCATAATGAACGCCATAGAACAACTAACTTGGCGGAATCATGGAATGGCAGATTCAACAAAATTATTGGAAAAAATCCCAGTTTATTATTGTTTCTGCAAACAATTGGCAACGACACATGTCACTTTGATATAAAACAAGCCAAGTAAGTTGTATTTTTTAGACAATATTTTTAAGCAGATATAATATTTTTAAAAGCAGATATATATTTTTTTACATAATACGAGTACATAGAAGAATTTGAAAATGGATTTGATTTTATTTATTTTGGTAGATATTATTGGTTGTCGCCTTCTATTACAGACGGTTACTGAAAAAAATATAGCTTAACTTAAATAACTGATGATTTTTGTTATAGCTTTCGACTAAAAAGATCACCTATAAATTCAAGAAAAAGAACAAGTATAGAAATCGACCGCCAGATTCAAAAGCTAACAAAAAGTTACGAAAATAAAGCTATCTCCATTGGTGATTTTCTGATTAACATATCAAAGTCAATATTTCGATCAGAACATTTAAAAAAATAGTTTATTTTAATTTTGTTTTTAGCCTATTAAAATGTTTAATACTTTTTCTCGATGTTGATTATTTTTTGTAGTTTATGTTTACAATTTGCGCCTTTTTCTCCATGTTGATTATTTGTAATTAATATATTTGTCTAGTTGGTTGTTGATTATTTTTGTAGTTTATATAAATTTACAATTACTGCCTTTTCTCAATGTTGATTATTTGTAACTAATATTTATGTCTGGATGTTGTTTTTATTTGTAGTTTATAATATTTACAGTAATACTTTTCTGAGATGTGGATTTTTTATATTTTTTTTATTGTTGATTATTGGTAAGTAATTAATATTGTTGATTATTTTAAAAATTACATTGCAATTAATATTTCGTTTTACTGTTTGATATTTTTTTATAAATATTTTGAATTAATAAAAGACTGATTTAATATCGCAAACAGACGTTTTATTGATACACTC
The DNA here is from genome assembly GCA_963082995.1 of Noctua comes. Classification (NCBI taxonomy): domain Eukaryota; kingdom Metazoa; phylum Arthropoda; class Insecta; order Lepidoptera; family Noctuidae; genus Noctua; species Noctua comes. The sequence continues at coordinate 9,153,343 of OY720295.1, read as the reverse complement.
CTAAAAATATTTATTTATAGATACACTTTTCTTTTCAGTTGTACCTTCTATTGTCTAACGTAGATCTAAAAGATGGGTACCATAGCGGGACTTTTTGATAGGTATTTTAAGAGGGTGCCATACCGGGACCATACCATAGCGGGACTAACCCATTGGTTTGAATGAAAATTAATTACTCGTATTTATCAATGAAACTACCTACACACATTGAGATGATTGATGATATCTTCGAAACTATGTATTTTTGGACCACATAATTATAGAATACTAGCTGTTGCCCGCGGTGACCAATTTAACCTTTTGAACGCCATTGTCATATATACGTGACAAACAAGCACGGCCTCCTTACTACAGCGCCTGCATGGTAGTGACGAGGACATTTTGATGATGATTGCTGCCAGACCGAGCTGCCCCTTTTTTTTTTTTTTCGGATGTTAAATCATCAAATGACCCCCCCCCCCCCACTCTGGGCGGAGCGGAAGGGAGTGTCAGACTTGTACTGACTAAAACCCATCCATGTTCCTTCTTTGCCCTTTGTGTTCCAGGGTCACGGTATCTCTTTCGAACAGTCCGGCAGCCCTGGCAGAACCGGGCTGCCCCTTCCAGACACTGGGTGGGGACAGTCATAGGTCTGAATAAATAAGGTCTAATATGGTACCTATGGTATATGGTCTAATTAAATTGTAAACACTAACAATACTAATCTACCCAATCACCTTTTGACCGCCAGAGCAACCCCTCCTCTGTTGCCCCACTGGCCCCACTGCACAGAGCTGCTCTGGCTGGTGCGCTCGGCCGAAATCGTGCGATTTCTCCGCGTTCACTAAAACTACGATATCTCTGAAATTACGCATGGCAGCTCGTCAAACCCGATGCTAAGTTGAAGTTTTTATGAAATAGGCTATCTGATTATCTATAGTTTAGTACAGTTTCATCGTGGAATCTATTGTTGATTCGAAGTTGAAAGTAGGGTGAGCTACTTTTTCCCAGTTTTTCGTACAAAAGTCCTCATATTAATAAAATAAAAGCATTTTTTTCCAAACTTTTTGTTTTATATAAATAATAACACATTATTTTACAATAATCAAGAAAAAGAAAAGACACCTCCATACATATTTAACATTCTGCAAGCTAAACAAAAACTCGGCTCAGGTAGTCGACCTGAACGCCGAACAAAAAAAAAGGATACCTATGTTCACACATTCATTTGATTCATTTCGAGAACTCTGTAGGCCAAGTAACTAATTACAATATCTTATTACAAAGTTTGGTACACAATCTTATCGCAGACCAAGTGTTAGCTGTTGGAACTGTTTAACTTACGAACTATGAGCCAAAATGCAAACACTTGAAAAAGAGCTCTACGAAAGACCCTTTCATAATTTTTATCACAGAGCAAGTATTATTGCTTTTATTTGAAATCTTATTTCACAATCCACGTGATGATGATATTTACTAATGGAAAAATACAACACAAGGGCATGTTGCCTAGCAAAAACATTAACAAAATCAACAAATAAAAACGAAAAACAAGCAATTTCAGTACAAGAATTTCAAATACACAGTATACGATACAACCAGTAGGTCACACCTGAACAACAAAATAAAAAAATAATGAAAATGAAGCGATTTTCAAACAGGGGTAGGATTACTTTTTTTAATATGAATCTGTTTTACTTAATAACAAAAAAAAAAAAAAAATGTTCAACGTACATCACGCTAATAGATGAACATCTTACAATACACCAATGAAACGAACAAAGGTCCCTCCAAAAATAAATATAAAATATAAATACATACAAATAATATAAATACATACAAAGAAAAAAAAAATTATAAATAGGGATAGATAAATTATTGATGAAGGGCAACGAAACAGGGGGTCAAACACATAGCTTTGTTGCAACCAACACAGTATGTATGCACCTGTTTACGGCAAACCACGTTAACGCACTTCCGCCGCTGGCGTTGGTGTTTTGACTGAGCTCCAAATGGATACTCGGCCAAGTGGTGGAGGCGCGCGTCGTAGTGCGTATTCTGGTGCATACTCGGTGTGGTTGCAGGCTGAAAACTGGGCGGAGAGGAGCGATGTTTGGAAAGAAGTGCTTTGACAAGACAGATACGGAAGTTGCGATGGCTTAAAGAAGAAGAAGAACTGGAAGTAGATGTAGAAGAGGAAGAAAATGACTGGCGATGCATGATGTATGAATTGAGAACGGAGACGTTCAAGAGTCTCCGGAATAGTTTTTTGTACCACACCTTTGTTCGTTTCCGCTCGATAGGGAACATGGCCAACATTTGATCTTTTTTATCCACCCCACCCATCATGATATTGTAGTCATTTATCAAGATGGGTTTGGTGGAAGAATCCCGAGCTCGAGAAACGCCGTTACCATGGTATGTCGAGATCATAGCGACCCTATTGTTGTCCCTCCATACCATGATATCAACGTCTCCCGAGGTGAGACCAGTAATCTGACCTTTGGTCATGTTCCCCTTGGTCAGACTGTGCAGGGCCTGCGGAACAAACTTACGATTGGTCCGCAGGGTTCCTACACAGTCTAAGCCCAACACCTTCAGGTGTCGAGCGAGGCATGGTGAATTGTAAAAGTTATCCATCCATAACGTGTGACCCTTGCCCTCAAGACCTTGTGTAAGCCTTAAGACAATTGCCGACGTGGATGCTGTCATAGGGTCTTCAAACTGCTGCGGTGGAGATCTTTGTGACTTTCCGTTTGCGTGAACCTCAAACCGCCATAGGTAACCGGTTTGAGATTCACAGATCTCGTAAGTCTTGATCCCCACCGTAGCAGCTTTATTGGGAATCAATTGGCTGATGTCCAACGAACCTTTCCACTGCAGAAGACTTTCGTCCAAGGCAATGTTTTGCCCCAGACGATATAGGGACTGAAATTTGTTGTTCAGATGTGACAACAATGGCTGCACCTTAAAAAGTTTAGCCTTGGAGGCTCCCAGATTTAGCTCACACATGTCATGGTTGTTTACAAAGTGTAAACACTTACTCAACATGCTGAAACGATTCCCAGACATGTGTGCGCTAAAGCCGGGTGTAGAGAATAGGTCAGGAGTTGAATTCCAGTATTCCTCGATGCGCGACTTGACCACAACCCCCATCCCAATAACTACAGCGAAGTATATGTATAATTCGTCGGCAGTTGTGTCACGCCACTTGCGCATGCGGCTATTGCGACAGAGGGTGTCGGCATCAAGCAAACAGGATTTCAACTGCTGAGCGTATCTATTAGTCTCCGAGGCAATGTACTCCATAAATTGCCGATCCCATATGCTAACGAAAATCTCATATGGGTCGACACATGGAGCTGTCGGACCTACATTATTGTGCGAAAACATTTCCCGTCTCGATTCAGGTGGAATCGGAACATTCGGAAACGGTTTCCAATCAAATTCATACAGACCCCAAGGCTGGTCCGTCGCGCTTGGGGGAACAGATGGGATGCTGCTGGTGTTGGCGTTTAAGGCCGCAGGAGCAGGAACGTCGGCTGCAGGCTGGTCGTCGGTTGCAGGCTGGTCGTCGGCATCATCAGTGTCCAGTGGCGTCTCCCAAAAGCTCCTCTGCGCCCTTGGGATGAGGTTGCCAGAATGGACCACCTCGTCTTCGTCGCTCTCGCCAGAGTCTGGTTCGCTTCCTGTGTAGTAATAGGTAGATAAAACATCTGATGGGAACTAGATATTTGCCCCTAGCCCCATCCTGAGCTTAAATCAGCAGTACTTACCATAAAAGAGCTGATGGTAAATTTCTTCTTCCAGCAGACTCTGGCGAGGACGAAGCATTGATGATGCCGATTTACACTCCAAAAACCTGAGCAAAATGTTGAATGAGAGAGATTTTTAATATAAATACAAATTTAAAAAAATAAAAAGAAAAGTCAGTAAGATACATACAACGCCGACGAGGGCACACAGGGCGAAGGTGGTAGTGACGTGATGCTATGAGGTATCTCCTCAACCACAACCTCGGCCATCTGAGGTGGTGGTGGGCTGGGTGGAGGGACCTCCAACACAACCTTAGCCGCCATCTGAGGTGTTGGAGGTGCAGGAGCAGATCTGAAAACAGGAATAATTTATAATTATTCTCGCTAGTGGTAAATACAACTAGATACAATTTAGAACTACTTACGGTGTCCACCGGCGCTTCCGGTTAGGGTGCAGAGCGACCTCCAGGGCCTGACCCACTGGCATTTGCCCAATGTCATAAATTGTTAGTCTGAAATACAAAATTCAATTTTAATACTCAAAAGTAATAACAAATATGATTTTTTTTTTTTTTTGTGATTTTTTATTTCTTGAATGAAAAAAGAAAAAGAACATCAAAAAAAATTAAATTATTTAACCTCGCTTTTTTTCTAAGTCGGTCAAAACTTATTGGTTTACTGACCATTGTCCAATACTGTGTACGAAACTCAAAAAAACATGGCGGCTTGGATGTCATAAATAAACGTCAAATGCCTGTCGTTTACAATATCTCCTGGAGATGCAATTTTCGATCACATTTTTACATTTCAATATTTACAGTATTTTTATCCAATTTCACTAATAAAATGCTCAATACATACGTAGTAACGTATCTAAATCATGTTTCTAACAACATTTTGCCGTCACCAGTGTATTTTCTACTCACAACAAGCAGAAATGTACCGGTATGGCCCGCGAATTTCGAAACTATGTTTGGTGAAATGATAAATTCTGTCCAAAATCTTTATCCAATACACAATGCAGCAATTAAAAACTGTTTATTACTTACCCGTCCATGGTTGTGTATTCACTTTAAATCGCGCACAACAATTTTAAAAAAGTACTCCGCAAATCGCGCGCGTTTGCAAAAACGAAAGGAAGGCGTCACCACAGACTAACTTGAGTGCAACATTCCGTAACAAATTGTTGTTGGATGTTTAGCATGTGATGTTATAATTATGCCTTTCCTATTCTTTTTCCTACAGTCTGTTTAAGTTAGAGTAGGAAAGGTATACTCTAGACTGGCAATAATTGGCATTAAATCCGACCCGAGCCAAGAAATCTCGGCCCTGTTTAATAAAGCTGACAATTCGACATATATGTCAAAAAAAGACAAAATTGTAGAATTGTCGCGCTTAAGCTGTGACAAATATGTCAAAAATCGACAGGATCTTGACATTTTTGTCACGTAAAAACGCGTTTAGTATAACTCGACATATTATGTCAGAAAACCACGGTCTAAATATTTCTCAGACAATTATTGTCGGATTGTCGTGACAATTATGTCGACTTTTGACATATTTGCAAATAATTTTGTTTTCTGAAGCTAAATGAGTGTAAAATAGACAAAATATTAACAAAGTAAAAGAATGAATCATTCACTAGTGCAACTTCGATTGTTTGGTAGTCTGTGATTGTTTGTTTTGATCGCGTTTAAAATGGAAATGCACAATAAACTAACCATTTTGGGCCTTATTTATGAAAGTAGAAATATACTCTTTGGGAAGTTTAGTGACCAATTGACCCACGATATAAAAATTAAAAAATGGAAGGAAATAGCCGAAAAACTAACAACGTTAGGTATTTTCAATAAGGACTAAAAAAGCATATTACAAAATCAAGGACTACGTTGAAGATAAAGAAGTTTGGCCTTAGTTCCTTCTGCGCTTGCGGCTTCCCTGGTAGCTCATAAACTGCACAAATATGTGGATGTCTCTAACTATTCTCAATCTCATTTTTTCTCTTCTTTCGAATCAGATTTTACAGTAATTTTCAAATCATTTATATCTTTTGCTCAAAATAGTTACAGCACTGATAACAGTATTTGTGTCACTTGTTTATTTTAATATTTTACAATATTTTCTTACCTTTGTATAGATTCTTTTTATCGATTGTTTGTGAATGTGTGGGCATTGTAGGCTTTGTAGATTCCCAGCTGCTTGTTAACTTTTTATTTTGTTCTACTTTTTTTAGTGTAGTAAGCAACGACTTATTGTCGGGCCTGCGATGTCCCCCCATACTTAAGTACAAATGCTGTATCCATAATAATATTGTAACACCAAATGTTTTGAAAAGAGTAACCATGGAGTTTCTTGCAAATATCCGGTTCTTCTCAATAGGAAACGACCAACCAGAACCGTGCACCTTTTTGTTGACGTTTTATGAGTGCCCATCGAGGCCTATGTGAAATAAAATATTTTGATTTTTTTTACTGGAAATACCTTCGCGACACTACATGGCAAAATTGGCGCAAAAGGACCAAATCTGTAATTTATTTTCGTTGTAACATGGATAATAAAATTAATGTTACACTTTATTTTTTTTCATCTTAAATCTACATATTTATTTACATTATATACAGACTACAAATAGAACTAAACCAATGATAAAAAAAGACTTAAATTAAAAAAATATAAACATCTAAAAAATGACGACAATAGGACACTTAGGCGTCAAAGTACTCGTCCGCAACGCTGTCATCTGGAAACGTACCCAGAACACTGGCAGCATTGACACGCTGAATGGCAATGCTAATTCTTTGGCCAAAGAAAGAGCAAGTATAAATAAATAGGATAAATAGTAGTATTCTTCCCATAATAGTATCAATTTCTCCTTCTCAATCTGTAATTGAAAAGGAGAAATTGATTCTGCTTTTAAATGATCGTCGTTGCCTCCTCGTTTGTTCCAAGTATTCATTATCACTATTCTCACTGCTCGATGTAAGTAGGTACCATTTTTTTGTAATAAACCTTTTAAAAATACTTTCTTACACCTTCAAAATTAAAAATATGATTTCGCTCCTGTCAGAATTGTCGGACAATTCTACAAATATGTCAATATGTCATGACAATTTTCTGTTTAATAAAGCAGATTTGACAAGTTTTTCACGAAAAATTGCCACCTGTCGCCTAAAAGTTTTATTAAACAAAAATGTCGGATTTTCGCGACAATCCGACATATTTGTGAATTTTCCACCATGACAATTTTGTCGCCTGTAAGTTTTATTATACAGAAAAATTGTCGAATTGTCACTTTTTGACATATGTCGGACTTGTCGGATTGTCAGCTTTATTAAACAGGGCCCAGGAGATTTCTAGACGACGCGCACTTTTTGACGTAAATCTCCAAGAGACGCAGCCAGTAACGGTCCACGCCAAATCACAATTAAAAAAAAAATCAGCTGTTCCATACATTTTGGCCGTCTAGGTATTGCACTTTTGTAGGAAACAGCTGTTTTTTTTTTAATAACCGATGAAAACGTTTTTTCGTTTCGGTGTCCACGTCTTAAATGGCTATGGCGGTCATAAGGTTAAGCACCATTGTTACTAACATTAAAATACTAACAAAATTAAGGGTTGTAGTCTAAAATAAAGTTTAATTTAATTTATACAAGTGTGGAGGGATAAAAAGATTCGTTATTTTTGACCTGGGACCGCTAGTTTCCGATATATTTGCGAAAAATTCAAAAAATGTTTGCATAGAGGTTACATAGTGATTCCTATGTAACTATGATTTTTGAATGTCGTGACACTGTATCTATCACGAGTTGTTGCCTGCGACTTGCGTCCGCGTGAAATTATTTCATTTAATTTTTCATTGATGCTCCGCTTCTATTGATGTTATAATTATAGCCTATAGCCTTCCTCGATAAATGCGTTACCCAACACAAATAATTTTTCAATTAGTTCCTGAGATTAGCCCGTTCAACCGAACAAACTCTTCAGCTTTATAATATTAGTATACAGGTCGATTGCAGCTTTGCCGTCGCGGTTTGTGGTAGCTGGCGCTTTCTAAATTGTACCTTAAGAATAATTTTGGAGAAAAGTAAAATAAAACACGAAAAAATTATATCTTACACCTTCATTTATTTACAAATTACAAACAATTTTAATATTAAAAAAATACAGTTAAGTGATGTTCTAAATTACTGAATTTGAGCAACAATCGTTTAGGTCGTCGTCGTTCGTCTGGTGACTTGGCCCGAAGCTAAAACTTGGTCAAATCTTATATAGCCAAGTTTACAATGTTTACCTTGGCCAAGCCAAACATAGGTAAGTTTACAATATTCAAGTCATATCAAAGGCCATACATCATAAGGCCATATTAAAGGGTCAGGCCCTCAGGGTCATATTTAAGTCATATTTAGAAAAAAATACAATCTTTCCTCTTGGCCCGTTTCTAAAACTTGGCCAAGTCATACATAGACAGGTTTACAATTATTCCAGTTGGTTTTAATATGTGGTCAAGATTTCAATGATGGATACGTTGTATAAAGTAAGTAACAAATAATATAAACTAAAAAAAGATCAGAACAGAATCCATCGAGAAGAATAGCAAATACCAATAAAGTCAAGGAAATTAATTGTTTAGCATATTGACTACCGACTTAATAGTCCATGTTTCAAATTACAACTCTCATTTTTTTCCAGTTGTAAGAAATTGCTATAACACTGCAAATTGACGTAAGACGATAATTTGCTTTACAATCAATTTCTCTGACGACCCCTTATATTTTTACATCTAATCATCATCATCAATTCTCCTGCCCTTATCCCAATTTATTTGGGGTCGGCGCAGCATATCTTCTTAGATCTCATCAATATACGATGATTTTTTTTTGTAATAACATTGTTCAATTTTGTTATAAAAATCGGCACAGTCGGTCTTCAGATAAAAATAAGTCAAAAATATAAGTAGTAACAGGTGATTTTACAAGACACATTTCATCTTGTTTCTATAATGTAAGTAGCAATGTAAAGAAACATAAATTACAATCTTTACATAGCATGGTTTGTCTTACTGCGGAGTACTACGTAGTGGCTTCATGCAAAATACTGGTATTCAGCTGCATCCATTTAAACTGGAAGCCGACCCCAAGTTCGAAGCCGATTCCATACTTGATAAAACGCTGGCAGATGATGATTGCGGGTTGCGAGTAATTTCATACTTTTTCAATAGAATTCGGTTTTCTCTCGACTTCTACTTACACCGTAGCAACAAAACATTAAACATATATTTGTATCTTCAAAATCCGAGTAAACGCTATCTCTCTCACTTTAGCCTTAGCACCGTTATGATGCAAGAAACGAGTCCCAGCATGGAATGCATTTAGGCGAACCCCATTTACACGTTGCAAGTTTGTCTTCGGTGCGTTAATACAATTAGATTGGGTTGTGGAGCCAGTAACCAGGTTGTATAGGTTAGACAGCATCCGACCTCAACACAGCTGGGAAAAGGCTAGACAGATTGGAAGAAGTTTCACAAAGGATGTCTTGCCAAGAGCTATTGTGTTACCCAGCGACTGTTTAAATCAGATAGGCAGTCGCTCCATGTAAAATACTGGTATTCAGCTGCATCCGGTTAGACTGGAAGCCGACCCTAACATAATTGGGAAAGGTTAGGCAGGTGATGACCTTACATCGTTTTTTATCATCTAAAATAACTTGCATTGTCTAAACGCACTGTTTAGGCGATGCAACATTCATATTTGCTTGCATCGTTTAAATCAGGCTTTATCGATGCACGTAATTTAGCGCCGGTTCATATTAGTGACCTTTTAGCACCATTACTTAGTTGGTTTGTCAACTAACCACAATTTAGTCAACTTCAGTAGGTATAGGTACAGTCCTTACATAGTTAGTGTAACCTTGACTTATTATCACTGTCAAAGTCAAGTGATCTTTATTTTCTCACCAATAAGGTTTTTGTTGGTTTGCTTGCAGTTGTCAAAGGTATAATAACTGTGAAAAAACTGTAGGTATGGCCGGCATACCATACATCATTCTCATATCTATATCCCTAAGTACGTATTCCAAAATAGTTTCTTCATAATTTCTAATTGACGAACTATTCGTAAAAACCTGAACGTGCAAATGTTAACTTGGTAAAGACTTAACGCTTACGAAATTCTGTAAGAATAAAATTTATTTATTTAGTTCTTTAAGCTCGCAAATATGGAAAGGCGGACTTTTACAGGGTGGAAGGGACACCGGCACTAAAACGGTTACCACGTATTCAGTAGTTTTAGCGTTGGTGTTTCCACCTTATAAGTCAAAAGCATTGTCTTCCAGTAAACTTTTGGATGATGCAGAGACAAACCGCGGTAGATACAATTTAGAATTGTTTTAATCATAATTTTGTTCTTGTAAATTGCTGCCAAGATTTTTCAATACAATACATTACACTTGGCCAAGTGCCTTTACTTAATTTTTATACTTGGCCAAGTTCCATTCGGCCAAGTTTTTTACAAAATGCACGCCCAGAAAAATCTTAAAATATACGTAGTAACCGCTCCTTTTATAAATCTACGAAACTTTGATAATTGGTAAAATATAATAAGCTAAGAAACCTAATGGACGGACCCACGAGTAATAGACTAGCAACTATCGGTAAATTAGTATTTTTTTTTAATAAAAAATAATATTTTTCTATCCGCTACAATTTTATCGATATTTCAACTAAACTTTTTAGTCGAGTTTTAGTATTGTCAAGAGTCAAGATCCAGTAAAAAAAGTTTTTTTTTAGTAAAAGATAGACTAAATAATTTAGTCGATAAAATATGTATCGATATTCTCGCAGTCCCAACAATATAACACCTGTCTTATTTTTAAAACCGATACAATAAGATTTTAATGGCAACCCGAAGCCCAGAGAGTAAAGAATAAAGTAATTTTGCGACACTGCTGGCTATGACTATGGATATAAATGTTTTATAACCAAAAACACCACTGTTAAGAAAAAAAAACACATTTCAATGCAATTTTTCAGTTGTAGGTAGTATAAATAGTAATATTATTCTTGTTCATAATGTTCAAAACCATTTTTAATGATTATATGATCTTATACTGTATGGAACAAAGCCAAGAATCAGTATAAATAGGCCATAAACAATTTATAACCTTAATCATAGCCCCAATGAGCCTCACAAATGAAATATATTTACAGATTAAAAAATACAGTCAAAGTGATATGTCAACTTGTGTTAAAAAATAACAATTCCCTCAATATAAAATGTCAAAATGTTAATAATGTTTTACAATATTTTGTTCATAATATAATATTCTATTAATTTAATACGAAAACATGGAATATTTCTTATCACATTCGAAGACACCTAGTTATAAAATAGTTTAAGAACATTTTGAATTGGAGGCGGTACTTTCTTTAGCAGCATTTGAAGTAACGGACTTTTTCAGTAGGTAATCGTGCTGGCTATACAAAGCCAGACATATATCATGAAATCGCCGCGCCAGTAAAATCTACAGATGTCAGAACTAATAAAATTCATAATATCGAAAGTGCGGATCTTGAGGTCAGATATGATACCGATTTTTTGTTCAGATCAGACAGAACTGCCCGTGTGAAAATCCTACGCCGTTACGGCCACTGCCTTCAATTCATAAGTTCTAACTTAAAAAATAAGGTGGTACAAAATAATCGGAAATGCCTAATACGTTTATAAAATGTCAACCTATAAAATATTCTCTCTTTGAATGCTGTTAACACATTTGCGATTTAAAAAGGCGATTAGTCAAAGTAGAACGTTTTTCAGTAAAAATATTAAATATTGTGATATTATATGCCAGTTTATTGACAATCTAAGGCAAGTTTATAAAAAAAATGAGTAGAAGTTTCAAATGTCAGATATAACATAAAAAAATATTTACAGCAAATATTTAAATAAAATCAAAAAATAAGTAATAATCGCGCGAATAAATCGCAAATGCATGGACAGCCTTAACAGTGTTAAAACCGAAAAAGCTCTATCAAAATAATTAAATTATAAAAAAAATATTTTTTTTCTATTCGATGTCTTGATCATTTTCCATCACTGATATTTTCTTTACGTTGTCGAGTACATTTTTCTTTGATATTGCAAAGAATTGCACTTTATAGTCATAAAAGTAAGTCAATTATAGCCTTTTTCAAAAAAAGGCTATGATTATTCAGAACAAAATGTCATAGATTAATCATTCGCAATATCAAACGTCAAATTAAAATGTCAAAAATATCAAATAATGGTAATTGTAAAAAAAAACACTGCCTTAAGACTTTAGTCGCCATATTGGAAATATTTTTTGGTCTGGCAACACAACTGTAATATAGATTAAAAATACTTTGTGACTACAGATTATAATTCTAACAATAAAACTAGGTAAGAAAGGTATTTCAACTATATTTTTTATAAACGTTTTAAAAAATCACTTAAGTAAAAATATTTTAAAAGTGCCTCCACTGAGGTCTGAGATTCGACTCCTAGGCAAGTGATTTTTTTTAAAAACGTCTATAAAAGTAATTGTTGTCTTAAGACAGTTTTTTTTAGAACGAATTTCTGAAAAACTGATCTTTTGGTAAAACATGGTTGAAAGTATAACATTAATTTACAGTGTCATGTGTCATGTGTCACATTTTACATTTTTGGGAAAGGAATTGGCTAAAATTTGGCACATGGATAATTTCATGATATATAATGTATAGGTAAACCTAGAATTTATTTTCAAAATGGGTTTACAAAAAGGATGTTTTTTGCTCAACAATAAATGACAAACTTCGTAAATATTTAAGTACCAACTCATTTAATACATCTTTCAAAATCGCCCCATTTTACAAATACGTCTTTCAAAATCGCCCCATTTTACAAATACGTCTTTCAAAATCACCCCATTTTAAAAATACGTCTTTCAACATCACAAAAAGTTTACAAATACGTCTTTCAACATCAACCAAGTTTACAAAGCGATACGTTGACCAGGTAATCAGAAATTCGACGTGAAACATTACAATATGATTGGAGTTAGACTTAGATTACCTCCGACTGTTGAGTTCGTAACCATTGGTGTCTTTGCTGGGTGTCTTCGCTGGCGGAGGCTTCGCTACCACATGGCCTTCTAGTCTAAGTGTGCTTTGACGGTGGGATGACCTGGAATGAGGAAAGGTAGTCGTTATCAGTTTATTTGCCCCGTTGTCTAGTGCTGGCAAGCGCAACCGCTGAGCATGAGGTTCTGGCTTCGATTCCCTGGTCGGACAACGTGTTATTGGATGTTTTCATCAGGAATTTCTCAGTAGCAGCCACGGAGTCTGGGTTTATGTCCGATTGATGGCAATAGGCTCGCCCCCTATTACATGGGATTTACAATTTAATTGGTGAAATGTGAGTGTACTTTTAGATACACATATGCCTAACACTTTGAAATAGATATGTGTATGGCCCACAGGTAGTTGTTCCGGGTCTGGCTGTTTGTGTATGTAAGTTTAAATGTTTGTAAACGCACCCACGATACAGTAGAAATTCCTAGTGTGGGGCAACGTTTAAAAAATAAAAAAATGCTTCGTCCAGAACTCAGCCACGTCGACGGCGTTGGTAGTGAGGTAGTGTTTACCCGTAACAACTGTCAAAGATCTAGAAATGATAGCTGTGACCAAAGACTTCATGTGCTTTCCGAGGCACGGGTGGTCACCCATCCATGTACTTACTGTTATGCTATGAATGAACGAGTTACCTGATAAGACAAGTGACAGCCAGCAGTATGAGCAGCACGCCGAGCGCCGACAGCCCCCAGCCGAGCGTGCTGCGCGCGATGGGCGGCACCTGCGTCGCCAGCCGCAGCAGTGACGTCACCTGCTCCGGCAGAGAGTCGATACCCTGGGGGGGGTTCATTTATTAAATAACATCGACTTTTAAACAGAAACTACCACGCCAATATTTCAGGAACGTTATGGGAATCCAATAAATATGATTTGTTTTATTTCCTCGTAAGCAATGTATCGTTACCGTGGCTAAACGCACGTAGCGAACGGCAAGCCCGACGACGAGTTCGATGAACTCTGTAGCAAGGCAGGAAGTGAATAGCTAATTTCACGCGGCGTTCGTTAGAGTATTTCAACATCCATTGTTGGTTTTTGATTTTAGCCGTATTATTTACATAAATGAAGTGCTGCGTAAATAAAATGTAATTTTTACATTGAAATAAAGGAATAGTAACTGAAAAAACGATATTATTTCTCAAAAAATTCCGGTGGAATATGATTCAAAATAAGGAGCTGAATGCACCCTGTCAGTTTGTGGAGGACTGTCCCTTACACCCTTTTCCTGTACCTAATAGTTCTGTTCAAAATGTATGTCGGCTCGGAAGTTAGCTGCGAGTGACGATCTGAGCATCTATAACGGTTCAAACTTTATGGCGGCTCGGAACATCTAACGTACAGCTGCGCAGAAAACAATTTTAGCTATCAGCGGGGCGTAAAGGACGCAACGTCTTGACCGTATAGGTAATGCGCAGACTGTCACTCGAAGCTAAAATAGAACTAGACGAGTCAACTCAAACCTAAAGCATTTATTTCAATTAGACAATTACAGGCACTTTTGAATGTCAAAAAAAAACAAAAAGCGAAGCTACAGTCACAGACACAAGGCATAATAACTTGTGAAAGTACTTTAGTTGCCCATTCCAAAGCGTAGATCTCTATGAAGAAGAATGGGCAAGAAACTCAATGGACAAATCAAAATATCGTATTTAGTATTTCGTCACTTACCTAGTTAAACATCACTTTCAATAAAACGTATATTTTAAAGCTAGTTAACATCTATGTCTGCTTACCTCCTCAAACCAGAGAATAGGGAACACGATATCGGGGAAGTTGGCGACCTGCTTGATGTCGACCACCTGGGAAACGGCCAGGTTGATCTGGATACGTGCGCGAGCGCGCATGGCGATGCCCATCTCCTGGAAACAGAAGGTACATGTGCTGGTTAGAATTTAAATTCAGTATCGTTTTCTTTTTCTTTCTTTGTTATGTTAAAACAACCAAGTTATATTTTGGAATTAAAACAGGCAGATTTTTTCAATACCTACCGATATTTGGTACCGGTAATTTGATATTGAAAATACCGGTACTGATCCGGCTAATATTTCGATAATATTTCAAACAGAATTAAAAATAAAATATAAATATTTTCTCTAATAATGAGGAAGAAATCTGTTAAATTAGTTCCGCAACTGTTTGTTACTAATATAACGTATTCTGTGCTTTCAAACAGTTTTTTACCACTAGATGGCGCTTAAAGAAAGAAAAAAAAGTATTTAATAGACTTGCCACAGGACAAAACAGAATAAATGGTTGAATTAACAATACAACCATACATGATGGTTGTGTATGTGAGTTTAAATGTTTGTAAACGCACCCACGATACAAGAGAAATTTCGAGTGTGGGGCAACGTTAAAAAAAAAACAATTATATGAAAAAGTAAACATAAGAAAAAGATAAAACAACGAAAGTATCTTGTCTAGTTGCTGATTGGTCGCTTTTTATTATCTTTCGGCGAAGCATCCAGAAAGACAAAAATACAGTACGAATATCATAAGGTACAATAATCACGAGCTTCCTTACCGGTTGGATATCAATGAAGAGCCTGTGGTCCTCCGCGATGGGCGGCGAGATGCCCTCCACTGCCTCTCGCAGGCTCGGGTCAGCCAGATAGAAGTGAGGGAACGATAGCATGACCGGAGAGTCTGGAAATAAAGAAATAAACATAAATCATTGCTGTTAGGGTATTTAAAAGGGATCAGGGCCTGCGAGGTAGATATTTGAATAAACCATTGCCGTCGCGCTGCGTCAAGCCTGCCACCGTAGAGTGCGATAGGGACAGCTGCAGCTCAGACCGATAAACCAAAAAAAAAATTGCCGAAATCAACGTTTCGTATCCCCCTTTTTTTTCCTCAAAAACTGAGCCGATTCAATTGTTTTTGACATTAAAATTTTACAATACAGAATTGGAAGGAGGACGCGCGGGTTCGCAAAAATTGGAAGGAGTGGAGGTAGGCCTTCGCACAGGAGTGGGACAGACAGAGCAGGCTAGGAAAAAAAATGAAGAAAGAGTATGTCTAGGTTCCTATGAATTTCTTTTATGTTAAAAACTTTTCGTATTTGTCTGGTAGTCCTCTAATTACGGCCGTAAAAATGGGGCATTTCTTTATCACTTTTCGAGGGTCATATTTTCTTTAATTATTAGTTGCTGAAAAAAAGTAAGTAGACCTTGATTTTATGAAAAAAATGATTGCTCTATACTTCTAGAGGCATTATTCAGGAAGAAAAAAGAGCAATACATTTGTGCGAAGAATCGCAGCCGCTATTCCCCTTAAAGGCAGTAAATCTCTCAAGATATTAAAAATAGGGAAGTAACGGGCATAAATCCAAGTCACGAATCATGTTTTGTTCAACATACAGCCTGACACTGACCAGCAAATTGCAAAAAAACGTAAAAAAATATGAACTTCGCGGGCTACCCTGGCGATTCCACCTTAGTCTCCCAAAACGCCCATTCACCAATTCCTAGTGTTTTAGCTGGAGCGAAAAAGTGACGGAACCAACTCCTCAATAAACAGATGCTGGACATACCGTATTGGCACAGAGACACGTTGAAGAGTCCGTTGGGTGCGCAGGGCGGTCCGGCTGGGCAGAAGCACCGGTTATGTTCGTCATTAGCGAACACATCCTCTGGGGGAGTGAAACGGTACGCTTGGATGCCGTCCAGATCTACTTCTTTTAAGAACCTGGAAAGAAAGGAAGATATACGTGAAAAAAAACCGGCCAAGTACGTGTCGGAATCGCGCATGAAAATTTCCGTACCATCGTAGTAGAGCCCCCTTGAATTTTATTTATTTGTGTACAAAATTAATAAAAAAAAGAATAAAATAATAAAAAAAAATTAAAAAAAAAAATGTATTATTATTTTTTGTTATAGCGGCAAGGGTAATACACATTCTGTGAAAATTTTAACTGTACCTATTACGGATCATGAAATACAGCCCGCTAACAGACAGACGGACGAACGGACAGCGCAGGCTTAGTAATAGGGTCCCGTTGGTTACCCTTCGGATACGGAACCCTAGACATACGAACACATAAACTGCAATCACGTTTCCGACTTCTAGAAACTGCGTTGTAATGGAGTTTAGCTGTATAAACATAAACTATCCAATTCCTGGTTATTTGATGAATCATTACGAACGATAATTTGCGCAATAATTTATTCGATTGTTGATATTATGTATTAGGTAGGAGTACCTACGCAAATCTAAACATTAGCTTGCACTAATGTAAACTAGGTAACTATATATTGTAAACAAAGATGATGGTCCGTCATAATATTCAAAAGTGGTGTATATAGAATCACTACATTAATATTTAGAAACATTCCAAGGTATCTATATAGTACATAGATACATTGAAATGTTTCTAAATATTAAATATTTAATTTAGAATTAATAATAATAAATAATATTTAGTTTAGAATTTGACTACCAATTTAGGTTGTCCCATGCTTGTAATAATATAATTCGGAAGACACGTGGCGCCATCTATTATTATTAGATCGTTATTGTTGTTTTCCTCGTTATAGCCGTTTCTGTACACCTGACAACGTATATGCAAAATTTCAGGATGATCGGTTCAGTGGTTTAGGCGTGAAAAGGTAACAAACAAACTTACTTTCGCATTTATAATATTAGTTAGGATTAGGATATTAGTTAGGTCTAGGATCAGCAGAAAATCAAACTGCTTAAACCTGCCTAAATCATGGCAAAACCGAATGTATACAAGGCGTAAACAGACCCTTCACGAAGCCGTGAACCAAGCATTCTGTACATCAAACTAAGTAACTTTACACAAAAATTATTGCTGTAACTTGTATTTAAGAAAAAAAACTTGTAAAAAAGTTGGAACTTTGACCCCATGTCTTCGTAACTAGAAGGTGCCCAGGTAAGTCCTACACAAAAAAAAATTATCGCAATTAAAAAACCTTTCAGCCCCTAGCTGAAGTTTAGACAGGAGGATATTTCCAATATTTCTGATGGTGTACTTACTTGAGCGGCAGCAGCCTGCAAAGATCCTTGTCGTAGACCGCCAGCGTGTCGTTAGGGCTGATGTGTGGCGGGAAAATGGAGCCGTCGGAGCCAGCGATGCTGTTACACTGATCGGTGGTCCAGTGCTGGAGCTTGTCCTTCATGGCGTAGCGCTCGATGATGCCGTAGCGTTCCATACCGGTGGCGCCGGTGAACATGGTGACCACGTCGGGGCTTGTGCCGTTTTTCTGGGGAGAAAAGAGAGGTGCTGTTACAAATGTTCAAACGGATGATGTTATTTTGCTTACAGAATGGTAAAAAAATATGGCAGTGTATGAAACTGACAGTAAGGCTAATTAGTCATTCCAGCTTATCAATAAAATGTACACCATGTTTTCCATTCAAAACTTACCCCATAAAACAGGCCAAACTCCTCATACGGCAGCTTCTGCTCCTTAGGCACCACATCCTTGGCCAACTTCAGCAGAGGATCCTCATACCCCCAGAGCAGCTGCCCCACCGACACCTCCACGAACGGCTTGATCTTCAGGATATCCATGATGGAAGCCATGGCCAGTCGGAGGAACCGGGCTGCGTGCTTCGATTGGGAGGTTGCGCTCTGGAAGAAGAAGAGAGTGGAATGTTTAGAATGGAGTAACATGGTTGCTATCCCCGAAAGGCTAGGCAGAGGTGAACCTAATAGTACACCTACATTGTGCCAGTTATGTTTAAGTTTTATGTATTAGGGGGCGAGCCGATTGCCATCAACCGGGCACAAATCCAGACTCCGTGGCTGCTACTGAGGAATTGTTGATGGAGTTACCCAAGAATCGAACCTAAGATCTCGTGCTCAGCAGTTGCGCTTGCGGCCACTAGACCAACGAGGCAGGTTGGAATATAGTGAGTTCATTATTATTCCCGTCCTAACAATGAGAATAAATAACACTCAAGATAATAGGGATGTTTCCTGTGTAAAAAAAATATGATTCTATTTAGTCCGTCAGTTAGATTATCGAAAAATATTGGATACGTATTTTTTGTTTTAACAAATCAATAAAAATTGAAGATAAAACGCATCAAAGATCATGAGTGGGGGCCTGTGACGTCACTTTTCTCTAAAAAGTGTACTAAAGTATGACGTCACACGAGTTTTCGACGCACCGTATCGTCTTCATTTTTAGTTTTCGTGAAAAAAGAAAAAATATGTGTCCAATATTTTTGGAAATCTATCTGACGGACTAATTAGATTTTTTCCAGGAAACATCCCTATTAGTGGATTAATTTCCTTTAGAGGGAGATAAATAAACACAATATGTTGCGGTCTTTATCTTTTTATGGCTTTCAAGTGCTCAGTTCTTACAGATTAACCAATATTAAACTTTGACCGACACGTAAGAATTATTATAGACTGACATTAAGTCTTGTAAGTACAAAAATACTGGATTGATCAAGTTTTTATGAAGGTCATTTTAAACACGATAAACCTGTAAAAAGTCCTCGTGTGAAACCTTGTGGAATCAAATCTTTAATTTATTTTAATTATTAATCTATTTAAGCAAACTTGTTTGACAACAAATTAATAAATGATTGGATATAGTGGCAAAAAATCTTTATAAGCTAACTTTTTTGCGAGAACATTTGCCTTTTAAATATTGTAATTGTGTAGTGTTATTTAAATGGTTATGTATGCTACACTCGTGTTAGGGTCGGCGCAACCGGCCGGCAAAATACGCTGGTACGCTTAGCTGAAATTGTGGCGTTCCGACTCGAGCTTATTTAGAGAGGGTAGATGCCGAACGGAGTTTGGCAATCGGCACGAGAAAAAAAAGAAAGAAAAAGTATGTATTATAGTCTGTTTTTTAATCTCGGAGACTAAATTGACAAGTGAAAATGTCAAAACTGACTTAAATGCTATTGAAATCTATGTCAGTTTGACATTTGTACTTGTCAATTTAGTCTCCGAAGTTAAAAAACAGACTTTAGAACAAAACAAAAAAAATGGTTGTGTAAAATACCATTACATATCCGAGTTGGGCAAACTGTTGAAACTAAAAATGTAATGTTTATTAATAAGAACTTTATGTAGACAGTTATGCAATAAATTATCTTTATCTTTGAATTAACAATTAAACAAAAATTATATAAAAGTAAAAATATTATGAAAAAGATAAAACAAAGCTGACCCGAGCCGTAAGAACGCCAATGTTATTTTTTGGAAAATGCTGTCCAAAAAATCTAAAATGTATATTTTTTTTTTTAGTTAAAATATAGCATTTTCAGAAACCAATTTGAAGATTCATGAAATTCTATGGTTATAGTTTAATTTATATTTAATTTTAAAGTTTTAGGGCGGATGACGTCATCACTGGATAAGATTCCTATGCTCATTCAATGATTTAATACGTGAGTGACACTCTAATGACAGTTTGTTTTTTAATGGCATTCACATGAAGCTAAGGGCTCGTTCAGACACGCGAGAACGATTTGGAAGCGTAAGAAGCGTATTTCACGATATTCCTTATTGAGATGACCTTCTTGATTGAAGGTCAAATAAAGGTTAACCACATTTCTTCAAAAATATAAACGAGAAATAAATAATTAGAGACCATATTCCTCAAGACGGTTTTGTAATTAGCATCATTTTTAAAAAATGGCTCATTCCCATTTCGTGTAGTTATTGCTTAGGGTTGCCCTTATCTGAGCATCCTTTTTTACGAAATTCTATTAAAAAATATCGGTAAAAAATCACACTCAATCAAAAATACCGGTACCATATCCCGGTAATTATCGGTAAAAACAACACAAGAAAAGTTGAACTTAAAAATTATAATAATTATTTAAACCTCAATTAAAAAAACTAAGAAATAAACTTGAACTGTCTATGTAAGGTCAGTTTTAAGTGCGAAAATCTTTAGTTCAGTATTAAGGAAATATGTTACGGCTAATAGCCGAAGTGTGGCTACACCTAGTTTTAGCCGGCTAAACCTAGGTGCGGCCGGTTATCCTACTTATCTTCGGTTAGAACATGCAACTAATTTGGATGTAGCGGTCGCCGGCCACTACCGCGGCACCGCTCGCTGCGCTCGCTCGGCTTGCGCGCGTTTCGGTCACAGTTCTAACCTAACCTAATCCCTTTGATCGGTGTGTCCTAGCAATAAAAAGGATATACAACTGTTACCGGCCGCACCTAGGTTTAGCCGGCTAGAACTAGGTGTAGTCGCAATTCGGCTTTTAGCCGTAACATATACAAAACATAAAATCACGCCTGTAATCCCTGAAGGGTTAGGCAGAGGTGTACCTAATAGTACACCCACAATGCGCCAGTCATGTTTAAATCCCAAATAATAAGGGGCGAGCCTACTGCCATCAACCGGGCTCGAATTCAGACTCCGTGGCTGCTACTGAGAAATTCCTGAAGGAAGAACCCAATAACACTTTGCCCGACCCGGGAATCGAACCCAAAACCCCTTGCTCAGCAGTTGCAAGGTCATGATGATTAAAATATAATTAAGAAGTAAATAATCAAAAGTTACAACTTTTGACCCACCGATGTGTGTATGTCCAGCTGTCTGAACGTGGACGAGGCGAAAGGATTATGTAAGGATCGTAGCAGGTGGCGCTCTGTGGTTTCTGCCTACCCCCATGGGAAGAGGCGTGAGTATACGTCTGTAAAATGTCACTAATTGAGGAAAAATGATGATCTTTTTACCTTTAACATTATGAATAAAGGTTTGGTTTACTTATAAGTCAATGCTTTTAAGGTAAAATTTTAAAACCGCAAACCGCAACGATAAATAAATAAGAGGTTAATTTTTAAGGAAAGTCATAGAAAAACTATAACTAATTTAATTTTATCATCTTTTTATGCTAAATATGTTATGGCCGCAAGTCGCCTGATGACGCTGGCCTAGAAGAAACCGTTTCATTCGAACTCTGAATAGATCCAGATTATAATGATCAGGGAACAGAGAAGCCGGCAGTGAATAACACAGACTGGCGGTTCGCACAATGAATGTAGAAACAGCGCTTTGTTCGGGTCTGTGGAACTTCAACTACATATCGGTGACGCTTCATCGTATCTCTACTCGTCCGACGATAGAATGATGACCACTTACAGGTATTTATTCAATAAAGGAAATAATTAAATACCGAGTATTCTCCGTGTCTCGGAAAGCACGTTAAGCCGTTGTTACCGGACTCCCGGGTGTCTTTTGTAGATCTTTGACAGTCGTTACAGGTAGTCTTGCCCGACAGTCTGACAACCAGTCTCACCAAAGGGTATCGTATTACCTAGTACTAACGTTGTGGAGGTCAGATAGGCAGTCACTCCAAGTAAAATACTGGTATTCAGCTGCATCCGGTTAGACTGGAAGCCGACCTGAG
Source organism: Noctua comes (assembly GCA_963082995.1). Classification (NCBI taxonomy): domain Eukaryota; kingdom Metazoa; phylum Arthropoda; class Insecta; order Lepidoptera; family Noctuidae; genus Noctua; species Noctua comes. The sequence goes on along the minus strand of OY720295.1, from coordinate 9,131,125 downwards.
TTAGGAAAGAGCTAGGCAGAGGGCTGGACAATGGAGAATTATGATGACCTAAGCATTAACCTAATACATCAAAACATCACTGCCTGGTTATTCTACTGGTTACAAGCACGACAGCTGATAATGTGGTCCTAGATTCAATTCTCAGGTCGGTTTTTCCATAAGAAATTTCTCAGTAGCAGTCACGAGACTGTATTTGTGTTAATGACAATAAGCTCGCTTACATGAGATTTAAATATAATTGGGGAAATGTGGGTGTACTATAATACTCTGCCTAACCCTTCGGGGATTACAGGCGTGATGTAATGTTAAACAGCAGGAGGCGGCAACTTCATTCAACAATATTATTATTGTATTAATCCTCAGTGATTAATAACAAAAGAAAAACGACAATTTAATAGCAATATCACTTTAAATATTACACGGCTGTCGTGTCGATAAAAAAAACATGAAATAAATCATAAGATTACTAACGTTTTCAAAGTTATTATGGTATTATGTTATTACTGAGGACAAAACTATGATATGATCAAGCAAGAGTGTTTGTTATTACCCGACTGCGCGATAGTACAAGGTTATGTTTTTCAAGCGTATTCTAGGTACCTACATATCATTTGTATGTGCGGTACCTCTTTTTGACGGAAAATTATTAATCGGGCGAAAAAAAATTAATTGGCGACTATTAATGGGATAGTTTTATACTAAACCGAGCGGCGTTATATAATATTTTTTAAGCAAAAATAACTTTGGCGATAATTATGAATTAATAAGAATAAGTGAAATGAGCTGCGTAAAGTGGGAAATAATGAATCTAAGTTAGAATTTAAAATTTTAGGTAACCGAATACAATACTAAGGCGGTCGAAAAATATACTGAATGGGCGACTATTGTACAAAGTAAGTAACTATTTATCCGGTCATTGCGGCAAGGAGAACATAGAACCAAGAGCGAGCGAAGCGAGCTCGGGACTTGTGGCGCACCGAATCGTACAGGTTAGGTTCGAAGGGGATGGCGGGGTCTAGTGAGCGGGCGTAGCGCGAGAACTAAGACCCCGGCATCCCCTTATCATTATCCACATTAGCTTAGTGTACCTAGTATTTCAAATACTCAGTGTCAAAAAGATATTTCCTAATAATTACGATTTCTTCTACACTACGCACGCAGCCTATATATACAAGGTGTAACACAATGAACGCACAACTTCTCGTGTGGTGCAAATACTTGTCATTAATCAATTTTACATTGTAATTAGAAGTTATTAAGGACCATTATGTCAACAATTCGACTTATGCCAAGAAGAAAAAAAACCAAACTACCGAACCGATTTTGATGGATTTTCTATGGGACCAATCGTAAAGTTTATTCTTTCACATGAAAAATGAGTTTTTTTTTCAAATCGGTTCATAAATGACGAAGTTACTTAAGTGTATGATGTAAAAAACAAAAAAAATACAACCGAATTGAGAACCTCCTTTATTTTGAAGTCGGTTAAAAATAGAAATGCATCAAGCAACACGCTTTACCAGTAGACCTAAAATAACTCAATAATTTTTTTGCATCAAAATTGTATCATTCCACGACTCCACGGAACTCGAAACATGTATCATCGAGTAAGGTCGACGGGTTTACAGGTCTTCCTGTATACGGAACCTTGATAGTGTCATGTGTGCCGAGTAAGCTATAACCTGAAGGTTACACTGATATAACTGTAATTTTTAAATTAACTATACGCACACGTAAAAAAACGTACAAATTCATTCCTGGCCTGCAAGGAATAGGGATGTTTCCTGAAAAAATGTAATTAGTCCGTCAGATAGATTTCCAAAAAATATTGGACATGTATTTTTTATTTTTTCACGAAAACTAAAAATGAAGACGATACAGTGCGTCGAAAACTCGTGTGACGTCATACTTCAGTACACTTTTTACCGAAAAGTGACGTCACAGGCCCTCAGGACTCATGATCTTTGATGCGTTTTATCTTTGTCAATTTTTATTGATTTGATAAAACAAAAAATACGTATCCAATATTTTTCGATAATCTAACTGACGGACTAAATAGAATCATATTTTTTTTACATAGGAAACATCCCTATTAATTTGTGTGTTATTTATCACCTGATCTGAAGCGATGATGCAGCCTAGGGTGGAGCTCGCTTGCCTAAGAGAAACCTATTCACTCGAGCTTCGAAAAAATATCATCATTCTCTTGCCCTTGTCCCCATTTATTTACACCTCCACACAGCTCCTACACACGGTCTTCCATCGTTTCTTTGGTATTCGTCTACTCTTATACCCATCCACATTCATACTCAAAACTTTCCTCACGACATTTATTAATCGTCATTCCCTTGCCCTTATCTCAATTCATTAGGGGTCGGCGCAGCATGTCTTCTTCTTCCATACTTCTCTATTACTCGTCATCTCATCAGACACCTAATTTCTTGCCATATCATCCTTTACATAGACTATCCATCGTTTCTTTGGTCTTCCTCTACTCTTATACCCATCCACAGTCATACTCAAAACTTTCCTCACGACATTTACCTCATTCCTCCGTAATATCAACCGATTACCACACTACTTTTTAGTCACCGGCGCCACTTTCAGACTTCCTCTTATGTACTCATTTCTTATTTTATCCATTCGCGTAACACCACACATCCCCCTTAGCATTCTCATCTCCGCCACATGCAAATGCCTTTCATTAATTCCTTTTGTGGCCCAACATTCTGATCCATACAAAACAGCAGCTTCGAAAAGGAATATTCTACAAGAATTCGTGGAGGTAACATTTTGTGCTTCGATGTCACTGCTTAGATCTCAACATGAGTGTTAATATGGACATGTCCAAGCTTACGTAACTATACATGCATACATAGACTATCGACATAAAACTTATAGTGCCTGACGTCATATCATTACGTCTTCTCTTGTCTGTGTCAATAATATTAAAACGTGTTCAACATGTCAAGTGGCCTAGCTTGGCTTTGACACGTTGTGAAGTAATACGGCAGATTCGTTATTTATTATCACGCCTGTATCTACTCGAGGGAGTAGACAATGATGGACAGTATACCTACTTTTCGCGAACTTTGTATAAAAACAAATGCTTCCGTAGATGGCTACATGGGGAAGGTCGTTAAAAGTTAATTGTAGATGGCGCTACTATAGCTAAGTCTCAGTCAGACCAATGAGGTCAAGTATTTTTGAAAGGAACTAGCCGTTTCCTTGCGGTTTGTCATGTCACCCATAGAGATTCAGAGCTGTTATTGAGAAATTCCTATTAGAAAAACCTAATTAAACTTTCCTTGACCTGGGAACTGAAACCAAGACTCCATGATCAATAGTCTAGCTTACGACCACTAGACTATCATGTACCTAGCCTTTTCCCAACTATCTTGAGATCGGCTTCCAGTCTAACCTGATGCAGCTGGATACCAGTATTTTACATGGCGCGACTGCCTATCTGACCTCCACAACCCAGTTAGTACTGGGTAATACGATATCCTTTGGTACGACTGATTGTCAGACTTTCGGGCCACTGACTATCAGTAACGACTGCCAAAGACCTACAAATGACAGCCGGGACCAACAGCTTGATGAGGTTTCCGAGGCACGGAGGAAACTCGGTAAGTAATGTGTGGTCACCCATCCACGGACAAACCTAGGCAAGCGCGGCTTAACCTGTAGATCGACCCGAGCGGCTGTTATTATTTTGCTTCGAGCTTTTCTACCTTCTTCTTGCTTGCGGCCACTAAACCAACAAGAACATACTAGTTTTTTTGCATACATTTCCAGAGTCTTGTCTGGACCAGACGACTAGACTCCAGGTAATCTAAATCATTATCATTTCCACGTAAACATACAGATTTGAACATCTATGACGCCTAACGAGAAACTAATGAGATCCAAAATGAGATCTTATCATAGACAAAATAGATCGGCCTTGTTTTAATCGTTTTTTAAATCATTAGTACTGAATAAATATGCCTGATTTGATTTGAGGTTAATTGCATCAATCAAGAAAAAAAAAAACATAGTTGGACTGAAATAGAACTGCCGTTTTCTCTTTTTTATAATATGCTATTGGATGACAAACGAGCAAGTGAGGAAAGTTTTGAAAATGAATTTGGGTGTCTAAGAGTAGAGGAAGACCAAAGAAACGATGGATGGACTGTGTGAACGATGATATGGCTAGAAAGGAGGTGATTGCTGAGAGGTCGAATAAAAGTAGTATGAAAGGAGAAGACATGCTGCGCCGACCCCAAATAAATTGGGATAAGGGCAGGAGAATGTTGGAGACAGATGGCAACCAAGAACATGTTGGTTTAGAAGTGCGAGGCACATTGTGTAAACTTCCTCATACTCCATTGAAAGGGAGGATCGTGCGATCAGCTGCGTGTTTGGTCTGGTGGGCTACTACCCGACGGTTATTATCTGGATCTTGTGTTTATGTTTATCTCGCTGAGAACACTTAATTGCGCGATACAGGATTTCTTAGTTCTGGTGTCGCTAGTGTTCTTTTTGTCAACTTGATTATGTTCGCTGCTGTGTTCGACACCAGCTACGGACATCTGCGGTCCTAGAGACATCGCAGATACGTTGCCATCACAGAGACAAAGCTGGAATGTCTCCAGTGCCTGTAACTACACTGGCATCCATACCCCTCACACCGACGCTGTTTCGTGAAGGAAGTATGGTGGTCGTACTGCCGGATGAGCTCCTCCACAGACTTCTTAAATCTTCCTAACCTTGTCCATGTTACTTGGGATCGGCGAAACACGTTTTCTTCTTCCATTCTCCCCTGTCAACCGACACATCACTGTCACTCTATCACCAACTGCTTTGGAATTTTTCCAGTTATGTTAGGGTCAGCTTTTTGTCTAGCTAAATACCAGTATTTTACATGGAGCGACTGCACTGAAAGGGAATCGTCTGTCTTGGTATAGACATGTGGCGATAATGGATGAAACGCATGTGACTAAAAGAGTGATGAGTATAAATGTTGATGGATGGAGAGGGAGAGGAAGACCAAAGAAAGACTGGATGGATTGTGTGAGGAATGATATGAATGAGTAAGGTGTTAATCGTGCTTTGAAGTTTGACAGGGAACAAAAGAAGAAGAAAATGCATTGCGCCGACCCCTGGTAGAATGGGACACGTCAGGAAGATGATGACTGCCTATCTGACCGGGACCGGTCAATGTGGCGACACTTGGGGGAGGCCTATGTCCAGCAGTGGACGTCTTTCGGCTGAAATGATGATGATGATGATGATGATCTGACCGCCCCAACCCAGTTAGTTCTGGGTAACACGATACCCCTTGGTAAGACTGGTCAAAATCGACACTTCTTTTTCTTTCATTCGTCATGATTTCTTCACGAGGAAGCTCTATTACTAAAAATACTTAAATCTATGCATGACCAATGTCGCCTCTATTCGTTAACGGTAAATTATGCAAATTTTTACCGCTACGCGAATTTGCGTGGGAGTTATTATGTTGACCAATGGGTTAATGGCCGTACCTTATTAGGAATATCGGTTTCTGACTAATATGGCCAGTCAGCTGATGTAAGATTACCTTATAATCTTAGAGCAGGTCAATATTAGAGGAAAAAATTATGTTATAGCATTTGCGGTACTGTCAAGGAGGTCCATTCCAAAAGTTAGCAACTTTGGCTGTCAAATATTACGCTGCTTTTTTAAATAATGGGTGTAAAAGTTATAGGACTGTTGTGTATACTTTTCAAAGAAATTATGCTTTTAATGTTTTGCATGTTGCTATATATAGAGTTTAATTATTTTACTAAGTGTACAATATGTAGCTTACAACTTATGTAATTAATTATCATGGTTTTCTTTTTGTTCATGTGGTGTTTACCTATAAGTAATTGTTGCACTGTGTAGAGTTTTAACGCATGTTTTATCTTTGTTTGTAGATTAGTGTAAACAATTGTTGGTAGACCTAATAAATAAAATAAAAATAAAATAATAAGACCCTTAACGAAGCCGAAAGGCACTTGTTCTCCCCGTCATTGCGATCATTGTTTTGTTCTAGACTATACCTGGGAACCTTCTAGGTACGGAGATATTGAAGGTCAAAGTTCCAACTTTTTCACATGTTTTTATGAATAGACAGTGAGAATTTTTTTATGTTATAACTTATAAGTTTACTTATATTCACGACCCCCGTACTATTCAATACATCTATCAGCACAATGTTTTGAGTGCGTTACATTGAGCCCTACCGTAAACAGTGGCTTTTCACCCGAAAAAAAAAAGTAGTTTCCCAGCAATATTTTTTGCGTAGAATTACTTAGTTTGATGTATAGAATGCTTGGTTGACGGCTTCGTGAAGAGTCCGTTTACACTTTGTATATCTACAAAGGTGAAACTCGACTATGTGTGTCCGCGGTTGACCGACTGTTACAAATTGACACTTTTCTACTTAATACTATGGCCGATACGCTTTTAGCACATGTAGGGTGGGTAGAGGCGCAGGTTTCTTTGGCATTAATATACATAACATCACGCCTCATGTATTTCAATGGGGTAGACGGAGGTGGTATTTAAAAAATTTAAAAAAATCCAATAACAGTTACACTTAAATTGTCCGTAAAAAATCGCCAGTCGTGTAAAACGAATTGAGCGTTTGTTAATTTGCTTAATCTTAAATTTCCCAGATTTTATCCATGATGAAGCAGTGGCGTGCATAGGAGCCAACAATATGGCAAGCCCATAAGGCGAGCAGACTTTTCAGAAACCCTGACATCATGAGTAGTAGGCTATACGGGCAAGCCAGGCTTTTAGGCTTCTATGAAAGTGCCTCCACTACGATGTTTAAACTTCAAAAAATAAAAAAAATATATAGTACGCATTTCCTTGTATCGTACCACCGTGTCTGGGTAAGACGATAACCCATACTAAGACTGGTTGTCAGACTTTTGGGCCAATGATCTAGTAATGACCGAGATCGACTGCTTAACGTGCTTTTAGGAACACGGAGGTCTTTTCGTATGAAAAGAATGGTCACCCATCCACGGACTGACCTCGGGAAAGGTTGCTTAACCTTGAAGATCGACCCGTGTGGCTGTTATTATTTAGCCACGAGATCCTTGCACGGTGTAACTAACTATGATGGGTCACCCATCCAAGGACCAAAAGACCAAAAGACCCCCAAACTATCAAAACTTTTCCGTATTTGATTCAATAATGGAAGATGTCCTGGCAAAACTTGCAGCCAGTAATAAATCTATAATTATTTGTGGTGATTTCAATATCAATATTTTAGAAGAAAATTCTAATAGCAGTCGGTTATTAAATCTTTTTAAGTCATTTGACTTGACCAACATTTTTATAGAACCTACGAGAGTCACTCCATCTTCTGCTACTTGTATAGATAATGTTTTCTGCAATTGTGATTACTTAGATAAAGCCATAGTAAATTGTTTGCCGTCTGACCATAGCGGACAAACTGTAACTTTTAGGTGTATCATTCCACTGCAAAAAGTTCAGATTCAGTTTAGATTTAGACCAATAACTACTAATAAATTAAATAGGTATAATATTTCCCTTCAGAATAAGTTAAGCGTTATGAGCCATCATATGGACGATATTAATATAAATCAATTGTATGATAATTTCTTTTAAATAGTTCACACAGAGTTCAACAAAACTTTTGAAAAGAAGACAAAATGTATTTGCCCTAAATTTATATTTAGTGATTGGGCAACTAGAGGTATCAGAAAAAGTAGGGAAAGACTATTTGAGCTTTATGGCCTTAAGCCTTATATAAACACTGACACTTTTAACAAGTATGTTGCTATGTATTCAAATATTTTTAAAAATACATGCAAGGCTGCCAAAGCCCTGCACATTAGCAACAAGATCAAAACTGCAGAAAACAAAATTAAGACAGTTTGGAAAGTCATAAATAACGAGACTAACAGGAAGAAAATACGTAACACTAGCTACACATTAGATACAGCGTATGGTCCTAAAAGCTCTAATCAGGAAGTAGCTCATGAATTTGTAAATTTCTTTACCGATATACCGTTAAAAACTACGGAGGCTCTTAATTCCTCTCCTGAAGTCTCAATGGGTTTATTAAAGGCGAATGTGTCTGGCTGCCTGGCTGAATTTAAATTTAAACACATAAACCCTATGATAGTTATTAAAGCTTTCCGGCAAATAAAAGTCAAACTGACCGAAGATCTTTGGGGAATGTCTATCAGAGTTTGTACATCCATAGTTGAGACTATTGCACCATACTTAGCTTTAATTTTTAATTTGTGTGTAGACCAAGGAGTTTTCCCTGATCTAATGAAATACAGTAAAGTCATACCTCTGTTCAAATCCGGAGATAGTAAAGATACTAATAATTATAGACCTGTATCCGTGTTGCCAGTTTTTAGCAAGGTTTTTGAAAAGGTAATGCTGAATCAAATGCTCAATCATTTTAACACCAACAGAATCTTACACGATCAACAGTATGGTTTCACCAAGGGACGTTGTACAACTGACGCCGGTGTAACCTTATTAAAGCACATTTTTACTGCGTGGGAAGAGTCCCAAGACGCCATAGGAATATTTTGTGACCTCTCCAAAGCATTTGATTGCGTAAATCACGACACATTACTTTTGAAACTTGAGCATTACGGACTAGGTAAACTTGCACTTAGTTTGATGAAATCTTATTTGAAGGATAGACAACAACAAGTTCAAATAAATGGTGTTAATTCACAGGGTTTAAAAGTAAAAATGGGGGTTCCGCAACGTTCAATATTGGGTCCTTTCATCTTTTTAGTGTATATAAATGATCTACCCTATTTATTGAAAAACCAACCTCATAATATGGTGTTATTCGCTGATGACACTTCCCTTATTTTTAAGATAAATAGACGGGCCCAAAATCTAGATGACGTGAATAATGCCCTACTTCAGGTCCATAACTGGTTCACAGCAAACAATTTAGTGTTAAATGAAAAAAAAACGAAATGCATAAGATTTGCTTTACCAAATGTTAAAAGTAGCGATTGTGATATAGTATTGAATAAAGAGAAGCTTGAATTTGTAGATAAAACAGTTTTCCTGGGGATTACGCTTGATTCAAGGCTACAATGGGGTTCTCATTTAACATATCTTGCGGGGCGGCTAAGTTCAGCAGCATATGCTACTAGAAAAATCCGTCAATATACTGATGTAGATACCGCTAGACTGGTCTATTTTAGTTACTTTCATAGTATACTGTCTTATTGCATTTTACTATGGGGACGGGCTGCAGACATTGAGTCTATATTTATTCTGCAAAAAAGAGCCATCAGAGCCATATATAATCTTCGTAGGCGTGATTCTCTAAGGGAACTGTTTAAGGAAATTAACATCATGACGGTACATTCTCAATACATCTATGAAAACATAATGTATGTAAGAAAAAATCTACATCTTTTTAATAAAAGAGGTGACAGACACAATTACAGTACTAGAAATAGAGACCAATTAGTTCAGCCAGGCTTCAGACTCGCTAAAGTAGACTCATCTTTCATGGGGTACTGTTTGAGATGCTATAACAAAATTCCACAAAGTATTCTTGAACTGAATGAAACGAAATTTAAAACATGCATTAAACGCACACTGTGTAGGCAAGCATATTACAAGTTGGACGATTATATCGTTGATAAAAATGCTTGGCTCAATGCCGGTCCTGCTCCACAAGGACAGGGACGCATAAATGAATAGCATTACATATCCCAATCACCTGCGCTCTTGATGATTTATTTACTGCATCAGTGAGCGGGGTACACGTGGCTGAGTTTTAGCTAAGCATATTTAAACTTTTTGCCATCGAAACGCTAAGAAGAAGAAGCATTAAATAGTATGTTAGAGCTGCTGAAGATTGTACAACTATCTTTGCTTTGTATAAATTCAATCTCTTTCGTATTATATAGCCGCATAGCCCATATTGTGTGAGTACTATGTAATAGAAAGCTGTCATTCGCGGGAAACCTACGTCTTTTCTTGACTTGAATGTGCCCTGGCGGTTAGGAGTGTGTCATGCTCACTCAAATGTCTCGCTGATGGTGGCGCGTGTGTCGGATCATTTAGTTCCCTTCAAAATGGTTGAGTTGAATGGTGCTGATACATGCGTCATGTTCGTGAACGGGCGCTGTCAGTTGTGACTGGTCATCTCTTGGTTGCCACGGCTTATTTGAATTGTTTTTTTTTCTTTTTTGAATTGTTTACTATGGACACTTTTAACGTACACATCTTGCTACATCGTTCTCACATAATCTACCATCTCAACATGAATGATGTAACCAAGAGTTTGTAAAAGTATACTGATTTAAAAGAGTGTCCATGGAGTTTCTTGCCCGTTCTTCTCCATAGAGATCTACGTTAGGGAATGGGCAACTACAGTACTTTCACAGTTTTTATGCCTTGTGACTGGGACTGTAGCTATTATTGTCTTTGTTTCGACAATTCAAAAGTGCCTGTAACTGGCCTATTTGAAATAAATGCTTTGATTTTGATTTTGATTGAAGGATTGACCTAGGCGAGTGTTGCTTAACCTCGTCCCGTGTGGCTGTTATTATTTAGCCACGAGTTCCTTGCACGGTGTTACTAAGTATGAATGGTCACCCATCCAAGGATTGACCTAGGCATGTGTTGCTTAACCTCGACCCGTCTGGCTCTTAATAGCCATGAACCCCTCACACAACTATACAGTAACAGTAAGTTAACTGTTTTGTTCCAATACAATGATTTCTTTACATTCGACTGCACAATGCATATTGTTGATAGTGCTTTATGTTCACGGCTTCTTACGTTTGTGTAGTAAGCAGTGATAATACATATTTTTTTAATGTAAATTGATAAGAAATAAAAAAAAAGGAATAGAGTATTTACAGTTTGGTTTTAAAGTTACAACTTTTATGAAATAGAGGCAACACAATCATTTTTGATGTTGTGTTGGACATCATTAAATGACGAGTCAATCATTCTCAACATACTGACGCTTGGATGTCCGAAAACCACAATTTTTATGATTTTTAGCCTCGGCCAGCACTGCCGTCAAAATGGCGATGACCGTAGTGGCGCACTTGGATTTTCATCACGATCTGCCTATCCTTTTCCTAACTATATTAGGATCGGCTTCCAGTCTAACCGGATGCAGGGGAATACCAGTATTTTACATGGAGCGACTGCCTATATGACCTCCACAACCCTGTTCGTTAGGTAATACAATGCCCCTTGGTAAGACTGGTTGTCAGACTTTTTGGGTCACTGACTACCTGTAACGACTGTCAAAGATCTACACTTCTTGGATTTTATAAGGATAATATTAAGAAACTTGCGCGCTAAATACAGACGGTTTAATGGCGTTGACATATGAGCTTTTTATCCAATTCTCTTAATTAACGCACAGTCATAGTATTTTGATCATCAGAATATTAAATATTTACATAAATAATGAGGATGACGTATGGCTTAAATGCTAGCCCCGTTTCGGGGCCGATACTGAGCCAGCGGAGGTTTGTGTCACGAGCCCCCAAAGGGGCCCGCACCGGACTTTATGGTTACACATGTAACTTAATAAAAAAGTGGTGTGACCGTCTCGGACCGCCAAGTTATAGGTCTGAAGTTCGAACCTAAGACACGCACCTCTGAACCCTCTGATTTTTCGGATTCATGTGCGTTTTGGGTAATTGTCACTTGCTTCGGTGAAGGAAGACATCGTGAGGACACCAGCATGCCTGAGAGATATTTCTCGACGGCATGTAAAGCCAAGTCAGAGGCCCATGGGCGGCATAAAAACTCTGACACCGGGTTAGGCACTAACCACACGATAAAGATTTTTTTTTACCTAGTTTACTCATAATATCTTAATGTCCACCATTAACCACATTTTCTCTGCTTCATTCAGGCTACTAAACAAACAGTCATGATTGTGGCCCGCCAAGTGAAAGTGGGCCACACAGCGCGGCTCATGGCTGTCTCTAACTTGTGATTATAAGTACGGACTTGTGTTAGGAAACTACCGAGTATTTTAATTGAAAACTGTGCTTTGATTGTTGTTTTTAAGGCTCCGTATCCGAAGGGTAACCAACGGGACCCTATTACTAAGCTTCCGCCGTTCGTCCGTCTGTCTTTCTGTCAGCGGGGTGTATCTCATGATCCGTAATAGGTAGACAGTTGAAATTTTCACAGAATGTGTATTTCTGTTCCTCCTATGACAAGAAATAATAAAAATAAATTTAAAATCAAAGGGGGAGCCCTTATTTATTTTAAATTTATTTTACCCTACCGTAGTAGGGTAAAATAAGCAAGAAGAGTACCATCGTAATGGTACTCTTCTTGCGCAAGTCTGACTCGCACTTGGCCGGTTTATAGTACCTTGGCATGTGGCCGAGCCATACCAACTAAAAGCGAATACCACTTAAATAAGCCATATGCTTCATGATTCCTCATCATCTGCTTGCCTTTTCCCAACTATATTGGGGTCGGCTTCCAGTCTAACCGGATGCAGCTGAATACCAGTATTATACTTGGAACGGCTGCCTATCTGACCTCCACAACCCAATTAGTACTGGGTAGTACGATCCCCATTGGTCAAACTGTTTGTTAGAATTTCGGGCCACTGACTACCAGTAATGACTGTCAAAGATCTACAAATGATAGCCGGGACCAACGGCTTTCCGAGGTACGCAGGAAACTCGGTATGTAATGGGAAACCCATCCACGCACCAACCTAGGTAAACGGGGCTTAACCTAAAGATAGAACCGAGTGGCTGTTATTATTTAGCCATGAACTCCTCCTTCCTCTGATTCATATCGGCAAAAATGACGCAATTTGTCTTGAAACTCTACGATCCTCCATTTAAATAAAAGTCGTTAACATACTCACAAGCACAATATGAACGCTTAATCAATTAGCAAAGAACTTTACACCTGAGTTTACATAAAAAACCTAAATTCAACTCTATTTCTATTCTTCTTAAGTAGTAATTTCCCTTACACAGGATATGGGTGATAGACTCCCACCATCTGTGTTTAGAAAAATCAGCTTCGCAACTACGAGATAAGGTTTAATTTCCCTTGTTATGGTGTTCCTCATAGAGTTGAACGCCCGGTCATGGTATATGTATGTATGTTTGCATATTCCATTATGTGTTTATATTAGATCGTGATCAAGGAATGAAGACGTGGGTTGTCATTCTATGTGAGTTGCATAACTTTGTGTTCAGCAGTTTTGTGGGATGAGTAACACTTATCAATAAGTAACATTCATTATTATCCGCCTAGACTGATCCCAACTATGTTGGGGTCGACTTCCAGTCTAAATAGATGCAGCTGAATACCAGTATTTTACATGGAGCGACTGCCTATCTGACCTCCACAATCCAGTTAGTACTAGGTACTACGAAACCCCTTGGTAAGCCTGGTGGCAGACTTACAGGTCACTGACTGCCTGCAACGACTGTTAAAACTCTATAAATGACAGCTGGAACCAACGGCTTAACGCCCCCGACCCTTGCTCGAGCCAGCTCGCGATGCTGAGCCGGTAATTTTAAACCAGTCCTTAAATAATCTCATTCAGATCCAGCCTGCCTTTTGCTGCTCGCCAGCGACGCCCTAAGCCGAGGCTCGTACCCCACAGTGTGTCCTTAGCGCGCGATCGCTTCGTTTTAAGTCTTATGGCGCTGGCTGGAGGCCTTACTCTCAAGGCACCCACTAGATAGTCCGGTAAAGCAGAAGCCAGCCTCATAGGTAGACCTACGAGACGCCATTCAAAAAAAAAAAACGACTTAACGTGCTTTCTGAAACACGTCAGGTCTCGATGGTCACCCATCAACGGACCTACCTCAGCAGACGTTGCTTTACCTTGAAGAACAAACCGTGCGCCATTTATTATTTAGCCACGAGTATCTTAAATCCATTTAAGTAGTTGATTCGTGAGTAATTGACGCGTTAACACAAAAATGCACTAACATGTGATTTACGGCAGAATTCTGTTCTCTACCGAACATTATCAGAGCGTGATGGAAGACCAAGCGAAACGGCTCAATGAGCCAGCTTCACTCATTTGTTTTAAAGTAAATTTTCGGTTTTTATCGAGCACCCGCCCCCCGCTTCGCACGATTTTATACTTCTTGAGAAAACATCTAATATTTCATAATAGAATGGGTTTAAAAGTAACCTTATGGAAGCCAAAGGAACTTGTTCTCCCCGTCATTGCGATAATTTTTTTGTTCTAGACCATACCTAGGAACATTCTAGTTACGGAGATATTGGGGGTCAAAGTTCCAACATTTTCACAAGGTTTTAATGGTATATCTTTACTTTAAATACCTCCATCCATCGATGCATCCAATAGCTCACTGTTATGAGTGTGTTACAGCAGCAATGTGGGTGTACCATTAGGTACCTACACCTCTGCCCTTCGGAGATTACAGGCGTGATGTTATGTATTATGTTATACTTTACGTGTCAGTCACTCCTGATTCTAAAACCTATACTTATTGACTCTCTTTCATTAACACCTTTCTTTCTGGCCACCTCCTCAGTAATAACAAGTGTGATACATTAAGTCAACGGAATCAGAGCGCAACGATTTCTCTGTTCGCGCCTACTACAAAGTAATGATATTACGTAGTTATTTTAGTTTTTGTTACTTACTATACTATCTTAGAGAAAATTCGACAACATGGAAGCTGTGATAAAAGTAAACACACAATATCACGTCTGTAATCCCCGTTGGGTTGATTAAGTTCCATGTAATAGGGAGCAAGCTTATTATTATTATGAAATTCATTTATTCAGGTAATTACACCCATCGCCATTTATCACAGTATAATCACACTTCAAACAAATATTTATAGCAAACATACAATTTAGAGAAAATAAAATAAATTACAATACGCATAAAATTGACTCAAATACAATGACATACAATTAAAGTTCACTCAACTCAATTATACTATTACTACCATCATATTACTATTGCCATCAACCAGGCACGAGTCCAGACTCCGGGGCTGCTTCTGAGAAATTCCTGATGGAAACACCCAATAACCTTCCGCCTGACATAAGGGACTGCCAAACTGTTGCAGTTTTCAAAAGAAGAGTGAAAGAACATTACCTTTCCATTTCGTCATAGTTCCATAAGTATTTATTATTAGTTATTTTATTGTATTTACAGTGTTGTTATGTTTTGTCTTTGTATTTATAAGTATGTTAATATATTCTTATATTATTATGTTTAAATAGTTCTGCTTTACGTTTTGTGTATTCACCTTTTCTCTTCTTCTTTTACACACTGTCTACATCTCTTTTTTAGTATCTCCTTTCGCAGGTATGCTGGAAGAGATTTCTTTAGAAATAAGCATCACCTTTGTACTATTTTCTGCTCCTTTCTTCTTTTCTGTATTTAGTGTGTACATACATTGTTAAACAAATAAAAATAACTTTCCTTCCTTCCTGTTTTGTCTTTTCTACACACTGTGTCTACATTTCTAATTCTACTTTCCTCTCGCAGGTCTGCTGGAAGAGATTTATAATAAAATAAGCAGTACCTTTGTGCTCTTCTATCTTAATGTAATGTCTTATTAAGTATTTTATGTGTACATAAATAAATAATTATAAACATTTTGCCCGTACCCGTATCCATAACGAAGCCGTAAGGCACTTATTCTCCCCGCCATTGCGATCATTTTTTTGTTCTAGACCATACCTGGGAACCTTCTAGCTACGGAGATATTGGGGGTCAAAGTTCCAACATTTTCGTAAGTTTTTAATAACTATAACTTTCTTTAAATACCTCAACGACCCCGTACTATTCAATGCTTCCATCAGCACGCGTAGCATGACCGTAGACAAGGATTTTGTTGACAGAAGAATCGACAAAATGACAGATAGTGAAAAGAAATCTGTCATTGTGTCGACATAATCTGTCATTGTGTCGACATAATCTGTCATTTTGTCGATTCTTACGTCTAAAAAACCCGTTTCTACAGTAGTACGCGTAGCATGCGTGCAGTACAACGTTTTGAGTGCGTTATATTAAGTCCTATCGTAAAACGTGATTTTTTACAAAAAACAAAATTCTCTTTTACTCAGTTAAGTCAGTTACTCAGTACTAAGACAATCTCGTTACTCTCAAGGCCCTCTTTGCATATTTTGCGTAAGCTCACTAGTAGCAACTGATTAGGTCATCAAAGTTAAGCAACTCGCGTCGCGGCCGCGAATTAGAAGGTGACCGCGGGGTAATTACTTTGGCAAGCTGTTGGTAGTTGACTGAATGTTTTAGTGTATAAATCATTACGCTTGTTTTGGTCTAAGGGGCAGGTAGAAGTGTGAAAAGAACAAGCTAGTTTCGCTAGTTCTGTTAAAGTAGGTAGGCATTAAGGTAACAGTGGCGAAGGTTCCACAGAACTCGATTCTTCCCTTTGAAAAATGGCACAGTCAGTATTCTATAGACAAATAATAAAATCACATTAAAGTTATGTAGGTACTCCGGCTTACCTTTTACAAAAATTGACCCTTCGCTTTAGGTAACATACATAAAATATAACACTCAAAATCAAAGCATTTATTTAAATTAGGCCAGTTACAAGCACTTTTGAATTGTCGAAACAAAGACAACAATGAAATGTAGCTACAGTCCCAGTCACAAGGCATAAAAACTGTGAAAGTACTGTAGTTACCCATTCCCTAACGTAGATCTCTATAGAGAAGAACGGGCAAGAAATTCCCGTTTTTTACAAAACCTTGGCTGTACTCTTTTAGTACTCCAACCTGAGTTGGTCGTAGAAGTTTTTGATCAGTATTAGAAACAGGATCGATTGGCTTAAATATCTAATTCATTTTGTTATCTGTACATATTTTTGAAAATCTGTGAATGGGGATCAGAATTTCACGAAAAAATATGGATAGTCTCCTAAGACCATTTTCGCGTAGCTGCAACTTTTAAGGTCCACTTACTGCCTCGTTGAACGTTTACACCCTGTATAGAAAGACAACAACTGTCGGCTAGCTCACCAGACACGACACCCGTCTGGTCACAGGATCCACCCTTTTCTACCCCTATAGGCGTGAACTTCTGATCCGAATGCGAAAATAATTTGACTAACGGGAAGCTGATTAATTATCTCCGAATGTCATAGACTATATTTAAAACTAGCCTATGCCTCGGGCTTCGCCCGCGTGGAGTTCGGTAATTGTCCCAAGGGGTCGCACTACCGGGACAGAAAGGTTCAGTGTATAAACTACATGTGTGCCAAACTTCATCCAAATCCGTTCAGTGGTTAAAGAATAACAAACATCTATATATTCTCACTAATTTTCGCAATTACAATAGAAAAATTAGTAAGTAAGACGTTCCTTTGGGACAATCTACGATAACACGCGAGCGAGGCTGCGGGCAAACGCTAGTTAACGATATAGATGTGCAAATGTTGCATGCAAATAATTCTAGTTAAAATATAATATTACTAAAGACGACTAATGACGACATATTAGAAATAATCTCTCGTTTAAATTCACTGACTTTGCAAAATTGTAGCTTTAATGGTGATTACTTTAAATATTTCTTAATTACTGTCTGGTACGTTTTGTAATTATATTATGGTTATACGCCACGACATGAAATAAGTGTTATATCCACAGATATAGATATACCTAGATAACGCGAGTATCACGATCCGTATGAAAACCAAGCGCGCCATTTTTGACTATTTCATATGACGTCATAAGCACGATTTGATTACCTTCTATACAAATAAGTTACTATACAAAATAGACCTCGTTTTTGTTACTTAAATGTCTCGTAGTAGTATAGTATAGTAGTATAGTATCGTAGTATAGTATAGTAGTATGGTATAGTAGTTTAGTATAGTAAAATAAAAAAAATACTATACAATACTAAAAAATAGACTACGTTTTTGTTATTTAAATGTCTAGTAGTAGTATAGTATAGCATAGTAAAATAAAATAAAAAAAGTCCTATACTATACTACAAAATAGATCACGTTTTTGTTATTTAAATGTCTAGAATTAAGTTCTTGAGTTGTAACATTGTTGTTTTATAAAACAAATATTACAAACAAGATTATCATAATTTTCCTTTCATTGTTTATTGTGAAAGTGACTTCCTCAACTCGACTTGACGACCTTTACTTACAATACATTTTGGAAAATACCAAAGTTTTAACATTTATTTTTGTTTAAAACTTATATGGTCATGAAGAAGGAAGATTGATTTAAAAATGTCTTTCTTGTGTTTTAAAATTAAGTAAAAACCGGCCAAGTGCGAGCCGGACTCGCTCACGAAGGGCTCGTACCATCGCAGTAGGGGAACCCCCGTTAATTCTTATTTTATGATTTGTTGTTACAGCGGCAACAGAAATACACATTCTGTGAAAATTACAACTGTCTACTTATTAACGACGTACCAAATGACGTAAAAGATTGTGATAATATTAACAGATTTAAACTAAAACTGAGAAATTACTTAAACGTTATTTCTCAGTTTTCATCATTTCATTGTTGTTGTTTTTTTTTGTTTTCATTTTTTTTTGTTTTTTTCATTTTTTTTTTGTTTTTTTTTTTTCATTTCATAAATGAAATGTAGTCATACCGCATATAAAATGTTAGCAATTTACATACTTCCTATGTATTTGTTTTGTATAACTTCACCAACATGCATCGGAGGCAAAACGTATTTATTTAGATATAAACAATTACTTTGTATCTCATTGTAAGTGAACCTATGTATTGTTCTTCATCATCATCTGCCTAGCCTTTTCCCAACTATATCGGGGTCGGCTTCCAGTCTAACCGGATGCAGCTGAATACCAGTATTTTACATGGAGCGACTGCCTATCTGACCTCCACAACCTAGTTAGTACTGGGTAATACGATACCCCTTGGTAAGACTGGTTGTCAGACTTTTTGGGCCACTGACTACCTAACGACTGTCAAAGATCTACAAATGAAAGCTGGGACCAACGGTTTAACGTGCTTTCCGAGGCACGGAGGAAACTCGGTATGTAATGGGCGGTCACCCATCCACAGACCAACCTAGGCAAGCACGGCTTAACCTAAAGATCGACCCGAGCGGCTGTTATTATTTAGCCACGAGCTGTATTGTTCTTATGAGAATAAAATTCTTTAAACCGATTACGAATCAGGTGATACAGACAGCTGACAGACAGACAGACGGACGGGGACCCTTCGGATTTTTTTGGTTACCCTTCGGGTACGGAACCCTAAAAACGATTTCGTCGTTGAGATAATGGCGGAAGATATGGCAGCCTTTTCATGGTAAAATGCTGATAAACGATACTTAATATACGACTTTTTCTCTAGGGGTTACCATCTTGGGAAAAAGTTGCAGGATCTACAGAATGAAATGTACAGACGCCGCCAGCACATGAGGCTAATACAATCTGTAAAATTACTTTAATTTCTCAAGCGGCGCGGCGTAAATATACTACATTATACCTTTATGGTAACTATATTTTCGAGCCGTTTGGGGTTGAAACTCTGGGGTCGTGGGGTGCTCATAGCCTGTTTAAGGAAATTTCGAAACGCCTAGTTGACGCTTCCCGTGACCCAAGGGCTGGCTTTTACTTTAGCCAGAGGCTAAGTGTTGCCATACAACGTGGCAACGCCGCCAGTCTCTTGGGCACATTACCAGCTGACAGCGTTGAGGAGAGGTTTTTTGATGCCCTTTTATAGTTTGTTGTTAGTTTACTTATTTTAGGTTATATTAATAATGTATTTAGTTAGTTTAATGCCAACTTTATCGCTAAAGCATTAGGTTGAAAATTGATTGGGAAAATTTTACAGTTTCGGGTAGCTTGATGAGCTGGCGTGTGTATAACGTGAAAATATCAAGGCTAACTCTTTCGGGTGGGCTTCATTGCATTGTAAAAGTCTTCCAATACCACTTTAGTTCATTTTGTCTGACAAAAGTCTGCGCCGCGATTTTTTTGTGGATTTCGTAGGATAAGTAGAAAATTCTTGGATTTTTGTAAGATTTTTCTAATAATACTAGATCTAAAATCAGTTTTTTTGGAAACTAAGAAAAGAATTTCCTTATTCCGCGTAATCTCCGTGGAAATAGGGCATCTGCATGGTCCTCATATGACTTGACAAAGATTATGACAGGACTTCAAGAGAGGCCTGGACCTCAGAGTTGGTTCCGGAGTTTCTTCTAACGAGTAGTCGGCTAAAAATATCGACCTCGTCTAGTTTCTCTCGTCTTAGTTATTTGGCGAAGGTGTGACGACCTGATCTTGCTTTCCAGGCGAATATGGCAAGAGATTGCACGAGATTCAGATGTTTGGAAGGAGAAAGGGGTCCTCCCCAGTAGCCAGCAGTTAAAAAACAAAAGTACTCACCAACATAGGAATATTCGGCACTACCACAGCATCATCGTCGAGCCCCTTACTCAGTTCCGGCATGAAGGAGTAGGTCCTCTTGTAGTAGAAGGATAGCGTGCCGTTCTCGTTGTCCGTGATGTTTACCTTCTCCCACTCTTCGCTGTGGAGGAGAAAGAGACGATTAGACAAGGATTCGGTTAGTTTCTGAAGGTGGCTGTACTCCCGCCGAGACTGGGTGTGTAACCAAGCGAGGAACATCACAGTTAATTACCCTTGCACTGTTTATCTCTGCTCACCCAAAGGTTAATTATCACTTAATTCGGTGAAGGAATACATCGTGAGGCAACCAGCATGCCTGAGAGATATTTCTCGACGGCATGTATAGCCAAGTCGGAGGCCCATGGGCGGCATAAAAACATTGACACCAGGTTAGGCACTAACCAGCACTCTGTGCTTTAAAGTTTAAAGTACAGTTTCATAGGTAATCACGACAACTTTACCCCATCACAGTGTCCCAAACAGCAGAGATACTACTGGTTCCTTTATAGCTATACAATGTGTATACGAACCCTTCACGAAGCCATGAGTCAAGTATTCCGTACATCAAACTAAGCATCTAACCCTACGCAAAAATTATTGCTGGGAATCGACTTTCTTTTGGGGTGGAAAATCACGGTAAAACTCATTGTAACGCTCTCAAAACATTGTGCTGGTGGATGAAATAGTAAACCGGTCATGGAGGTATTTAAAGTAAAGTTATAACCTTAAAAACAAGTATTAAAAAAAAAAAACTGACAATGTTGGAACTTTGACCCCCAATATCTCCATAACTAGAAGGTTCCCAGATATCCGGAACAAAAAAATGCTCGCAATGACGGAGAACAAGTGTCTTTCGGTTTCGTTAAGAGTCTATTTACACCCTTTATAAAATGCTTCCCAAGAATCCATAATGCCAACCCAAACCAGGGTGGTGTGGCACCCAATCCAGGTCAAATAATCCGCAATTTTTTTTTCTCTAATGCAACTTGAAATAATTAAGATTACCGCAATTCCTGCCAGTCAGTTTGAGAGGAAGTAAGACCTGCATTCGTATCAACTCATTTATTTTATATTTCGTAATATAATGCATGCTTTCCGTTATTTGAACTAACGAGGTCATGTTTCGGTTTTAATTTTATTAATCTTGTGATAGGTTTGGTTTCAACAGCTAAATTAGGTGTAAATCAATTATCTGATCAAATCTGCTGCTAAATCGAATTATGAAAGAGAACTATGATTTGTATCATACAAAGTGTATGGGACTTCATGCTTCAAACTTGTACCGTGAAATGAAGACCATGAACATGGATCTAAGGCCAGAAAAATATCGTTTCCATACAAAGCGCAATGCATACACGGTCAAAATGTATGAAACAGCAGATTTTTTAGTGACGAAGAATCCGATACTGCAGTTTTAAGACTCATGTTCTGAATTCGATATCCCTTCCCCGGTGTAATATTTTATTTATTCTTTTGTTAACCTATGTTGTCCCAGTGCTTGCCAAAGGTCTTCCCCATATTCATCGAATCCTCTCTGTTTCGTCTTCTCCAGCCAGTCTGGCAATAACGAGTCCAGATCTTCACGCCATCTTTTCCTAGGCCAGTCTCGGCGACGACACCCGTCTTCAGAGCATTCACCATTGTCTGACGATCCTGGCCTTTCTCTGATCTTCGACCCTATAGATAAAAAGTCCCTTAACGAAGCCGAAAGGCCCTCGTTCTCCCCGTCATTGCGGACATTTTTTGTTCTAGACCATACCTGGAAACCTTTTAGTTACGAAGATATTGAAGGTCAAAGTTCCAAGTTTACCACAAGTTTATTTTTAAATATAAGTTTTTAATGTTATAACTTTAATTAAAATACCTGCAAGTCCACTGTAATATTCAATGCATCCCTCAGCGCAATGTTTTGAGTGCGTCACATTGAGTCCTACCGCAAACCGTGATTATTCACCTCAAAAAAGTCATTACCCAACAATAATTTTAGCGTAGTCACTTAGTTTGATGTACAGAAAGCTTGGTTGACAGATTAGTGAAGGGTCCGTTTTGACCTTGTATTTTATTAGCCAAAACTTGGCCACATCCACGGTTTTCTATAGTAAGTAAAAAAACAAAGCCATACTCACGAATAAACATAAGGTCCCAACTCATCCAGCACCGGCTTGGAGCCGTTGTTGAGGAACTCATCAGCATTGGTAACGTTGTAGACGTAGACGCTGACCATGGGCCGCACGGGCGGGCGCGCCCACCAGTCGAAGGTCATGGAGCCTTCTTTGAGGACCAGCGACTGGGGGAGAGGAACCATGGGTTAGTTGATAAAGTAAATAAGAAGTGAGCGAATTTGGTGCTCGGTTAAGGGTAATAGACAAAACATAATAGAATCACTATAACTAAACTTGAAAATGTAGTGAAGAAAATGTTGAGTATGAATGTAGATGGCTATAAGAGTAGAGGAAGACCATAGACACGATGGATGGACTGTGTGAAGGATGATATGGCTAGAAAGGAGGTGACTGTTGAGATGACGAGCAATAGAGAAGTATGAAAGAAGAAGACATGCTGCGCCGACCACAAATAAATTGGGGTAAGGGCAGGAGAACTATGATGATGATGAATGATGATATACCTAAACTTGAAAAACAACTAAAAACGTATACAAAGTTCAAACACAAAAACTCGCGAAGACGAATACTCCATTATTATACAATAATTCAAATTTTACGACACGTTAATGATCACCAAGAACATGATTCGATGGCATTGATAGACTGTGCGACGGGCTGCAGTGTATTACCTTCACTTAGGGTGAGTTCTGACTTAGAGACACGCGGTTTCGTCTTTTTTGATGACAGGAAAACTGTGGTTAATATTGTAACTAGCTGGGGTTTAGTTAAAATACTGACTGTTTAATACAATGCGAACATTTTGTTTTTATTAAAAACACTGACTGAACCAAACTGCGTAAGGCCGCGTTGCCACCAGAGATGAGCAAGGACGCAGGCGAGATTTGTGTGAAACACACAACAAAATCACTTCGTTTTTTTTTACAGCTCGAGGTATTCTAGCCATCCTCGCTCATCCCTAGTGCAAACGCAGCCTAACGGAGGAATTGCCAAACTATTATGGCAATTGGCAGAGCACATAGCTGTTTGAAAATAAATCCCCTTTTGCCCAGAAACTCCTACGCCAGAATACCTATTCGTGATCTGCAAAACATCGATTGGCCAAAAGAAACTACATTAACTCATCATCTGCCTTCCCATGTTATTTGGAGTCAGTGCAACACGTTTTTTTCTTCCATTCTCCCCAATCGTCAAGCTATCATTTACTCCTTTTTCCTTCATTTAATCAGAAAAGTAACTACATAAACTATTACAGTATATTACACAACACTATTTTTACGGTATCAATATTCTGCATCTTTTTTCAACAAATAATATTTAAATTACCGTTTGTCATGCACAAAAAATATCGCGTGTCTACATATCCGTACGAAGCCTCAAGCTTACTGTATTCATACCGTACATCATACGCCTGATTATAATAATATTCGCGTGGGAACGTAAGCGCATGTATGATTAATTAACATCATACAATTTGCATGAAATTATTCATTTTGAGCAACAAAAGAATCACTCTGTCTTTAAATGCAACATCAGCATTCTGCTACGCTTATCTTATCCTTATGGTCATATTTTCTTTATTTATTAGTTGCTGAAAAAAGGAAATGACAGGGACGTCTCTACAGTAGACCTTTATTTTATGAAAAAAAAAGTTGCTCTAGAATCTAGAGGCATTATTCAGGAAAAAAAAAAGTTAATACATATAGGTCCAGTTGAAAACCAGCGTCGGGCACTAGTTGTCCGGCATTTTGCTGAACTGGGCCTATTTCGCGCAGCCGTGAGGCACAGTGTCACACTATTTTATTTTTTTGTTTAGATTTAAGTTTTTTAATTTTTTGTTTTTAATTTGTTATATTTTTTTTAAACTCTTGTGGCATGTGATAAATAAATGTATTTTCTTTTTTTCTTTCATTTATATGGAGAATCGCAGGCCCTGTTCCCTCTTAACGTGATTTTCGAGTTGAACGCTAAATCTTGAACGGAGGGGTCCGAGTTTGAGAAAAACGTCGTTCAAATAATGATTTAACACGTATAGTAGGTACATAATGTGTTAAAAGTGTTACTTACGACATCACGGAAACGTACTCTTTCAAACAGTCGAACTGAGGAACTTACGTCAAAGGATATGACACGCTATTCACGATATTTACACATACATACATAACACACGATACTTATTACCTATGTATGTTGATCTGTGTAAGAGGTGCTACAAATGTTCGGCCTGCCCTGATTCCGCACAGGCTGAGCGGCAGAATCGAATGTATACAAGGTGTAAACGTACCTTTCACGAAGCTTGAAAGGCACTTGTTCTCCTCGTTATTGCGATCATTTTTTTGTTCCAGACCATACCTGGGAACCTTCTAGTTACGGAGATATTGGAGATCAAAGTTCCAAATTTTTCATTAGTTTTTTTTTTTTATTCTAGTCTTTAAGGACTTTAATTACCTTCATGACTCGTTTACTGTTCAAAGATTAGTTTGAGTTTTGCCGTAAACTGTGATTTTTCACCCAAAAAAAAATCGATTCCCCGTAATAATTGAGTTACTTAGTTTGATGTACAGAATGCTTAGTTGGCGGCTTAGTGAAGGGTCCATTTAAACCTTGTATAATGGGACAAGGGCAGTAAGATGATAGATGATGTTGAGGACTAAAGTAAGTCTTAAAGCCCAGTTACTCTAACTGTGATGGCTATAGGCTCGCCCCCTATTACATGGGGCTTAGGCATAACTGGCGAAAAATAGATGTACTATTAAGTACACCTCTGCCTAAACCTTCGGGAATTACAGGCGTGATATTATATGTGTTTAAAACTTCTTAAACTTAAACCTGCGGTCCTAGGTTACCTAATGGCCTGAACGCACAATGCCCGCATTTCGGTCAAGGTGCTGATCGGGTCTCACGGTGGTTTCGACACCACATCTGCGAAATACAATGAGTACCGTCGATATTTGTGGCACACTATAAGTCGTGGGCTTTTAAATCTGGTATAATGTGTTCTTAATAGCTTATACCCGCGGCTTCGCCCGCGTGGAGTTCGATAACTGTCCCACGGGATCATACTACCAGGATAACAAGTATTCAATGTGTTAATCCAGGTTATAAACTGTAACTGTGCTAAATTTCATCCAAATCCGTTCAGTAGTTTTTGCGTGAAAGAGTAACAAACATCCATCCATGGATAAAAAAAGGGGCGTCCATTAATTACGTTGGCGTTTAAGGCGGGGAGGTGCTGGAGCTGAATCTCCCCCATGGTCACGAGTGAGAGGGGGTCTCGGCAAATATCACGTAATTTTTTTTCCGCAAGAAATAGTGTGAATTTGCGAGAAAACAGGGTTTAATTAAGTAAGCTTGTTTCTCCACTAAAATATGGCTAAATCCTAAGCAAATTATGTTTTATACATAAATCTAACGCAATCAACCACAGATTAACGTATTTACACTAAAATTCACATTTTGAAAAATCTCACGTGAGATGGGGGAAGAGGACAAAAAAATGGACAAAATCGACTGTCGTAATTAATGGACGCCCCCTTAGATATGGATACCCACCGCTTCTAAGAGTCTCCCGAGCAAATTTAATATGACCTTGTATAGTTATTATGCTGATTATGTATTATAATAAGTACCTAACAGTTGAGAGGAAAACATAAACAGTTCGTAAAGGTAATACATTCTGCTAACTCATGCACTAACAACAAAATTGTATTCAATCACGACATTTGCAATGTTTCTGTGAAATCATGCAACCGGATGTGAATAAAAAAATATTTACTTATATATATAATTATACAAGACACGCATACATAAAACAACAAAAATAATCAGCCCCTAGTGGGTGTGAGAGGACCCTTAACGAACCTGAGAGGCACTTGTTCTTCTCGCATTATGATATTTTTTTGTTCTGGACCATACCTGGGGACCTTCTAGTTTCGGAGACATTGGAGATCAAAATTCCAATTTTTTCTCAAGTTTTTTCTAAAATACTATGTAGTTTTTAAGGTTATAACTTTACTTTAAATATCTCCACGGCCCCCGTACTATTCAATACATCCATCAGCACAAAGAGTGCGTTACATCGAGTCCTACCGTAAAACGTAATTTTTCACCCCAAAATTAAAAGTCGTTCCCCAGCAATATTTTTTGCTTAGAGTTACTTAGTTTTATGTATAGAATGCTTGGTTGACGGCTTCGCGAAGTGTCCATTTACACCTTGTATACTGGTCGGGTATTATTTAAGTCCATCGACACGTAAACAAGAAGATCACCATAATCTCCCTTCTACATCGTTCAATTTTTATGCATGATGAAGATTTTATGCCACTAATGACATTTTCGGTCCATTGCAGATGGAAGACAGTGATACTGGCGTCACTATACAACTATGTATGTATGTGTGTCGACTGTCGACGTTCAATTGTCCAAGGATGGCTGCGCATGGGTGCGTTCATACGCATCGCTTTCCAGCGCCAATAGTACAATAGCTAGTAAGCTGTGTTTGAATGCAGTTCGATAGAAGTGTAAACAAACTCATAAATGTGGACGAGGCGCAAAGATCATGTACGGATTGTAAGGTTTTATAGCTTACTAGCTGTGTCCCGCGGTTTCACCCGCTACTTCTGACTAGTTTTTTTTGCTCGGCTCCTTTTGGTCGAAGCGTGGTGTTATATTTATATAATAGCCTTCCTCAATAAATGGGCTTTCCCACACTAAAAGAATTTTTCAATTCGAACCGGTAGTTCCTGAGATTAGCGCGTTCAACTATTAAATATTAATAAAGATAAACAACTTTATATTAGGCAAGCTGCTTGTAGCTTTGAATTAAGAGCATCGAATTTAAGAAAAGAATAGTTTTTGATGATGGTACTGATTACCAATTGAGTCCAACACTATCCTATCTTTGAAGCCGGAAGTGACGGAACGAACCATACACCTTCACAAAATTTCATTGAAATCGATTGGGTGGTTTTGGAGATAGCTTCTAGCGTGTACGAACATAGTGACATGTGATTTTTATAAATTAAGATTACTTGCATATTAAATTGGGTCTTATTTATTACGTTATTAACATAGATTTATATCTCTAGTCTCTAGTTACTAGACATAAAACTTTCAATAGTGACTTGGCAACATTTTGGTTTTTATACGACGAAATGTAATCGTGGCTATCTTTAGACTTGCCTGGTTTTTGTGGTATGACATAATCAGTGTGTTTGTAGACGAATATAGGTACTTAGTTCACTGTTTGTCCATCACAATGTACGCTACCTAAAGGCTAAGAGAACCGACTTCTTAATTTTAATGATTTTAGAATTCGGTTGTCTAATTTTTAATGATTGACATAGCTCTAAGGGGGCGTTAATTACGTGAGGCGTATAGGAGGGGGGAGGGCGTCGAGCCAAATCTCACCCAATCTCACGAGGGAGAGAGGGTGAATTTGGCAAATATCACGTATTTATTTTCGGAGTGACAATCCGGTTTTGGTATTTTAGCAGTACGACAACATTCATTGCTTTATTTGTGTAAAAAATATCTTTTTTTAAAACTTCACTGAGCTAATTTCGTTAAACAGCAGTCAAGTCTCAAGATTATTGTGGATGACAATAATCTTGTAATTTTGACAAGTGATTATTTATTAAACAACATTCAATGGAGTTAAATAAACTTAGAAGGTTGTATTAATGATTTTAATGATAATAATTCTGTAACTACATACGCGTTACTTGCGCGACTCATTTTCAATCAACATACAACCTGACACTGACGCATAATTACGACACAGGAGAAATTCCTAGTGTGGGGCAACATTTAAAAAAAAAAAAAAAAGAAAAAAAAAAAAAATTAAAAAAAATAATAGTAATTGCAAAAAAACGTAAAATAAAAATTAATATCGCGCGGGTTATTCTGGCGCTTCCACCTTAAAGTAATACTGCTGTTAGAGGTGGTAGTTGAGGACCTGGCTGATGAAACAACATTTACTTACATGGTTTATGAACATCCGCACCCATGTGCCTAAGAAGATTGCGCAGATGATACCAGCCAGCAGTAGCAGCACTGCTGACGCCAGCACGAACCCTGGAAGAGGAGGAGAGGAACACGTTAGAATAATGTTGACAGTTTCAGAAGGTGATGTGAAGTTGATGGCGTCGAGTTACGATGTATTAATGTTTTGCGTCGTGGTCATTTTGTAAAGTTATAAAGGGTGTAAATAGACCCTTAACGAAGCCGAAAGGCACTTGTTCTCCTCGTCTTTGCGATATTTTTTTTGTTCTAGACCAGTGGAACCTTTTCGATCTTGTCACCCCAAGACTTAGCTAGAGAATCTGATTTACCCCTCCCGCTCTCCCTCATGTTACCAATGAACACAAAACAAAACAAAACAACACACATAAATACAAATTGACTGTCTACGTAGAGCATCTGGATAAATGTTTTGTCTTTGACTTTTGAGTAAAACTCTGATTCATTTGTGTTCTCTGGTTTTCCAAAAACAATCCTATTTCTTCACAAAGTTCATAAACTCTGTTTATATATTACCAGCTTATTAACCCCGCAGAATACCAGTTTTACCCCCGCAGGGGTAATTACCCCCAGGTTAGGAACCGTGGTTCTAGACCGTGACGTAGACCGTAGACCGTGGTACCTGGGAACCGTTAAGAGGAAGGTTCATATATATATATATTGCACCCGTGCGAAGCCGGGGCGGGTCGTTAGTTTTATAAGAAAACGATGATAACATCACTCTCCAGCCCTTATCCTAATATATTTGTGGTCGGCGCAGCCTGTCTTCTTCTTCCATACTTCTCTATTACTCGTCATCTCATCAGTCGCCTCCTTTCTTGCCATATCATACTTTACACACTCCATCCATCGTTTCTTTGGCCCTTATCTACGCATAAAGCCATCCACATTCATACTCAAAAATTTCCTCACGACATTTTCCGCATTCCTCCGCATCACATGCCCATACCAAGCCAACTGATATAATAAAACGATGATATACGAATTTAATTTATAATGATAAGCGATATTTTCTGGGTCAAAGGTTGAATTTAGGCTATGGCTATAAACCCCACGCTACGTTGAAAGCGGAAAGTGTTCATTCGTTCTACTTTCGGTTCGAGCAAATCAAGAATCAAGCGAGGCCGAAAGTGCGTCTTAAGTGCACAACTTCTTTCAAGAACAGCTATCTAAATCTTCAGATTCTATAGGTACCTCTTCTCAGACTTCCTCTTGTACTCATTTGAAACTTTATCCATTCACGTAACACGACACTTCCCCTTAGCATTCTCATATCAGCCACATGCAATTGCCTTTAATTCATCCCTTTTGTGGCCCAACATTCTGATCCATACAAGACAATATTTTTATTGTGTGTCTACGAAATCGCCCCTCTACCCGCTATCTAAATAACCAAAGCCTTATATCAGAAGAAAACTCGTTGAGTTGCTAACCGAGTGGTATGTGAAGTAATACATTAATGGTAAGCTTAAGTTACATAACACATTAACCTTGAACATTTTATAACTTATTGCTAAGCAATCGAAATTAATGTATTTAGGTATTTTATTTTGCGAAAGTGTGTCTGTTCTCTGTTTCTATGCAACATTTTTACTGCTAAACTACTGAAGAGGTTTTGATTACAGATATATAGATATGGCTAGATAACGCAAGAGCCCATACTTCGCGTAAAATGCCCATAAAATCTCTTAGATCTCATTCTCATCTTCATACAATCAAGAATTGTATACGAATAATACAGGCGCTTGAAAACAATTTTGACATCTTATACAATATGACATTTAAGCGAACGTTATGAAATGCTGTAAGCGGGCCACTTTCGAATGCCGAGCTGTTACAGAGATTAACTGTGATAGACATGCTGACCGATTACGATTCCGTGCGTAAAGGCTGAGAATACATTGCATTTGCGTGTTCTTTTTCCTCGATATAAAAAAAAAAAACAAAGAGCCTTGACAACACCTGAGGACGCTCTCGTTAGGCAGCTGGATCAAGGGCTTGATTCAGAAAGCGGTACTTTTGGACACGGCTCGTATTGTTAAGAGGTTCCTCTCTCTGGAGCCCTGACCGCCGGTAGCTTGGACTCTGTTCCCGATACCAGTGGCTACTATTCTATACAAGGTGTAACAGAATAAACGCAAGACCTCCCGTGTGGTCTCTCGCACCATGAAGCTAAACATCTTTTGTTCTACGAGTTCTTGAAATTCGCAAAAAAAAAAAATACTTTCTATAGGAACGGACGCAACCAGCTGATCCACATGTATGGTAAAACTAAAAAAAAAGTTATGAATTTCTAAAAGTCATAGAACAAAAGTTGTTCAGTTTCATGGTCTGAGACACCACACGAGAGGTCTTGCGTTTATTATGTTACACGTTGTATATTTTTGATTTCATACTCTGAAATAAGTGTAATAAATAAAAAAACCTCCATCATGCTTGTAAATCCCATAAAGGTATACTTCATTTGGGTCGACTCCCTGATAAGACACGGTAATTTAGTTTCTCCATGAACAAATTCTAAGTAGGAGCCCGGAATTTATTTATTTATTAGTTTGGATTAATTCTTCTCGGTTGATCACAATAGTCATCGCTCTTCAATTAGCGATATCGAGGTCAAGAACAAACTCTGTCAGTATTCAAAAAAAAATAGTTTTTTTATACATTGGACTTAAATCATTCTCCTGCCCTTTTTTTTTTTCGTGGTAAAATCATCAAATGAGTCCTCCCACCCAGGGCAGAGCGGGAGGGACTGTCAGACTTGTACTGACTAAAATCCACGGTGTCCTTCAATAGCCCTTTATGTTCCAGGGTCACGGTAATTCTATAAGTCCCGCGACCCCGGCAGGCTTTGGCCCTCTAGAGGGGGGCCCCGTCATTATGCTGTCACTCTTTGAGGCGCGCGTGGAACACAACGCGCCGTCGACCCGGGCATGGTCCATGGTCGGACAGCGAGTCGCCCATTACTCGTCGCCCGCATGCCCGCGCCTTCGGTGGCCGGAGATCGTCTGCCGACGTCCGGCGCCGTGGGCGTCTACCACTGCGGTTGGGGTGGAGGGAGGACGCTGTCCTCTCCCTCACGCGGCCCGCCTCCTCCTTCGCGAGCATGACTGCTTCGCAGAAGGAGGCGACCGCTTCCCACTCCGTCTCGCCCTGCAGCATGGCCTCGACCAATGCCGGGCGCATTCTCCTGCCCTTATCCCAATTTATTTGGGGTCGGCGGCATAGTATTTGTCTTCATCTTCTTCCATACTTCTCTATCACTCGTCATCTCACCAGACACCACTTTTCTAGCCACATCATCTTTCACACAGTCCATCCATCGTTTCTTTGGTCTTTGATATCTTCCGAAATATGGGTATAGGTACTACCAAGTGGTAGCAAACGGTACTGCTGAGCATGAGGTCCTAGTTTCAATTCCCAGGTTGGGCATAGTGTCATAGAATTTTTCCCTCAAGAATTTCTCAGTATCGGCCACGGAGTCTGGATTTGTGCCCGGTAGATGGCAACAGGCTCGCTCCCAACATCATCATTTCAGCCGAAAGACGTCCACTGCTGGATATAGACCTCCGCCAAGTCTCGCCACATTGACCAGTGCGTCTCGCATCTAGCGGATCCCCGCAACCGTCACCAGGTTATCGGTCCACCTAGTGGGAGGCCTTCCATCGCAACGTCTTCCAGTTCCTGCTCGCCCCCAATTACACGGGAATCGGCAAAATGTGGGTGCACCATTAGATATAGATTTAAGAACTGTTGTGTGAAAAGCCAGAATTTGGTCACAATGGAAATGAATACTCGACCAGGCTAAAGCCCAGCCGCGGGAAACCTTCAGATCATGATGGCACGCCTAATCGTTCGGGGAACAGCCGTGGTGTTATGTAATGCCGTGTCTATCAACCATAAACAATTTATTATTTACCCGCCATTACATAGAACCTGAAGGAAACGTCAAATGGAACACGACACTATTTTGAAAACAGCCCACCATCTTTGTTTTCAGCCGATGAACTGGCGATGTTATGGACTTATGCTGATGTTTGGTGTTATTGGAGACTGATCGGGTTTGCGGATACGTGAAACGAAGATTAAACTTGGTATTATGTATAACAGGGACCGATTAATCTATCCATAGGTCGCTGGTTAAATCCGGCTCGAAGGACCATGAACAGGAATGGATTACCCATTCCTGTTCATGGTCCTTCGAGCCGGATTTAACCTTCATCTTTACCTATACATCGATACAAATAAATAAAATTGATGTCTGTTTGTAATTTCAAAATAACAGCTTTTTACTCAATATGAAAGTATTTAAGGTACTTATAAAATCAGAGGATTCAGAGGTGCCTGTGTTGGGTTGACTGACCAATCCTACATTAAAACACTTCTATTAAAACTAGATGAGGCCGGTGTTTCCCACCCTCTGACACACACAGCCGAAACAAAATTAGAGGTCATCATCATCTGCCTAGCCTTTTCCCAGCTATGTTAGGGTCGGCTCCCAGTCTATGCGGATGCATCTGAATACCAGTATTTTACATGGAGCGACTGCCTATCGGACCTCCAAAACCCAGTTAGTACTGGGAAATACAACCCCTTGGTTAGACTGGTTGTCAGACTTTAGGCCACTGACTACCTGTAACGACTGTCAAAGATGTAGGTACAAATGACAGCCGAGACCAACGTTTAACGTGCTTTCCGAGACATGGTGGAAACTGGGTGGTCACCCATCCACGGACCAACCCAGGCAAGCACGGCTTAACCAGAAGATTGATCCGAGTGGCTGCTATTATTTAGCCACGAGCTCCTCAATGAACTTAGAGGTCACAGTCTCTATTATAATTCAGCTCCAGACATAATCTTGGTCAAGTCACATAAGGACAGATGCAGATTAGAGTCTGAGTTCTTTTGAAGGTTCTATTTTCAAAAGTTATATGAAATCTCTTTGGTGGTAGTACTTCCCCGGACGAGCAACTTCACAAAGAGTTCTACATAACCGTGAGAATCACAGACAATGTTTGGCTTGTTTAACTAGAGTACAATCAAGTCTGCTGACCCACTGAGCGTTAATCAGCGTGAAGGTAAGCGAGCGTTTACGCAAACGCCATAAAAGGTATGTAGTTTGTAGATAGGGTTGTCTCTGAGAGCAAAATATCTCAATTTTTATTTATTTATAAAATCTTTTTCGGCTTTTTTAAAGATGATGAAGGGCCAGAGAAAACGACGAGCAGAGATACAGCGAATCGTCACCGTTATATGGTTGAGGTTCCACGGACCCGAACAAACCGCTATGCTTCCACATTCATTGTACAGTGAGTTATAAGCAATTAGCTCACCCACCTTTGCAAAAATGTTTGCGATTTTTAAGAATACGAATCGATTTTACTAGCGACCCGGCCTTGTTTTGCACGGGTGCAATATACATATAAACCTTCCTCTTGAATCAATCTATCTATTGCTGAAAACTGCATTAAAATCCGTTGCGTAGTTTAAAAGATCTAAGGGTATGCGCGCACTACGAAAATAAATCGTTGCGAAGAAAATTCGTCAATCTGTGAACAACAGAAATGTAGTACAATCCGCGCACTCCGAAAATAAATCATTTGCGATTTATTTTCGCAGATGCGAAATCGTACGTATATTTTGTACCCTATGAAGCAGTACTGGCTTCGCGCATTGGCGCAGTGACTGTCTTGGCCTCGCTTTTGGCTCTGCTATTTCGCAGGCGATAATCAATCGTAGTGCACGTAGGAATTATTGTCGTTTGCGATTTTATTTCGCACTTTAAAACTCGGAACGATTTATATTCGTAGTGCGCGCATACCCTAAGCGTACAGACAGCGGGAGCGACTTTGTTTTATACTATGTAAAGATTCACTTAGCTCAATTATATGAAATATTAAAAAAATAAGAGAGAGTTACTCAAACACATCAAATAGAATAAACGCGATTCGCAAAACAACATGTCGAACAAAAAAAACAAAAAAAAAAGTGAACAATTTTCACTTTAGAAATTATAAAAAAAAAGTAATAAATTAAATGAACCTAAAATTGAACTGCGAATCAGTTATTCGGACGTTATGTCAGCGTGGGTAAAGACCGCGTGTGGTGACACCCCTACCCCCACTCCCAGTGAATGGGACCTAATGAATGCCCCAGATTTCCAAGTAACGAAGTTAGAACCTAGTTCTAAGTGTAGACCGGTTTATATTAGCATATATTCACGGTATCACCTACCAAAAGGGGCTAGGTTGTAACACTTACAAGATATGTAAGATACTGTTGCGTCGGTCTGGGCAGGAGGGACGAATCGCATGCGACTAAAAGAGTAAATAATATAAATGTTGATGAATCGAGAGGGAGAGGAAGACCAGAGATGGATGGATTGTGTGAGGAAAAAGGAATAAATGATAGCGTGACGATTGACAGGGCAGAATGGAAGAAAAAACGTGTTGCGTCGGTCTTTTAGCACTTGAATGACACTGAAACATCTGTGCACTTGTTTGTGGTATAAACAAGATGGCGGCGTTAGTTCCGATTATGGACCAGGACAAAAGATCTCAGACGTACTACAATAGAGGCTATCAGAAGTCTTAGAAAAAATGTATTCCCATGTCAAAAGTGACAGCTGTCAAAGTCAAGTTTGACACGTTACACTTGTACCGACAGCAACCAGTGTACAAATTACGATTTTTTTCGCGTTGTTCCGTAAACCGTTACCAAGTATATTTAAATTTCTTTGATATACTTAAAAATTAATGTCATACGTCATTAGGAAAGTCCCACGTAGGCCGATCAGCGGTTAATGTTGCAAATGACGAAAAAAAGAGAAATTGACAAAATCCATTTTTAATCATGGCAACATTATCATTTGGGTCTACTTTTGTTATGTCACGAATAATTGAAATGGTCAAGTGATGTCATAAAAATGATGGTTATTTTTGTAAAGATTTCTTTGCATAACTATGTTTAGAGACCGCGTCGTTGGTGTAGTGGTCGCAAGCACCACTGTTGAGCATGAGACGCTGGGTTCGATTCCCAGGTCGGACACTGCGACTGGGTTTTCTATCAGAAATTTCTCAGTAGCAGCCACAGAGTCAGGGGTCGTGCCCGGTTGATGGCAATAGGGTCGCCCTCTATTACATGGCACTTAAACACAACAAACAGTATGGCTTCGCTATATGACACACCTCCGCCTAACCACAGAAATACAGACGTGATGTATGTTTGAAGAAATTCGTCATGGTGTCATCCACGACCATACCAATAACTAACCATACAAAGATAATTTATGAAGGTCATGTTATTGTTTAATTTCGACGAAAAACAATAGGTTTTTTTGTCAATAGACGTAATTATCTCATGGGCCGTCAATTCTGTGTCACTGTTTTTTAAAACATAGACATCGTTTTGACATAACCTTGATGAAACGGCCTATATTGTTCCCACTGCTGGGAAACAGGCCACCTCTCTACGAGGAAGTGGGCTGTAATCCACCACGCGGGCCCAGTGCGGGTTGGTAGATGTCACATGTTTTTGATTTTTTGGTGCTAGGACATGCCGGTTTCCTCACGATGTTTTTCTTCACCGTTTTGAGGGCACTGGTTATCATCTGCCTAGCATTTTCCCAACTACGTTGGGGTCGGCTTCCAGTTTTACCGGTCACAACTGAATACCAGTATTTTACATAGAGCGACTGCCTATCTGACCTCCACAACTCAGTAGCCACCTGGATAAGACGATACCCCTTGGCAAGACTGGTTATCAGACTTTCGGGCCACTTGCCTTTCGGAAAAAAATCTTTGCATTAAGTCAATAAGGGATACAGTAGTCGGCGCCATTTTTATTGCAAGATATTTGCCGTCTCATAAATCCTATTCCAACTCCACTACGTAGTAAAAAACATCTGCTGTCTGTCTGTCCCTATGTATGCTTAGACCTTTAAAACTACGCCACGGATTTTGATGCGGATTTTTAATAGATAGAGTGATTCAAGAGGAAGGTATATATGTATATTGCACCCGTGCGAAGCCGGGTCGGGTCGCTAGTAATATTATAAAAGCGAAAGTTTGTGACGATGAATGGATGTTTGTTGCTCTTTCACGCAAAAAGTACTGAACGAATTTGGATGAAAATTAACACACATATAGTTTATAACCTGGAGTAACATATAGGATACTTTTTATCCCGGTATAATCCCGTAGAACAATTATGGAACTCCACGCGGGCGAAACCAAGAGCATAAGCTAGTATAAAATATTCTACGTTTTATTTATGAACTGTGGTTCCATAATATCTTTGGAAAGTGTAACGTGTGAGTTCAGCCTAATATACTTTTGTCTAAAATCTTCATATTTTCACTTAAGGCTTACGCAATAAATAATGACGTGCTTAGCTTAATTTAGTTAATTTATAAGACAATTACAGTAATTGTTTAATTGTGTAATGTAATTATTGTAGGCAATTAGGCAAGTGTAGTAACTTTTTAGTTTTCATTTCAACTGACTTTTTTGACTGTGGTTTT
The DNA here is from genome assembly GCA_963082995.1 of Noctua comes. NCBI lineage: Eukaryota > Metazoa > Arthropoda > Insecta > Lepidoptera > Noctuidae > Noctua > Noctua comes. Next base: position 9,094,040 of record OY720295.1, on the reverse strand, counting down.
TGTTAATGTTACTTTTAGGTTTTCGTACCCGAAGAGTAACCAACGGGAGCCTATTACTAAGCCTCCACTGTCCCTCCATCCGAGCCTCCGCCTGTCTGTCAGCCTCAGCGGGCTGTAGCTCATGATCCGTAGACAGTTGAAATTTTCACAGAATGTGTATTTTTGGTGCCGCTATAACAACAAATAATTAAAGGTGGCGACTACTGATGGTACGGAACCCTTCATGCCCGACACCGATTCGCACTTAGACGGTTTTTTTGTTTATTTTAATGTATTTTTTTCATTGATCTTATAAAACAGTGAAAAATTGACATAAGTACTGTTAAGATACAAATATCGAAAACCTTTTTGAAACAAAACAATAATTCTGGAACTATTTTTTTATTCAATGTGTTCCCCATTAGCTCGATGTTTTTTTACTTAGTAGAACGTTGCTTTTCTCTCTTATAGGAGTTTTTTAGCGAATTTTTAAGGCATATCGGTACACAATGACCTGCATTAGCATAAAGATACTTGTTATCCCAGTCGTTCCTCATTTCCGTCGTGGAGGAGCCCCGTGGCTAAATAATAACAGCCGCTCCAGTCGATCTTAAGGCTAAGCCGCGCTTGCCTAGGCTGGTCTGTGGATGGGTGACCACCCATTACCTTCATACCAAGTTTCCTCCGTGCCTCGGAAAGCACGTTAAGCCGTTGGTCCCGGGTCATTTGTAGATCTTTGACAGTCGTTACAGGTAGTCAGTGGCCCGATAGTCTGACAACCAGTCTTACCAAGGGGTATCGAATTACCTTGTACTAACTGGGTTTTGGAGGTCAGATAGTCAGTCGATCCATGTAAAATAAGGTAGTCAGCTACATCCGGTTAGACTGGAAGCCGACCCCATAGTTGGGAAAAGGCTAGGCAGATGATGAGTTCGTAATTTTCGTTACAAGCAGGCGAAGTTGCGGGTAAAAACTAGTATACACGGCGGCAATGAAGCTGTACATTTCCAGTATAACTTGGCCTCGCTTTGTACAGATTTTTTATACAATGAGCGATCTGCATAAACTGGTTTTGTATGGCTTGATTGGCCGTCATGCCTACATAATAGACGTAAGATATCTATTTTTATTACCAACTACTCATAGTTACAAAAGAAACATGTTTAATAAACAGACCACGAGTTTACATAAAGCGAAGTCAACATGTTATGCGCGTACTGTGCTCGACACTTCGCAGAAAATTACATTTTTCCGTTTATGTTAATATTTTTGTACTTACGCCATGTTCAATGTTGACATAATATCTTATTGATGTATCACGAGCGATTGTGTGGCTTTTTATATTATTATACTGTTTCATTACAGGTGGGACAGTCACAGAAGATTATATTATTACTAATTTAAAAAGAGGTAGAATTTGTAAGTTTGAATGTCGGGGATAATCTTCGGAACTGCTGATCCGATTCCGAAAATTCTTTCGCTAATGGGAAGCTATATTATCCCCGAGTGTTATAGGGTATTTTTTAAATGTTTCCGTGGGATAATTTTTGGCCAAAATGCGAGCTTATTGATAATATTATTCTATGAGACAGATGTGTTGCTGAGGAGTTCATTCCACCGCTTCTTCTTACCAGCTAGAACGCTAGGAAATTGTGAAGGATGGGTGTTTTGGGAGACATAATTTTTTTAATACAATATTAAAAAAAATATATACGGGGTGTAAACAGACCCTTCACGAAGCCGTCAACCAAGCATTATATGTCTACATCAAACCAAGTAACTTTACGCAAAAACTGTTGCTGGGAAACGACTTTTTTTTTGGGGTGGAATATCACGTTTTACTCGTGGTAGGATTCAATGTAACGCACTCAAAACATTGTGCTGATGGATGGATTAAATAGTACGGGGTCGTGGAGGTGTTTAAAGTAAAAAAAATACATGTATTTAAAAAGAAACAACTAGTGAAAAAGTTGGAACTTTGACCCCCAATATCTCCGTAAGAAGAAGGTTCCCAGGTATGGTCTGGAACACAAATCGATCGCAATGACTGGGATAACAAGTGCAAATAGACCCTTAACAATCCATCCATCAGCACAATGATTCGAGTGCTTTCCATCGAGTCCGTTAAACGTGATTTTTCACCTCAAAAAAAAAAGTCGATTCCCAGCAATAATTTTTGCGTAAAGTTACTTAGTTTGATGAACAGAATGCTTGGTTGACGTCTATGGGAAGGGTCTGTTTACACCCTGTATAGTAGCTCACTGTTATCGGGAACAGTCCAAGAGAGAGGAACCGCCTCACTATGCGTGCCGTGTCCAGGAGTACTGCTTTCTGAATCAAGCCCTTGACCCAGCCTCGCAATGAGAGCCGCCTAAGCTGTTGGTCGAGGCTCTTTGCGATTAGTCCATTTACCGTAACGACTATCGGTACAATGACTGCTGAGTAGTCTCTCTGTTATTATTGTTACCATTGTCTGAATTTGTTTACTATTCTTATCACTATACAAGATACAATCACGTACACAATGATTAGGATATCTTATCAACGTAAGATTTCCATGAAAATCTTTTCTTAGACTTGTCGAAGATAATGTATGGAACAATAAACAAGATCAGATTAATTGAGATTTGATTCGCCACATTGACCGGTCAATGTGGCGACACTTGCGGGAGGCCTTTGTCCAGCAGTGGACGTCTTTCGACAGAAATGATGATGTTGATGACATTACATACCGAGTTTCCTTCGTGCCTCGGTAAGCATGTTAAGCCGTTGGTCTCGGCTGTCATTTGTAGACCTTTGACAGTCGTCGGTATCAGGTATCAGGGGGGCGACTGTCTATCTGACCTCCACAATCCAGTTAGTACTGGGTAATACGGTAAGACTGGTTATCAGACTTTCGGGCCACTGACTACCTGTAACGACAGTCAAAGTTCTTAAAATGACAGCCGGGACCAACGGCTTAACGTGCTTTCCGAGGCACGAAAGCAACTCGAAATGTAATGGGTAGTCACCTATTAAAGGACCAACCTGAGCAACCGCGGCTCAACCTGAAGATCGACCCGAGCGGCTGTTATTATTTAGCCACGTGCTTCGCTATAAGCTATAAGAATAATACATACTTGTCTTGTATGCCGCGTTGCAACAAAACCAGCACTACTATGCAAAAACTCTGACCAACCAACAGTTTATTTCTCTCTAAACACAGCTACACTATAATATTACTAACTATTACAAATATCTCAGACAAATATTTCAGTAGTAATCATTTCTTTAGATTTTTTGTTAGAGTTAAGGTGGTTTCACACCGTCGTCGCGTCGAGGCAGATGGATTGCCGAAATATAAGAAGAAAAGAAAGAAAATATATTTATTTGTCGCAGGGACATGACGTGCATCATACAAAATGACAAAAAAATAAACAATAAAGCATCAATATTTTCTTGATGGCGAAGATTCTAAATTTGAAAGCTTCGTATGTAAATAACAAGACAGACGGCTCCCTTTAATATTTTTTCTGAAAGATTTCAATACAGTAATCGACACACCAATCAATTGACATAGGTTCACAAGTCGCCAGCGTCTGCAACTGTCAAATTTTGTCATTCGATTTTGTACTTCACCTTCAACATTTTATGGTTTAAAATCATTTGGATAAATTTGACAGATTGTGATAATAAGATGAGCGGGCGACTACCTTTTATGAGCTGCTGTCAAAACGCGACTCCTCATACATATATGGCAATACCTACCCGTAACATCACTAATTTGTCAACTCATGACTCAACTATTTATTGATTTGAGAGAATCTAAAATAAAACATTACAGTTTATTGAAAACTATTCAGATTTTTAGGACTAAAATAGTGTGTTGGTATGGGTATGTGATGAGGAGAGATGACACGCATGTCACTAAAAGAGTAATGAGTCTGAATATTGATCGATGGAGAGGGAAAGAGAGGCTAAAGAAAAGGTGGATGGATTGTGTGAGCCTGTGATGAATGATATGAAAGAGAAAGGAGTAAATAATGCCGTGACGTCCGACAGGGGAGAATGGAAGAAGAAAACGTGTTGTGCCATCCCCAAGTGCAGGAAGATGATGATGAGTTAGAGAAATTGTTTCTTTGTTCTTTGTCAATGACGCGTGTAGAACGGGAAATACAGTTCTTCATGCCCCATAGAAAAGGAAGGATCCTCCAACCAGACGGGTTTTGTATCAGATGGGCTACTGCCGGACAGTTCTTGTCGGGTTGTCTTAGTCGCGGATAACATAACTCCGCGATTTAGAATTTTGATGTTAGTTCATCATTTGTGTCATAGATGGCGCTGTAGTAAATTTTGTAATATGTTACTGTATTACTTTTTTAGTGCCGCCACACACGTCTCGTGGGTGTGAAACCACCTTAAAGCTTCGGATTCACGCTTGGTTGCTGGCTGTTCAGCGACTATGCGCCTTTTACTTTCCCGTGCGAGTTGGAACGGATTTTAACTAGAACTAGGTCATTGGTAGTCTGTGGTCGGCCAGCTAAATACTTGGGGCGACTGGTTTACGAACGATATTACGTGTTTTCGTTGATTTTTGATGCGAAAAATCTGCTTTAAAAAGGGGTTTTTTGACGCAACAGTAGTACACCCATTTCACCATGTTAAAGTCCCATATGGGGGCAAGCCTATTGCCATCAACCAGGCAAAATTCCCGATGGAAAAACCCAATTTCCAGATCTGGAAATCAGTCCAAGGACCTCATGCTCAGCAGTCGACGAACGAGACAGTCGAGTTGTTTTTTTTTGTACTTACTTATGTGATTTTTTATTGGATAATTAAAAGTGTCCATGGAGTTTCATTCCATGTTCCTCTCCATAGAGGTCTTCGTTTTGAAACAGGTAACTAGCTTTCAACTTTTTGACAAATTGACCGACTCCGAGACAGTTCAAAAGTGCTTGTAAATGGTGTGATTAAAAATACTTCGAGTTATTGTTTTTGAAAAGATGATTTGTTATGAGTTTTACTTATAGTTATTAATGGAAGTAAGGACATATTATAGGACAATTAAAATGCTTATTCGAAACAGAATAAACCCTGTTTAATTGCTATCCTAAAACAGGTCTCCGATTAAGATAAAAGTAACGGTATGGTGTCGCCTGTGCTCGATTCGAACCAGTTTTCTTTAAATAAACTTGCAGATAATCAAAAACTACGCCATTGGGAGGTTTTAAGAAACAAGAAGTTTGAGAAATTTTCGCAATTTTATACCGTTATACATACACATCTGAATTCTGCTTTTATTACTAAGAAAGTCCAACATTCCATGGTAATGGTTTTAGAGTGAATGTGGGTTTGAAAAAGTTGAAATTACTCAGAAACTGCTAGTTAGATTTTCATAATAATTTCATTGTTGGAAAGCTAATTAAATTCTGCAAAATATAGGTTAAATGCTTCAAATGAATAAATGAAAATTGTTGTAAAAAACACGTCAGAAATAAAATATGTAAAATGAGACGGGATCGGTGTGTACTACCCGACCACTCTGAAAGAAACACCCAAAACAAACTCAGAGGTCCCCATCTCTATTAAAGTGCAGACATATAATGTTGAATCACCCAGTTACCCCGTATTAGTTACAAACCAGGCCAATCCCCGTAAAAAACCTCTTAGTCAAGCAAATCAATGACAGACACTTAATAAATTGCAAACCAAATCGGTAAACGAAGAAAAAACCACCGATTTCTTAATCCAACTGAAGGCTGAACACAATATAATGAAATTTCACTTCAAAAACTCCGTTAGAACGTGAAGCACACATTATAAACTATTACCAAAAGGTCACTCATTACTCAATACCGTACAACACACGCAACATCGCGATTTTAACAAAGAAAAAAATTACACTAAAAAAAACAAAAAGATCACTAACTTATCTTCCTGTTAGCTCTGACATAATCGATCATACGGCTAACTGATCTGATAGCCATCGTGAAAATAAGCGAATTTTTTGCAAAATTTCAAATTTGGAATCAAGCGCGATTGGCTGAGCGCGGCGGCATCACGCAGTACGAATGCGCAAGAGTGACTGGCCGTTGCTACTTCGAAACGTTACATTTTACGTTATTCTGTTGTTTTTTTAGTGTTCCGTTTCAAACGCGGAAAACTGCGTTTTGTGTTTACGTTTTGGACGCGTTACAATGTAAGTTTATTATGCTGATTTAGTACCTAAGTTGTCGTGTTTATAAGAAGGTCATTATCTACTCTAGCACATAATTTGTACATAGATCATGAATCGAGTACATGCAAAGGTGTACCTAATACCTACACCCACATTTTCTCCAGTTATGTTTAAGTCCTGCTCATCTTTTGCCTAGCCTTTTCCCAACTATCTCGAGGTCGGCTTCCAGTCTAACCGGATGCAGCTGAATACCAGTATTTAACATGGAGCGACTGCCTATCTGACCTCCACAACCCAGTTAGTACTGTATAATAAGGTACCACATGGTAAAACTGGTTGTCAGACTTTCGGGCCTGACTACCTGTAACGACTGTCACAGATCTACAAATGACAGCGGGGACCATTTGAGCCGCGCTTGCCTAGGTTGATCCGTGGGTGGGTGACTACCCAGTACATACCGAGTTTCCTCCGTCAATCCAATAGACATTCCACCATAGTTCTCGCTGATAGAATGTAATTTTTTCTAGGCCTTCATGGGTCATTTTGCAATAACAATCTATCCTTTACCCGACTTCACTATCACTTCATAGTATAAAACAAAGTCGCTTCCCGCTGTCTGTCCCTATGTATGCTTAGATCTTTAAAACTACGCAACGAATTTTGATGCGGTTTCCAGTAATAGATATAGAGTAATTAAAGAGGAAGGTTTATATATATTGCATCCGTGCAAAGCCGGGGCGGGTCGTTAGCTACTAATATAATAAAGCTGAAGAGCTTGTTTGTTGGTTTGAATGCGTAAATCTCTGGAACTACCAGTTGGATCTGAAAAATTCTTTTTGCATTTTGCAAGCCCAATTCTTGAGAAAGGTTATAGGCTATTTACCATCACGCTATGGCCCTTAGGAGCCGAGCAAAACGAGTGAAACTGCGAGGCACAGTTAAGGCTCTCCTGTCAGGTTCACCTTTCAACTCGCTACCGTCATTTTAATTCCGAGAATCGACTCAAAGTTTTGATAACAATACTTATATGAATCAGTATTGTCTCCGCATATTGTGATTTCAAGAATTAATGCAACAATAGGGAGGGTTATCCGAGCTACGTGGTAGGACAGAGGTTATATAGCATCACGCCTGTAATCCCCGAAGGGTTAGGCAGAGGTGCACTTAATCGTACTCCCACATTTATATCTAAGTCTCATGTAGCTACGGGGCCCCCCTCTAGAGGGCCAAGACTCATTTGATGATCTAACCGCGATAAAAAAAAAAAAAAGTCTCATGTAGCGGCGATTCTATTGCCATCAACCGGACACCAATCCAGGCTCCGTGGCTGCTACTGAGAAGTTCCTGATGGAAAAACCCAATAACACTTTGCTCTACCTGGGAATCGAACCCAGGATCTCCTGCTCAGCAGTCGCACTTGCGACTAGACTAACGAGGCAGTCAATGAGAGAACAGAGGTAACAAGCATAATCAGCGTATAACGTTCCCACTGCTGGGACACAGGCCTCCTCTCTACGAGGGAGTGGGCTGTAATCCACCACGCGGGCCCAGTGCGGGTTGGTAGATGTCACATGTCTTCGAATTTTTGGTTCTAGGACATGCCGGTTTCCTCACGATGTTTTCCTTCACCGTTTTGAGAGCAGCGGTGATGAAAGTTAAGTGTCTACCTGATTCTGAGCCCACGACGTGTTACCCGGGGTCATGAGATAAATGTCCAATTCATGTTCAAGCAAATCTAGCAGTTTAACGTTTTTCCAACTATGTTGGGGTCGGCTTCCAGTCTAATCGGATGCAGCTGAATACCAGTATTTTACATGGAGCGACTGCCTATCTGACCTCCACAACCCAGTTACTGGGTATATAGAAAGAAAGACAGAAAGAAAAAATATTTATTTAGAATATATATAAATATACTATAGCATATACTATATATGCTATAACTATTTGACTACAGTAGACACTACGTGGAGTCGTTGTTCCCGAAAGGCAGCCGAAAGGAATCGTGTTCTTAGATACCTTCGGGACTGCTAGGTAACACTAAAACCTTTGTAGATATTGTACGAAAATTGTACTAGCCTGCTCGTTTGCCTTAAGGCAAATTTGGATGACAATACAATTCTATTTTAGTCAAGGCCAAGCTATTTGTGAGTTCTTTCTTAGTATAATTTGTCATGTTTAAAGGAAAAACCTTAATCCTCAAGGTTAGGGTCTCTTTTTGAACGCCATCAGTGTAGCGTCAGCTTTAACATCACAGAGAATATGAATCGTTTACTTTTAGTAATCTATCTCTTCACCACTGCTTTCAAAGCTGTCTCGTTGGTCTAGAGGTAGCAAGCACCACTACTGAGCAATCAATCAATCAAATTTTATTTGTGAACATAGGTATTACAATAAAGGTCTTATGTTTACAATTTAGTCGAGCTCTATGTCCTACCAATGAAATTTGTGTACAAATCTATTAATTTTTTTAGTAATAAGTCTAAATTTATACAATAAAAAGTCAAGTTCGAGTAAATAATGTCAATTAAATCAAAAGACGAACAATATTCCACTTTATCATATTGTAAATAATGTCAATTAATGGTACTGTTATTAGGCAATTAATCAATTATAATTTATTGCTACATGCATGTCAAAGGTAAATTGTATTAAAAGGTTAGTAATGTCATATTTTATCATTTAAAAATTCTTCTATGGAGTAGTACGTCTTATCTAATAAAAATAAATACAATTTACTTTTGAATTTGCGTACATTATCTTCACTCCTTATACATTTTGCAAGAGCAAGAGGTCCTTGTTATCAAGTTTTTCTACCAGATTTCTCAGTGGAAGCCCAGTCTAGATTTGCACCCGGTGGATGGCTCGCCCACCATTACGTAGGACTTAACACCTAGCTCTGCCAAACTTTTTGAGAAATACTTGCGCCATGTTACGATTTAAGTTTAAGCTCTCAAAACAGTGGAGAAAATCATCGTTAGAAAATCAGCATGACCTAAAACTAAATGCTGAAGACATGTGACATCTAGTATCCCACACTGACCCGCGTGATGCATTTGAGTTGCGCCTCAATTAACAGCGAGAAGCAGCAGTAGTGTTACCGCAAGCGGCAGCATCGACGATGCGGTCGGCAGAACGCGCTGTTTCTCGCTTTTCTGATCGATGGAAAGGGATAAGCTGCTAGATGAGCCGCAACCCTTGTGAATCACAGAGAGAGGCCTGTGTCCCAGCATTAGGAACTTTAAAAGGCTGCTTATACAAAAGGTCATGGGTTCGAAGCCACTGAACTCTTAAACAACGCCAAAGATTTGAATAAATTAGCTCGAAATCCAATTTGTGCATTTCATAATTCCTAATCTTCACGCTATGGTCACTCTGGGTGTACAGAGCAAGTTTCACCATCATCTGAATAAATTATTTATTTTTACAACAAAAAATGTCAGGTCAAGCCAATTTGGGGACCTTTGGTAAGTGTGCAAAAAAAAATTGAGACAATGTCGAAGAAACGACATCATTGACAAAAATGCGATGAAGGTCGTGAGCTGTCATGGTGTTCCATCAAAATATTGATGAATGACGATATTAAAACCAGCCTAATAGATAGACAGTCGCTCCATCTCGGACATAATGCCAGTGTGGAACCCCAAAACACATGATATACACCTTCTCTCCTGTCCGTCGTTTTTAATTGCACCTACCAGGACTTCAATGAGGCTAACGACAGAAATGTCCAGCTCGCTACGCACTGGTCGGACAAAATCTGAGTCATCAATTCGAGACGAAAAAGAAATCGCTTCATGTTAATTATTGCCATTCGGTTAGAGAAGCCGACAGCATGTTCTAGAACCTAAAAAATTAAAGACATTGTGACATCTACCAACACGCACTGGGCCCGCGCGGATTACAGTCCACTCCTTCTCATAGAGAGGAGCCAGTGTCCCAGCCGTGGGAACATCACAGGCTGTTTGTGCTATCTATCAGCCTTTTTGGATGTAACAAAAATTCCATTATCTGCCTGCGTTTTTCAAACTATGTTTGGGTCAGCTTCCATTCTAAACGGATGCAGCTGTGTACCAGTATTTTACATGGAGCGACTGCCTATCTGACCTCCACAACTCAGTTAGTACTGGTGGGAATGGTTGTCAGACTTTCGGGCTACTGTAACGACTGTCAAAGATCTACAAATGACAGCCGGGACCCACGGCTTATCATGCTTTCAGAGGCACGGATATGATATTTCATGGAGTTTTTTTGCCCATTCTTCTCCATAGAGATCTACGCTTTGGAATGGGTCACTACAGTACTTTCACAAGTTATTATGCCTTGTGTCTATGACTGTAACTTCGCCTTCTTTGTTTTTCTGACATTCAAAAGTGTCTGTTATGGACTAATTGTAATAAATGCTTTGAGTTTAAGTTTGTATCAGAATTACTATTGAACTAAATAGGTGTAATATTCATCCTTTATCTAGTTCAATGGAGTATGTAACACAAGAATTATTAGAACAGCTGTGCGATATCAAAGACAATAGAATAAAAAGACGGTTTATTTAAAAACATTACTGAAAAAGTAAATGTTTTATGTATACATATTATTATTGTAGGTACTATAGAGATAGACGATTGATAACTATAAAAAAAAAACTTTGATTCACATAACATCAAGCTTAGGTATTTCCTTGAAGGCTTAAACAATGCTACAGTTAACCCACATTTCGCCAGTTATGTTCATAGGGGCGAGCCTATTACGATCAACAAGGCACAAATCCTGTTTCTGAGAAATTCCTGATGGGAAAACTCCAATAATACTTTGCCCGTTCTGGGAATCGAACCCAGGACCTTGTGATCAGCAGTAGCGATTCCGATCGCTAGACCAGCGAGGCAATTATGTCTGCATACCTCCTTCGAGAATCTAATTACGTTATGTTATGTAAGGCTACATAATGTAATCTAACTAAATACATATTTGAGAACAAAAAACCTTACGGCATCCGGCGGAAATTGTCTTAAATTCGGCCTTCGAATGTCACATAAGATTGTTTCGAAATTAACTACCCGCACCAGTTTCGCATAGATACATATTGTAAGTTTAATATTAATGTATAATATACTAGGTCACATAGAATAGATCCTTCGATCTGCGACTCCCGCATTCCCCTTAAACATAAGGGGAAGATTTATAAACCATTGGCTAGACCTGCTGTCTTGTACGGATGAGAATGTTGGGCCACAAAAGGGATGATTAAAAGGCATTTGCATGTGGCGGAGATGAGAATGCTAAGGGGGATGTGTGGTGTTACGCGAATGGATAAAATAAGAAATGAGTACATAAGAGGAAGTCTGAAAGTGGCGCCGGTGACTAAAAAGTAGTGTGGAAATCGGTTGATATTGCGGAGTAATGAGGAATATGTCGTGAGGAAAGTTTTGAGTATGAATGTGGATGGGTATAAGAGTAGAGAAAGACCAAACAAACGATGGATGGACTGTGTGAAGGATGATATGGCAAGAAAGGAGATGTCTGACGAGATGACGAGTAATAGAATAGAATAGAATAGAATAGAATAGAATTTTATTTTGCAAATATGGGTAATACATAATAGTTCTTAAGATTACATTAAGCTCAGCCACATTTTACCAATCGGCATGCAAACATTTGAAATTATTTGTATGATCACTATTATTACACTTATTTAGATCAATTTATAAATTACTATTATAAAATTCTGAAATCATCAACTTAATTAAAATATATGTTTGTATTAAAAGGAAAATATAAATTAGTATCATAAGATTAAATATCATGTCATTACTATTACAAATATCATACCATTATCATTACATCATTTAACATGTCATTACTATTACAAATATCATTATTGTTACAATTCCAAAATCAAAATGTCAGAAATCAAAATGTCAAAGATCAGAATGTCAAAAATCAAAATGTCAGAAATCAAAATGTCAAAGAACAGAATGTCAAAAATCAAAATGTCATAAATCAAAATTTCAAAAATCAAGATGTCAATAATTAACAAATATTTTTCTCCGATAGGAACTCAGCTACACTGTAGTACGTTTTATCGACCAAAAATTTCCGCAATCTACTTTTAAATTGTGCTGTATTTAAAGCTTTCCAACTACTCGGTAATTTATTGTAGATAATGGGGGCCATGCAAGAAACGCTCTTACGCATTAAAGTGGTTCGACATGATACTTGACACAATTTGCTGTTGTCACGCCTATTCCTTGGGAATACAACAGCCAGGCGCTCAAAACGAGATGGATTTTGCTTGACAAACATAGCTACTTCGAAAATGTAGATACAGGGAAGTGTCAAAATTTTATGTAACTTAAAATAAGGCGCGCAACTGTCTGTCGATTTAAGTTTTAACAATGATCGGAGACATCTTTTCTGGGCCTTAAAAGCTATATCTCGATCAGTTGAGTTCCCCCAGAAAATAATACCGTAGCGCAGGTGCGATTCAACTATTCCGTAGTAAGCCGTAAGAAGTGTTTTGACATCTACTATGGAGGATAATCTGTATAACACATATGCGGAGGAACTCAATTTTTTACACAAACTGTCTATATGTGCTTTCCAATTTAAGTTGCAATCTATTTGCAACCCTAAAAATTTTGTATCCTCTGCTTCCTCAATTTTGTCATTTTTGTAATGGATGTTGAGATTAGTTCCGCCGGGAGTACGTTGTCTGAAGTGCATTATTCTTGTCTTACCTAAATTAATCTTTAAATTATTTTCGTCTAGCCATATAATTAGTGCGTCAAGAGAATTATTTATGTCATTTTCATATGTATTTGTACTTTTACATGGGATTGTTATAGTGCTATCATCTGCAAACATAGTTATAGGATATTCAAGGGACATGGGCATATCATTAACATATGTTATAAACAAAAACGGGCCTATCACGGTTCCTTGTGGTACACCGTATGAGATTTTACGTTCTCGAGACCTTATAATGTCTTCGTGTTTGGTAACTATGTTAATGTTGCTAACTTCAGTTATTTGTGTTCTGTTTTCCAGATAAGATTTTATAAGTTCGAGCACGTTACCTCTAATGCCATAGACTTCTAATTTATTAAGTAATATATTATAATGGACATAATCGAACGCCTGGGTCATATCGCAAAATATAGCGCATATGGGGGATCGTTTATCCATGCTACTCATAATAGGATTCAAAAAGTCATAAATTGCCATATTGATGGTTCTGTGCTGTCTGAATCCTTTTTGTTCTTCGCAAAGTATATTATGTTTTTCCATATAATTATATAATTCCCTGCAAATGTATTTCTCAAAGATCTTCGAAATAACCGGTATGAGCGAAATAGGTCTATAGTATTCCATCAACTCCTTATCTTCTTTCTTAAATAAGGGTTTTATTATAGATGTTTTTAAAGCATCTGGATATTTACCCGTACAAATAATAAGGTTCAGGATGTGGCTTAAATGTTCGCATATCGCGGTTGAGACAGACTTCAGTATCTTTGTGGCGATACCATCAAAACCAACACTGTTAGTATTTTTTAACGACATTATTATTTTATTCAAATCGTGTGGTGTGCTGGGTGCCATAAACATTGAGTTATGTTTTATGGACGAGATGCATGTTTTTGGTTTACAGTCAACATCTATTTTCGGACGTATTTTGTCAACGAAAAAGTCATTAAAAGCACTAGCGATATCATAAGGTTTGTATAAAATTTGATTACCAACTTTAAGTTTCTCAATTCGTTGTTTAGGGATATTGTACTTTGTCTGATTAATTACCTGCCATGTAGTCTTTGATTTATTTTTAGATTGCTGTATTTTGTGGTTATTTTGAGCTTTTTGTGTCAAGTTAATTATTTTATTATATAGTCTAGAATAGGTAGTGAATTTTTTTTTGTTTTCATGGTTGGGTTTCAACCTGGATCGCCACAAAAGTTCTCTTTTTTTCCTACTGCATAATTTAACGCCACGTGAAAGCCATTTTGGTTTGTTGATTAGGTTTATTTTTATTTCTTTATACGGAAAACACAACTCGTAAAATAACTTGAATATGTCGATAAATTCATTGTAAGCTACGTTGGGATCGTCAGTTAGATATATCTCCGCAAATTTGAGACTGCTTATGCTATTTTTAAATTTCTCTATATTATCGTTACTGTAATCTCTTCTAGTTATATACCAGGATTTGATATTATATACATTGGGAACTGGACATTGCAGTAGCTGTGCTGTATGGTCTGATAAAGCAAATTCAAGTACATCTGTCTTACAACTCTTCTTAAAATTATGCGCAAAATTATCTATACATGTCCCACTAGCCATTCGAGTTGGCTGTTTAAGAGCAAGTTTCAAATTGTAACCTAATAATAGATACTCAAGTGCAACTGAGTTGTTGCTCGGTTTTAAGACATCAATATTAAAATCGCCTGCAATTACAACATTCTTTGAACGCCTATTAGATATCTCTTTAAGCAAAGTTTCAAGTTTATCAAAACAGCAATTTATATTCCTGGCGTTTGGTACTCTGTAAATACATACAACTATTAATTTATAACTAATAAGCTCGACAGCACAACATTCAAAAACCCCTGGTGATGACAACTTTGATATTTGAGGAATTTCCCTCCATTGGTGGCAAGTGTTAACAATTATACATGTACCTCCTCTCTTCTGTTCCGGTCTACTGTAACATGCAGCTAAACTGAAATTTGGTATGCACAGATGCTTTTCGTGACCTTTCATGATGAAGTGTTCGGTAATACATACAATATCTACATTTAAGTTTGTGTCAGATAGTTCATTCAAGCATACCGTAAGAGCATTTGATTTATTTAGTAAACCTGCAATATTTTGGTGTAAGATGTTAATGTATTTACTGGAGAAAAAACTGCTCTTTTGATTCACTTTCTTCGACGAGAGCATTTTCTTCTAAGATTTTCAATTGAAGGTTGAAAAGGTCCTCAAAAATTACTCTCATGGCGCAGTCTTTTACGGTTCCTGACCTTATGTACGTAGAATGGTGATAGCTCAAGTTCAAATTGGAGTCCAGAACATACGAATAATTATGTGTAATATTGTCCATGCATAGCATGTTGTTGAACATTTCCACTCTTGAGTTATATAAAATGTTATAGTCATTATTATATTTATATGTTGGCAAAGTAATAATTATATTTGTGTTCTTTATGTTCTGTAATGCGTTTCTCAAGTATGTAATTATGTCAAAGTAACATTTAGTAGTTTTAAAGTCTTCTTCGCCGATCACTATTATACAAAAATCATTCTTTGTGTAGTGTTGAAGTTTTATTTGTAAATCCCGTAGAAGGTGCATAATATCCACCTTTGGTGTTAGGTAGTGACATATTTGATAGTTGTCTGTAAAATATTCTTTTGCCAGAGTTAATATATTATTAGTTTTATTCGTACTTAATATACATAGCTTATTTTTCAATTTGTTTTTGTTCACTTGTATATATTTTTGTGTTGTCCCTTGCTCATTCGAAGGTAGTGGCGCCATCTGTGGACTGGAATGTGTAGTAATCGTTTTTTGTTGGTCATAGGTTTTGATAACTTTTCCTTTTACTGTTATTTCATTATCAGTCTGTGTTTGTTGATTTATACATCTCGCTTGTTTTGAATACTTGGTCCCCCTTTTTTTCGGCGTATTGGTAGGAGATTGTGTCGGACTAGTCACTATTTGTTTGTAGAGTGCGTTTTTACGAAGCAGATTTTCATTTTCCTTCTTAAGCTTTTCAATTTCAAGGCTTAGCGAGTCAATTTCTCCATTTGCACTACAGAGTTTATTGCTGAGATCATCAATATTTTTCCTTAATTGAGTTATTATGTCCATGTCGTCATCATCTGATACATCAGGCATACTGTATACAGTGCCATCTAGGGTGCGATTGGCGAGATTTTCGTCTAAGTTGCTGTCCGAGTTTGAGAACGCCCGTGCGCGCCTTACGGTGACGTTATTGATTTCGGTCATAGTTTGTGTATGCAGTACTGCTATTTGTCACTAGATGTCTATTGTACCGTATCGATTGTTGATACGTCGTTGACACTAGATGCCACTCTACTCAATATTCATGGGTTTATGAATTCAAAGTATTGAAAATTAACGACTATTATTTTCACTGTAGGAGATAAATGAGTTTTAACAGAAATTAGTCATTGTACCTGTAGTTGTTGGTATTATTACAACATCAAGTCGCCTTATACGCTTTCTTTACGCCCATGTCATTCATTTAATTGAGTTTTAAACACTGCACTTAAAGATGTTTATATTGTCACTTTACACCTGAGTTTTGTTGAGATAACACTGATTAGCGTCAATAGTCACTTTATGCACACAATGAAATAAATTATTAGTTAATTAATGCACAATTACTATTTATTTACTTATTTCGAATACGGAGTCGATGTTAACTGTGCGCCACTAGCGCCCTCTCCAAGGAATTAATAGAGAAGTATGGAAGAAGAAGACATGCTGCGCGACTACAAATGAATTGGGATAAGGGCAAGAGAATTATGAAGACACCAAGTCACATAGATCACGAAAATCGCCTTCTATTTATAATAAAGTTAGACTCATGACATGACCAACCAAGTCTACACAAGGGGCATCTTAATACCCAGTACTGGGTTGTGGAGGACAGATAGGCAGTCGCTCCATGTAAAATACTGGTATTCAGCTGCGACCGGTTAGACTGGAAGCCGACCTTAGGGTCGGCATAGTTGGAACAAGGCTAAGCAGACGATGATAGGTAGATGTAGGGGTCGTAGCAGGTGGCGTCTTGTATTTGCTACCTATCCCAGATAAATTGGGATAAGGACAGAGCACGATGATGGTGGATTCATCATCATCTGCCTAGCCTTTTCCCAACTATATTGGGGTCGGCTTCCAATCTAACCGGATGCAGCTGAATACCAGTATTTTACATGGAGCGACTGTATATCTGACCTCCACAACCCAGTTAGTACTGGGTAATACGATACCACTTGGTAAGACTGGTTGTCAGACTTTTTGGGCCACTGACAACCTAACGATTGTCAAAGATCTACAAATGACAGCCGGGACCAACGGCTTAACGTGCTTTCCGAGGCACGGAGGAAACTCGGTATGTAATGGGTGGTCACCCACCCACAGACCAACCTATGCAAGCACGGCTTAACCTAAAGATCGACCGGAGCGGCTGTTACTATTTAGCCACGAGCTCCTCTGGATGATGGTGAATTCATTAAGCACTAAATGTTGAAATCAATTTGACTCAAGTAGCCATTTTTAATTCCGGTGTCGAGTTAGTAGTAGACAAGCTTAGAGCGAACGGGTCTCAAACAGCCGACCTCACGCTTACCGACCGACATCACACCAATGCTCTATTGTCGCTTACTGCAATGTTTTGTTAACCGACTGCGCGTAGAGAGGTGCTGCTTTCATCACCCGCCATTACAAGTGAAGGCCGTGCTAAATTGACCAATATTCATTAACATAAACAATTTGCTTGCAAAATATTAAATAGTTTGAGTTACTGGCGCTTGTGATTTGAGTTTTAAGGTCAGGAGGGCTCGTGGCTTGTAATAATAGCTGCACGGGCGGCTTATTGAAGGTTAAGTGATTCTTGCCGAGGTCGTTCCGTGGATGGGTGACCGTCTCATATGGTGAAAATAGGTGCCATCCGTCCGGGTCTCCCCGGATTTGTGCTAGTTTGGAGAGCGGCCGTCCGGGCGGGGTCTCCATAAATGTCCGGCTAAAACCCGGGCATCTTTTGTATCAAGGGACGCGGGCATCTTTTGGGGCTCCAGACCAGGTGAGGCAAGGCGTGTGGCATATTTGGGCGCCCCGAAAAGGGGGCGCAAATGTACCTAAGCAATTTCGTGCTGCACTTTTCTGTCATGCTACTGCTCCATCTGCGTTAGCGTTAAAGTTAATGTCAATGGCCAACTACACGTTAATTAGGGCATTAAAAATGCGCGTTGGCTACACTTAGGTTACAATGCCTAAACTACGCACTAAAACCCTTTGATGTGTCCAAAAAACCGACACTCGAGTTATCGCTTAACGTTTAATGCCATTAATAATGCCATTTGTATAAAATGCCATTAAAACGTTGGCCACATCTACGTAACGCCTAAATTAACGTGTTAATTTGCGCGTTAAGACGCAGATGGAGCAGTAGCATTATAGGTACTCTCATGTCTCTCATTACAACACGGCCAAAACGACATACGGCGGGACACAGCTACTGATTTCTATCTACCTGTTTATTTTTATATAAAAGGCACCTACCCAAGCCGTATTTCTGTTTCACAGACAAGTTACTTAAGCTTCGCTTGATAGCAGAACCCTTTCCGGTTTCAGTGATGGGGCCGTGGGGGGCGTCAGTATCACGTATTACAAGGGGGCTCTCTTTACGGGCATCGCTCATGATTTGAACCCGGGACCTCGAGAGCCGCAACCGCTATCTAGCCACCCGACCAACGAGGCACTGAAATGCTCCTGTGGGAAAAACGGTGAGCCTTAGGTACTAAATTGGCGAAGCAATATCTACTTAAAAAAAAGCTATGCTATGCAAAAAAGATGTATACGAGCAATGTTTGGTCTGAGAACAACGGATAGTTGCGTAAATTACTTTAGACAATCAAAAATTCAAACTTTACCATCTTTGTACATTTTAGAAACTGCACTTTTCGTAAAAGCAAATCCGCAATTTTTAAAAAATTTTCAGACGTGAAAAGAACCCCAATTCGTTCTCAATATCAGAATTTGTTGTGTCCAATCAAGTGCAAAACTGCCTTACTGAAAAAGAGCTTCTTTGGTAGGGCACCCATTGTCTATAATAAAATACCTGATGTTATTAAATGTTTATCTTTAACCAAATTTAAAAAGTCCGTTCAGGGGTTTTTACTAGAAAAGTGCTATTACAGCGTAGATGACTTTTTAAATGATAATCTTCTGCAATAGAATTTTGAATGTGTACCTGTGCTATTATTTTTTCTAGTATGTATTTTACTTAAATTGAATTTAAATTGTTGACATTTTAATTAATTCCTGTTTTTTTTTTTTTCTTTGTAAGTCATTGTTTTAATTTGTTTTTAACGATTTTTATAATTATTGTAATAGTTGTCTTAGTGCGACTAATTTTGTACGCCATGATTGGCAAAACATGTAGCTAGTGTACCTACCTCTCATTATTTTTAAGACCTGTATAATTCTGCACTCATGTTTTACAAAATAAATATCTTGTATCTTAAAACGGCACACGATGAAAATAGTACAATTTGGTCCTAGGTAGAAGGTACTTAGTCGAACAGAAAAAAAAAAAAAACATTCGTTCGCGATCACAGAATTTGATTTTCATGTGTGAGTAAGTACTCAAGTTCGTTTCACGCATGAATGTTCTTGTGTTAAAAGCTCGCGTAACGAACGTTCGGAAACCTCGCGCATGCTCGCGGTAAGAACAAACCTCGCGCATGCTCGCGGTAAGAACTTATATGTACCTTAAAGTGTCACATTGTTGAATGGCCTTGATAATCTGTAACGTGACACTTTATGGCACCATATCCTGTGCCAGTTTCATCATGCGCCAGAAGGCTATTGGTGGCTGAGAGGGACTTTTTTAAACTTTTAGAGGGCCCGGGTACTTTAATGTGGTCCTCATGTGGAAGTATGTAGGAGTGAGCGAAGCGAGCTCAAAATTTTTGCTAGCCCGCTCAGTTACATTTTCTTATTCCCTCTCCACATGACTCTAGCCCTGACTATCCAGGGCTAATCTAGGCTACATGATTGTTGAATTTTTTAAATTTCCTGATGACCGTTAATTTTAGAAACAGGTCCTAAATTCAGTTCCCAATTCAGAACGAGCTTTACTGAATTTTTCTACCTGGAATTTCAAATAAAGGTCGGAGTTTGGTTTCGTGCCCGGTTGATGGCAATAGGCTCGCCCCCTATTAGTTGGAAAATAACCATAACTATATAAAAAGGGTTCTAGGAGGGTTTTTATTTTATTAAAGGTTTTGTGAGAAGGACAATCGCTCAACATTAATTTGGGGTTGTCCTTTTCACAATACTATCTAGTCTGTATGTGTTCTCTGTTGTAGTTTAAGTACTAACACTAGTAATAAGTTATTTTATTGTTTATTTCATTGTATTCCGAAAAATAAAGAATATTATTATATAGAGGAATGTGCGTGTAGGTACAGACGCCAGTACCTCAAGCTACTACCATATTCTGTCAAATTGCTTTTATTAAATTCAAGGTTCATTGGGTTTGATATTTTCGGGTAGCTTGATATGCTGGCGTCTGTACTTGAGAGCGGCCAACCCGTCATACTTTTCATACAAACACTCTTACGTGATTATGCCGTGATAACACATCTATTTTTGTTTTTTTTTTACCGATAGGTATCTTGTGCACTATATCTAAGTTTCTATCAAAGCAAAAAGTTAAAATTTGGAGAAACAAATTCAGTATAAGCCTCTAAAAATCTGCTATTTTGCACATATTTACCTAAACTTTGGCCGTTCATATTGTACTCATAAATTGTAAAAGTAAAGAAAACATTGTGATAGAAACCTTGCAAATGTAATGGAGATTTTAAATGACAAATATTAATTTCACAAACTTGTAAGCCTTATTCAAAAACACGTATCTCCTGGATCAAGTTTATGAAATTTTCGTGCACGACCAACAAATAAATATAAATCTTTCTACAAATCTGCGTTTCAAAATGATCTCATAATAATTTCACTCGGGCAACAGCTAGCAGTTTCTAAATATATAATTCTAATTATATATGTTCCTTAAATTACACAAGGATATTAATGTTTATAAATTAACATGCTTCGTTCAGCATAATGTTATAGATATTTGACATTCAAAATTATTGTAACATATCGTCTCCGTCTCGTGTTAATACTTACGTAAACGATACATAATTATATTTTGTAAATAATTCGCTCTTGACGATCTTAAACATATAATAAAGGGTGTAAATAGACCCTTAACGAAGCCGAAAGGCACTTGTTTTCCCCGTCTTTGCGATCATTTTTTTGTTCTAGACCATACCTGGGAACCTTCTAGTTACGGAGATATTGGGGGATTTTTAAATACCTCCACGACCCCCGTACTATTCAATGCGTCCATCGAGTCCTACCGTAAAACGTGATTTTTCACTCCAAAAAAAAGTCGTTTCCCAACAATAATTTTTGCGTAAAGTTACTTAGTTTGATGTACAGAATGCTTGGTTGACGGCTTCGTGAAGGGTCTGTTTACACCCATACCTAAATACTATACGCAGATAGTTATAAAAATATTACTTCCCAATTTAGATTGGCTTCTGTTTACAATTTCAAGAGTTTTTTTTTTTTTAAAGTAGCCTTATTTACTCCTTGTAACATCAGCTACCTGCCTGTAAAAGTCCCGTCAAATTCAGTCCAGCCGTTTCGGAGATCAGCCGGAACAAACAGAAAGACAGACCAACAGACAGATAAAAAAAATTAAAAATGTATTTTTTGTAGTAGCCACGGGGTGTGGGTTTGTGCCCGGTTGATGACAAACGGCACTCCCGAACAACATGAGACTAAAGCATAACTGGCTAAATGTAGGTGTACCTATTATTAGGTACACCTCTGCCTAACCCTTTAGGGGCCGTCTCCACGAGCGCGAGAATCGCGGCGATATTACCGTCGTGTTACGTATTTCTATACGATAATTTTGTCGCGATTCTCGCGCTCGTGGAGACGGCCCTAAGAGGGTGTATAGAAATACGTAGCAGGACGATAATATCGCCGCGATTCTCTCGTTCGTGGAGACGGCCCCTTAGGCATTACAGGCGCGATGTTATGTTCTTGAGGTAAACTTAGTAAGTTTTGATTTAAATTTAGGTAATCCTCGGAACTACTGATCCGATTCCAAAAATTCTTACACTAATGGGAACTCAAACTCAAACTCAAAGCATTTATTTCAATTAGACCATCACAGACACTTTTGAATGTCAAAAAAAAAAACAAAAAAAGCGAAGCTACAGTCACAGTCACAAGGCATAATAACTTGAGAAAGTACTGTAGTAGCACATTCCAAAGCGTAGATCTCTATGGAGAAGAATGGGCAAGAAACTCCATGGACACTCTTTTAAATCAAAATATTGAACCCACATTATCCCTGAGTCTCATAGGTTATATAAAACATTCCCGTAGGACAATTTCCGCCCGTAAAGCGAGCGAAGCAGCGACCTAAAGCTAGTAACTAGCTAGCTAGTAGCTAGTAATTTTACAGTTTTACATAATGACTAACGAAACGCCTACCAAAAAATATTAGCATCAAAATTCATAACTAAAATAACTTGCTCATAATACTTAAAATGGCGGCGCTCGCCGCGCGTGACCAATGCTTACAATAAATAATAATAAACGCTGACTGAAGAATGTTTGCGTGGAGATTATTGCTTTTATTTATCTTTTATTTTATTAGGAAAATGTATGGTCTACACAGCGGATGTATATCACGCTAGAATCACTCAAAGAACTCAGCAGAGGAGTGTAGTAGTTCATTCTTATGTTGCCAGTTATTTTTTTGTCCCATGTATTAGGGGCGAGTCTATTGCTATCAACCAGGCATTATTTGCAGTTTCCATGTGAAATCATCGTCCGTGGACCCATGGAGGAAGTTGTTCAGATTGATGGTCTGCAGCACATCCTTTCATATGACTATACCCTTTCTGTTACACCCAGTATATAAGAACGTGCATACAGGGTGTAAACAGACCCTTCACATAGCCGTCAACCAAGCATTCTGTACATCAAACTAAGTAACTTTACGCAAAAATTATTGCTGGGAATCGACTTTTTTTTTGGGAGTGAAAAATCACGTGACACGGTAGGACTCGATGGAAAACACTTAAAGCATTGTGCTGATGGATGGATTGAATAGTACGGGGGTCGTGGAGGTGTGTAAAGTAAAAATCTTGCAATAAAAACATGTATTTAAAAAAAAACTTGGGAAAAAGTTAGAACTTTGACCTCCAATATCTCCGTAACTAAAAGGTTCCCAGGTATGGTCTAGAACAAAAAAAATATCGCAAAGACGGAGAGAACAAGTGCCTTTCGGATGTTTTAAGGGTCTATTTACACCCTTTATACTCACCGATTTCAGATATTAAATAGGTACCCTCTAATCCCAACATACCGATTTGGTGTTATGTTATATTTACGGTACAAAAAATGGTTATTTTAAAACTTCTTGAATTTTAAATGATCAAATATTTTCCTTCTAACAAATCATTGCGCAAACGAACTTTGAACCCATAAAATACTGACAACAACACATCGACTTTGAGAAACCAGTTACACTAGTTGTCTCAACGAGTAACTTCAAAATTGTGGTGTTTTTTACGTTCGTTATTATTAATATCTGATCACAAATATAAGAATAATAAATAGCACAACATCAAACATATTATATTTAAGTACTCAGTATTTAGATGCCGACAGAGAACCTGAGTTGTCGACATAGCTCACAGAATAAGTAAGCTGCCCCCGTAGCATGACCACCGTAGACATGGATTTCTTTGACGGAAGAATCGACAAAATGACAGATAGTGCAAAGAAATCTGTCATTGTGTCGACACAATCTGTCATTTTGGCGATTCTTCCGTCAAAGAAATCCTTGTCTACGGTTGTCATGCTACGGGGGCTGAAGTGGCAATGGGCCAGCCGTATTAGCCGTAGTACCGATGACCGTTGGGGTAGACGTGTTCTTGACTGGAGACCGCGAATTGGCAAGCGTAAGGTGGGACTCAGCCTCGGTGGAGTGACGATCTTTCCAGGGAGGCTGGTAGCAACTGGATGAGAATTACCGAGAATCGAATTAAGTGGCGTGCGATTGAAGAGGCCTATGTCCAGCAGTGGACTGTTGTAGGCTAAAAGTGATGATTTAGAGCATTGGTTCCCAACCTATGGTCCGCGGACCAGTGGTGGCCCGCAGAATCTTCGAATGTGGTCCGCTCACTTCGATCGCTCTTGTATCCTTCACTATCTCAATTTTAAAGGTTTTCATCTCATTTTCAAATTTTTGCATTGTGTGAGTTAACGATTCAAACCCCCTAGATATAATCTTGTCGGTGTCCATGTTTATCTAGGACCTGGCCCCTGCTAACAATAAAGACACCAAAGTGGTCCGTGGTCCAAGAAAGTTTGGGAGCCACTGATTTAGAGGTAAAATTTTTGTAAAAAATCTATTTATAAATCCTTGTAATAGGGGCGAGCCTATTGCCATCAACTGGGAACAAATCCAGAGCTCCGTGGCTGCTATTGGGAGATTCCTGATGGAAAATCCAATAACACTTTGCCCGACCTGGGAATCGAACTCAGGGCCTCGTGCTCGGCAGTCGCGGTTGCGACCACTAGACCTGCCTACAAAATAAAAGCTAGACATGCATTCAATTAAAAAATGACGCATCAGAGACTTATCTAAACTATTATTTAATGAGTTAATTGTTGTAATTCGTCTGTGCCCAATTTGATAGCAATTAGTTAATCGCCCGATTAACATTTAGGCGATTTATTTTATTACCTAAAAGCTGGTTTTAGTGGCTAGTTTTTTTGGTGTTTTTATCCTCAACCTTCGAGATGTGGTAGGTACGATTGGGTTTGATTAATATTTTTTTACAAAATACAACGTGTAACAGA
Source organism: Noctua comes (assembly GCA_963082995.1). Lineage (NCBI taxonomy): Eukaryota > Metazoa > Arthropoda > Insecta > Lepidoptera > Noctuidae > Noctua > Noctua comes. The sequence continues at coordinate 9,069,207 of OY720295.1, read as the reverse complement.
ATAAACGCAAGACCTCTCGTGTGGTGTCTCAGACCATGAAACTGAACAACTTTTGTTCTACGAGTTCTTGAAATTCGCAAAAAAAAAACTTTCTATAGGAACGGACGCAATCAGCTGATCCACATGTATAGTAAAACTAAAAAAAAGTTATGAATTTCCAAAAGTCATAGAACAAAAGTTGTTCAGTTTCATGGTCTGAGACACCACACGAGAGTTCTTGCGTTTATTCTGTTACACGTTGTATACATGGTGTAAACAGACCCTTCACGAAGCCGTCAACCAAGCATTCTGTACATCAAACTAAGTATCACTGCTCAAAAATGATTACTGGGAATCGACTTTTTTTTTGTTGGGGTGAAAAATCACGATTTACGGTAAAACTCAATGTAACGCACTCAAAATATTGTGCTGATGGATGCATTAAATATTAAACGGGCCACGGAGGTATTTAAAGTACAGTAATAATCTTAAAAACTAGTATTTAAAAACAAACTTGTGATAAAGTTGGAACTTTGACCTTCAAAATCTCCGCGAATGTGATAATAGATGGCGCCACGTGTCTTTCGGATCATAATTCAATTATATTATTACAAGCAGAGTACAACCTGTAATTATTGTCAAATTCCAAATTAACACGAGCGAAGCCGCGGGTAAAAGATATTTGAATCATATTTTGATCAACATTAAACCTGATAGGTACTTACTGACCAGCCCCGTAGCATGACCACCGTAGACAAAGATTTCTTTGACGGAAGAATCAACAAAATGACAGATAGTGCAAAGAAATCTGTCATTGTTTCAACACAATCAGTCATTTTGTTGATTCTTCCGTCAAAGAAATCCTTGTCTACGGTGGTCATGCTACGGGGGCTGTACATTGCTAAAAATTTCGCAGGGTACCTTAGTGAATCCCGCTTAAAGCTCTGATTATGCCCACTAATCGGTCAGACGTTCGAAGCAGGTCTAAAAATAACATTCAGACATTTATAAAGTAACATAATTTGATAGCTAGCTATCTTGAAATGGCCTTGTCAATACTTGTTTGGTCTCAAATACGTTCACAAATGCATGTTGCTATTTCTAGATATAAATATCTGAGGATGGCGATACGTAGACGGTTACATAGTGTGACATTAAGGGTGTAAATAGACCCTTAACATAAAAGAAAGGCACTTGTTCTCCCCGTCTTTGCGATAATTTTTTTGTTCTAGATCATACCTGGGAACCTTCTAGTTACGGAGATATTGGGGGTCAAAGTTCAACTTTTTCACAAGTTTTTTTTTTTTAATACATGTTTTTAATGTAAGATTTTTACTTTACACACCTCCACGACCCCCGTACTATTCAATCCATCCATCAGCACAATGCTTTGAGTGCTTTCCATCGAGTCCTACCGTATCACGTGATTTTTCACCCCGAAAAAAAAGTCGATTCCCAGCAATAATTTTTGCGTAAAGTTACTTAGTTTGATGTACCAATGCTTGGTTGACGAATATGTGAAGGGTCTGTTTACACCCTGTATATAGATCTGAGCGAAGTTGATAAAAATATTGTTAACTAGCTGTGCCGCATGCGTTACAAATGTTGCAATGCACCTTTTCCTACCTACTACCTTCAGAAACCTTCCCTAGCGTATGTAGAACAACTGTGCAAAATTTCATCAAAATCGGTCAAGCCGTTCTCGATTATAAATCTATTCATAAACTAAAAATGTCTCATTTGTAATCGCGTGTGTACTGCGGTTCAGGCTTGCATCATAGAAATCTTTTTATAGGCACACTCTATTGTATTCAATGATGAGAAGCTGCGGAACGCACGGCATTACATCTTGTCATGAGGATGTTACAAAATCGAGAGAAAAAATCACGTCACAAGGTAGGAGAACTGACAACGGAAGTTAAAAAAATAAACTTCACACATTCCAATGGTCTTTGAAAGCTTGGTTGAGGGTCTGATCATTCATCATCTGCCTGCCTTTTCTCAACTGTGTTGGAGTCGACTTCCAGTCTAACTGGATTCAACTGAATACCAGTATAAAATGTTACTCTGATCATTTTGTAGATCGTTTATTTTAATAATTCCTGATCCAATTTAAACTTTAGGTAAAGTATAGTCAAGTCTATAATTGTTTTTGCTATCTTATATTGACATTTGACAGAGCGGACCACAGATTAAAAATTTCCATAAATTCTAAAATCTCTTACGTTATTTGAAATAACATTATCCTATCTGATCATTAAGGCACTGAGAAATTTACTGAGTTGAGTTACACATTATAGACCGATCGCTTTAATGAGTCCTCGCGAAGGTATCAATTTAAACGGAATATTCTGAAGGTTGATCTTATTGGTTCAATTAATATCGTTATACCTACGTGGATCATGGTTATTTTAAAGCAAATAACCTGTGGGATATTGTTAGAACTTTGTGGACGCTTAATGTATTCTTGATGGGGTAAGGCGGAGGACTCATTAAAGCGGTCAAAGATTAGAATCAAGATTCGACAGACAGAAGATACAACTGGCTTTTAATACTACTAATTATCATACAGGAATTTTTAAAACTTGTTATTGCAGCCTTGGGCACAGCCATTTCAAAATATAAAATACATAGATTCACGATTATGCATAGGTAACAGATATCTATTAATAATACCAAGTAATCTATATATATAAAATGGTAAATTGACTGACTGACTGACTGGGTGATATATCAACACACAGCCCAAACCGCTGGCCCTAGAGACATGAAACTTGGAGGGTGTGTTCTTTGCGAAGAGTAAGTATCCACTAAGAAAGGATTTTTGGGAATTCCACCCCTAAAGGGGTAAAATAGGGGATGGAATTTTTTATGAAAGTACGTCAGTTTTGAAGTTAGGATCTTCAATTTTTGTGTTTAGGCTGACGATTGAAAATTAATTTATACGTGTCTCATCGTTTTTGGCAATTCTTCCCCTGAAGGGTTAAAAAGGGGGATGAAGGTAAGTAATCGGATATTATTCGACATCCACGCGGGCGAAGCCGCGGGAAAAAGCTAGTATAGATATAAAACATACGACAAAAAAGAAAATCCTCCGATTGTCTGTTACAAAAAAAAAATCCTATTGGTAAAAACACGCGTGGCTTGCCAGAGACAAAAAATGGAAACAAATTGAAGATGACTATCAAAAACAACATAAGGCAGCCCGAAACATCCTTCTGAGAAAAGTAACATACCATATGAGTTATGATAAGTTTTATATAAGTGATTATAATCGTATATACAGCTGGTATGTTTTTGAGCAAATACCTATTATTGGTCGTCACAATTACCACGAACAATGCTCAGACAAATTAGCGAACGAGGTAATATTTTAAGCGGAATTTTGCATGCAGCTTCTTTTTTGGCCTTCATTTTTAGCAATATAATAGAGAAACAGATTTTTTGGGATTTCAAAAATTACTAAAGATTGTCCCCCAAAAGGCCCAACCTACACCAAGTCCTAGTATTATATTCTAGCTGAGAAAAGGGGGGAACACACTCCCCAGAAACGCATTTGTCTGTCAACTTTTCAAAACTTCTGATTTTATTTGACTGGAGCACAAACAACTCATCATCTGCCTAGCCTTTTCCCAACTATATTGGGGTCGGCTTCCAGTCCAACCGGATGCAGCTGAATACCAGTATTTTACATGGAGCGACTGCCTATCTGACCTCCACAACCCAGTTAGTACTGGGTAATACGATAGCCCTTGGTAAGACTGGTTGTCAGACTTTTTGGGGCACTGACTACCTATTGACTGTCAAAGATCTACAAATGACAGCCGGGACCAACGGCTTAACGTGCTTTCCGAGACACGGAGGAAACTCGGTATGTAATGGGCAGTCACCCATCCACAGACCAACCTAGGCAAGCACGGCTTAACCTAAAGATCGACCCGAGCGGCTGTTATTATTTAGCCACGAGCTGGAGCACAAACAACTTAAGATAATAATTACAAGACAAGTGCAATTGAACTTGAACTTTATGTGGAGGCCAAATGGACAATAATTATTTACGAGATACAAGATACGGATATCTTTAAGAGAGGTCATCTCAGGTATGAGGAAGAGGAACACATTTTTTGAGCAATTTCGTTAAATATTACGCAGAGTTGGGGACCTGGGTTTGATGCCCATGTCGGATAAAACCTGTACTTGTGATTACGAATTTCTCAGTAGCAGCCAGCAGTTTTGAAGTTGGTGGTATAGTACCTCCCCCCGTACCTAAACGAGCACGTAAAGCCTTTGGTCCAACGCCTGATATACAGGGTGTAAACAGACCCTTCACATAACCGTCAACCAAGCATTCTGTACATCAAACTAAGTATCGCTACTCAAAAATTATTACTGGGAATCGACTTTTTTTTTGTTGGGGTGAAAAATCACGTTTTACGGTAAAACTCAATGTAACGCACTCAAAACATTGTACTGACGGATGCATTAAATATTAAACGGGCCACGGAGGTGTTTAAAGTAAAGTAATAATCTTTAAAGCTAATATTTAAAAACAAACTAGTGGAAAAGTTGGAACTTTGACCCCCAATATCTCCGTAACTAGAAGGTTCCCAGGTATGGCCTAGAACAAAAAAATGATCGCATAGACGGGGAGAACAAGTGCCTTTCGAATGTGTTAAGCGTCTATTTACACCCTTTATCTACAGCGGCGAAATCGGGTGTCGAACCATCCCAAATAGATTACCAGTGTGGAGCCACTCTGCAGGATACACCCCACCTCCTGTCCTACACATCCTGCACAACCACTTGCAGCTATCAAGATTTAATCGATGCAAATGTTAGAGCTGTGCAGTTGGCTACATACTGGTCTAACAAAATTTGATTTCACCGATATGTAAAGAAGAAGAAAGTGCCTGATCTCTCTCCGAATGGCAGGATTACCGTCCCATCGGATCATGAGACGGCGGCATCAGGGAAGATAGTGTATCTGTGCCTACACACTTTTGCACAATAATATTTCGTGCCTAGTTCGTAGTTCAAATAAGCCGCTAACGCCGAAAATGGTCAGGTGTACATAATTACTAAAGTATAGTTTTTATCGCTTGGCTCAGCCGAGAAAGCTAAGAGTGGAAATTCCACCATTACTCGTACAATAATACTAAGCCATACATTCAATTGTCTCATACTAACTAACCTTTTGACCGCCACTGTCACATATGTACACGTGACAAGCAGGCGCGGGCCCTGTACGCCAAACGACACAAATATGTGACAAAATGGTAGGTGAAATTGTGGCTTGGCGTGGAGGGCACGCGCGTGCTTTTATGCTCTGGCGGTGAAAATGTTTAACAAAACGGGCATTAGTCAAAATGATACCTACTACAGCACAGCCATTTATCATGCCCAGAATTTCCCCAACTATGTTGGGATTGGCTTCCAGTCTAACCAGATACTAGAATACCAGTATTTTACATGATGCGACTGCCTATCTGACCTCCAATTCCCAGTAACTTGGTAAAACGACACCCCTTTGTAAGACGGTTGATTGCACCATTGGTCTATTCTATTAAAAATTCTATATGAATCTGTCTGTGCTGCTTCTAAATTGAAAGTATTCGTTACTCAATAGTCTTGGCTAGGCAAGCGATCATATTAACATTTGGGTGTGAACTTGTGTAAACTCTTGCAAAACGTGTACGAAACTAAATTATACGCTGTGGTCATTCTAGGAGCATAGGTCATCTATAATTGGTGTGTCTGAAATTTGTTGAAAACCAAGGGTACCGTAATACCCAGTGATAACTGGGTTGTGGAGGTCAGATAGGTAGTCGCTCCATGTAAAATACTGGTATTCAGCTGCACCCCATTAGACTAGAAGCCGACCACAATATATTCTTATTCTTTATTGCACACAACATTAAAAAAATAAATATAATTATTTTATATTTTATTTACTTTGCTCAAATAAATAAAATACAAAGGAATTATAAAATTCTATCCATTCGTTTTCAAAAAAGCTCAACCATTTATGCAAAGGTGGGTCAACTTACTGCTATCACTCACTGTACAACGGTGAGCTTACCCCAGAATTTGGTTTTCTTACAGAAAACCCTTACTTCGATTGCGAGATTTGCAACAGAGGATGAACCTATGCGCATAAACAGTACATTTAATAACATAAATGGGAAAATACAAGCATAATAATAATTTTAAATGAAACACGACCACAGGTTTTTCATGGATTAGATTTTGGGACGCGACTGTAAATGCAAAGCTTACTTAGTTCAGAAAAGTCATTTTATCCTTATACGAAAAATGCATCGATTAGCATCATTTGCTTCGGTGAAGGAAAACATCGTGAGGAAACCAGCATGCCTGAGAGATATTTCTCGACGGCATGTAAAGCCCAGTCAGAAGCCCATGGGCGGTATAAAACTCTGACACCAGGTTAGGCACTAACCACACGATAAAGAAGAAGCATCATTGTTAAAATACCAAAAAATGATTAATCTTAGCAGCACTATCAAAATGGCATAGTGAACAAATAGGTTTCGTCCCCCGCGCAAAATGTCATTTTCGAATTGACATCCAATCTTCAAACTGTGATAAATCTTTTTAAAAAAAATGTAAGAGATAGCAAACTTTACAAATAGACACTGTTTTAAGCTTTCACGGTTTACAACTAAACTTATACTGTCACTGGACAATTCGCAATCATGGCGCCAGCAACAGCGTCGAAATATCGGGAGCTCAAAATAATGAACAATCACGAAAGATATCCCGTAAGTGACAGTATAAGTTTACAAATAGATTAGTTATAGAAGTAATGACAAACATGGCCTAACTAGATTGACCCCAAATAGCTCAAAATCATCATTCTTTGATGACAACAATTGGATCAGCCCCTGTAGCATGACCACCGTAATGACAGATTGTGTCGACACAATGACAGATTTCTTTGCGCTATATGTCATTTTGTCGATTCCTCCGTCAAAGAAATCCTTATCAACGGTGGTCATGCTACGGGGGCTGAGGGTCTCGTCAATTGGAAATCGGTTTCAAAACATTCCATGGTTCTCCAACGTCTTTTGTACGGCTCGACAGAAGCTTTTGGTAGCTTATGTCAGTGCTATACGTAAGTAAGGAATGAGCATATTAGAGGAAATTTGAAAGTGGCGCCTGTTACAGAAAAATTGAAAGGAATTCGGTTGTTTTGGTATAGACATGTAATGAGGAGGGAATATGGACACTTTTAACGTACACATCTTGCTACATCGTTCTCACATAATGTACAATCTCAACATGAATGATGTAACCAAGATTTTGTAAAAGTATTCTGATTTAAAAGAGTGTCCATGGAGTTTCTTGCCCGTTCTTCCCTTCTTCTCCATAGAGATCTACATCTCTATGGAGAAGAACGGGCAAGAAAGGGAATGGGCAAATACAGTACTTTCACAATTTTTATGCCTTGTGACTGGGACTGTAGCTACTTTTCATTGTTTTGACAATTCAAAAGTGCCTGTAACTGGCCTACTTGAAATAAGTGCTTTGATTTTGATGTGACTAAAAGAGGGCAAATGAATGTTGATGAATTTTAGGAATCGGATCAGTAGTTCCGAAGATTATACCCTACATACAAACTTACAAACTTAACCTCTTTATAATATTAGTATAGAAGTATAGATGCTCAATGCTCTATAACTCTTAAATCTCTTTGGTGTTAGCTTTGTCTTAAACGGATGTATTCTATAACTATAAATATTCCAAACACGCGAGTATAAAGGTACTTATATGTATATATGTAAATGTTGGACATTCCAAGTATGTGCCGAGGTATACACACACTGTTGGTAATACCAGCTAACGTAGGGATACCAAAGTATAAGTGTGTTTGTCAGTATATTACGCAGAAACTGGTGGGTTGATATTGTGGAAATTTTTGTTTGAAAAGGCGAAAAAAAAAAAGTGAAATATGCTAAAGATTTAGTTCCTTCCTGTTCAAATTAAATTTTTGGTTTATATTAAGTAAGTAACGACATTGTAGTTCTGATTTTAATTTATTTCAAATAAAAATTAAGATCTTCAATTGGTTTAAAATCTCTAATGACTTGTGTAACTTAATTATTAGGAAAAAGTTTTGATTTAAAGTATAAAGATATCCTATTTGGATTATTTTTAAGTTATGTTATGACATAGGTCACGTCATTATGTTAAATGTCACTAGTAATTGTAAGCCTTATTTTAAATAAAACGTAGGTACATCTGGCTATGTCAGTTTCAACTATCGCTGAATTCAGAGAATCCCATGTACCGTGAGCAATGTTTGTATGTCATTTTTTTTTGAGTGATGTTCCATTGATTACAAAACTATGAATAACTTCTCAACCTTAATGCAATGAAAAAAGCTCAACAATAAAATACTTACACCACTTCCTCAAGAACGCGCTGGTGAGTTTAGCACACAACTTATCACGGCCTTGCATTTTAAATTAATATTTAAAAAAAAAACAAAAAAAAAAAATATTTCCAAAAAAAAAATTCACTGCCACTCAACACAGCATTGCTTGATACACTAACACTGCACTATTTTTCTATTTATCCATTGATTTATTTCGGCGACCGGCACATCCGATGCGCGTGGCGTCCTGAGTTCGACTGACGCTCGATGTGTGTAGAGCGTCGCGATTCGTGCGTATGCGCAACCTGTGGACAAGATGAATGGTATTGAGAAAAATTGTTATGCTCCTGCCATATCTGCGTCGGTACGTAAAGGAGTGGCCAGACTTATACGGAGTCGGCTTTAGCCGGTAAGAAGAAAGACCTTAACATTAATTCAAGTGTAAAAGTATTATTAAAGTTTATATTGTGACGCGTCAGAAGTCCGCACTTGGAGTCTACCAACGAGCTATGGTGCGAAGTATACTGGGCGTCAAACTTACGGCCCGCATCAGAAACTCCATACTTCCCTCCAAAACCAAAATAGCTGATGCTGGCCTTACAGCTGCTAAGTTGAAGTGGAACTGGGCTGGTCCCGCATGTCTTAGGAGCAATGGGCAAAAATTACCACTCAGTGGATACCAAATAGCAGGAAACGACAACGCGGCAGGCCCAGAAGGAGATGGCTGAATGAGCTGGACTCTTTCGCAAAGGATTGGCCTACAATTGCACTGGACCGCGAAAAATGGAAGGAGGGAAGGGAGGCCTTTGCCCTGCAGAGGGACGATATAGCCCCTAAGACGACCCACTGACCTAGGCTTATTATAATAATTCTTGGCTCGCGAGGTTGTCGACAAGTGGGATGTGGATTCAGCGATCATTGTGCCGATAGTCGTATCACCCCATAGCTTAATTGCCAAGAGCCTCGAGCAATACCTGAGGAGAATCTCGTTAGGAAGCTGGATCAAGGGCTTGATTCAGAAAGCGGTACTCCTGGACACGGCTCGTATTGTTAGGAGGTTCCTTTCTCTGAAGCCCTGACCGCCGGTAGCATGGACCCTGTTCTCGATACCGGTGGGAATTTTTATACTTCTAAATGTATTTTTAATTGAGATTGAAATATTTAAAAATGTAATTTAAATGTATAGATATGAATATTTGTGACGTGGTTTCGCTTGAGTGTGCAAGGTCGGCAAAGTAATTAGTCAAAAAGTGGTGTTAAAACAAATTACGAGTTTCCGGTATAACCTTTCAACTACCTTGACATGTTTGACCCTGTTTTCTCCTTGCTCTTTAAACCATGGAGCCCTTTTTGGACGACACGAAAAAATGCCACAGGTACTTCATTAATGATTGTAACAAAAGACAAATAAATGGAAACGCCGGAAGCGGACGCCCTAGAATTACATACACTGACCTTACTGATGAAATTCTTCAGAAAGGTCAGGTCATCAGGATCGTAGTACTTGCAACTGGCGTGTGTGGATGACCTGAACGTGGACGAAGAGAGAGGACTATGTAAGGATCAAAGCAGCCACATATACAAGGTGGAAACGGAGCCTTCACGAAGCCAACTACGCCGAACCAAGCATTCTGTACATCAAATTAAGTAACTACGCAAAATTAAAAAAAAAAGACTTTTTTTGCGGTCAAAAATCACGTTTTACGGAGTCAATGTTACGCACTCAAAACCTAGTGCTGATGGATGCATTGAATTGCACGGGGATCGCCGGTCGTGGAGGTATTTAAAATAAAGTTATAACATTAAACCAAGCATTCTGTACATCAAACTAAGTAACTTTACGTAAAAATTGTTGCTGGGAATCGACTTTCTTTTTTGGGGTGAAAAATCACGTTTTACGGTAGAACTCGATGGAAAGCACTCAAAGCATTGGGCTGATGGAACGATTGAATAGTACGGGGGCGTGGAGGTGTGTAAAGTAAAAATCTTACATTAAAAATATGTATTTTAAAAAAACTTGTGAAAAAGTTGGAACTTTGACCCCCAATATCTCCGTAACTAGAAGGTTCCCAGGTATGGTCTAGAACAAAATAATTATTGCAAAGACGGGGAGAACAAGTGCCTTTCAGCTATTTTAAGGGTCTATTTACACCCTTTGTAACAAACCCTTCCTGATACACGATGTACTCTTCTAGTAGAATCCATAGACGTGATATCATATTTAAAAATAACATAACATAACGCCTATAGTCCACAAAGGGTTGGACCTCTGCCCAACACCTCTGTGTTCGTAATAGTAACACCCACATTTCGAAAGTTTTTAAGGGGGCGAGCCTATTGCCATCAACCGGGCACAAATCCAGATTCGGTGTCTGCTACTGAGAAATTGCTCATCGAAAAACCCAATAACACTGCCTGAGCTGAAAATCAAACCCAGGCAATCGCATTTTAAACATACTTCAAAAATACTTCAGTAAATTCGAAGCCTTGCAAAACGTAAACTTACAATAAGTTCATTCACTTCTAACTTAGTCACGTAGGAGGCAGGTAGCCATTCTTATGAGTAATAGTGCTAATCAATACTACACAGTTGGTTGGGGCACGGCAAATATAACAGTTATTTCATATTTTAACAAATCATCATGCAACATCCATTTTTAAAGACTCGTCTGCCTGCCTTTTCCTATGTTAGACAACCAGTATTTTACATGGAGCGAATGCCTATCTGACCTCCACAACCCAGTTAGTAGTGGGTAATACGGTACCCCTTGGTAAGACTGGTTGACACACTCCGAATACCTGTAACGACTGTCAAATATCTACAAATGTCAGCCGGGAACAACGGCTTAAAGAGCTTTCCGATGCACTGAGGAATCTCAGTATGTAATGGGTGGTCAACTATCCACGAACCAACCTAGGCAAGTATGGCTTAGCGTTTAGATCGACACGAGCCACTTTATTTATTTTCTTACATATAGTTTACATTTTTAAATATTTCTATACAAATATAAAAAAAAAATATAAAAATAGTAGCCCACCGGCATCAGGAACAGGGTCCGAGCTACCGGTCAGGGCTCTTGAGAGAGGAACCTCCTAACGATACGCGCCGTGTCCAGAAGTACTGCTTTCTGAATTAAGCCCTTGATCCAGCTGCCAAGCGAGAGCCTCCTCAGATGTTGGTCGAGCGAGCCACTTTTATTATTACGCTTCTACAAAATACTGGTATTCAGCTGCATCCAGTTAGACTGGAAGCGATCCCAACATAGTTGGGAAAAGGCTAGGCAGATGATAGAGGTCAGATAAGAGGTCAGATGTCAACATATTACATGGAGCAACTGTTTAGTTGATCTCGCAGTCACTGGGTAAGACGATACCCGTTGCTAAGACTGGGTGTTACACTTTCGTGCTTCCGACTACCTGTAACTGCTGTCAAAGATATCTTACATGTGGATGGCGAAAATGTATATGATCACCTGCCCGGATGCAGCTGAATACCAGTGTTACATGGAGCGACCTGACCTCCAAATAATAATTACTGGGTAACACGATACGTGGCATTGGCATCGAACCATTATATTTAGCAAACGCCTTGCAACTAACTTAAGGACAAATGTACACAAATTAACATGATCTATACTTAATCTATTTCTACTTAATATATGTACTTCTTCTTGGCGTGTCGATGATAATTCAAATTGAGTCAGCCCAAAATGTTGGCGACGAGTTTGACCTATAAGTAGCGTCCATCAGCTCCTGTGATGTACAAACAACATGTGTGTGTCCACACAGGACACGATATCAAGTGTCTCATCGTTTGTGAGGCAACACCACATTTACACTCCAGGGCAGAGTCATCTATGAATCTCCACTTGAACAGGTTTGCCTTGCTTCGGCCAAACTTTGTCCACTGTCTATTTAAAGATCTCCAGGTCAGCCATGGCAACCCGTGTCCAGGTTTTACTTATCTATACTAATATTACAAAGAGGTAAAGTTTGTAAGTTTGAATGCAGTCTTCAGAACTACTGATCGAATCCGTAATTTCTTTCAGTAACGGGAAGCTACAATATCCCCGAGTGTCAGGCTATTTATCTTTGGTTAATTATTTTATTGTTATTATTTTAAATTTTAAGGTGGCCATATTGTATGTCGAAATATATTGATGAAATGTGAAGTTATTATTTTGAAATTGTTGATGTAGTTCATGACATTCAAATTATTTTAGTGTGTGGACTGTAACTGTGTAATTTTTGTGTTTAAATTCAGATACAAATTAATTGTTAATGAATAAATGACTATGACTATTTCTAAAACGTTTCCGCGAACGAAGCCGCGGCCAAAAGCTACTTAGTTAATAATATAGTTAATCTACAATCTATATTTAATGACTATCGATGTGTTAGCTATCAAGGTAAGAATAACAAGTTCGTTTTTTTTAATTCAAGATGGCTGCCGGAGTTTTTACTTTATGTTTAAAGGTTATACTTAATAATAAATGTTTATTGATTATGTTTCCTTCATTTATAAGCATAATAAGTAGATATTTTGATGTAGGTAATTGAATTTAATTACATTTTTATGTTTTTTTTTAATACCAATTATAGTTGTGTTAGGCCGCAACTCGGCTGATGTGAAGCGATGTTTCGGCCTAGGGTGGAGCACGCTTGCCTAGAAGAACCCGATTCACTCCCAACTCTGAATAGATCCAGATTATTATAATTGGATGAAATAATTATCAACAACCAATCGCATCACTTGACTTGCGTTTAATTATGTCGTAGGGATAATTTTGTTGAAGAAACTAGGCGCTAATGTCAAAGTGAACTACGCGCGCAAATTGACATTTACAATCTGTCAAAGATGGCGGACATAATCTATGGATTGATTTATTGGGAAGATTCGCCCGGAAAATAGTGTGAGTTTTGAAAAAATTCGATTGAATACGAAAAATGACATCATCATGACAAAAATTAGATTAGGTCGGAAGACTGAATATTAATTTTGGGCATTAAAATAACTTAGAATGTGTTTGTATAATTAAGATGTGACATTGAAAAGTCACGTTGATATTTTGCCAACTAGTTTTTTTTTTTAAAACCAGCTTCTTAGGGGGCAAAAAATAATGTTAGGTATTAATTTAAGAAAATTGTAAGTTGGTAGGTAGGTGCCTACAAAGATTCAAGGGCAAAAAAAAAACTAGCTTGTCATTAACTTATTATAAATGCGATTTTTAATGATTCAGTATCTACTTTAATATCATTTCAACCTGATATCGATTCAATTGAAATAACAACACATCACGCCTGTAATTCCCGCAGGGTTAGGCTGAGGTGTACCTAATAGTACACCCACATTTCGCCAGGTCACATATAATAGGGGGCGGGCCTATTGCCGTCAACTGAATCGGGCACAAATCAAGGCTCCGTGACTGCTACTAAGAAATTCCAATAACAATTTGCCCGATCGGAAATCGGAGCCAGGACCTCATGCTCAGCAGCCGCGCGACCACTCGAACTACGAGGCAGTCTTTTAGTTTTTATAGTCGACTAGCTTTTGCTCGCGGCTTCGCCCGCGTAGATGTCGTAAATGTCCGATTTCTTACCTTCACCCCCCTTTTTTACCCTTCGGGGGTAGAATTACCAAAAACGCCGAGACACGTATAAATTAATTTTCAATCTTCAGCCTAAAAAAAATTGAAGATCCTAACTTCAAAACAGACAGACTTTCATACAAACTTCCATCCCCTATTTTACCCCTTTAGGGGTGGAATTCCCAAAAATCCTTTCTTAGTGGAGACCTTCTCTTCACAAAGAACACACCCTCCAAGTTTCATGTCTCTAGGGCCAGCGGTTTGGGCTGTGTGTTGATATATCACCCAGTCAGTCAGTCAGTTTACTATTTTATATATATAGATTAAAAAGAACTAAACGCTAATTATCATGATAAGCATGTTCTCCATTAAAGTAATGACCTTCAGACGGGAAACAGCTTGAACTTTGTATCTTCGCTATCAAAAATGTACCTGTTATAGTGGAAAATATATGTCAGACATGTTTGCTACATTTTTTTCAACTTATCTTTTAAATGTGCGACGGCACGGTTGGCTCAGTGGCTGAGCGATTGACTGCTGCGCTTCGTGTTCGGTTCGATTTGTTCTCTCTGCGGTTCGATTCCCGCACGGAACAAATATTTGTATGGCCTACAGGTTGTTCCGGGTCTGGCTGTTTGTGTATGTGAGCTTAAATGTCTGTAAACGCACCCACGATACAGGAGAAATTCCTGGTGTGGGGCAACGACCATTTAAAAAAAAAAAAAAAAAGTATTACTTGGTTCATGGCATATTATACAGCTAACATTCCCACGGCTGGGAATCAGGCATCTTCTCTAATTTATTTATCGTGTTGTTAGTGTGTACATGTACGTATTTGCTAGTTATAATCAAAATCAAAATCATCAAAATCAAAGCATTTATTTTAAATAGGCCAGTTACAGGCACTTTTGAATTGTCGAAACAAAGACAACAATAGCTACAGTCCCAGTCACAAGGCATAAAAACTGTGAAAGTACTGTAGTTGCCCATTCCCTAACGTAGATCTCTGTGGAGAAGAACGGGCAAGAAACTCCATCCACTCCAATCATCAATTCTAATCAGGAATAGCTCAATCTTGACCACCATCGTGAATATTAGTAAAAATACGCGATAAAAAAGCGAACACTCCATGACATTTGACATATCTGAAGACCTTACTCTACACGAGCGCCTCTAGCGGCGAATTCATGCACGATAGCCCCCATTGTGTTTGGTCGCGGATTCCTGGTAAATTATACTTTTTTTAAATCAAATTTTACAAATATTGCTCAGTTACAGCTGTGAGGTTGAAGAGGGGCCCTTTAAGGAGCCTACCCAAGTAACAACAAAACCCAATCCAGTCTTAGTCAGGTTTTGTAACAAATAATCGTCTATACATATATACTTATATAATATTATAAAGCTGAAGAGTTTGTTTGTTTGGTTGAACGCGCAAATCTCAGGAACTACTGGTTCGAATTGAAATATTATTTTAGTGTTGGATAGTCCATTAATCGAGGAAGGCTATAAGCTCTTTAACGTCACACTACGACCCATAGGAGCCGAGCAAAAACAAAACAAGTCAGAAGCGGCGGGTGAAACCGCAGGGCACAGCTGGTAATTAAATAATATTAAAATCAAGTCACGTGTTGTTTTGAAAACTAGTTTTTTTTAAATCTTATTATTTAAAGACGTAAAGATGACCGGTTTACATAGTGACCAAGTTGGCAACGAGTTACAAAAATAATAATAAATATATCATGACATAAAATTACGAATGTAATTCCCGAAGGATTAGGCAGAGGTGTACCTAATAGTACACCCACATTTCGCCAGTTATGCTTAAGTCAAATGTAGTTGGGGGTGAGCCTATTGCCAGCAATCCAGCTGATACTGACAAATTCCTGATAGAAAAACCTAATAACATAACCTTGTACGACTAGTTGTCAGACTTTCGGGCCACTGACTTCCTGTAACGACTGTCAAAGATCTACAAATGACAGCCGGGACCAAGGGCTTAACGTGCTTTCCGAGGCACGGAGGAAACTCGGTATGTAATGGGTGGTCAGTCATCCACAGACCAACCTAGGCAAGCATGGCTTAACCTAAAGATCGATCTGAGAGGCTGTTATTATTTAGCCCCGAGCTTTGACCATATGGAATTTAATTAAACGTGATTTAAATTATTATCCTATGTATCAGTGGCGAAGGTTCTATACCACCCGATTCCTACCGGATTCCCTTTGAAAACTGGCACAGTTAGTATTCTATAGACAAATAATATAATCACATTAAAGATATGTACTCCGGGTGGGTTACCTCTTACAAGAATTGACCCTTCGCTACTGCTATGTATTAAATGATTCCGCTAAAGCGGTCAATTTAAGCCCCCAAGCCTTAGAAATGTAAGTCAAACACAGCATGTCCCACTTTAAATACACATAGTGATATAAAACCTGTCTCAGACCTTATGCCATAACATAATACCACATAACCAACCAATGTGAAAGTTGGTAGTACCGGTTTCTAGAATCTGCCACACGAATGTCACCACTATGCCAAGGAAATAAGGGTCTTATGTGATGTTCGTAGATACGTACGACACTTCTTATCTTTACGCTTTTTAATTTTTTGGCAGTGAGCAGATGTAATCGTAGGGGTTTGCGATACGCTCGATAGTTTTGGCTTAGTTTTATGGGACATAGACTTATAGCTTATGCCCGCGACTTTGCCCGCGTGGAGTTCTGTAATTATCCCACGGGATCGTACTACCGGGATAAAATGTATCCTATGTGTTAACCCAAGTTATAAACTATCTGTGTGCCAAATTTCATCCAAATCCGGTCAGTAGTTTTTGCGTGAAAGAGTAACAAATATCCATCCATTCATCCCTCCATCTACACAAACTTTCGCATTTATAATATTAGTAGGAAGTAGGATCGAAGGACTGGCGAAATGTGAGTTTACTATTAGGTACACCTCTGCCTATCCCACGTCTAGCTGTAGTGGAAAGTCAGCCCACTTCTGATGCACAGGGTCCCTCTCGAGAGGTCTCTGTTATCCACCACGCGGGCCCAGTACAGGTTCGTAGATCTTTGAGTTTTTTTGGTTCTAGGACATGCCGGTTCCCGCACGATAGTTTTCTTCACCGTTAGCATGGCGTGATGGCCCTCGTGGTAATGGCCTTGATTTTTGGATCATATGTAGTTTAAACCCGGATCTACAACTTCAAGTAAAACCGCGCTTGCCTTGGTTGGGCCGTGGATGGGTGACCACCAGTTACATACCGAGTTAACTCCGTGCCTCGGATAGCACTTTAAGCCGTTGGTCATTTGTAGCTCTTAGACAGTCGTTACAGGTAGTTATTGGGCCGAAAGTCTGACAACCAGTCTTACCAAAGGGGTATCGTTCCACAGCCGTTCGAGTGGAACTTTAGGTTAAGCCGCGCTTGCCTAGGTTGTTCCGTGGATGGGTGACCACCCATTAATATATTACCGAGTTCACTCCATGCCTCGGAAAGCATGTTGAAGTGAAATGAAGTTCAGGCTGTCATTTGTAGATCTTAGACAGTCTTTCATACAAGTCAGAAGCCCGAAAGTCAGAGAAGCAGTCTTACCAAGGGGAATCGTGTTGCCCAGTACTAACTGGGTTGTGGAGGTCAGAAAGGCAGTGGCTTAATGTAAAATATTGGTATTCAGCTGCATCCGGTTAGTCTGGAAGCCGACCCCAACATATTTGGGGAAAGGCAGGCAGAAAAGAAGATATTATAGTTCAAACCCCAGCAGACTTATTTTATCACTACATTTTTTAAATGGACCTGATAGTGAAGAATGAGAAACATACCGTGAGGAACCGTTTAGAGTAAGAATATGGATGGTTACTAGATAAGGGTAACACCAAAGAAACGGTTGATGGACAGTGCGAAGGATGATATGGCTAGGAAGGAGGTGACTGTTGTGATGACGAGTAATAGAGAAGTATGGAAGAAGAATGACCCTGTAATGATAGGCTAAGCTGTTATAAATAAATAAATAAATAAATAATAAATAAGAAGACATGCTGCGCCGATTACTAATACTGTGATAAAGGAAAGCGAATGAAGCGCAAGTCACACCGCCAGCTGGCGAGCGAGTGAGCGAGCCGAACGAGGCATCGTTTTACCTCTTGTCATACTTTGGCTCACACTGCGAACTACCGAAAGAGCCGAACGAAGCACGAAAAGAACCTCGCCCACCTCGCTTGCTCGCTCGCTAGCTGGCGGTGTGGCCTGCGCTTGATAATGACATAACATGTATTTACTTAATAAGCTCCATTTTCTTAACGAGTTAATTTTCTAAATCATTATAATTACCGCAAAGACGTCATTAATGTCATTATGACGTGATGACGACATTGAAACGAATTAATAAGTGAGGCAATTTTTTTTTGTCAGCGATAGAAAGTTGTACTACATAGTGATCGATTTCAGAATATTCATAGGGATGTTTCCTGTGTAAAAAAATATGATTCTATTTAGTCCGTCAGTTAGATTATCGAAAAATATTGGATATCTACGTATTCTTTGTTACACCTGTTTTTAATTACTGATGAGAAAAAAAATGAAAAATGAAAAAAATGAATGAATGAATGAATGAAATTATTTTCTGATATACACCTACCACTGTTTGTCTCTGCATCACCCAAAGGTTGACTAGTAGAAAATGCCTATGGCATTAAGTCCGCCAATGTACTTTTGTGCTTGAAGTGTTAAATTAAAAAATTAGAAACTTTTATGAGAGGGGCGGGGGGGGTTCGGAATGGTGTCCTGAATACGTGGTAAGCGTTTGTGCATCGGTGTCTCTGCTTAGAGCCACGGTTCCTAACCTGGGGGTAATTAACCCTGCGGGGATAAAACTGGTATTCTGCGGGGGTAATAAGCTGGTAATATATAAAGATAAATAAGTAATGGTAATGTATAAACAGAGTTTGTGAACTTCGTGAAGAAATAGGATTGTTTTTGGAAAACCAGAGAACACAGGTTGTTTTGTTTTGTGTTCATTGGTAACATTGACATTGAGGGAGAGCGGGAGGGGTAAATCAGATTCTCTAGCTAAGTCTTGGGGTGACAAGATCGAAAAGGTTAGGAACCCCTGGCTTAGAGCATATTTACAGACACTACTACAAATATGAATCTGTTCTCAACCTCAATGCACCATATTACTAGTACTCTAAGGTCTACACGTCAGCGTTATTTCATCACGAGGAAGCGCTATGTTCCTTCAGCCCGGACGGCGAGGCAATTACTCTTTAATTATGACTAACGTTTGGAAATACGCCTCCATTGCGCTATTCCTGAACACACAAGGTTGACTTTCGTAAGTACGCGTCAAAATTGGAGGATGGGGGCGTTATAATCATATGGAAGAGCTTATTGGCATCAATCGGGCAATAGGCCACGGGCTCATCATCTGCCTGCCTTTTCCCAACTATGTTGGAGTCGGCTTTCAATCTAACCGGGTGAAGCTGAATACCAGTATTTCTCATTGGTCTAGTAGTCTTAAGCGCGAATGCTGAGCATAAGGTCCTGAGTTCGATTCCGAAGCCGTACAAAGTGTTATTAGGTTTTTCCATCTGGAATTTCTCAGTAGCCGTCTCGGAGTCAGTCTATTTGTGCCAGATTGATGGTTATAGGCTCGCCCCTTATTATAAAGGACTGGCGAAATGTGTGTGTACTCTGTGAGGTACTGCCGCGTCTGCAAATACAGGCGTTGAGAACTCTTGGAACAACGATAATGGCATCGTCTAGGTGGTAACATTTTCATAATGGACATAATCACCTGCCTGCCTTTCAGCCGGTTTCCAATCAACCGGGTGCAGCTGAATACCAGTATTTTCATGGAGCGACTGCCTATCTGACCTCCACAACCCAGTTAGTACTGGGCAGACCGAAACCCCTTGGTAAGACTGGTTGTCAGATTTTCAGGCTTCTGACTTGTATGAATAACTGTCAAAGATCTACAACAGACAGCCGGGACTAACGGCTCAACGTGCTTTCCGAGGCACGGAGTAAACTCGGTATGTAATGGGTGGTCACCCATCCACGAACCAACCTAGGCAAGTGCAGCTTAACCTAAAGTTCCACCCGAACGGCTGTTATTATTTAGCCACGAACTCCTCTGTCCGTACATTGAACTTTTAAAAACAACCAATCAATTGTCATTTACCGCATTCGAAATGTACCCAAAATAAAATTATAAACTGTAAAATATTAATGGCGTCTCAATTCTGATGAACAATGTTCTTTGTTTCAAGTCAAGGACCAAACTTTGACCCTACAGCCTTGTAGAATGACTGATGACGCACAAAAGAGGTGTCAGCTTGTCTGTCTTGTGCCTCAAAAAGATGTAAACACGGACAAGGCGCCATTTCAATGTTAACAACCTTTGCTCCGTAACATTGCATCCAAGGTATAGGTACAAAACTAAGCATACCAGTGGCGAAGCTTAAATACAACTCGATTCCTACCGGATTCCCTTTGAAAAATGGCACAGTCAGTATTCTATACAAATAATATAATCACATTAAAGATATGTACTCCGCCTTACCTGTTACAAAAATTGTCCCTTCGCTACTGAAGTATACAATGTATTTCACCAAAACAAAATAGTCACGTGTACCAAAACCTTCTATGAATGCCAGATACATTATTATCGATACACCCAAAGACCAAAACAAAGTAAACATGCCAGATACATAATTATCGATACACCCTAATACCTTAACAGGGTCTGGCTTCCAGTCTAACTGGATGCAGCTAAATACCAAAATTTTAGAGTAATTTTGATGTAAAATAGCCTATAACTTTCATCAAGAATTGACTATACGGACTTCTTATAAGTAGTTCCCGAGATTAGCGCGTCAAAACAAACAAACTCTTCAGCTGTGTTATACCAGTATAGTATAAATGGAGTGACTGCCTATTCAGGGTGTAAGGGACAGCCCTCCTCAAACTGATGGGGTGAATTCTGCCACCCCACACCATTATGGAGCCTCCCTCGTAGCCCACTGTTTCCACCACAGCACATTCAGCAAACCTTTCACCGCGGCGTCTATACACGCGCTCACGTCCAACAGGACCTCGTAAAGCGATTAATTCATCTGAGAAGACAAACTGCCTTCCATTCTTATTCTTATTCTTTATTGCACACAAAAAACAAATATACATACAAATTGCAACAATATAGCTTATGTACAATGGCGAGCTTAATCCAGAATTGGGTTTTCTTACAGCAAACCAACCAACCAACCATTGTTCCGAAGTCCAATTTAAATGTTCTCGAGCATATCCAAGTCTCGCTCTTCTACGAGATGCGGTCATTTCTGGGACTCGAACTGGTCGAAATGCTCTCAGATCCCTCTCTGCTAACCTTATTCTTATTGTTCTTAGGCTCACACGTACATTTCTTACCACAAACAAGCGGTTACGACGCTCAGAAGCCGTATGAACCGATTTCGAAGAACGTTCGAGAAGATGTTACGAACCGGTGTCTCTGTAACGCCGGATAGTATCTTGTATAGTGGTTCATGGATATCAAGCATTCCTCCAATCCGACACTGGCTAAACCCAGCGTCTGCAAGTGCCACAGCCCTAGCTGCTCCAGCTGCGTCCAGAGGCTTTTTTGGTGTAAATGAAATCACAGTACCCCAACAGCTCGGTTTTATTCGATGAAATGGTATCACGTTTGAAAGCAATGTCAAAATTCGACTAAACTGAACGTCAAAATTCGTCAACATTTGAATGAAGTATGATTGTTTATTTTATAGCAGACTAGCTGTTACTACCTACCTACTACCTGCCTACTACCTACATACTACCTACCTACTGCCTACCTACTACCTACCTACCCACTACCTACCCACTACACTTCTTAAGACACAAACAAAACAAAAAAAATTGTGAATTCGGTCCAGCCGTAATGGCGTGACCAAGGGAAATAGAGATTCTGATTGACCCTAAACACAAGTTAAATCTTACATTGGGTGCCAGAGCCCATCGAAAACACTCTGTTCCCTAGTTGTAACGCTGCATAGTGCTTAGATAAGTGTTTCTTGTGCAATTTTTAAGGCAATAAATAATATCTATATCTATCTATTCATTTTTATAGATATACCCACTTACTAAATTCCGCCTACTAGTCAATGCGTAAGTTTACATAATCAAACGATAAGGAATTTGAGATGGGGGACGGTTAAATGTGCCCCTGAATGTAATACAATAACCCTTGGTAAAGTCACGTTTCTGACGTGACTTACCAAGGGTAAGATATCAACGTAAATATTAACTTACGGACTGATGATTATTTTTAACTCTCCAAACACGACACATTGCCTTTCAGATTATTATGATAAAGGCATTATTCTTTGACAATAACTTATTGTGGTTCTCTTTGACCTGTCGAACTTAAAACACTATTCAGTTTCTTATAATAATAACAGCTATATGCCAAGCCATTATGACAAGTCTGACGACGAGGAGCTCGTGGCTAAATAATAACAGCTGCTGGGGTTGATCTTTAGGTTAAGCCTACCAAGGTTGGTCGGTGGATGGGTGACCATCCATCACATGCCGAGTTTCCTCCGTGCCTTGGAAAGCCGTTGGTCCGGGTTGTCATTCTTAGATCTTTGACAGTCGTTACAAGTAGTCGCAGTGGCCTGAAAGTCTGACAATCAGTCTTACCAAGGGGTATCCTATTACCCAGGAATAACTGGGTTGTGGAGCTCAGATAGGCAGTCGCACCATGTAAAATACTGGTATTTCAGATGCATCCGGTTAGACTGGAAACCGATCCCAAATTAGTTGGGAAAGAGCTCAGCAGATGATAATGAATTTCTATTTACATTTACCAAATCCGTAGTAATGGTTGAAGTGTCGTTCCGTTGGGATACTATCACCAACATAAACCGCCTAAACACAAAATGTAATCATTCTATGATATCAATGAATTCACATTCGACTCGGGAATCAATCCCAGAACCCAACCCTCAGCAGCCGCGCCTGCGACCACGAGCCCAATGGGCGAACGGGTAGATCGTAGTTAAACGTCATCATCAAGGCAACAAAGTTAAGTTTCATTATGACATCACGCCTGTAAAAGCATGGGTCAGGCAGAGATGTACCCAACGGTACACCCCGCCCAATCTGGGAATCGAACCCAAGACCGTCCCGCCGCCGTCGCGCTCGGGACCATGATAACTCAACGGGCTAACAGGGAGATCACAATAAAGCATGATCAAAACAACAAAGTGAAGTAGCGTGAGCACCCTCATAATCCAAAACCACATTGTACGAAACCATGAAGTAATGTATCATCCAAGAAACCTTCCTTGGTAGGTGTTTATAAAATGGTAACGACTTACCGGATATAACACCTTTACTCGTTCTCACTCAAACACTCTTGTTTCACGTCTTTGTCAGACAGGCAGCATGCCGTCATGCACCGACGGTGGATAGCCACCCCATGGTAATCAGACCCTCATCATGACAGAACTGTGCATCGTGCACGTCTGTCTAAGGAAATCGAATCCGAAACAACGGCTCGGCCAGTTGTTTGACGCGCTAGGTTGAAGAGCAACTATGTTGCAGTTCTGTTCTTCGAACAGTCCATGCCATTACCTATTCGCACTGTTTTCACTTTCAGGAGATTTCTCAAACCACTCGTATCGCGCTGCTGACGTCGCGTCCTGGTATATAGGGCCCTGGCCTGGCCAGGACATACCAAGTGACATACATAGTGTCAAACAGTTGTGGGTATACGGGTACACTAGAGAAATAGCTCCTTCAACTTGTACACGGTTCATTGTTAAAGTGTCAATTACTAACACTACTGTACTAACTAAATACTCTGAACTTTAAAGGAAACACAGAGCAGTTTCTAGACCAGTAGGTGTCGCGACCACGCCCGAACGATTACTGTCGTTCCATGGGACTATGGTCTGTATCGGACACCATACCTCTAGAGTCATCACAACGGCTAACAAAGGCGTTTGTGTACATACACATCAGGATCCGACAGATAGGTGGAGAATACTTGAACTTATGCTGTCACTTACAGGATATTATCTTCCGTGATTATTAATGACTAGCCCGCGGCTTCGCCCGCGCGGAATTTGATATTTGTCCCACGGGATCATATTACTGGGAAAAAGTGTAATACACATTTCTCATAATTTTAACTAAAGAGTATGCACACAAATTTTCAAGTCAATCGGCCCTGAGAATAAAAAGTTTGACAGAAAATTCAACACCCCATTTCACCCTCTTAGAGGTGGAATTTCGAAAAACCCTTTCTTAGTGGATACTTACTCTTCACAAAGAATACACCCTCCAAATTTCATGGCTCTAGGACCAGCGGTTTGGGCTGTGTGTTGATACATCAGTCAGTCAGTCAGGACTTTGAATTTTATATGTATAGATTTTGTGCTTCCGATATTTCGACGCTGTTGCAAGCGAGATGATCGCGGAATGACTGGAGAATGCGGGTGGATGGAAAATAAATGAATAAATTAATAATAATAGGCGATATAACATCACGCTACGACCAATAGGAGAGGAGCATCAATGAAAAATGTTTCAAAAACGGGAAAAATTGTATTTTATAATTACACCCAATACGCTCCGCTCCAGCGGTTACCTTATGAGTCACTAATTCCTTACTAAGCTCATTTTTCATACTGCCCATCCATCCATAGTTTCTTTGGCCGTTCCTTACACTCTTATTGCCAAGTCACCAACGTAATATAAGTACGGTACCTACCCAACTACTACATAATTAAACCAGTACGCATCTATGCGCCTGCGCCGGTCGACTGATCGCGTTCCAAATACGAACGTACGCGCCATTGGGCCACTTGCTTTAGGGTACCGTGAGAGTGATTACGAAACCATGAACTTGTATGTTTGTTTCATCTTTTAAGCATAATGGTAAAGTAGTAGTGACTTAATAATAAGTTCGTGGATGGGTGACCACCCGTTACGAACAGAGATTCCACCACGTTAAGCGTTGGTCACGGCTGTCATTTGTAGATCTTAAACAGTCGTTACAGCCACAGGTAGTCAGTGGCCCGAAAGTCTGACAACCAGTCTTACCAAGGGGTATCGTATACCAGTACTAACTGGGTTGTGGAGGTCAGATAGGCAGTCGCTCCATGTAAAATACTGGTATTCAGCTACATCCGTTTAGACAGGAAGCCGACCCCAACATAGTTGGGAAAAGGCTAGGCAGATGATGGTAAAGCAGAGTGGTGAATATAAAACGTTGATGGATGGAGAAAGAGAAGAAAACCAAAGAAAAGATGGATGGATTGTGTGAGGAATGATAAGAAAGAACTGAGGAACTAAAGGCTGACAGGGAAGAATGCAAGAAAGAACATATTGACCCTTAGTTCCTCAGTTAGATGCTGAGGATGAGTTGTAAAGTGGAGGACTGAAGACTCGGAGGGGGTGATTATAAGGGGGGGTTAGGGACTGTTATTATACTTATAAATAGCAATGCCCCGTTGTTATATTAAAAGTATTATAACAGTCGCACGGGTCGAACGAAGGTTAACGAGGTCGGTCCGTGGATGGGTGACCAGTTATAAAAATTTCCTTTCCTTAGTTCGGAAAGCATGGTAAAACGTTGGGATTTGTAGATATTTGACTGTTCGTTACGTCAGAAACCCGAAAGTCTCATTACCAAGAGGCAAGAGGCATCGTAAATCGTCTCCTACTTTTTAACCGACTTCCAAAAGTAGGAGGTTATTAGCACGGACATGAAACTTAGTACTCATGTTCAATGTTGATAGATAAACGTAATTTTCTAGTTTTCATTTGGATAAAAGCTTGTACAATATTTTCTAACCTTTGTATAGATTATTTTTATCGATTGTTTGTGAATGTGTGGACATTGTAGGCTTTGTAGATTCCCAGCTGCTTGTTAACTTTTATTTTGTTCTACATTTTTTGTGTAGTAAGCGACGACTTATTGTCGGGCCTATGCTGTCCCGTAATATCAAATGATTTGAAAAGAGTAACCATGGAGTTTCTTGCCGGTTCTTCTCCATAGGAAACGACCAACCCGAACCGTGCACCATTTTTCCGACGTTTCATAAGTGCCCATCGAGGCCTATGTGAAATAAAATATTTTGATTTTGTTTTTTTAAAGAAGAATTTATTTTAAAAGTCGCAGTTTTTTTTTTTTCATAATGTTTTTTTAATTTTCACTGCCATAGTAGTGACGGCAATCCAACACGACCGAAGAGAGATCAGGCGGGAGGGGAGGAAGCGATGTAAAATTACCTACGGACCCATTGGCTACTAGACTCCCTGCCCCACATAACTTATAACGTTCATGTTATACATAAGGTAGCCAGGCGTCTCATGTGATTGTAAATGGACGCTCGAGACGACTCCATATACTTTGCAATTTTTATTACCTACTCTACTTCGGAGAAACCTTGAAGGCTAAACACACTCCAATAGCAGGTCAATCATGATTCTACTGCCCTTATACCAATTTATTTTGGGTCGCAGCTGCATGACTTCTTCTTCCATACTTCTATATTACTCGTCATCTCATCAGACAGCTAATAGCAGATCAATATGTATTGAAAATGTAAAGACATTTAAAGGGAAATGCCGATTTTAGGCCAAAGAATGCCCAAGAAATTTGTTTTATTAAAAAATCTTAAGTAAATTTTACGTAAATAACTCTGCTAACGACGCGATTGAAGTTGCAAACATATTTGTCATAAAAAAAAAAAATATTGTGTTTCAATATATATTTTTTTTTAATAACGAAATTCTGTATCTGTGGCTGTACTGAATAAAGTGGAATTACGTTTTTATGTGCAAATAGAAAATCTCAGTTGCATTTAAATTGAGTCCTAAACCTTAGTAGCGAAAAATTAAACATTTGTTGCAAAAAATGAAAAGCGTTTACACTTATTTGTACTTTACTTATTTGTCCTTTTGTGTAAAGAAATTGCATTTTACGTATTAAATATACATTTAAAATCGACTTACAATACACACAATATAATAAATTCAATGATCTACATAATGCGCCGATCGAGAAAAAAAACCTTAAAAATTAAAGAAAAACACCTTATAATTTGGAAACTGTGAGTTTTTTAAATAATTTTTTTTTATCAATAAATTATTTGTGGTGTATACTAATATTAGCATTCAGTCTTACATGTGGGCACTCAGGGCCTAAACCACTATAGCCGCCTGGCATTCCCCTTTACTTTACGATGAACGACACAATGTGAAAAGTGCAATATCTACACGGTAAAATTGTTTGAAACAGCTGATTTTGAACTCCGCGTAAAGATCGAAGCAGGTGGCGTTCTGGACCTACTAGTTTCTACCTACCCCCATGGTAAAAAGACGTGCGTTTATGAATGGTAGCATGTATGTGGGTCGTATGTGGATCGGCTACCTGAGAAGTTACAACAGTAATCGTACCTTGAGTTATTAAAGGAAATGTTAATACGTTTCCTTTAATTACTACATGTTGCCTTATCATCGGTAATAAACACTGATACGGTCTATTTAACTTTTTTTATACTAAAGAGGCTTGCGCTTGGCCACAACTCATCATCTGCCTAGCCTTTTCCCAACTATGTTGGGGCCGGCTTCCAGCCTAACCGGATGCAGCTGAATACCAGTATTTTACATGGAGCGACTGCCTATCTGACCTCCACAACCTAGTTAGTACTGGGTAGTACTAATACGATACCCCTTGGTACGACTGGTTGTCAGACTTTCGGGCCACCTGTAACGACTGTCAATGATCTACAAATGACAGCCGGAACCAACGGCTTACCGTGCTTTTCGAGGCACGGAGGAAACTCGGTATGTAATGACTGGTCACCCATCCACAGATCAACCTAGGCAAGCACGGCTTAACCTAAAGATCGATACGAGCGCTGTTATTATAAATCAGCAACATCCGGGTAGACTGGCTGCCTACTCTTTTCCGAACTATGTTGGGGTCGGCTCCTGCCCTTATCCCAATATATTAGTGGTCGCCGCAGCATGTCTTGTTCTTCCACACATTTCTACCAGTCATCATCTCAGCAGTCACCTCCTTTCTAGCCATACCATCTTTCTCACAGTCCACCCATCGTCTATTTGCCGTCCCCTACTGATATAACCAAAATTATCGCAATCAGTACGTTATGTTCGACCTTCCAAAAATCACATTTTACTTTCAACGCACCCACACAGTGACTGCAACAGTTGCCCAACACAGATCACAACAACTTT
Source organism: Noctua comes (assembly GCA_963082995.1). Lineage (NCBI taxonomy): Eukaryota > Metazoa > Arthropoda > Insecta > Lepidoptera > Noctuidae > Noctua > Noctua comes. The sequence goes on along the minus strand of OY720295.1, from coordinate 9,040,976 downwards.
AAATTGATTACAGCGTGAGATTTTTATATTCTTGTCTTAATTACTAGTAACTATTGTTTTAATACATAGAGTAACGAAATTTGGAATCGTCTAGAGACGGCATCTGCAGTAATAGTTAGATCGTTTGATTTGATTTAAGGCGTTATAAAAAAGTCGAAAATAACTTTACATTCGGAAGACGGTGACGTTTGTTTGTTTAAATTTAACATTGTAACTAGAAAATATTAGCATATCATCCCCATAGACGAATAGGAAAATTTGCATATTATAGAGGATAACTCATAAAGTACCTAAGCAAACTTAATAAATTTTATATGGGACCACCGGGCGAGCTTTCCCTACCAAATGAAAAAATAATCATTTAAATCGGACCAGTAATCACGGAGAAATCGGTGAACCTAGATGATAAAAAAGATGCTGGTGGAATACATAACCTCTTCCTTGAACAGAATCAAAATCAAAATCATAATATTTTATTTCACATAGGCCTCGATGGGCATTTATAAAACGTCGACAAAAAGGTGCACGGTTCGGGTTGGTCGTTTCCTATGGAGAAGAATCGGCAAGAAACTCCATGGTTACTCTTTTCAAATCATTTGGTGTTACAGTATTATTATGGATACAGCATTTGTACTTAAGTATGGGGGGACAGCGTAGTCCCGACAATAAGTCGTTGCTTACTACACAAAAAATGTAGAACAAAATAAAAAGTTAACAAAAGTTAACAAGCAGCTGGGAATCTACAAAGCCTACAATGTCCACACTTTCACAAACAATCGATAAAAAGAATCTATACAAAGGTAAGAAAATATTGTAAAATACTAAATTAAACAAGTGACACAAATGCTGTTATCAGTGCTGTAACTATTTTGAGCAAAAGAAAAAAAAAAAAAAGAAAAAGATATAAATGATTTGAAAATTACTGTAAAATCTGATTCGAAAGAAGAGAAAAAGAACGATGGGGCACTTAATATACTGTTGTTTGTTCACTACAGGAACTGATGGAGTGAGACTAAAGAGTAACAAAAAAACAATGAAACAAACGAAGTCCAGAACAACTTCGTAAAGTTATTTAGACATTTTTGGAAGTCGGTTTTTTAAAAAAGTTTTTTTTCCACTGCTGTCACTGTCACAAGACACATGTCACTTTAACCTGTAGCTCGTGGCCAGGTGTTGACAGTGGCGTCTAGCAGCAGCCGAAGAGGGATTTCCGTGGTCTGTGTTTTAGAACATAAAACATTTGTCTGGGACTTAGTTCCCACGTCATTTGCAGTTTCATTATCATACTCGAGTTACAGGAAGATTTTTTTTTTTGAATATTCATTTGGTTTTGCAAAAAATTGTTTGTATAAATATGTTGAATAGGTTTTCCGGTACATGTTTTTTAGAATTCGCAATATGTTTGTTTAGAATTACAACAATCATAAATCCTACTAATATTACAAATGCGAAAATTTGTGAGGATGGATGTTTGTTACTCTTTCACGCAAAAACCATTGAACGGATTTGTATGAAATTTATCTAACAGATAGCTTATAACCCGGATTAACAGACAGGATACTTTTTATCCCGGTAGTATGATCCCATGGGAAAATTATCGAACTCCACGCAGGCGAAACCGCGTGCATTACCCAGTAAATAAATTAAACAAGCAAAAAAGTCGAGGTGCGATAAGCTGACGCTCCATCATCTGCCTAGCCTTTTCCCAACTATGTTGGGATCGGCTTCCAGTCTAACCGGATGCAGCTGAATACCAGTATTTTACATGGAGCGACTGCCTATCTGACCTCCACAACCCAGTTAGTACTGGGTAATACGATACCCCTTGGTAAGACTGGGCCACTGACTATACCTAACGACTGTCAAAGATCTACAAATGGCACCCGGGACCAACGGCTTAACGTGCTTTCCGAGCCACGGAAGAAACTCGGTATGAAATGGGTGGTCACTCATCCACAGACTAACCTAGGCAAGCACGGCTTAACCTAAAGATCGACCCGAGCGGCTGTTGTTATGTAGCCACGAGCTCCATAGGTATTCAGCTGCATCTGGATCAACTAGAAGCCGATCTTGACAGATGCCAAGACTTGGCAGATGATTAAAGGAAGTTTCACCAAGGAAATCTTTTCAGGAGACTCCTCTCAGTCTCGTCTATTCACTCCACATAAAATCCTGGTACTTATCTGCAACCGGTTACTTGGAAAACGGCTGGCCAGATGATGATGAGTGAACATGGCAGATGCTCAATGGCTGTAAGAAAAGAGGCCTTTGCCCCGCATTGTAAGAAAGACAGACAGTAATTTAAACAAAGATTACCTACTGTTATTTTTTAAGAAACTAGCGACATCTTTATTACAATGGTTCCTCACAATGGCTAGGCATTGGCTGTAATATGCCTATTGTCTGTTTTCAAGGTAGGAGTTGGTTATTAAATTTACATATTATATGCATTCAGGTCTTTTCGTCTCTGTACGGACAGTTGTTTCGACTTTTTTCTTTAAGATTTTTTTATCTAAACTATAATCTATACTTCTATACTAATATTATAAAGATGTAAGATTTTTTTTGTTTCCTTGTACCGAATAAGCTCCGAAACTACTGGGCTGATTTTAACCATTTTTTCACCAATTTAAAGCTACATTATCTGGAAGTGACATAGGCTAATTTATTTAAAAAAAAACTTAGAGATCCTTAAGAAAATTGCAATAATGTAACCCAAAGTAGCAAAAGGGGTTTGAATTAAATGGCCGGTCTAACATTTGCTTTTTTTTTCTCAAGTTGCGGTTTTACATAAAACCTATATTAATCGATAGCTGGTATCAATACAAACCAGTTTTGTGACACAAAATGCTCTAAAGTGTCACGTTTCCTAGATATGAGCTATCAAAGTTAAAGGTCATTCACTGATGGCATCTTCAGCACAACTTTGATTTGAACAGCCACGCATAAAACCTGTATCAATCGATAGCTGGCATAAAATAGGAATACCTTTGTTTTATTTTGAGTCATCATCAGTTCAGGCTCTTTGTCATCCATCATCATCTGCCTAGCCATAGAAACAATGTAAGCGGCGTTTCTCCACACTCATACTTACAGCAGGTCAGATATAATCTGTCTAGCCTTTTCTGAACTATGTTGGGGTCAGCTTCTAGTGTTACCGGATGCAGCTGAATACCAGTAATTTACATGGATCCACTGACTATCTGACCTCCACAACCCATTTAGTACTGGGTAATACGATAACCCTTGGTAAGACAGGTCGTCAGACTTTCGGGTCACCGACTACCTTTAACTACTGTCATTTGTGATTTCCGAGGCACGGAGGAAACTCGGTATGTATTGGGTGGTCACCCATCCACGGGCCAGCCTAGGCAAGCGCGGTTTAACCTAAAGATTGACCCGAGCGGCTGTTATTTTTAAGTCACGAGGCTCTCGTACTATCGTATATCGTATCCTATGAGTAGTAATTATAAATCGTTAACATAATAATATTAATCTTTACCAACATCAGTAGATAGTTGCACAGATAAAACTATGAGTAATATTTACTTGTGACACACGGAACGACAATAACTTGAAGACAAATGGCTTATCAACAAACATTGTAAGCTGTTTACTCAGATTTAACATTAATAATGGAATATTCCTTTATTCTAGAATAGAGCCAGTTGACAACCAAACACTGTTTTAAGCTTTCACGGTTTACAAGTAAGCATAAACATATCAATGACGGGTGCAATCACGGAAGATATCCCGTAAGTGACAGTGTATGTGGTGTGTCTCCACAGACAATGGCCCATCATCCATCTTGCGCTGCATGCCCTAACACCTGCGCACTTGACGATCTTATAACTGCACCAGCGAGCGGAGTTCGCATAGCTAAATTTTGGGCCAAACATATTTAACAAAAATTTACCATTGACACGCTAAGAAGTTACAGTATAAGCTCAGTTGACAACCAGTCTTACCAGCGACTGGGTTGTGGAGGTCAGATAGGCAGTCTCTCCATGTAAAATACTGGTATTCTGCTGCGTCTGCCTTTTTTACTAAATAGATTCGTGTATGGCCGCAACTTGCCTGATGTGAAGCGATGATGCGGCCTAGGGAGCACGCTGGCCTTGAAGAAACCGTTTCATTCGAACTTTGAATAGATCCAGATTATAATGATCAGGGAACAGAGAAGCCTGCAATGAATTCCACAGAATGGCGGTTCGCACAATGAATGTAGAAACAGCGCTTTGTTCGGGTCTGTGGAACTTCAACCACATATCGGTGACGCTTCATCGTATCTCTACTCGTCCGACGATAGAATGGGGATGGGAGAATTAGATTGTGTATTTCCAAAGCACACTCTCCGACATTTAACCGATAGGCTGCCAACTTTGCGGCGATGATCAAGACTGATGGGTTGGATGTTAGATTGGAAGCCGACCCCAACATAGTTGGGTGAAGACTGGCAGATGACGATTCATAATATTCGTCGTATTTAAGCAGAATAAACATTTTTTCTGTGTTCCTTTTTTATAATATCTATACTTATATAAAATAATAATATTGTAAAGCTGAAGAGTTTGTTTGTTTGGTTGAACGCGCTAATCTCAGGAACTACAGGTTCGAATTCAAAAATCATTTAGTGTTGAATACTCCAATTATCGAGGAAGGCTATAGGCTATATAACATCACGCTACGACCAATAGGAGCCGAGCAAAAAGAAAACGAGTCAGAAGCGGCGGGTGAAACCGCGGGGCACAGCTATTCGTTAATAAGATGCCAATAAAACCGCGAACAATACCTATCCAAGAACAAGGAAAATGGAATTCATATTAGATCTTGGAAGCAATGAAATAATTCACCAACGCCGCCATTAAAAGACTTGTACCAAATATAGCCAAATTACCGGAAACGGTGAAAACGAAAGTGTTACGTTCGAATCGAAAAATGAAGTGAAATAACAGTCAAACGTCACGTTAGTAGTTCCTAAAGAGGCAGGCAGAAGTGTCTTAAGCTCTTAACATGTTGGGAAAAGGGTAGACATGTTGTGATGAGGAATAGTAAGCAATCAAGCGTCCTTTTGTATTTATAAATATTTTGTATGCATTGTATGTTTCTTGTTAAGTAATTTTTGTCCATTTTGTATGCACATGTCATGTCCATGCGACAAATATATATTCTTTGCTTTCTTTTCTTTCTTTTCTTTCTTTCTTTTCTTTCTTTTCTTTCTTTTCTTTCTTTCTTTTTTTTCTTTTCTTTCTTTCTTTTCTTTCTTTGCTTTCTTTTCTTTCTTTCTTTTCTTTCTTTGCTTTCTTTTCTTTCTTTCTTTTCTTTCTTTGCTTTCTTTTCTTTCTTTTCTTTCTTTTCTTTCTTTCTTTTCTTTCTTTGCTTTCTTTTCTTTCTTTCTTTTCTTTCTTTTCTTTCTTTCTTTTCTTTCTTTTCTTTCTTTTCTTTCTTTTCTTTCTTTCTTTTCTTTCTTTTCTTTCTTTTCTTTCTTTTCTTTCTTTTCTTTCTTTTCTTTCTTTTTCTTTCCTTTCTTTTCTTTTCTTTCCCCAAGCCTACTTGATGATAAGTGGTCATTCCTACTAAGACATTTGCACTAAAGTGGGACAATTACTTAACATCACGCCTGTAAACTCCGAAAGGAAAAAGCGTGCCTGTTGCAGGTACTTTCACAATTTCACCTGTTATATTCAAGGGCCATGTAAAAAGGAGCGACCTATTGCCCTCAACCATGCTACCTAGCCTTTTCCCATCAATGTTAGGGTCGGCTTTCAAACTGATCAGATGTAGCTGAATACCAGGATCTTACATGCAGTGACTCCTAATCTAACTCCGCAAGCCAGTTACTGGGGAACTTGACACCCCTTGGTAAGACTGGTTGTCGGACTTTCGAGCCACTGACTACCTGTAACGACTGCCAAAGATCTACAAATGACAGCCGCGACCAATAGCTTAACGTGCTTTACAAGACACTGACGGATTTCGCTATGCAGGTAATGGATGGGCACCCATCCACGGACCGACCTCGGTAAGCGTTGCTTAACACTGCCATAAAAAAATCCTGCCCAGCAACTAGCCGACCGATGAAGCTGTTTAAACTAGTTACATCTAGTTTAGCAAGTTACTCGTAATTTAAAGGGGGTCATCTCGAACATTTGTAAATATTTAAATCAATTGCGAAACCGATCATAGCTAATTTGATTGCGATTATTTTCACGCTAGTCTTCCGTATCGGGTTGGCAGAAGGTCATTGGCATTTAATTATAAGTTTTTAACATTGGTTATTTTAAACTTATACTGTCACTTACGCGAACTCAAATAATGAAAAATCACGGAAGATATCCCGTAAGTGACAGTATAAGTTTAACACTGTTTTAAGCTTTCACGGTTTACAAATAAACTTATACTGTCACTTACGGGATATCTTCCGTGATTGTTCATTATTTTCCCGTAAGTGACAGTATAAGTTTAGTATAAGTTTAGTTGTAAATCGTGAAAGCTTAAAACAGTGATTGGTTATTTTCCCAATGCAGTGTCCATAGCTGGCTATGAGTTCGTAAACTGCACTTATCATCAACTGCACGCGTAGCATGACCACGAAAGAATCGACATGACAGATCAACAAATAAATCTGTCATTGTGTCGATTCTTCCGTCGACAAAACCCGTTAACTTTTCTACGGCGATCATGCTACGCGTGCTGGTGTTGATATTTGCTACGACCCATCATGCAACCTAGCCGTGCCGAACCATGTGTTGGTCGGCTTCCAGTCTAACCGGATACAGCTGAATACAAGTATTTTTACCGACATCTTATGTATTCCACCAGCTTTTTTTTTTTTTTTGTTTTGTTCATTTACACCGATTACTGTTTTACAGTATTTCCAGTTTTTAACACTGTTTTAAGCTTCCACGGTTTACAACTAAACTTATACTGTCACTTACGGGATATCTTCCGTGATTGCGTGCCGAAATATTGGGAGCTCAAAATAATGAACAATCACGGAAGATATCCCGTAAGACACAGTATAAGTTTAATTTAATTTTGGCGCTTATTACTTTGTAAGTGAGCTTTGTTTCCGATTTTATAGTTTTATACATGTGGTGTTTGGCTATAAGTCAATATTGCGCTGGAATTTAACTGTATGAATGTATTGTATGTCGCTGTATTCAGTGTGTACAATTGTTGGTAAACATAAATAAATAACAGTGTGATTACTGGGCCGATTTTCATTTGGTAGAGGAAGCCCGCGCGGTGGTACCATATAAATATGGTCCAAATAGTTTATGAGTTAGCTCCCTTTTAAGGATGATTTCCACCAATCGCATCGCATCGGATCGGAAAGGATACGAAAGGATGCGGCGACAGCCGATCGTGTCCGTACCGTCGCTTGCGAACGTATCCGTTTCTGCGTCTAGTCAAATAGTTTCATTTCTACCGTGTTCTAATTTCGATCGGATACGACGACAGGCGAACGGAGCCGATAGCTCATCGCAGCATACTTTCGGCTACGATCGTGTGTCGCGGAAGACGCCCGCGGTCAAGCTGCTGTGAGCGGAATGGTAATAAAGAGTTTAAATACTGTGTACATGATTTAATATCGTTTAAAGATTGTAAAGTCCGTTCCGATCCGAGCCGTTTGGTGGAAATCCCTTAATACATATTTTTTCTGCTTGGCCTGTGTAGATGACATAATGGTTGCTTTATAATTCTAGTTACAATGTAAAATTAATTCATGACAAGAATTTATGCACATAAAATAAAAAAAATTTCAGCAAAAAAAACACCGATTTCCAAAAAAATATCCCTGGCTTTGTTTGGTTTCATTGCCGTTATGGCCACCACCTTCCGAAAGTAAAGTTATTTTAAACTTTTTTTGTGTTTTTTTGGAAGTCGTTTTTTTTTTTAAAGATTTTTACAAATGCATCTTACCTCCAAAACTCAGTAACTGTATAACGTAATACCACTTGGTAAGACTGCTTGTAAGTCTGCTTTGCTAACCACCCATCATCTGCCTAGCCTTTTCCCAACTATGTTGGGGTCGGCTTCCAATCTAACCGGATGCAGCTGAATATTACATGGAGCGACTGCCTATCTGACCTCCACAACTCAGTTAGTACTGAATAATACGATACCCCTTGGTAAGACTGGTTGTCAGACTTTTTGGGCCACTGACTATTACCTAACGACTGGCACAGATCTACAAATGACACCCGGGACCAACGGCTTAACGTGCTTTCCGAGGCACGGAGGAAACTCGGTATGTAATGGGAGGTCACCCATCCACAGACCAACCTAAACAAGCACGGCTTAACGAGCGGCTGATATTATTTAGCCACGAGCTCCTCCACCAGGTTTGCTAACCACTAAATGTCTTAAAAAAAATCTACGCACTGCCAAGCAAAACGAAGTAAAAGAAGGTTTGGAAAGTTACTTAAAAATTGGTGTTGTAATAATTATGAAATCGGATTAAAGTATGGTCATTCGCATGTCAGTTGGAACTACGAAAACCACTCTTACTGCAACGAAATAAGGCAACCTGTTAATAGGGCTTGCGGATGACTGTATCGGTTCCATAGATTGTTATGGTGAACACAAGATTGACAAGAAAGTAAAAGTGTTATAAAATCTTTACTTTTTTATGTAAAAGAGAAATTATTAACTACAGACCACTGGCGAAGGTTCCATACAACTCAATTCCTACCGGGTTCCCTTTGAAAAATAGCACAGTCAGTTTTCTATAGACAAATAATATAATCGCATTAAAGATATGTACTCCGGCTTATTTCTTACAAAAATTGACCCTTCGCTACTGCTACAGACCCACTTGTTTTAAAGTGTGAGTAACAAAAAACTTAGAAAGAGGGTAGACAGATTTGTCTGCGTTATACCATACCTAACAATTTATTTTCCATCAACCCGCATTCTCCAGTCAACCCGCGATCATGGCGCTTGCTACACCGCCGAAATATCGGGAGCTCAAAATAATGAACAATCACGGAAGATATCCCGTAAGTGACAGTATAAGTTCACTTGTTTTAATTCCACACCAAATTAAAATGATTTTGCCGATTTTTTATTCAATTTTATCCTAAGAATAAATATGGCGAATTTGACACAATATTGTTGATACTATAAGGGCTGTCACAAACCGCAATGTTTGTGCATCAGTAAAAAGTTATCTATACAAATAAATAAAAATTTAAGAGTCTGTTTTAAATTTCAAAATGGCAGCTTTTTACTGAATGCATTTATGAAACTATACGCAACGGTACTTATAAAAAAAAAACTTTTGCCTGTCTGTCTGTTTGATCCGGCTGATCTCCGAAACGGCTTAACCGATTTTGACGGAACTTTTACTGGCAGATAGATGATGTTATAGGCTACTATAGGATAAAGATAAGGGTTCGGTTCAATAAAATAAAACCCATGAAATTGTTAACAAAATCCGATTCAAATAGGGAAGTAATATTTTTATAATTATTTCATGCGTACGAAGATCGATTATCCAAACAAAACGGTGCAGAAAAAACGTTTCGCTAGCTAAAAAAACTAGACAAACATTAATAACCCAATTCAAACGAACACAATACATTAAAACAGTACAACTATAAAAACAAAAAAAAAAAATTACAACTACCTACTTTTCACACAAAAAATAACTTACCTACTTATAAACTTTTTGTACTGTAGCGTAGTAAAGTAACAAGTGATTTTTAGAATAAAGACAAAAAGTAGATCAGTGAAGACAAGTGGTTTAAGTTCAAAACGAGCGCGGCGAGAATAACAATGGTTGGGGAGACGGTCAGTGTATGAGGCATGAGCGGTAGCGATTTTCTGATATAAATCAAAATCAAATCAAAAAGTCATTAATTAAAACTGCGCTGAAGATTAGAACTTTTTGAAAATCAATTACACAATACAGTTCCCCAAAACGCCTGCCCTACGCCACTTACTAGTGTTGCTGGGCAGAAAAAGTCGAGGAGCAAACTCTTAGAAGAAGAGCCAGATTTTATAAAAAACTAGCTTATTCCTTTCGCTTCGTCCCATGGAGTTCGGTAATTGTCCCACGGGCTCGGACTACCGGGACAGAAAGTATCCTATGGGTTAATCCAGGTTATAAACTATGCAGCAAATCTGGGCAGTGGTTTTTGCGAGAAAGAGTAGCAAACATCCATCCATCGCCAGTTCGTCACATACTTTCGCATTTATACTAAGTATTAGTAAGAAGTAGGATATCCGAAGCAAAACATTATAATTATAAAATAAAACAAATTAATTTAATTTCTACATATCAGTACACCAAAATGAAAGATAAAAAAACATTGAGGATATACTCAAGCACAATCATAAACACCTAGACAAAAACCTCCAAGCATAAAGATCTGATATGAAGTGGTCTACTCCACCTATGGACCTTTACACAACTATGGCATTGTAGATGATGCTTAAATATGTTTCTTTTATAATACCAGAGGAAGTCTGAAAGTGGAAGAGGCGCTCGTGCTAAAATAATAATAGCCGCTCGGGTCGATCTCTAGGTTAAGCCGCGCTTGCCTAGGATGATCCGTGAATGCGTGACCACCCCTTACATACCGAGATTCATCCGTGCCTCGAAAAGCACGTAAAGCCGTTGGTCCCGGCTGTCATCTGTATTTAGATCTCTGGCAGTCGTTACAGGTCGACAATCAGTCTTACCAGTGGGGTATCGTATTTCCCAGTACTGACTAGGTTGTGGAGGTCAGATAGGCAGTCGCTCCATGTAAAATACTGGCATTCAAGCGGAATCCGGTTAGACTGAAAGCCGACCCCAATATAGTTGGGAAATGGCTAGGCAGTTGGTGAGGAAGCCTGAAAGTGGCACCGGTGACTGAAAAGTTGTGTGGTAATCGGTTGTCATGGTATATACATGCCCATGTGACGAGGAATGAGGACAATGTGGTGAGGAGTTTTTGAGTATGAATGGGGATGGCTATACGAGAAGAGGGAGACTAAAGAAACGATGGATGGACTGTGTGACGGAAGATCAGCAGGCACCTCCTTTCTAGCCCCAGCTAGAAAGGAGGTGCCTGCTGATCTTGCCGATAGAAATAAGTACGGTAATTTGCATAATCAGGTTTATTAATTTATCCAATTCTTTTTCTTTATCGTGTGGTTAGTGCCTAACCTGGTGTCAGAGTTTTATGCCGCCCATGGGCCTCTGACTTGGCTTTACATGCTGACGAGAAATATCTCTCAGGCATGCTGGTTTCCTCACGATGTTTTCCTTCACCGAAGCAAGTGATAATTATACAATACGCACATGTATCCGAAAATCAGAGGTGCGTGTCTTGGGTTCGAACTCGAGACCTATGACTTGTCAGTCCGACGGTCACACCACTAGACTATCACTGCTATCCAATAAGCAGTGGCAATTAATTGGCAAGAATTCTGAAAGTTATTGCCGCCATTAATTCCAAGTATTTTAAATTGTTTAACTTTTTGAACGCCATTGTCACATATATATACGTGACAAGCAAGCGCGTGCCCTGTACGCCAAACGACACAAATATGTGACAAAATCGTAGGTGAAATTGTGGCTTGGTGCGAAGAGCACGCGCGAGCGCTTTGGCGTTCAAAAGTCTAGCCTCCCCCCCCCCCCCCTTTGCAAGGCGCCCGGATAGGTGACGAAATAATCTCATCATTCAAACTCCTATCGGGTCATAAAAAAAAACTTATCTTTCAAGCTTGCACCAACCATTGATATTCACAAAATTCCATGGAAATCGGAAAGGTGGTTTCGGAGGTTAACGTGAAAGAATATAGTGATTTTTATAAAATGATAAGAACAAATTGAAAGGGAGTCGTATGTCTTGTACATGTGATGAGGAGAGATGAAACGCATGTGACTAAAAGAGTTGAATGTTGATAGATGGAGAGGGAGAGGAAGGCCAAAGAAAAGATTGATGGCTTGTGTGAGGAATGATACGAAAGGGAAAGGAGTAAATGATGCCGTGACGTCGGACAGGGGAGAATGGAAGAAGAAAACGTGTTGCGCCGACCCCAAGTAGAATGGGACAAGGGCCGGAAGATCATGAATAAGAAGATTACACGAAACAATAGAGATTTAAAACTAGTTTTAAGTAAACCAAGTTAACCTCGCGTCACCATAAAGCATTAACGTTTGTTTTATTACTAATTTATACTTAAAAAAGTTTGTATTAACACATTTATGTTAATTTATAAAATTTTACATAATGGTTAATTTAATTTGCAATATTTATAATACTATACTTGACATCTTTACATAATAATTATCTCAAGGAAGTAATTAAATGTGAATTTGAGGAAATAGAGACATGCGTAGACGCATGTCGTTATTTTTTTATTTTTTGTTTCGAGATACAGATGAATATTGCTGGTCAAATTAAGAGGAGCTTGTGGCTAAATAATAACAGCCGCACGGATGGATCTTCAAGGTTAAGCAGGGCTTGTATAAGCTAGTCCGTGGATGGATGACCATCCATTACATACCGAGTTTCCCCGTGCCTCGGAAAGTACGTTAAGCAGTTTGGTACCAGCTGATATTTGTAGATCTTTGACAGTTCGTTACAAGAAGTAGTCAGTGGCCCGAAAATCTTAACCTGTCTTACCAAGGGGTATTATATTACCCAGTAACCGGGTTGTGGAGGTCAGATAGGCAGTCACTCCACGTAGAATATTGGTATTCAGCTGCACCCGGTAAGGTCTTCTGGTCAAAAATAATGTCAAATGCAAACGAGTCGTTGTTACCGAATCTCCGGCCAAAAATCTATACTAATATTATAAATGCGAAAGTCATTTCAATGAAATTCATCAAGAAGGCTATGAGTTGGGTAAAAAACCTACGATTTAAGTTTACCCCGGTAGGATTTTCCCGTTAGTTAATTTTCGACCTATATAAAACTAGCCTCACTTGGTTGTTATTTAAAAAGCAGGTTTAAATACACCAATCTTCTGATATGACACTAGACTAAATCACTAATCTAAACTTATACTGTCACTTACGGGACTTATCTTAATATCGGGAGCTCAAAAAAATGAACAATAACGGAAGATATCCCGTAAGTGACAGTATAAGTTTAGTTGTAAACCGTGAAAGCTTAAAACAGTCTAAAATCACTAATATGCATATTCTGCATATCCTCATGTGACTTGACCAAGATATTCTAAAACAGACTATGACCTCCGAGCTTGTTTCAATTGTTTCTTCTCAAAGTAGTCCGAGAAGGATAACTCCAACCTCCTTTAATTTACGTGCAAAAGTACGCAATTTAAAAAAAAAACATTATCAACATTCTCTTGCCGTTGTCTCAATTCATTTGGGGTCGGCGCAGCCTGTCTTCTTCTTCCATACTTCTCTATTACTCGTCATCTCATCAGACACCTCCTTTCGTGCCATATCCTCCTTCACACAGTCCATCCATCGTTTCTTTGGTCTTCCTCTACTCTTATACCCATCTATAGTCATACTCAAAACTTTCCTCACGACATTTTCCTTATTTATTATTAGTACTCGAAACGGGATATTTACCATGTTAAGTGTTTCTTATGAGTTCCCGATATTTCGGCGCTGTTGCAAGCACCATGATCATGGATAAACTGAAGTTATTGCGGGTGGGTTTTTATGAGCAGACAAATCGGTCTATCCTCTACAAACATGGTAAATATCCCGTTTCGAGTATTAATAATAAAGTTAGTGACCATGATAGTTTAAAATCTTATATTTTCCTTATTACAAAACAAACATCATTTGTCATTTAAAACAAAATCGCCCATGACTTAGACCACACTAGAAACAGCTTTCTCCGATAGCGGCATATTTGTCCAGCGCATCACTTTCCGATAAATATTTAGTAATCATGTCAAGTCCACATTGAAGACGATTGTTCGGGTTCTGATCTACATTTTAGAAATTACGCTTTTTAAAGTAAATGGATAGAAAACAGTGGGGCAGTTACTATCTCCCATATTGGCCAAAAACATAGGATACTTTTATCCCTGTAGTACCACGGTTCCTAACCTGGGGGTAATTACCCCTGCGGGGGTAAAACTGGTATTCTGCGGGGGTAATAAGCTGGTAATATATAAAGATAAATAAATAATGGTAATGTATAAACAGAGTTTATGAACTTCGTGAAGAAATAGGATTGTTTTTGGAAAACCAGAGAACACAAAAAGAATCAGAGTTTTACTCAAAAGTCAAAGACAAAACATTTATCCAGATGCTCTACGTAGAAAGTAAATTTGTATTTATGTGTGTTGTTTTGTTTTGTGTTCATTGGTAACATGAGGGAGAGCGGGAGGGGTAAATCAGATTCTCTAGCTAAGTCTTGGGGTGACAAGATCGAAAAGGTTAGGAACCACTGCTGTAGTATAATTCCGTGGGACAATTATGGAACTTCAGGCGAGCGAAGCCGTGGCCGTAAGCTAGTTATTTCTAATGCTAGGTAAATGATAGATGGCTAAAAGCCGACGGCCCACCAGAAGGTAAGTGGTCACCGTCGCCTGTGGAGTTCTACAATATCAGAGGCATAGCAGATGCCGTGCCAGGTACGGTGCCATCCCAGAATTCCCAGAAACAAAGCTGACAGAACGGCTGATTCATGTCATAAAAATCTTCAGAACATAATATTTTTTATATTATTTTTCATTCTACCTGTATCTATTGTGTTTGACGCATCTTGCATTTCAAACAGAAAATGAATCATTCTAAATAATTGTTGTGTTTATGTAAATGATTTATTTGTTATTTCGATGAAGAGGAAATCGTGAAAAATGATCAATTGATCATTGTTTATAATAAGAAATGTTATATATTTCTAACAGTTTAAATATTTAAAACAAAACTTATACTGTCACTTACGGGATATCTTCCGTGATTGTTTATTTTTTTTTTTTTTTGTTTTTTTTTTTTCGTTTTTATATCGGGAGCTCAAAATAATGAACAATCACGGAAGATATCCCGTAAGTCACAATATAAGTTTAGTTGTAAACCGTGAAAGCTTAAAACAGTGTTATTTAAAAACAATTTTCCTTGAAATTATTTTAGTTATCTTAGTTTTTAATAATATTTATAACTAGCTATTGCCTGCGGCTTAGCTCGCGTTAATTTAGAATTTGAAAATCAATTTGGGTTTATTCAATCATGATCCGAAAGACACGTGGCGCCATCTATTGTCATAAGAACGTTATTGTTGTTTTCCTCGAGAAGAGTACTTATTTTCGGGATGAAAAGTACCCTATGTCCGTTTCTGTACACCTTACAACGTATATGAAAAAAAATCAGGATGATCGGTTCAGTGGTTTAGGCGTGGATAGGTAACAAACAAACTTTCGCAATTGTAATATTAGTTAGGATTCAAATGTACCTAGAAATATACCTAGGAATAAAAAATACCTATTTCTAAGCAAAAATATATGGTAGACACCTGCTGTCAACTTTAAAAAAAAAAAATTTTGTTTAATATTTGCACGCCGCGGTTGACGGCAAAACATAGAGATCTCTTAATTTTATATTTACACCTATGTTTATTTAGCAAATAAAAAACTTTGACTTTAACTTTATTTCAATTTCTGCTAATTATTTAAAATTCATTGTCAGACTGTAGTCGCTGCGGGTAGTCAGAAAGCCGAAATATTACCTACCATTGGTGTGACTGGCTGGTATGCTGAGCATGAGGTCCTGGGTCCCAGGTCGGGCAAAGTGTTATTGGGTTTTTCTATCAGGAATTTCTCAGTAGCAGACACGAAGTCTGGATTTGCGCCCGGTTGATGGCAACAGATTCGCGCCCTATTACATGGGACTTAAATATAATTGGCAAAATGTGTTTGTACTATTTGGTACACCTCTACCTAACCCTTCGGGGATTTCAGGCGTGATGTTATGCAGTGTCACTAAGCGGTACTGTGTTAGTTTGTTACCCACTAACTGGGTTGTGGAGATCAGATAGGCAGTCGCTCCATGTAAAATACTGGTATTCAGCTGCATCCGGTTAGACTGGAAGCCGACCACAACATATATAATGTAGTTGGGAAAAGGCTTGGTACATGATGAAGGAGGCCAGCTAGCGAGCGAGCGAGATGTCAATGAAAAGTACTTCTAATCTTAAAATTCATGCTCTTAAATCGATATACCTATAAACATTTATAAAAATCTATCCAGCCTTTATTATGCTTCGAGAGTTGAAAGAATCAAAACGAAGATACGCGTAAAACACATAACCCTCTCTTTACCGTCGGGTCGGGTAAAAATAGGCTCGCGTTTGGCAAATTACTAGTAATACGAATATTGCGTCTACGCCGCTAGCAAAAGCCCTTGACCCAATCGGACGAGAGCCTCCGTAATGAGGCTCTTGGCCCTCAAGCCATTGACTGTCACGACTCGGCACAGTTACCGACTACCTTAACTCTGCCAAGTAAAGTTAATTCATTAAAAGAAGGAGGCAAGGAATTGGAAATATAATTCATTTAAACTTATACTGTCACTTACAGGATATCTTAGAGCTTGTAACAGCGCCGAAACATCGGGAGCTCAAAATAGTGAACAATCACGGAAGATATCCCGTAAGTGACAGTATGAGTTTAGTTGTAAACCGTGAAAGCTTAAAACTGTGTATAATTCATTTGTTAAGTAAACTAACTGTAAAGGGAAATATAAGACCCTTAACGAAGCCGAAAGGCACTTGTTCTGCCCGTCATTGCGATCATTTTTTTTTTCTAGACCATACCTGGGAACCTTCTAGTTACGGATATATCGGGGGTTCAAGTTCCAACTTTGTTCCAACTTTTTTTTAATACATAAATGTTTTTAATGAACATTTTTACTTTAAATACCTCCACGACCCCCGTTCAATCCAATCCGTCCATCAGAACAATGTTTTGAGTGCGTTACATTGAGTACTACCATAAAACGTAATTTTTACCCCCTTAGCCTCTAGCCAAAGTAAAAGCCAGCCCTTGGGTCACGGGAAGCGTCAACTAGGCGTTTCGAAATTTTATTAAACAGGCTATAAGCACTCGGACCTCAAGGCCCCTGAGTTTCACCCCCAAACGGCTCGAAAATATAGCTTTTTTTTTCGGATAGGATATCATCAAATGACCAGAGCAGAAGGGAATGTCAGACTTGTACTGACTAAAACCCATCCATTTTCCTTCTTTGCCCTTTGCGTTCCAGGTTCCCGGAATCTCTTTCGAACAGTTCCGCAGCCCTCGAAAATATAGTTTCCACAAAGGTTTCTATATTTACGCCGCTTAAGGTTCTCTGCAGCCGCAGCGGCAGCGAACTTAACTACAATTAGGTTTTATTTAAAGCTAGGATTCTGTTAATAGTCTTAAATTCATATTCATCATCATCATCCACAGCCAGACTTCACCCACTACTGGGTATAGGCCTCTCTGTTCTATTGCCATCAACCTGACATAAATTCCAACGCCTAGCTTCTGAAAAATGCCTAACAGAAACTCAAAACTCAAAGCATTTACTTCAATTAGACCATCACAGGCACTTTTGAATGTCAAAAACACAAAAAAAAGCGAAGCTACAGTCACAGTCACATGGCATAATTGAACTTGAGAAAGTACTGTAGTTGCTCATTCCAAAGCTTAGATCTCTATGGAGAAGAATGACAAGAAACTCCATGGACACTCTTTTAAATCAGAAGATCAGAAAAATCCAACAAACCTTTTAGAAATTTCACCACGTCCTCAAACAAGCAAATCCTGCCCCCTTTGGCTCCTGACTGCTCAAACCTTGGTCGCATGTCGCAACACGCCCATAAGGCTAGCCGAGGGTCGGCAGAATGGTTGCGTGATATCACCTCGACGGTACAAGTGGTCCTACGTGAGCGGCATGAGAAATGAATGACGCGCACAACGGGAAAATACTGGTAGAGAATATGATGTACGTGTTCTGGAGTGTGATTAGCGGGTATCGGAAGGTGAATGTGGAAGTGTTGAGTTAGATGATGGTACTGGCTGTCATTCATAGATCTCTCAGAGCATTTTCATGAACACTAGAAACGGGATATTTACCATGTTAACTGATTGATTTGAGTTCCCGATATTTCGGTGCTGTTGCAAGCACCATGATCACGGATAAACTGAATTTATTGCGGGTGGGTGTTTATGAGCAGACAAAGCAATGAAAGCTCTCAGAGCATTTTTACCCGCCTGCCAAGGGAAGGGTTATGTTTATCGCGCGTAGCTTGTATGTTTGTAAATTTCTTTAAAACCTTTTATCTTCCAAACGACTGGAAAGATTTCGACAATTAAGGTAACGTTATATTCGTCTTAAAAACCCAAGTGCCACCTTAGATAGGTGTTTGACAAAAAAAAAACAAAATGGCGGATTTTGGCGCGAATAGTAATACGTTAATAAAAAAAATAACCAAACCTATCGAGTAGGGTATCAAAATAAAGGAAATTCAAAGGAGATTACAAAAATATACATATTCAAAGTTACACGATTAATTTCGGTCTTTTTAGTGCGTTACTTTTAAATTGTCTTTTTTGCAGTCGGGCTTTTGATTTTTAAAAATTATATACGTCTACTTGTTTAAGTGTTTCAACGGGACAAAGCAATCCACATCGTATCGTACTATATATATAGTACTTGCAATGGCATTTGATAGTTCAGTTTGGCACCGTCTGATGGTAGTCGATAAAAATGTAGCATATCAAACTTGGCAGTTATGTCATTTTACTAATGAGTTCACTGAGATCTAGGACACCGATTAATCGGCTTCGGCTTCGATGTTTGTGCGAAAACTACTAAGTCCCAAATACCTAATAGGGGAGCGAGCCTATCTCCATCATCCAAGCACAGATCCCCGCACTGTCCACTAGTAATAAAGAAAACATAGAAGCCACGCGTATAAAATGGAAATGCGCCTATAGTTCTGCTCTAATAACTGCTATAATGGAGACATTGCGTGCTGGTCTCAGCGGTATTCTCTGCCGTGATAGTTGGGACACTTGGAGCTCTGCCGCGCTTGATTTGTTGACAGCGTGATATTTGAGCGGTGTGATTAGTTGTAAAGATATTTTTCATTGATGCAATATTTAGGTCCAGCGCATGGCCCTTTAAGACTGAAATCCCTTTCCTGGATTGTGGAGATCAGATAGGCAGTCGCTACATGTAAATATTCAGCTGCATCCGGTTAGACTGGAAGCCGAACTCAACGAATTTGGGGAAAGGCACTCTGATGTTGATGAATTTGTCCAGCTCGGAATGAGTGAACGAGCAGTGATGGACTGAGGAACACGGCCACAACCACTTTTTTTTGTGTAATTTAATGAATAACTCATCATCTGCCTAGCCTTTTCCCAACTATGTTGGGGTCAGCTTCCAGTCAAACCGGATGCAGCTGAATACCAGTATTTTATATGGAGCGACTGCTTATCTGACCTCTGCTCTCAAAACGGTGAAGGAAAATTTTGGTCAAGAAACCGGCATGACCTATATCCAAAAAACGAGGTCATACCAACCCTCTGGGCCCACGTCCACCATGTGGGCCCACTCCCTATTACAGAGAGGTAGCCTGTGTCCCAGAAACGGGAAACATACAGGCTAAGATATCCTTGGTTTCTGGACTGAAAACCTTGGTCAACGTAAATTAACTCTTATGTGGGGGATCTAAGGACAATATTACATTTCAGCGCGCCTGTTTCCATGAAAGGGTAGGGCAGAAGATCTAGAACCTACCAACCTGAGAACCTAAGATAGCAGTCTCCAGTCGCCGCACTGCGATTGAGCAATTTTTTGTCAAAAAGCCACAATTTCACACCATTTCTACATAATTATAACCTTGAATCATTTCTTTGTAGTAAGTAAAGAATTTGTACTTTGACAAAAAATGTTGAGCCCATGTTATCCGATTGCAAAGGTTACCTCATCTTCGATGGAAAAAACTTGCCTACAATGGGATTACAATCTATGAAGGTTGAACGACAGTCACAAATCAGTGACAAAGTAAACTTGTCACTATTGCTGCTTATCATAGTCTTTTTTCCTTTGGAGAAGCCCATCACATTATTCAAAACCCCTCATCATTCCTTTGCCCTTATCCCAATTCATTTGGAGTCGGCGCAGCATGTCTTCTTCTTTCATACTTCTCTATTACTCGTCATTTCATCAGCCACCTCCATTCGTGCCATATCATCCTTTACACAATCCATTCATCGTTTCTTTGGTCTTCCTCTACTCTTATACTCATCCACATTCAGACTCAAAACTCTCCTCACGACATTTTCCTCATTCCTCCTCTTAAAAGCCAACTGCAAACCCTGGCGAGCCCCAGATAAGCGCCGAGACAAGGAAGCTTGACGAGTCCAGGAGTGCGATTAAACTGTCTTGAATCCCGCAACGAAATTAATCAGAAAAGAACAGCCGAGGAGCAAGCAAATATATAATTTCTACATCGTCACACTGCTTGACCTGATGGACCTATCATCAGGTCAAGCAGTGATAGCCTAGTGGTGTGCCCGTTGGACTCCCATGTCATAGGTCTCAAGTTCAAACCCAAGACCTCTGATTTTTCGGATTCATGTGCGTATTGTTTAATTATCACTTGCTTCGGTGAACGAATAGATCGTGAGGAAACCAGCTTGCCTGAGAGATATTTCTCGACGGCATGTAAAGCTAAGTCAGAGGCCCATAGGCAGCATAAAACTCTGACACTAGGTTAGGCACTAACCACACGAAAAAGAAAGATCAGGTCATATAGTTGTCAAACGCGAACCTGTATAGCCTTTACGCAATTATGTAGGGTTCGGCTTCCTGTCTGATTGGATGCAGCTGAATACCAGTATTTCACATGAAGCCATTGCCTATCTGATCTCTAAAACCCAGTTACTGGATAACAACATACAACACCACTGCAGGTTATTGTCATGCGATGTTGTAGCATGTGCGGAGCAACTTTTAAATGTCACCTTGACCTGGCTCCAAAGACGTCCACTGCTGGACATAGGCCTCCCCCAAAGTGTCGCCACATTGACCGGTCCCGTGCGAATCGCATCCAGCGGATCCCTGCAACCTTTACGAGTCATCGGTACACCTAGTTGTTGGCTCCCACGAGCCAACAACTGGGTAATACGATACCCCTTGGTATGACTGGTTGTCAGACTTTTTGGGCCACTGACTAGCTGTAACGGCTGTCAAAGATCTGCAAATGACAGCCGGAACTAACGGCTTAACGTGCTTTCCGAGGCACGGAGGAAATTCGGTATGTAATGGGTT
Organism: Noctua comes; assembly: GCA_963082995.1. Lineage (NCBI taxonomy): Eukaryota > Metazoa > Arthropoda > Insecta > Lepidoptera > Noctuidae > Noctua > Noctua comes. Next base: position 9,019,723 of record OY720295.1, on the reverse strand, counting down.
GTCACCCATCCACGGCAGGCTAATCTTGAAGATCGACCCGTGCGGCTGTTATTATTCAGCCACGAGCTCTGATGGTCGCTGCTCACAAGAGACATTCTACTCGATCGTGTTTCTCGATTGCAACACCACAGTTTACGTCACCCGTTGTTTTTCCTTGAATTCTTCGGTGCGTGTTGGTAATTGATCATAAGAATAGATACCTACCTGTGTTGCGATACAGACAAGCACTTATATGCATTTGTACATAGGTGACCTTTGAACGGCTTAAGTTTATCATTTAAGTTAGCAGAAATAGTATAATTGACCAATAATGTGTCCACGAGGACTAAGACTCCTGCCAGGGCTGCGGCACTGTTCGAAAGAGATACCGCGGTCCTGGAACACAAAGGGCAAAGAAGGAAAATGGATGGGTTTTAGTCAGCTGAACTCTGACACTCCCTTCCGCTCCACTCAGAGCGGCGGGGGGAGGGGGGGTTCTTTTGATCAAAAAAAGAAAAAAGCACTAAGACTCCAGCTTCAACAGTATATGGAAACAAACTTATAAAACACTAGCTGTTGCCCGCGGCCTTCGTCCGCGTGAAATTATTCTAAAACTATTACTTCCCCTACTACACATGACATTAAAATGTCTAATTGTCAAGTGTTGCCAAACACTTTGTCAAGTTTAGATAAAGTGACATTAAGCATAAGTAATGGAAGCGCCAGGGTAGCCGGCGAAAATCAAATTTTCTTTGGTTTTTTTGCAATTTGCAGGTCGGTGTCAGGTTGTATGACTTGTATGTTGATGAAAACATGATTCGCGTAAGTAACACGTATGTAGTAACAGAATTTTGATCATTAAAATCATCAATACAACCCTCTAAGTTCATTTAACCCCATTGAATGACGTTTTCATGAAATAGTCGTTACAAATTTGAATTTCGCGAGTTAAACTGGCGCTTCACCTAAATCAATCCGCCATTTTGATCCGTTATATCTACTAAAGAACCACACACACACACACACACACACACACACTCAGTATCCATAAAACAGGAAACTAAAGGAGGACAGACGTTTTAAACGATATTATTACGTGACGCTTACGCTCAGGTTACGTACGGCGGCGTGGCGCAACACTAGTAAGTAGGACTCGTTTACATCACTAGCGTGGAGTGGGGTAATTTGTGGAGCATCTGAAGAGTTGAGTATTGATTTATAATTAATATGCATTAAGATGAAAAGAGGAGCTTGTCGCTTGATATTAACAGCCGCTCGGGTCGACCTTCAGGTTATGTCGCGATTGCCTTCGTTGGTCGGTGGATGGGTGATCACCCATTACATACCGAGTTTCCTCCGTGCCTCTGAAAGCACGTTAAGCCGTTGGTCCTGTTGTTATAAGTAGTCTTGCCCGAAAGTCTGCTAACCAGTCTTACCAAGGGGTATCGTATTACCCAGTACTAACTGGGTTGTGGAGGTCAGATGGGCAGTCGCTGCATGAAAAATACCGGTATTCAGCTGCATCCGGTTAGACTGGAAGCCGACCCTAACATAGTTGGGAAAAAGCTAGGCAGATGATGACTCTTTTAGTCACATGCGATTCGTCCCTCCACATCACATGTCCATACCAAGACAGTCGATTCCCTTTCAATTTTTCTGTAACTGGCGCAACTTTCAAACTTCCTCAAATATACTGATTCCTTACTTTATCCATTCTTGTCACACCACACATCCACCACAACATTCTCATCTCCGCTACATACAATCTTTTTTCATCCATCTTCTTCACAGCCCAGCATTGTTTTTTGCAATGATTTCCAGGTATGGTTCAGAAGAAAAAAATATCGCAATGACGGGAAGAAAACGGGCATTTCAGCTTCGAAAAAGCTGCTTTTACACCCATTATATTTCTGTCTTCACGGGAATTCACGACACTAGCTCGGTCATCACTACATAGTATAAAACAAAGTCGCTTCCCGCTGTCTGTCTGTCCCTATGTATGCTTAGATCTTTAAAACTACGCAACGGATTTTGATGCGGTTTTTTTTAATAGATAGAGTGATTCAAGAGGAAGGTTTATATGTAAATTGCACCCGTACGAAGCCGGTTCGAGTCGCTAGTTAAAAATAAAGATAAGTATGTCCCAACTTAAGTAATGTCATGTTGATGTCAAAGACCTCATCATGATACGCTTCAAAGTCACTCAATTTAGGTAGTTTCTGATTATTATGGTATTTTTAATATATCTTACTCGTTCGTTCGTATTATATTGAGTAGTAAAAGAATAATAAAAAATGACGATTTACAATTTAGCGCCAAAAATACGCCATTTTGTTTTTTTTTTTAAACACCTGTCTAAGGACATTGGGTTGAGACGAATCTAATGATATCTTAATCGTCGAAATCCGTTCAGCCATTTGGAACATACGGGTAATAAAGAAATTTACAAAAACAAACTGTATATATCACCGGAAAATAACAAGAACCGCCAATTTATAAATTTTCTAGGAAATTTATAAACTTTCGTAAGATTCTAAACGAGAGAAAATTATTAATATTTTACGGCCACATTTTCGCAAATCTCGGGACTTGGGGCATCCCGAATTTAGGTTAGGTTAGGTTACTTTAAACCCTGCAAACAGAAATAGGAGCCCCGTGCGGAGTCCCTTGCGAAAATTTGGCCGTAAAATAATGCAATTTATCTCTCGTTTAGAATCTTACGAAAATTTATAAATTTCCTAGAAAATTTATAAATTGGCGATTCTTTTTACTTTCCGGTGACATAATACAAGAGACGCGCGAAAATCATAACCCTTCCATGGCAGTCGGGTAAAAATGAAATAAAATCAGAACTCTTTATGTATGACACTATTTCATTACAATCAGGTAGGCACGTAAGCATCATTGAGCATTAACACAAGTTCATAGCTCTTGGCCAGGTTGCTGCCCTATGTGGGCTATTTATAGCCCAAGTGGTCTTGCGACAACCTTTACTAACTACTTGGAGTCGTCCAGTAGCTTTGTGTGGTGTGAGAATGTTGAAAAAATATCGCTTTGTGATCTGCGTTGAAGATTGATTCGTGTGATGCGGAATAATGAAAATGTCGTGAGGAAAGTTTTGAGTATGAATCTGGATGGGTATAAGAGTAGAGGAGCTCGCGAGAAATTTCGCGAGCGGACACAGTGCGTTTCGCGTGTCGGGAACAGAATCGAGTTGTGAGTGACAGTCGTAAAACGAACAAGAAAGAGGGTAGACCGATTTGTCTACTCATAAACCCACCCGCAATAACTTCAGTTCTTCTTCTTAGCGTGTCGATGGCAATCTTAATTGTGTCAGCCCAGAACTGAGCTACTAGTTCGGCGCTTTCGGTAGCGTCCATCAGTTCCTGTAGTGAACAAACAACAGGACACGCAGGACACGATATTAAGCACCGCATCGTCTGTAGAGCAGCACCGTAGCTTAAGTTAATCATGACTTTAGTTTATCCGTGATCATGGACATCACGGTGCTTGCGACAGCGCCGAAATCGGGAGCTCAAAACAAATAGTAAACATGTTAAATATCCCGTTTTCGGTGTCAGCTCGAAAGAATTAACAAGAGAAACTGAATTAAAGCCAATAGTTTCAACACAAAAGTCTCAATTGCACCGTACAGTCAACTCACTTCAGAAGTACGATTTCAACTACAAATACCGCCCTTACAGCTACAAAATAAAGGCGCTGTCAATGTCAGTTTGTTACCAAGTACGTGCGGTTGACTGTTAAGTCGCATGTCCTTTCGAATCTCGCGAACAATACTACGAAAAACATTGAAACTTTTACTTGAATGTAGTTCACAGCTTTTGTCTTAGAGCCGGGTTACCTTGACTTGCCTGTCGACCTGCCGTAGATTGGTATCATTAACATTTAGTAGATTGTTTTCGTATTTTTTATTTTATTTTAAAACTTTACTTGCGACCGCCCCAGCTTCGCACGGGTAGAGTAGAGCAAGGCGGCTTGACTTTTTCCGACACTTCCAACAATTATCGTCATATTTCAACCATTTTATAAAAAAACCTTAATAATTTATATGCCTAAACCTTTCTCATAAATCACACTATCTATTGGTGAAAACCGCATGAAAATCCGTTCAGTAGTTTTTGAGTTTATCGCGAACAGACCGACAGACGCGGCGGAGGACTTTGTTTTATAAATATGCAGTGACTTTGTCGTCTATCTTGGTATGGACATGTAATGAGGAGGAATGAAACGCATGTTACTAAAAAGTGATGGACATTAATGTTGATAGATGAAGAGGGAGAGGAAGGCCAAAGAAAAGATGGATGGATTGTGTGAGGAATGATATGAAAGAGAAAGGAGTAAATGATGCCGTGACGTCTGACAGGGGAGAATGGAAGAAGAACACGTATTGCGCTCGAGTAGAATGGGCCAAGGACAGGAAGATGATGATGATGACTAGACTATTTATCTACACCAGTAGCGAAGGGTCAATTTTTGTAAGAGATAAGCCGGAGTACATAATCTTTAATGTGATTAGATTATTTGCCTATAGAATAACGACTGTATCATTTTTCAAAGAGAAGCCGGTAGGAATCGAGTTGTATGGAACCTTCACCAGTGATCTACACTAATAATTATAAGGTGGTAAAGTTTCTAAGTTTGGATGTAGAGGGTAATCTTCGTTACTACTGATCCAATCCGACACATTCTTTTTGCTAATGGAAAGCCACATTATCCCGAGTGTTTACAGTACATAGGATTCCGTGGGATAATTTCCAACCAAACCACGAGCGAAACCGCGGGTAAAAGCTAATCTTGATACCTAGCCTATTGCCGGGCACAAATCCAGACTCCGTGGCTGCTACTGAGAAAATTCCTTATGCAAAAACCCAATAACACTTTTGCCTGATTCGGGAATCGAACCCAGGACCTCATGCTCAGCAAGCGCGCTTGCGACCACTCCACCAACGAGGCAGTCAGTATTTATTCTCATTAATCGATTCAACTGTAGAAAGCATGCAATATTTAAATAGACTTTCGTATCGCGACTATTCGTGACATAAGCATAACGAAATAAGAATTTCATGCAAAATATTATAATCAATTATTACAATATTGTTATGAAATCACCGTAACATAACACATACATAACCGAACATCACGCCTGTAGCTGGTATACCAGAAACAGGTAGTCAGCAGTGGTGAAGGTTCCATAGAACTCGATTCCTACCGGCTTCCCTTTGATAAATGGAACAGGCAGTATTCTATTGACAAATAATATAATCACATTAAAGATATGTACTCTGGCTTACCTCTTACAAAAATTGACCCTTCGCTACTGGTAGTCAGTATGCTAGACCTAGACAAAGGTTATTTTGCTTGTTGCGTAAGTCTAAAGGGTGTAAATAGACCCTTAACACAAATGAAAGCCACTTGTTCTCCCTGTCTTTGCGATCATTTTATTGTTCTAGACCATACCTGGGAACCTTCTGGTTACGGAGATATTGCGGGTCAAAGTTCCAACTTTTTCACAAGTTTTTTTTTAAATACATGTTTTTAATGTAAGATTTTTACTTTACATACCTCCACGACCCCGAAATATTCAATCCATCCATCCATCAGCTCAATGTTTTGAGTGCTTTCCATCTAAAACGTGATTTTTCACCCCAAAAAAAAAGTCGATTCCCGCAATAATTTTTGCGTAAAGTTACTTAGTTTGATGTACAGAATGCTCGGTTGACAGCTATGTGAAGGGTCTGTTTACACCCTGTATACAGAGTGTAAAAGGGACACTGACGCACAAACGATTACCACGTATTCAGAACATCATTCTGATCCACATCTAAATTTCAAAATGTATGGAACCGCCGATTTAAAAAAAAATAATGATGTGCTGAACATGCGGGAAAGTGGCAACAGATTGGGTCCCGAACCACAGACCCCGACTACGCTGTTGGCATGACGAAGTAGACCTCTTACCAAAAGGATTGGGCCCAAATAGACAAAGAAAAATGGAAAGACGGAAGGGAGGCCTTTGCTCTGTGGGACACATCAGGCTCATCATAATAAAAATAGATTAGAGCACAGTCATTGCGCCGAAAGTCGTCTCGGCCAATAGCTTAATAGCCAATAGCCTCGACCCACATCTGTGGAGGCTCTCGCTAGGCAGCTGGATCAAGGGCTTGATTCAGAAAGCAGTACTTCTGAACACGGCGCGGCGCGTATTGTTAAGAGGTTTCTCTCTCACGGGGCCTGACCACCGCTAGTTCGGACCCTGCTCCCGATGGGCTACTACTTTGTTTATATTTAAATGATTTTGTTTTTAAGAAATAAGTAAAAATATAAAAGATGTCTGTTGAAATAAATAAACGGAAAATAGATGCCATCCATATGTAAATGGTATCGCACGCTGCGGTTTGGTTGAGCTTTTAAAATGTTTTTTTGTTAAAGCGTTATATTTAATTCTTCGCCTAATGTTTGTGAGAATGGGCATACTACTTTTACGCAATTTATGTAACCCATAAAAATGTAGTGGAACAAATTCATTCATAACTACTTCGTTCCTTTTTTGCCGTTTCTACGGTCGATTACAATATTATCAATGGTGGTACTTGAACGACGAAAAAACGCTCCGAATGCGACGAAATTCAGGCGCTGACAAAGCCAACTTGCTACCATGCCAGTGCGGTTGACCATCATCATCTGTCTGACTTTTTCCAAGAACGTTGAGGTCGGCTTCCAGTATAACCGGATGTAGCTGAGAAACAGTATTTTAACGCCTGACCAAAAAAGAGTGCTATAAGTTTGAAGTGGGTATCTATGTGTCCGTTTGTGGCATCATAGCTCGTGAACGGAGTTTGATTAAGTTTTACATGGAGCGACTGCATGAATAATACTGAATGTGGATGGGTATATGAGTAGAGGAAGACCAAAGAAACGATGGATGGACTGCGTAAAGAATGATATGGCAAGAAAGGAGGTGTCTGATGAAATTACGAGTAATAGAGAAGTATGGAAGAAGAAGACATGCTGCGTCGACCCCAAATGAATTGGGATAAGGGCGAGAAAATGATGAATGATGATGATGGACCGACTGCCTATCTGACCTCGACGACCTAATTAACTGGGCATGATACGCCTTCGTCAGACTGCCATGGTTGTCAGACTTTCGGAGTTCTGACTTCCCGTACCAACGATATGTGGTCACTAATTTGCTCTCAATTGACAAAATGGCTAATAGTCGTGGTTTGCAGATCCGCTTTCTGTATTCAAGAGTTACGTGTTCGATTCTCGCGTTAACGCAGCAAATACATAACATAACATCACGCCTGAATACCTCGAAAGTGTTGGCAGTGGTGTCGAACACCGACATTTCGCCTATTTATGTTTAAATCCTATGTTATACTGCCTCATTGGTCTAGTGTTCGCAAGCGCGACGGCTGGTCTTGAGGTCCTGGGTTCGATTCCCGTGTTGTTTAAAGAGGCTCACCCCTTTTACATGAGATTTTAAAACATAGCTGGCGAAATGTGGGTGTACATTTAGGAACACCTCTGCCTAACCCTTCGGGGAAGGGGCGAGTGAATTGCCATCATTCAGGCACAAATCTAGACTGCTACTGAGATATGAAAACTTAGCCCGAAGCGGGTATCGAACTCAGGACTGCACACTCAGCAGACACTCGTGGCCGGCAGACCAAGAAGGCATTCTGACACAAAAAAAATCCTTACGTATACGTTAATGTATTTTTTATCTGCTATGGTATGTATGAAAGGCATCCCAAGAATTTGCCGCGTTTTTTAATACTTTTTAATACCTATTTAGACAGAGGAGGAGCTCGTGGCTAAATAATAACAGCCGCTCCGGTCGATCCTTAAGTTAAGCCGTGCTTGTCTAGGTTGGTTTGTGGATGGGTGATCACCCATTACATACCGAGTTTCCTCCGTGCCTCGGAAAGCACGTTAAGCCATTGGTCCCGGCTGTCATTTGTAGACCTTTGAGAGTCGATAGGTAGTCAGTGGCCCAAAAAGTCTGACAACCAGTCTTACCAAGGGGTATCGTATTACCCAGTACTTCTTGGGTTGTGGAGGTCAGATAGGCAGTCGCTCCATGTAAAATACTGGTATTCAGCTGTATCCGGTTAGACTGGAAGCCGACCCCAACATAGTTGGGAAAAGGCTAGGCTGATGAATACCTGTTTAGACTACGTATTTAGTTGCAAACTTACTGCATGGTAAAGATCTTTTTATATAGACAAGGAACGACCATAGATCAGCACGTTTTGTCACTTCTTGTTGGCGATTTCTAATGTGACGTTTTATACATATACGTTCTTTTTTTGGTAGGTAACAGCGATGTTGATGGATGGAGAGGGAGCGGAAGACCAAGAAAACGATGGATTGTGTGAGGAATGATATAAAAATAAAAAGGAGTCAATGATAGCCAGCCCCGGATCTCGAATTATTTCGAGGCGGGGCAAAAACTGAAAAATGCCGCCCCCGCCTGACGATATTTTTACCTTTATCATCATCATTTCAGCCATAACACGCTCACTGATAGACATAGGCCTCCTCCAAAGAACGCCACAACGACCGGTCAAGCACTGCTCTTTCTCTGTTAAGCCTATATTTTTAAAATACATGGACGTGTTGGACATATATTTTAATTAGGATAGGACAAGATATGGTCTGAGACTGACACTGCACCGGCCGCCGCGCGAGAAATCGCGATCTATGCTTACGCGCCCCGCGGAGAATAATTAATTATTTATTTTACTATACTGCCCGTTAGTAATAGCACAGTTGCGATAATGTTGAGTAGTGTATTCGTCTACCAAGCTTGAATTTGCCGACCGGGGCACGGCCCCCGGTTTGCCCCCCCCTAGATCCGGGGCTGATGATAGCGCGACGGTTGACAGCGAAGAATGGAAGAAAAAAACGTGATGCGCCGACCCCAAGTAACATGACACAACGGCAGGAAGGTGATTAGTTTTGAGTCCGAGTGTCGCCTTCAATCAATAAATCAAAATATTTCACACAGGCCTACATGCCATCGAGAAAAGATGCACGGTTCGGTTGGTCGTTGCCTATGGAGAAGAACCGGCAAGAAGCTCCATGGTTACTCTTTACCTACCTTATGGGTGCCTGATTAACTTAAAAAGTAACTTCCACGTATAGATGGCTATAAGAGTAGAGGAAGACCAAAGAAACGATGGATGGACTGTGTGAAGGATGATATGGCTAGAAAGGAGGTGTCTGATGAGATGACGAGTAATAGAGAAGTGTGGAAGAAGACAGGAGAATGATGATGATGACACGCAGATAATAAACTCACGCTGTTTCTCCGTGGAGGCAGGCAGAAACTGCAAAACGCCACTTGCTACGATCCTTTTTTTTTTTTTTTTTTCGCGTGGGAAATCATCAAATGACCCCCCCCCCCCCACTCTGGGCGGAGCGGAAGGGAGTGTCAGACTTGTACCGACTAAAACCCATCCATGTTCCTTCTTTGCCCTTTGTGTTCCAGGGCCGCGGTATCTCTTTCGAACAGTCCCGCAGCCCTTGCTACGATCCTTACATAGTCGTTTTGTTTCGTTCATATTTAACAAGAAATGAAACAAAAAGAAAGTAAATAGGTACATAAGTTTTTTCGTACGAAAATTATTTAAAAAAGTGCAAGGTATATAGTCTGGTTTTGAATCCACATCATCGGGTTTAAAAGGCCGGCCGACTAACCACTGGGTCATGACGTAATGAGGATATCACGACAATTTAAGCCCGTCACAGACGTATTATATATATTAATATGAATCAAATTTTCGAGCGCGGCTATAATATAAATATCATAGCTGCGTGTGCGGTCACTCGAAAATTTATATTGAAAATATGTCGTAATATGCCATGCTATGATTCATATTAATATATATTATAGCTACGTCTGTGACGGGCTTAATACTCAGCAATATTCTAATTTGATTTTAGCAGGTTGTAGGACTAGTAGGTAGCTGTACATTCACAACGTTTGGTAAACAACAAATACCTATATTCAGCTCAAACTGAGTACTTAAATATCATTTCGCAGCGCCATTTCAAAAGAAAAATTATTAAACTTTAAACTTGCTAGTAGTAAATAAATTAAAACACCGACTTAACTCACAAAACGCAAGTAAAACCGGTCGGTTAGACGATAATAGTCAGTACCTACGGACATAATATTCATGTCACATACTATATTCACTACATACGCAAATTCTTAGTCATACAACTTCGACTTACCTCTGCGATTCAGCCGGTGTTTTATGACAACTCTTTAAAATCCAAATTACAACGTTCACTGCAAAATTTTGTTAATTTTTCGTTCACAAAAAACCACTCGAAGGCAAACACAAAGAAATTTTGACAGCTGTCAAATGCACCATTAAGTAAAGAGTTTTTTTTTTCGAATTGAGGCAGCGACGCGTCTTCCCCGTTCGGCCAAGTTGCCGGACTAAAGACGCAAGTCCACTTTCGAATCTTGCGCTGCAATGTGCTACAAAGTTGTATCACTACTTACAAAATACTTTCCCTACCTTATTTGAACGTAGCAAAGCCTACAATTGCACGTAAACTTTGATTTTTGACAGCAAAGATAACATTGTATGGTTTTAATAACAACTTTCAATGCGTAGTTTAAATGGGACTTTGTTGGTTGCTAGTTAAGGTTAATTATTGTTCAAATAGATATGTAGGTAGTACATCCGTAAAGGTTTTCTGGTACCATGATTAACACAGTTCTTTTATGTAAAATTATGTGAAGATATGATATAAGAGCCATGCATCCTCCCTTATGAGCAGTCAATCAAATTTAAGAGAAACTATAAAACAACATGACGCCTGTATTGTGTAAGGGATAAACAGGGATTGTGGTACTCTTTATAAGTATTATGTGCGCATAGACATACGGCCTGCCTCTTTGGTCTGGTGGTCGGAAGCGCGACTGCTGAGCAAGAGGTCCTAGGTTCGATTCCCGGGTCGGTTAAAGTGTTATTAAGTTTTTCCAACAACCACGTACCAGTAGCAGCCACGGAGTCTGGATTTGTGCCCGGTTGACGGCAATAGGCTCGCCCCCTATTACATGGGACTTAAACATAACTGGCGAAATGTGGTACTGTACTAGTACGTACACCTCTACCTAACCCTTCGGGGATTACAGGCGTGATGTTATGTTACGTACCTTACACATTTCAACAGTTAAGATCCAGTAGGCCAGTCAGAAAAAAAGCCTATTGCCTTTATTCTAGCACAAATCTAGACTGACTACTGCCACCGAGAAACTCGTAATGGAAAACGCCAGAAGCAGTTTGGCCAACGTGGGAATCGAACCCAGAACTCCAGCATTATCATCAGCCTTCAGCCGAAAAAAGTTCGCAACCGGACACAGTCAGTTTCGTGTGTCGGGAGCAGAATCGAGTTGCGAGTGACAGTGGTAGCGGTACCGAGTGTAGAAAACGAACAAGAAAGAGGGTAGACCGATTTGTCTGCTCATAAACACCCACCCGCAATAACTTCAGTTTATCCGTGATCATGGTGCTTGCAACAGCGCCGAAATTTTTTTGACGGCACGGTTAGCGCAGTGGCTGAGCGATCGGCTGCTGCGCTGCGTGTCGCGGGTTCGATCCCCGCACGGAACAAATATTTGTATGATCTACAGTTAGTTGTTCCGGGTCTGGCTGTTTGTATATGTGAGTTTAAATGTTTGTAAACGCACCCACGATACAGGAGAAATTCCTAGTGTGGGGCAACGTTTTTAAAAAAAAATATAAAAAAAAGAAAGTATCGGGAACTCATAAGAAACAGTAAACATGGTAAATATCCCGTTTCGAGTATTAATAATAAAGCCTTCAGCAGTTCACGCTGGACAGCACCTTCAATCGCACGCCACTCATCTCGATTCTCGGCAACTCTCAGTAGTAAGTGACTACCAGGATGAGATTATGATACTAGCCTTTATATCAATGAGGCAGATAGGTATATTAAATGGGCATTAGGACAATGAGTAGCTCATACGCTTCGAGAGGGTTTTTTTTAATGGTTCCTAAGAAAATATTCCGGTATCTCTTATACAGAGTGTAACATAATAAACGCAAGACCTCTCGTGTGGTCTCTCAGACCATGAATCTAAACAGCTTTTGTTCTATGACTTTTGAAAATTCATTACTTTTTTTTTTAGTTTTACCATACAATGTGTGGTAAAACTAAAAAAAAATTCACGCGATCGATCCGCTGATCAACATGTATGTTGATCAGCGGATCGCGTCAATTAAAAAAAAAAAATACAAAAAAAAAAAAACAATACAAAAAAACAAAAAACAAAAATACAATTTTTTTTTTTGTAAAATACTAGAACTCGTAGAACAAAAGTTGTTCAGTTTCATGGTCCGACAGACCATGCGGGAGGTTTTGCATTTATTATGTTACACCTTGTAGATTGGGACCTCCCTAATCCCTATAACCACCCAACTATGCCTGTCGCAGTCCACAGCTGGTCTAGACCTCTCCCAAGCTGGACTATACCCTGTTCTCCGCCTTCTACATCCAGGCTGTCTCAGCTACCTTGTTAAGGTCGTCGATCCAACTAGCTGGGGGTGTTCCATACTAGGCTCGCTGATACACGGTTTTCACTAGGATTCGTCTGCTCCATCAGTCGTCTCGACAAATATGGCCAGCCCACTGACCCTGCTAACAGAACATCACGTCTGCAAACCCCCGTAGGGTTAGGCAGAGGTGTTCCTAATAGCACACCCATATTTCGCCGGTCTCATGTAATAAGGGGCGAGCCTACTGCCACCGACCGGGCTCGAATTCAGACTCCGTGGCTGCTACTGAGAAATTTCTTATGAAAATACTCAATAGCACTTTGATCTACTGGGGAATCGAACCCTGCCTAACCCTTCGGGGATTACGGGGTTGATATTATGTTTATTTGGATATCAAATTATTTTATATCAAAACTTATACTGTCACTTACGGGATATCTTCCGTGATTGTTCATTATTTTGGGCTCTCGATATTTCGAATCAGGTTTTTTTTTGACGTGACAACGTCTTATAATTCGATGGAGCCGGCTGCACGCACGAAAAAACATGACGTATGCGGCGTTACCTCGCTCTGAGGCGTTCCATAAAACAATTGCTCAACGCAATTCATTTTTTGAAAAATGCAACCATTCCATCAGTATTTTCTTATGACGTTGTCACGTTCAACTATCGTCAGTAAACCGACTTTACAGACCACCGATTTTTTTTATTTTTAATCAGGCCTTATCTCAAAGTTGAAATCGATAGATTAAGAGAAAATCGCCTAACAATTTTACTAAGTGTACACGTATTAGAACTCTACACGCACATACCTACATAAATTCACGTTTTTCCCCCAAGGCAGAATCTACAAAACGACAGACGATACCTGCTACGACTAGTTTCATTCGTTTACGATAATATAGCTGGTAATAATGGGAATTTCTTAAAGGAAACACCCATTAATAAAATATGAAGGTAACTATGAAGATCGCAGCAGGTGACGTTCTGTGGTTACTACCTACCCCCCGCAAAGGAAAAAGGCTTTAGATTATGTACGTACCAGTGGCGAAGGTGTCGTACAACTCGATTCCTACCGGATTCCCTTTGAAAAATGGCACAGTCAGTATTCTATAGATAAGCAATATAATCAGATTAAAAATAAATGTACTCCGGCTTACCTATTACAAAAATTGACCCTTCGCTACTGGTATGTATTATGTAAAAATGAGGACATCCGCAAGAGAACCACGGTTACCGACGTGGCCCGAAGAACGGATGGCCGATGGGGCCGAAAAGTTCTGGAGTGGCGACCGCGAACCGGAAGACGTTGCGTTGGAACTTTGGAAGACCTCCCAGGTGGACCGATAACCTGGTGAAGGTTGCAGGGATCCGCTGGATGCGAGTCGCACGGGACCAGTCAATGTGGCGACACTTGGGGGAGGCCTATGTCCAGCTGTGGACGTCTTTCGGCTGAAATGATGATGATGATGATGATGTAAAACCTCAATAACGCTTTGCCAGACCTGGGTATCGAACCCAGAGGGGTTACTATGACGTTTTAAAGCAGAAGTAATTCCAGTGCGGGAAAGAGACAGAGCTATATAGGTCGGCTAGCGCCGTCTCTTTCCCCTGCTTAAAGACCTCACGGTAGGCGACCTGGACCCTATAATGCATGTATGCTAAATTCTAGTAAGCTCACTCCTCAACAAGAGGGAGTGCACCATTATCCAACACGCGGGACCAGTGCAGGCTTTTTTTTAATCGTGGTAAAATCATCAAATGAGTCCTCCCACCCAGGGCAGAGTGGGAGGGACTGTCAGACTTGTACTGACTAAAATCCACGGTGTCCTTCAATAGCCCTTTATGATCCAGGGTCACGGTAATTCTATAAGTCCCGCGACCCCGGCAGGCTTTGGCCCTCTAGAGGGGGGCCCCGTCATAATGTTGACACTCTTTAAGGCGCGCGTGGAACACAACGCGCCGTCGACCCGGGCATGGTCCATGGTCGGACAGCGAGTCGCCCATTACTCGCCGCCCGCAAGCCCGCGCCTACGGTGGCCGGAGATCGTCTGCCGACGTCCGGCGCTGTGGGCGTCTACCACTGCGGCTGGGGTGGAGGGAGGCCGCTGTCCTCTCCCTCACGCGGCCCGCCTCCTCCTTCGCGAGCACTCCGTCTCGCCCCGCAGCATGGACTCGACCAATGCCGGGCGCGAGAGGTTTCCGCCTATCGCCGCCGTGAGGACACGGCGGTGCTCTGCCCAAGCGGGGCAGTCCTGCACCGTATGCTCCACCGTGTCCTCCGGGCGGTCCTCGCAGTGGTGACACCCAGGCACCAGTGCAGGCTTTTGGTATAAAAGGAAGGGAAAGTCTATTTCAGATTGGTTAAATTAAAAATCAAATCACTTTTTTGTATTTTATTGCTACCAAATTCAAGTTCTTATTTCTATGTTATTTGTTTTAAGACTTTTGGTTTTTACTTAAGCTAGCCTAACTAACCTTAACTTAAGCTAACCCTAGCTACCAGTGGCGAAGGTTCCATACAACCCGATTCCTACCGGCTTCCCTTTGAAAAATGGCATAGTCAGTATTCTATAGCCAATAATATTCTATACAGTAAAGATATATACTCCGGCTTACCTCTTACAAAAATTGACCCTTCGCTACTGCTAGCTACCACTTCTGGTAGTTAAAAAAAAGTAAAAAACACGGTTTAGAGCAACGTCATTTTATTTCTCACATTCTACTCAGAAAACCCTTTCATTTGATACTTGTATCACAGGAATGTATAACAAATTACTAGTTAGTAAAAATAACTATCTTTGGGAGACTGCTAATTTAATTTTATATGACGTGACTTAGCTAACCATGCATTGTCTTTCAAACTGAACATGTCTGCAAAATTTCAGCTCAATCGGAATCCGGGAAGTGGGTCAAAATTAACATCTAAGATTTTTAGACATAGTTGAAGCTAATAAAATAGAACAGAATTTGTAGGAGTTTGCCAGATAGGCTGACAAGCCGGCGTATTCACAAACGATCGATTCGGAAACTCGTATTTCTATCTCGCTCGCTTACGTAATGTCCAAAAAAGATAGACATACTTATTCTTAAGTGTTAAAACAGTAATAACTCAAAGTTAAAGCATTTATTTCAAACAAACTATATAGTTACAGGCACATTTGAACTGTCAAAGTATCTGTCGGCCATAAACAAAAAAGGGTGTAAAAAGACCCTAAACGAAGCCGAACGGCACTTGTTCTCCCCGTCATTACGATCAGTTTTTTGTTCTGGACCATACCTGGGAATCTTCTAGTTACGGAGATATTCGGGGTCAAAGTTCCAATTTTTTTTAACTTGACTTGAAATACCTCCTTGACCTCTTTTTGCGTACAGTTACTTAGTTCGATGTACAGAATGCTTGGTTGACGGCTTCGTGAAGGGTCCCTTGTAAGATGAAGTTACAGTCCCTTCACAGCCACTCCATCCCCGACAGTAGGACCACGACAGCAGCCTTCATCATCAGCATCTGCCCGCCTTTTCCCAACTATGTCGAGGACGGTTTCCAGTCTTACCGTTTCTAACTACCCTTCTTACAATCTTTTTCAATTTTAATCTGATGCACTTTCAGTTTATGAGCATTCAACTTGTCCTTTTGCGAATATTTTTTTTCGCAGACATCACAATCAAAAGTCCTACCAAAATGTTTTAACGCCTTATGCCTGTTTAAAGCACTATTATTTGGGTAAGTTCTGCCACAGATTACACAAGCACATGACCTGTTATCATGCTTCTCCATGTGTACTACAATATTTTTATAACTACGCTTGCAAATATCACATTTTGTCTTTCCAATATTGATATCTGCCTTGGAGTCGTGTTTGCGAAAAATATGGCGTTTCAATATTGATTTTTGGGAAAATTTTTGGCCGCAACTGTCACATGGGAATCTCCTGATGCCCTGATGTTCATCCATGTGTCGTTTTAGAGAATATTTACCGACTAATGTTTTATCACAAATAGGGCAGGGAAGCCATTGAACTACTTTATTGTGAACTAACTTTAAATGCTCAGTTTTTAAAGCTGAATTCTCAAATATTTCTGGACAAAACCTACACAAGAATTTTCCATCGTGTTTTAGTCTATGGATTTCCATTGTCCTAGGACAAGTAACTCTATGGTCACAAATGTCACATTTGTAAACTTTTTGGGTACCGTTATGTAGTTTTAAATGGTCTCTCAAATGTCTTTGGTTAGAGTAAGTCTTTTTGCATATTTTACATTGAAACGGGCGTAATTTTTCGTGGACAGAACTTGTATGGGCGTTTAAATTCGACTTGTCATTGAAGGATTTACCACAGAGATGACACAAAATCTTTTTATTGGTACCTGCGTGGACTTTTAAATGTCTTTTTAAAGTGTTTTTATACTTAAAATTTTTTTGACATAGATCACACTTATATACCTTTTCTTTGGTATGACAATTTAAATGATCTTTCAACCCTTCTTTCGAAGTGAAATTTTTGGGGCAGTACGTACATTGATACTTTGTTCCTGTGTGTACTTTTAAATGGTTTCTGTAAGATTCGAAGGATTTTAGTTCCTTTTTACAGTATTCGCATTTGTATAGAATAGGATGCGTTTTGTTTAAGTGTGTGTTAATTTCTTTTTGCGTTTTGAAGAGACCGCCACAGTTTTTGCAAGAGAACCGGGTGCCGGTGTCGGTATCAACTTGGACTATTAAGGAATAGTCCGGAGTTTCTCGTTTTCTACCTGTAAAGTAAATAAATTATATTTAATATGCGTTTGTGGGAAAATGCCTTTATTATGGATGCATAAAATTCAGTTTGCACTACAACTATGACTTTTTGAGAAGTACTAGTTTCTGTTAGCTGATTTTCACAATTATTTTGATATTTATTTAAATGAGTATTTTACATTGGAAACGGGTTTGAATATGAAATCCTACTAATATTATAAATGCGAAAGTTTTTGAGGATAGATGGATGTATGTTTGATACTCTTTCACGCAAAAACTACTAAACGGATTTGGATGAAATTTTGTACACATATAGTTTATAACTTGGATTAACACATAGGATACTTTTTATGCCGGTAGTACGATCCCGTGGGACAATTACCGAAATTCACTCGGGCGAAACTGCGGGAATAAGCTAGTAATAAAAATATTCTAAACCTTTTTAACAAAAATCAACTTTACACTAGTGTAAATTAAGTTGATTTCGTAATAATACGTGCTTTGCTGTAAAAAACAGTGATAGCCTAGTGGTGTGACCGTCGGATTGCCAAGTCATAGGTCTGAAGTTCGAACCCAAGACACGCACCTCTGGTTTGAGATTTCGGATTCATTTGTGCGTATTGTATAATTATCACTTGCTTCGGTGAAGGAAACCATCATGTCTGAGAGACATTTCTCGACGGCATGTAAAGCCAAGTCAGAGGCCCATGGGCGGCATAAAAACTATGACACCAGGTTAGGCACTAACCACATGATAAAGAAGAAGAGTGTTATTATTTTTATATAAATATTAAAGAGCAGTAGTATGTTTTTTTTTAGTTTCACAGAATTTGACGAAAATGAAGGGTGTAAAAAGAACCCTAACGAAGCCGAAAGGCACTTGTTCTCCCCGTCATTGCGATCATTTTTTTTTTCTAGACCATACCTGGGAACCTTCTAGTTACGGAGATATTGGGGGTCAAAGTGCCAACTTTTTCACTTTATTTTTTTTAATACATGTTTTTAATGTATTTTTTTACTTTAAACGCCTCCATGACCCCCGTACTATTCAATCCATCCATCAGCACAAAGTTTTCAATGCCTCACATTGAGTCCTACCGTAAAACGTGATTTTTCACCCCAAAAAACAAAGTCGTTTCCCAGCAATAATTTTTGCGTAAAGTTACTTAGTTTGATGTACAGAATGTTTGGTTGACGGCTATGTGAAGGGTCTGTTTACACCCTGTATGATGAAACTTACGTTGTTCCTCAAGTTTAGTTATTTTTTGCTTATTACTATTTTTATGATTCCTTAAAGTTCTCTTTCGTGTTTCTGACGGTGTTTCCGTTTTACCACTAACAGCTGCGATCTCATTTATTGGTGGATTTTCTGAAAAATACATGAAATAATTAAAAGAATAGAATTACAATAGTAGCAACTTATTGCTGGATGTGCTGGCAAGCTTCTTTTGTTCCAGGCAGTTACTGCCGAGGCAGAACGCACAGGCTGTTTGCCGTGCCTCCATGTCGTAATGTTGCACGTGCTAAGTCGCCAATTAATTATATTCATATTATAAAGGGTGTAAATAGACCCTTAACATATCCGAAAGGTACTTGTTCTCCCCGTCTTTGCGATCATTTTTTTGTTCTAGACCATACCTGGGAACCTTCTAGTTACGGAGATATTGGGGGTCAAAGTTCCAACTTTTTCATAAGTTTTTTTTTATTAATTCATGTTTTTAATATAAGATTTTTACTATACACACCTCCACGCCCCCGTACTATTAAATCCATCCATCAGCACAATACTTTGAGTGCTTTCCATCGAGTTTTCAAAAAAATATTTATGTTTGTAAACAATAAATTTAAAAAAAATAAAAAATAAAAATTCTCGTATTGGCCGCGTTAATGACCTCTTGGATTATAATCCAACGGATGGATGGACGAATATTTTATTGGTATGTCAGAAGTACTGTGAGAGGAACTTATGAAAGTGTTGTGAACCTTCTTTTATTTATGTTTTTACTTCACTTTGTTATTTTTTATATTTTAATATGTGTTATAATTGTCTCTCTTATTTTTTATAATTTTCGTTACTGTAAAAAGAGCGAACCTTTATTAACTTTGTTTTTTTTTAAATCGTTGCCCCACACTAGGAATTTCTCCTGTATCGTGGGTGCGTTTACAGACATTTAAACTCACATACACAAACAGCCAGACCCGGAACAACTACCTCTACTGTAGGCCATACAAATATTTGTTCCGTGCGGGGATCGAAACCGCGACACGCAGCGCAGCAGCCAATCGCTCAGCCACTGCGCTAACCGTGCCGTCTTGGACAGGCTGCTTGATATAAATTCAATACAGTATTCTGAAAAAGAGTTTAATATTTTAAAGTGGCTACCTTTTTTGACATCCAGAGCTAATTGTTCATCTTTTTCTTGTTCGTCATCAATGTCATCATCTACGAAGTAATTAAAAATCAGAATCGTGGAACATACGTAATGGGTGTAAAAAGGCCCTTCACGAAGCCGAGAAGCACTTGTTCTCCCCTTCACTGCGATTATTATTCTTTTAATTATTTATAAACAAATCATTTATGTTTTAAATATTCCTTACAGAAAACAATATAAAAACATTTTAAAATATAAAAAATTGTAGCCCAGCGGTATCGGGAACAGGGTCCAAGCTACCGCCGGTCAGGGCTCCAGAGAGAGGAACCTCCTAACAATACGAACCGTGTCCAGAAGTACCGCTCTCTGAATCAAGCCCTTGATCCAGCTTCCTAACGAGAGCCGCCGCAGGTATTGGTCGAGGCCCTTGGCAATTAAGCCATGGGCTGATACAACTATCGGCACAATGATTGCCGAGTCCTCATCCCACATGTCGACAACCTCGTGAGCCAAGTCAAGATACTTGATTTGCTTATCTTTCTCGGCTTTCACGAGGTTCTCATCATGCGGGACCGTAAATATACCGTGTATTATTATTATAAGCCTATATTGTCCCACTGCAGGCCAAAGGCCTCCCTTCCTTCCTTCCACATTTCGAGGTCTAGTGATCTCACTAGACCTCGAAATGTGGAAGGAAGGAAGGGAGGGAGGGAGGAACTCTTTCGCAAAGGATTGGCCTACAATCTTGTAGGCCAATCCTTTGCGAAAGAGTTCAGCTCGTCCCGCCATCTCCTTCTGGGCCTGCCGCGTTGTCGTTTCCTGCTATTTAGTATCCACTGAGTGGTAATTTTTACCCATTGCTCCTACGACATGCGGCAAACGTAGCCAGCCCAGTTCCACTTCAACCTAGCAGCTGTAAGGCCAGCATCAGCTATTTGAGTTTTGGAGCGAAGTATAGAGTTTCTGAAGCGTCAACGCGATATTTTTTTTTTGTTTTGGACCATACCTCAATACCTGGGAACCTAAACTTAGCCACTTACGGGATAACTTCCGTTCTACCTTCTAGTTACGGTGATATTGGGGGTCGAAGTTCCAACTTTTTCATAAGTTTCTTTTTTTCAATACAAATTAATGTTACAACTTTACTTTAAATTCCTCCATGACCACTGTACTATTCCATGCATCCATCAGCACAATGTTTTGAGTGCGTTACATTGAGTCCTACCGTAAAACGTGAGTTTTCACCATAAAAAAATCGTTTCCAAGCTATATTTTTGGGTACAGTTACTTAAAATTGGTTGACGGCTTCGTGAAGGGTCCCTTTATACTTGGATATGGAATCTTAAGAGGTTGCCAAACTCAGGCGAATCCCGCGAGTCTGAGACGATACTCGCTCGCGCCGATTTTGTCAACTAACTTGTATGTAGTAGGTGTTTGAAACTCAAGCGACACAAAGGCGACCCCCTCCTCCCCCCACGGAATGCTATTGCGCGCTTTGATTGTTCTAATTATTGAGAAGTCTCGCGACTATTCGCGCCAGGTTGAACAAAACCTTAAAAAGTGCTTCTTTATCGTGTGGTTGGTGCCAAACCTGGTGTCAGAGTTTTTATGCCGCCCATGGGCCTCTGACTTGGCTTTACATGCCGTCGATAAATATTTCTCAGGCATGCTGGTTTCCTCACGGTGTTTTCCTTCACCGAAGCAAGTGCTTGTCTTGGGTTCGAACCTGAGACCTATGACTTGGCAGTCAGATGGTCACACCACTAGGCTATCACTGCTAAACAAGTTAATTAACACAGTCGTTGACGCGAGCAAATTTCGTCTAGCATTCCGAGCGGGATTCGCCCTGGTTTGCGCAGTCCTTAATGCTTACCCTGATGAAAGTCAGTTTCCTCATTTTCTCCTTCGGATTTTACATAACAAGTACCCGTGAATTGTTCATCTGCAAACAAAATACACAAACAATTATTGTTGGTTAACAAACCTTTGGTAAGTTATTCTACAGTCTGTATTGATGCCAGCTATTATGATTAATACAGGATTTATGTGTAGCCAATAAAATCAAAATTGTACTGATTGTGCCATCACTAAATAGATTCCAATTTTAATAGCTTAAAATTATCTTGGAAATTTTTCATCATGGTAAAATCATCAAATGAGTCCTCCCACCCATGGCAGAGCGGGAGGGACTGTCAGACTTGTACTGACTAAAATCCACGGTGTCCTTCAGTAGCCCTTTATGTTCCAGGGTTACGGTAATTCTATGAGTCCCGCGACCCCGGCAGGCTTTGGCCCTCTAGAGGGGGGCCCCGTCATTATGCTGACACTCTTTGAGGCGCGCGTGGAACACAACGCGCCGTCGACCCGGGCATGGTCCATGGTCGGAAATGTGACGCTTTAGAAGAGTTTGTTATATACAAAACTTGTTTGTACTGATACAGACTCAGAGACAACAAACTTTAGATTGAAATATTTAAAAATGTAATTTATATGTATAGATATGAATAAAGTAAATAATAATAAAAAAAACAGTTAAGATGAGTAAATGTGTTTCTGTGTGTTTGAGTGTCTGTGTGTGTCACATACGCAGACGTGAGTCTGTGTGTGTGATTGTGAAGGTATGTAAGTATTGTATTTTAGTGGGTGTGGGTGTTAACTTGAGCTAAAAAGTAAACATTAATGCAGACGGACAAGACTTACTATAACAATAGATCTGAAACTTCTGTTCACATGCAAGCACTTGTTTCTTGAACTCAGCGGCTTCTCTTAGCTTAACAATACAATCATCACATATTGTGTAGCTCGCTTCTAGCGCTGGAGTTGATATCTGAAACATTTGGGTATGAATATTTAGTTGGAGTTTGGTAATATCCCACATTATCGTACTACCTGGATAAAAAGGATCCTATGTGTTAGTCCAGATTATAAACTATCTGTGTGCCAAATTTCGTCATAATTCGTTCAGTAGTTTTTGCGTGAAAGAGTAACAAACATCCATCCATCCTCACAAACTTTTGCATTTATATTAAGTTGGATTTTCTAGCTAATGAAGCCACTACTAAGACTGTTGATATGGCAGAGTTCTTGTCGAAGTTCATTTATAAGTACGGTTCCTGATGTTATAACAGACAGATAGGCAGACAAGGGAAGTTCTTTCACATTTATAAAAGAGAAATAGTTTTATAGTTTAAGTATAAGATCTACTTTTGTAAGTCATATTTCATCATACGCTAGGAACAGCAAGAGTAGACCAAAGAAACGATGGATGGGTTGTATGGGTTGTATGAAAGCTATGCCTAGAAAGGCTGATAGAGATGTTTGGAAGACATGCTGCGCTGACTACTAATAAATTAGTTTATATTTGTAGCATTTATTAGGAAAATAATTAAACAAAATAATACTTAAAAATGCACAGAAATAGAAAACATGGTAAATATCCCGTTTTCAGTGACAATGTCAGTTTAAAAATTTGCGATACTTACAAGGACCCCCAAAGTATCTCGTAACATATTCTCATATATTTCGACGTCATTTTTACCTTGATACGATAAATTGAGGCTCTTGAAGTGGCCATCGGCGTGGCAGCAACGACATAGTGTACTTAGATTCCATATTTCAGTCATTATTTAGTGAAAAATCATTGAATTTTTCAGAAGATTACGATTTTCTAAGTATCTGGTGAACAATTTGACAGCTGACTTTGCCACTTTGACAGTGACAGCGTGGCTATAATAATTATCAGTTATAAAAAAAGAATGTATATAAATGATTTTTTTAAATCGACTATTACCTCGTACACATTTCTCGTTTATTTTTCATGTATTTTAAGTTTAGATAATGAGAATTTTTAATCTCATCCCAAGCCTAATGTGTATGTATGTGAAATTTTAGCAAACCAAATGATTTTCGTAAAATGTTTTTTTTTTAGATAAATAAAAAACCGTTTATTGTTTTATGTTGTTTACTGAAGCCTAATAAAATTTACCTGTACGATGCTATGAATAAAATAATATTTTATCTTAGATTACAATTTTATGTATGTACTTGTATGTATTTTATATATAGTCCCACGACTCAGGGAATCGTGTGAAGATGGAGGCTAGTGACATCGTGTAATGCTCTCTTGGACAATATAGATTTTGTTTGTTTTCAAAATATGACATCTCTATAGTAGTAATAAAATCACACGTAACGTAAACATACCATCACGTTTTTACTGATGGAACATGTGGAAATATCTCTTTCTCTTCTCTTTAAAGAAATATTTTTTTCTTTGGGTTACATGCGAGTTTCGCCTGTGCAAACGTACAGTTATACAGACAAGCGCAGGCCTCACCGTCAGTTAGCATAATTTAGTCCACATCGCGAACTACCTAGAAAGCCAAACGAAGTATGAAAAGAACCTCGCCCGCCTCGCTCGCGAGCTGGCGGCGTGACCTGCGCTTTATGCACGTCATGTACCTGCGACACATAAATATTTTTTTATTTCTACTTATGGCAGGAAGTTCCCTCAGATCTCTTGTAATCGTGTAGCAAAAAGATTAGCAAGTCAATTACAGAAGCCCCAAAACGGTGCAAAAATAAAAAGCATGACGTTTAAAACTTCTTTATTACACTTAAACTATTCGCAAAAGCGATGTACATTCTGCTATGGACTTCGTACTATAATGTAGTATTTAGTGGCATTTAAATGAAGGCAAACTTAACTATTAAAAACTACATTTTACTAAGTAATCCTATTTACATTCAAATCGATTAAAAATTAAAATTTTTGAAAATCGACTAGGATGCTGAGTCGATTTTCAAAATCGATCAATAGAAGATATTACAGTACAACTTTCTGATTTATTTCAGAAATGATAACAATAACAAAGTAGATATTTTATTTATTTAACAATTAAAAGAGAAAAGATTTTATTTACACCACTAAACACAACAATTTTTATATATTGCAGCATACATGCAAAATAATTCCAGCTGCTTTCTTACATACTAAAGATAAAAGTTTTATTTTAGAGTATATTTATTTCTATTTTTTTATAAATAAAGGCATACTGCAGTGTGCTTGCAATTTATTTGAGGAATTTTTTTTTATTCGGGTTTTTTAATAAAAGCTAATTAAAGTTGCCTTTTATTCAGAACATAACCCTAAAAAAAAAGAATTTTTTTTTGATTATGTTCTGCTTCACCATACATTTTTACTCGACGCTTAATCATCAGTCAACTTTAATCAGATTTTATGAATAAACCCCTTAATATTAAAAACAAAGTTACTGTATAACAATGGACTGTGTGGCCAAATTATCTTATTGGTATTATAATCTGGCAACATCGACTTAAAAGAATCGGGACATTCCCGAATTGACGCATTTTCTTTTTTTTCCAACTGTGGCAATGCCCAAAAGGAGAGTAATGTTATTTTTAAACGCTAGCACACTCTGTAATTATAATATTTTTATTGTACTTAGTTTCAAGAATATAATTTTATTATTATTGTAAAATATTTATAACATATACACACATTATTTACAGAAACTTTTGGCAGTAATTTACATAACTTTGTAAGGTTGCGGTCTAAGACAAGCGGTAGCGGATCGATTAGCGGAGCGGTTTTATTGAAACCACCCTGATAAACGCCCTGTTACGCTATAAAGTAGACACAAAACACACTACTATTTATGTTTAAAAATATACACATTATTAAAGTCATTATAATGAGTTATTTGGCAAATCACCACACACACACACAGTTAATATTTTTTTTTAAAGATTTTATTATTATTAATATGCCGTCTTACGGTCTTGCGGCTCAAAAATAATGCATTGTGATTGGAATATTCCTAGCAATTTATGTTGATACTCAATTTGCTGAACAATCTTTTCCCGTGACTGTTCATTAATACATAGTACACTAGGTGGAAAACCAACGTACTAACGGTTACCACGTATTCAGTAATTCATTCTGAGCCCCATGAAACTTCATCGTAATTTTTTTTTTTTAAATTGCTGTTCCGTACATTTTGACCGTGTAAATTATAGCACTTTTGTAGGAAACAGCTGTTTTTTTTAAATTACCGATACAAAACTTCACGGGGCTCAGAATGACGTACTGAATACGTGGTAAACGTTAGTACGTCCGTTTGTGCATCGGTGTGCCTCCCACCTTGTATATTTGGACATTAATTTAAGAGCAATTTTTTATTTCAGTTTATTTGTTTGGCTTATTTGACAAAAATCAATTAGGTATTCCAATTTGAAATCTGCCCAAATCAAACAAACGACGGTGGTGGTACCACCACGATAACACGATTGTGTTATGAAAGTCCAATAAACAGGCGCTTGGAAGATGGCTGGCAGATGATGACTATAATTCTATGTATTTCTTTTATTCGAGTCGGTTCAATTTTGATGCCCAATGTGTGGCCATTCTACACAATGGGTGTAAAAGTACCGTTAACGAAGCCGAAAGGCACTTGTTCTCCCCGTCATTGCGATCATTTTTTTGTTCTACACCATACCTGAGGACCTTCTGGTTACGGAGATATATTGGGGATCAAAGTTCCAACTTTTGCACAAGTTTTAATTTTTTTTAATTTTTTTATTTATTTATTTATAACCAACTTATACTTACAGTTTACACCAAACATACAAGTTATTGGTTGAACATAAAAATCAGAATAAAAAATAGTTTACCTCCTTGACCCCCGCACTATTCAATGCATCCGTCAGCATAATGTTTTGAGTGCGTTACATTGAGTCTAACCGTAAAACGTGATTTTTCACCCCAAACAAAAGTCTATTCCCAGCAATAATTTTTGCGTAGTTACTTAGTTTGATGTACAGAATGCTTGGTTGACGGCTTCGTGAAGGGTCTGTTTACACCTTGTATTATTCATGATACAATAATATACTTCGCCTGGCATTTTCTTCCCGTAACAGCTGGGTCACGTGATTGGCCAATGAATACGTCATCAGTTGCGATGCGGTCGATGTGTTGCCATGGTGTGTGATTGAATTACCCGAGCAAAATGCATTTTTTAACTTAAAAAAGCAATTATGAACTAATAATTCAATATGTAAATTAATTTAAAACTAAATAGATGAATCACACGAGTAACTAAATAGTTAAACTAGTTAGTAATTTATTTAACCTTTTCACCGCCAATAACGCGATGCCTCGCCAGCGCCAAGCTATAAATGTTTTTGCCGATTTTAAGACAAATAAGGCTACTTTTGTGTGGCGAAGTAAAACACAGGGTATTAGACCGTGTTATATTAAATAATAAAATGAAACGAAGCTTTTAAATACAGTACTTTTATGTTTTTTTTATAGGTAGTTAAAATTAAGAG
This sequence comes from Noctua comes, assembly GCA_963082995.1. Lineage (NCBI taxonomy): Eukaryota > Metazoa > Arthropoda > Insecta > Lepidoptera > Noctuidae > Noctua > Noctua comes. The sequence goes on along the minus strand of OY720295.1, from coordinate 8,992,715 downwards.
CTTCTAATGCAGTCGTGGGCGCTGGTGGCACGGAAATCTGGAACTTCTATTGAAGTCCGTGGCGGTGAAAAGGTTAATTTTCATTCAATAAATGAGAAAGTCCCTAAATTTACTGAAAAGGACAATCAATAACACAACAAACACTTATCGTGACGTAGTCTTGGGACATCCTGGGAAAAGAATACCAGGCGAAGTATATTATTATACCATGGTATTATTTACATATTATTTAAAAGGATAAAACATCGACGTTTTACGTTATTGTAAGTTCCATGACTCCTATACATCTATACATTTAAGGCATCTACACATTTCTTCTACTTATTTGTAAATTCAACTACTAAAAAACTGGTGTTTTTTTAACTTGTATAGAAGAGTTGTCGGAAAGGCCTTCATAAGACATGTTTCAGTCTAAATAAGAGATTTATAAAATGTCTCGATGCTAAAGACTAAAGGTAAACTTTCGAAGACCACGCGGCAACCGCAAACTGCCTTTATGAATGAATAAAGAACAGTTCAGTACAGCTGCGGGATTTTTCGCTGCTTTTGGAAGTGTACCTTATCTTGTATTTTTGATCAAAATATTTCTGATATATTTAAGACGAACTTTCTAATTTCAAAGTTCAAAACACGTGGCACTTTTTAAACTTGCCTCTGGCGTGGTAACACATCTGCGAAGCCTGTGATCTCGCAGATCGCCAGAGGCGGCGGTGATCACTTCCTATCAAGCGGGCAAGTCATTTTGTCTTATAAAAAAAACACTGTCAATGAAATTTTTTTTGGGCAAATTCGCTAATATGCAGTGGTATAGTCATTTAATTAAAGATTTGGCAAAGAGTGACAGTTTTGAATTAAGGGATTATTTAAGTTGTAGTGAATTTGCTTTCAAAAAATATTTCCCTGAGTGTACCTGTAATTTTGTGTTTTTTTTTTGGTGTTATCTATACTAATATTATAAATGCGAAAGCTTGGATGGATGGATGTTTGTTACTCAATCACGCCAGAATGGCTGAACGGATCCGAATGAAATTTGGCACAGAGATAGATTATAGTTTGGAATAGCACATAGGCTACTTTTCATCCCGGTAGGATGATCCCGTGGGTCAATTATCGAACTCCACGCGGGCGAAGCCGCTGGCATAAGCTAGTAATTTATATATCAGAAATATTTTCTTGTATTGCAAATAACATCGTTGTATTTATTCATTTAAATATCATCGATGTCATTACAATCATTGCTGAGATTCGTTGATATAATAAATTATTGTATTCCTTGGGCCGTGACCTAACCGAAGCGATCATCGCGCGAACACGTGACTGTCTTGTACCAGGAACGCGTGGCCACGCCGACAGAGGGCGTCTTTCGGTTTTCCAAATAAATGGGTAACATATGAACGTGACGATCGTGTATTCGCGCGGCCAATCGCTTTGGTTAGAACGCGACGTTACACATTCCCGTATGTTTCACAATCATTTACAAAATTGGTGGTAATTTAATATTTGTTTTTTTTTTAATATGATAGACATTTAATATTATCTAAATATACAATTTATTTGTCAATAGTTCTTTCAGAATCACCGCATTTGGTGATGGTGATTACCAGTCTGCCGTATCTCAGCCTAAGTTAAATAAATTACGTCGGATTTGAACTCTTTTCTAAAACTCGATATGCTATATTAACAGCCATATACCATACTGTGCATTTTGTTGGATAGGAAGGGAATCACTAATCACCAAATGGTTTCATAATTATAGTCATTTATATTTATACAGTCCATTCATTAATTGAGTTGTATTTCCTTAATCACCACTACACTTTCAAAAGTGGTGATTAATTACAAATGTTAGCTACTTATGGAAGCACTACATATAATTATTCAATTGTAAATTTATTGATGTTTATTCTAAATCAACTTGGATGATAATATCAGTCCTGTTCACTTCACCACAATTACAGCTAACAGTCTTTTTAATAGCAATTCAATGAAGACGATGGTAACGTTCGGCCCAGGGTCGAAAGTTGAAAATCCAATAGCACACTTAATGTCCTTTACGACACTTCAAATTTCCACTGTCGATACTTTAATCACCATTCATTATCACGTGGTTATTAATTCCGAAATGCTTAATGCTTCAAAACCATATGGCGATTACACATCAACTATCAAAACAAAGTGGTGATTATCGTTGTAGATCTTCCGTTATGGGTAGTCAGTTATCCGAAAGTCTGATAACCAGTCTTACCAAGTAACTGAGCTATGGAGTTCAGATAGGCAGTCGCTCCATGTTAATTACTGGTATTCAGCTGCACATAGTTAGATTGGAAGCCGACCCCAACATATTTGGGAGAAGGCTAGGTAGATGATGACGATGCTTACTCCAAAGGCTCATAGTCCATATCCCCACAGTACTCGGCTAGGAAATCAAGGAATAAAGTAAACTTTCCTGTTGATGATCTTGACCAGCGAGCGGAGACAGACTTCATGCAGGTTGATAGGCTTTCTAGTATGTTCTGTGAAGAGAAAAGAAAATAGTGTAAAAAAAGTATGTATGGTATCTATAGAAGACTCATTCGTTGAACGAGTGGTGATTAGTTAAGACTGCTGAGCGTGGGGTTTGAACCCCAGGTCAGACAAAGTGTTATTGGTGTGGCGGCTGCTATAACGCTAAAAGATACAGCCCTGAGATGCAGAGCCTCAGTATAAGGATTCTGTTAGCACTCTTTGGGACTGGACCTCTGAAATTAATAATTCTATACATTTCAGCGTCAAGACCAGACATCTACTGCTGGGCATAGGCCTTCCCCAAGCATCGCCACATCAACCGGTCGGTCCTGTGCTTCAATGGAAATTGTGTGACATAAATCCCATTTATAACGTCCCGTGGATGGTGGATAACCCCCAAAAGTGTCAAGTACAACAAACAAACTCTACACATCATAATCATCATCATTCAGCTAAGGGGTCCTCCATTAATCACGTTAGGCTCGAAAGCGGGGGGAAGGGGTTCGGAAAAAAGAAATATCACTAGGGTGTAGTGAGATATCACATGTTTTAATTTTTTCTTTGAACGAGCGATTTCTAAACCGAAAAGCGGTGCGTGACCGTAACATTTTTATCACGGTGCTTAATTTTCCAGAATTAAATTAGATTAACCTATTAACCTGTATTTAAAGATAGCATTCTGGTTTTTTTTAAGATACTTTGTACTAGAAAACACACTTGATTTTGGGTAGGGTGGAGGGGTCGTCTAAAACCTCACCACGTATCACCATGGAGAGGGGGTTAAAAAGTTGCTAAAACATCACGTGATTAATGGACGACCCCTAAGACAAGTATGATCTTCATTCCTATTGTTCCAAGCTTCCCTGGCCTGCACGAGTCAATAATTATAAATTAGTAATTCAACACTTACCTGAGACCAATCCTGTCTATAAACAGCCAAACACTGCTCCGTCAGCGAATCCTCACTTAAATAGTCATATTTCAGCAAAAACACTAACACAGTAGCCATTGCCTCCCACACATCAACACTTTTCCCATCACTTAACAACATTATATTACGCGGGCACAATATACGATCAAAAAACTCTAAATTCACATCACTATCTTCTGTTTCAAGAGCACTTTTTTCCGTCACCTCAGTGGAATGAGCACTTTTTTCAGTGGCAAGAGCACTTTTTTCTGTATTTTCAATTGGTTCGTTCAATATGACGATTTTGGTAGGTATCTCGTCATCACTGATTGGTGTAGGTTCTCGTTCGTCGTCTTCGAAGTTTCTGAAGGTAGGTGATAGTTCTGCGCGTCTTTCCGGTAAGGTTATTTCTTGGGGCGGTGACCGCTTCCGGTCTGGGCAGCATATGTTCCAGATTGAGTGGAGCTTTGCTAAGAATGATTCGTTGACTTCCTTCGGTTTACGACTCACTGTGGACAAGGGATATTATTTTCAGTAGAGGTTTTTGATTATGGAAATACAAATTATTATTTATTATCAATTTAGACAACAGAGGTCCACTGTGTTAGTCATAATATAATCATAATCAGCCTATATCGTTCCCACTGCTGGGTCACAGGCCTCCTCTCTATGAGAGGGAGTGGGCTATAATCCACTAGGCGGGCCCAGTGCGGGTTGGTAGATGTCACATGTCTTCGAATTTCTGGTTCTAGGACATGCCGGTTTCCTCACGATGTTTTCTTTCACCGTTTTGAGAGCAGTGGTGATGAAATAAATTACACAAAGGAATGCGCCTGCCTGGGTTCGAACCCACGACTTACTACGCTCGTAAGTTGGTGCCGCCACCACTGGGCCACCGCTGCTCTCTCGTTAGTAACAAAAAAAAAAATGAATAGTATGAAAATACAAAGCCTAAAGGAATAACATTAATTCACAAAGATGTTGGGTCATTTCTGTGGTCAGTTGGGTCATTTCTTGAGTCGATTGGGACATATCTAGGGTCAAACAGATAATTTTCAGTGTTAAACATGCCACTGCGCATGTTGAAAGCAGCTCAGCTGTCCAACATGTTGATCAACTTACCGAACACAACACACAGATCGACGCTCAGCTGCAGTATCGCCCTCTGTGTTGGCGGGCGCACGAACACATTCTGTGTCGAACATGCGATTGCGCAGGTTGACAGGACGCGCGTTAGTGTGGGGGTGTCCGAGCCTTCGAGGAGGAGGCATACTTGTTCCTGTAACAAGAGAAAAGTATGATGTATACAAGGTGTAAACGGACTCACGAAGCTGTCAACCAAGCATCCTGTACATCAAACTAATTAACTTTACTCAAAAATTATTGCGGGGAAACGACTTTAGTTTTTGGGGTGAAAAGTCATGGTTTACGGTAGGACTTAATATAACGCACTCAAAACATTGTGCTGATGGATGCATTGAATAGTATAGGGGTCGTGGAGGTATTTAAAGTAAGGTAATAACCACAATAACATCAAAAACTTGTATTTAAAAGACACATTTCCCCTGTAATCTCGGCGGTGTTAAGCAGAAATATATCTGTACGCTACTGCCCGACGTAGAAATCGAAATCAAAATCAAAATATTTTATTTCACATAGGCCTCGATGGGCACTTATAAAACGTCGACAAAAAGGTGCACGGTTCGGGTTGGTCGTTTCCTATGGAGAAGAACCGGCAAGAAACTCCATGGTTACTCTTTTCAAATCATTTGGTGTTACAGTATTATGGATACAGCATTTGTACTTAAGTATGGGGGGACAGCGTAGGCCCGACAATAAGTCGTTGCTTACTACACAAAAAATGTAGAACAAAATAAAAAGTTAACAAAAGTTAACAAGCAGCTGGGAATCTACAAAGCCTACAATGTCCACACATTCACAAAAAATCGATAAAAAGAATCTATACAAAGGTAAGAAAATATTGTAAAGTACTAAATTAAACAAGTGACACAAATACTGTTATCAGTGCTGTAACTATTTTGAGCAAAAGATATAAATGATTTGAAAATTACAGTAAAATCTGATTCGAAAGAAGAGAAAAAATTTGAGAATAGTCCACATATTTTAACCTAGGACCTCGAGCTTAGCAGTAGAGCTAGCGTCCAGAAGAAAAAAAAAGCGGCCAAGTGCGAGTCGTACTCGCGCATGAAAACGTACCGTCGTAGTAGGTGAGCCCCCTTAATTTTTTAATTTATTATTTGTTTTTATTGCGGCAACAGAAATACACATTCCGTGAAAATTTTAACTGTCTACCTATTACGGATCATGAAATACAGCCCGCTGACAGACAGACGAACTGACGGATGGACGAACAGACAGCGGAGGCTTAGTTAAATAACCTTAAAAACGAATAGTTTCGAAGATAGTATCTCCCTTGAATTAGGATTTCCCAATATTGTCCCAATAAAAGATAATTCTAGTATTCCTGTATTGCAGTAGCGAAGGGTCAATTTTTGGAGGTAAGCCGGATTACATATCTTTAGTGTGACTATATTATTTGTCTATAGAATACTGACGGTGCCATTTTTCAAAGGGAAGCCAGTAGGAATCGAGTTCTATGGAACCTTCGCCACTGCTGTATTGTCAATCGCCTTACCTTCAAATTAATAACACAAGCGGCCGCGCTAACATGTTGCGCTGCGAACAGCGGCGCGGCTGACGTCATAGCGGTGACATCGACGGCGGTGCTCTGACACGACGATGTCGCTAAGTCTCCCAGAGCGAGGAGGGTCTTCATCTCGCCCTCTATGTCCTTGCAGAGGACGTCTGTAGGACGAATATATTTTTTATAGTACCAGTGTTAGAATCTCAACACTAAATCTTACTAAACGATACGGACATCACTAGCGTGTGCTCGCGGTAGCCATTTTCATTCCGGCCGGGCCGCGACATATCGACAATACAACGTGCTTCTGATTGATTTGAAGGTAAATGTGTTTGTAATTTGTTTGTCTAAATCTATCGATAGATTTGGATGAAATTTAGAGACATAATCTAGAATATCTCATAATTACATAGGGCTGGTGGATCAACAAAATCGAATTAAACGCGAGTGAAGCTACGGGCAAAAGCTAGCTAATTAATAAGCTTAAAACCGCCAACCCGTTTCGAAGCAAACGTAGTGGTGATTAGGCGCAAGTATACTGTTTCAGAAAAGGCCTTTCTCTTTCAGTTACTTCAGTTCAACAAGTTCCTATGTATCGCTCACCGGTGCTGGTCCAGTTGTCGTGCAGCCACTTGCGCAGACGGGCCAGCGCGGCGCGCACCACCAGCGCCACGAGCGGCGCGGGCGCGGCCGCCAGCAGCGCGCACACCGCCGCCTGCGCGCGCGACACGATGCACGCCCGCCCGGACTCCAGCGCTGTCACGCGCAGCTGTTGGAGCTGCTCGGCATAGATCTGTTGCACGGCTGGTAGGAGAGCTGCCTGTGGACAAAAGCTGTGTGTCAAATGTGGCCTGGATTCTTTAAAGAGAACTTCAACCTTCGATGAATCCAAAGGGAGGATAGTACAACCACATTCTCCCAGTTATGTTTAAGCCCTATGTGATGGGAATTTAAGAGGTCCACGGAGGGTCATTTTATTTTAAGGTTCATGTTGAGTCATTATTGGGAAACATTTAAGCCCGGTGAGAGTGAAATTGGGTAATTTTTTAAAACAGTTCTGTACTATTTTTTGCGTGTTAATCTGGGTCGAGCGCACACAGTGAGTTTCGTGTGTCGCGAACAGAATCGAGTTGCGAGTGACAGTGGTAGCGGCACTGAGTACAAAAACGAACAAGAAAGAGGGTAGACCGATTTGTCTGCTCATAAACACCCACCCGCAATAACTTCAGTTTATCCGTGATCATGGTGCTTGCAACAGCGCCGAAATATCGGGAACTCAAAACAAACAGTAAACATGGTAAATATCCCGTTTCTAGTGTTAATGATAATCTGGGTCAATTCAGGCCCGTTCTGGGGGGCAGTTGGGTCATTATAAAGGGTCAATTTGGATAAATTCAGATTAAATAATGAGCATTTTTGGGGTCGAATAATGGGTCATTTTTCAAGATATTTTATTTAAATTCACTAGGGTCATATATTACCTGATCCAGCTGCGTGGTAGTGAGCAGCCTGGCCACTTGGCTGCGCGCTCTCGCTCGCTGAGCGCTGAGCGTGTGACCGCTCAGCTCGCGCACACATGCTGACGTCACGCGCTCTATTACTAGCTCTAGTACTCGACGGGTGGAAGATGGCTGACTCTTTAAGAGCTCTTCTTCGAGACGAGCCTGGGAATAGAAGATTTTGAATGAACACCATGTCGGTTTTGACCGAAGGGTAGGGTAGGGTAGAGGTGTAAAATACACCCAAATTTCGTCAGTTATGCTTAACATACATACATACTTAAGACTCAATCCAAGGCAAAATCTACAGAACGCCACCTGCTAATAGAAATAAGTTAAAAATAGTAAAAATTTAAAGCAAAGGGCCATGAATTTCTTACGTGAATTAAAACTGTGATAAAATAACTTGGGCCCTCAATCCAGACGCGTACGTAATGGCATAGACTAAATCTCAAAAAGTACTATCTCAAAGTTAATCATTTTTATTTATATATATTGTAAAAAAAACTTATTCTAATTTGCGTTAATCTATGAGGTTGAGCCTAGTCAATAAAGCCAAAAATATTGGGCTTTCAGTTCAGACGTTTTAGTAAAATTCACGTAGATCGGCTTAGACGTGATTACTTCGTGATTCGTGATTAAATCACGAAGTAATCGGTGTACACACATGAAAAAAAACCGCACTTTTTTTTAATTCGGTTAAAAATATGACAGAGCTCACCTGCAATTCTTTCTCCTTATTCTTAATTCGATCCTCCGGATTCAAAGTCAAGCTAACAGGCGTAATGTGCCTATAACTGCCCATTTCTTTCTGTTCTTGAGACACCCGACATGTCGACAACAAAACGTTCAAATCCCTCAAATGTGGGCACAGCTCTATAATAACCGATTCATCGACTAAATCGCAACTATCGATATTTAAATCCCCTCCAACGTTAACTTGTAATCGATTTTCGAAGAATAAATCCTGAGGGAAGTGCGGTAAATCGAATAGCCAGCCGAGAAGCGATTTGAGGTAGATCACAGTGTTTTTCTTCATAGTGTCGTTGTCGATTTTTAGTCGATTCGTGTAGATATCGAATAGGATTTTTAGTAAGGTTTGGTAGTAGTTTATTCTGAGGGACGTGTAGTCTAACATTGATAGGTAGTGCACTATCCATGGGATGGTGAATGAGAGGCGACCGTTTTCTTGCGCGGTCGTTAGGATGCCTTTTAGATCGATGCTTGGTTGACTCTGAAAGCAAATAAAATGTATTATTTATTGTTCAGTCGCATAGCTCATCAAACTGCCTTTTTTTACCTGACTGGGGAGGGTAATGTGTTTATCAGCCTATTCCAGGTGGAAGGGACACCGATGCTAAAACGGTAGTATGAAATTACCCCTACCTATCAGCTGTTAGCCGCGTGACACCGTTCTGTCTCATTACTATCGTACCGTGCAACAGTGGGTAGGCAGAGCACAGTGAAAGACAGAACGGCGTGACGTCACGCGGCTAACAGCTGATAGGTAGGGGTAATTTCAAACGACTGTTGTGTTATTGGGATAAAGTTTCTTTGGGAAAGTTGTTTGTTATCATGAGTACAATCACGTGTTTAAGTATCGGTCACTAATTACCAGTCACCCTATACAGGGTGTAAACAGACCCTTCACATAGCTGTCAACCAAGCATTCTGTACATCAAAATAAGTAACTTTACGCAAAAATTATTGCTGGGAATAAACTTTTTTTTGGGGTAAAAAATCACGTTTTACGGTAGGACTCGATGGAAAGCACTCAAAGCATTGAGCTGGTGGATGGATTGAATAGTACGGGGGCCGTGGAGGTGTGTAAAATAAAAATCTTACATTAAAAACATGTATTTAAAAAAAAAACTTGTGAAAAAGTTGGAACTTTGACCCGAACTTTGTCTAGAACAAAAAAATGATCGCAAAGACGGGGAGAACAAGTGCCTTTCGGCTATGTTAAGGGTCTATTTACACCCTTTATACGCCAGGGTAGGTAGTAGGTAGATGGGCCGAGCAGTAAAAAATAAAAGCAGGTAGGAAAAGTGCATTTAAACAACGGTACAGCTAGTTTAGTATAAAAACAAAACCAAAGATAGAAAAATAATAGCCAAAAAGGTACTTACATAATTCCTCAGGACCAGATCATTTTCCAAAACTTTTTCCTTCGGCGCGGCATAAGAGACCTCTTTCTGTACCACCTTAGTTATGACGTTCTTGTTGCTAGCATCCATAGCCACTTGGGTGTAAGGCAAGGAGGCCAGTAAACCTAGGAATTTAGCTAGAAGCGCTAGCTTTTTAGATAAGGCTAGATATTCTTTTGTAATTTCTGGATTTGCTGAAAAATAAGTACATTATTGTAAGTAAGAGGGACTTAATCTCTACATATAATAAAATCGTTAAAATCCGGTCCGATGTTCCGACTTGGCGCAAAAACTACTGCATAGATCCTGTTCAAATTTTGCACAAATATCTGTAATAGGCTTCTTCAAATGTTAGGCTATATATTATCACGCCACTTGCTGAAAGGGATGAGCAATATTGCATTATGTCAGTATTATTCAATTTTTTATCGTTTCAGTCATGATATACGTAACAACGTCTATTTCAAAGTATATGTCAGCGAAGCAAATAGAGAAACGGTTTCATGACCGCTTTACGTGCGTCACGTCGCAAGTTCGATCCCCAGTAAAATTATACTTTTCGTAATTGGTTGTATTTTTTTTTATAGAGATTATTCTAATGAAAAATTTCCACGCGAACGAATTCGCGGGCAACAGCTAGTATGACATATTTAGCTTCAGAAAGAGACATCTATAAAGGGTGGAAAAAAAATCAGCTGCTTCCTACAAAAGTGCAATACCTACATGGTCTAAATGTATGGAACAGCAGTTTTTTTTTAAATTTACCGATGAAAAATTTCGATATGGGTGGGGCGGGTTAGAATGATGTACTGAGTACGCGTCGGTGTGCCTTCTACCCTGTATAATGGGTGTAAAAAGACCCTTAACGAAGCTGAAAGGCATTTGCTCTACCCGCCAATGCGATAATTTTTTTTGTTCTGGAACATACCTGGAGACCTGCTAGTTAGAGAGATATTGGGGGTCCAAGTTTCAACTTTTTCACTAGTTTTTTTTTTACATTTTTATGTTATTACTTTACTTTAACCTTTTTACTGCCATAGTCACATATACGTGACAAGCAAGCGCATGCCCTGTACGCCAAACGACACATATGTGACAAAATGGTAGGTTAAATTGTGGCTTGGCGTGGAAAGCACGCGCGTGCGATTATGCTCTGGCGGTCAGAAGGTTAAATATCTTCACGACCCCCGTACTATTCAATGCATCTATCAGCCCATAGTCTTGAGAACGTAACATTGAGAAAACGTGAATTTTCACCCCAAAAAATAAAGTCGTATCCCAGCAATAATTTTTGCGTAGTTACTTAGTTTGATGTACAAAATGCTTGGTTGACGGCTTCGTGAAGGGTCTGTTTACACCTTGACTATACTAATATTATAAAGCTGAAGAGTTTGTAAAGGTTGCAGGGATCTGCTGGATGCGAGACGCACGGGACCGGTCAATGTGGCGACACTTGGGGGAGGCCTATGTCCAGCAGTGGACGTCTTTCGGCTGAAATGATGATGATGATGATGAAGAGTTTGTTTGTTTGGTTGAACGCGCTAATCTCAAGAACTACTGGTTCGATTTGAAAAATTCATTTAGTGTCGGATAGCCCATTTATCGAGGAAGTTTATAGGCTATAAAATTTCACGTGGACGAAGGTCGCGGGCAACAGCTATAATTAATACACTTACAAGTTCCTCTTTCATCAGGCGCTATGGGCGTCGCGTCCAAAGTAACTATCTCTGAAGCAATGGCGTCCCTCAAATGTACCCGAAACGATTCATTCTCTGCGTTTATTATAAATTCTCTGTAACAAAATATTAACATGTTCATGAGGTTATTTGCCCCGAGACAGCGCGGAGTATTTGTCACTTGTCATGGTCATCTTGAATACAACACGACATGGATTTGTTGTGGAGACGTACGAAGCTCTTCGATATTGAATATCGCGTTATAGAACTCAAATGGAGCTGGGCAGGACACCTAGCAAGGAGCGGTGATGGCAGGTGGAGTAAAGCTGTGACCGAGTGGCGTGCAAGGACTGGAAAGAGAAGTGTTGGTCGTCCGGCGGCGAGATGGGCAGGCGACATTGTTGCCATTGGGGGAATATCCTGGATGAGGCTGCACAAGAACGTGGAGCTTGGCACAAGCAAAGAGAGGCATATTTTTTTTTTTATAACGTTGCCCCACACTAGGAATTTCTCCTGTATCGTGGGTGCGTTTACAAACATTTAAACTCACATACACAAACAGCCAGACCCAACAGTGGGTGATAATGATGTTTAAATGGTTAATACTGACTTGTAGAACATCTCCTGCGACGTAAACTGAGGCAGTCGCTGCGACTCGGGCGCGTTGGGGCACGTCAGACGTCGCTGTAGCTTACTGAGCTTCGATTCCTGAGAAAATAACAAAGAAATGAGGGATTATTTTCTGTCAACAGAATAGTAATGTCCTTTTGGGGTTCGCCATAGTCGGGTGAAAAGGGGAGGGGCAGATATAACACGACAGACGTCATCGTAGGGGTCGTCCTTTAATTACGTGAGGTTCAAACAGGGGCCTCCGCCCGTAAAAAAAAAACGCAAGAATATAACACTGAACTAATTTTACTGTTTATATTTAATCCTTTGTTTTCTTATTACCGATTATTCAACGTGTAACATAATAAGCGCGACCTCTCGTGTGGTGTCTCAGACCATGAAACTGAACAACTTTTATTAATGACTTTTGGAAATTCATAACTTTTTTTTTAGTTTTACCATACATGTGGATCAGCTGATTGCGTCCGTTCCTATAGAAAGTATTTTTCTTTTTTGCAAATTTCAAGAACTCGTAGAACAAAAGATGTTTAGTTTCATGGTGCGAGAGACCACACGGGAGGTCTTGCGTTTATTATGTTACACGTTGTATAATAAAATGTGATAAATATAACTACTATACTATTATTTATTTTCTCGGAGTCAATGGTAAAAAGTAGAGTACTTACAGAACACGTGCAAAAAAAGAATTCATCTCGGTCCTTGTATCCCGCGCTCCGCTCTGGGTTGTAATCTAGAAGTCCTTGCTACGCTCGGGATCCAACTTACTTCCTCGAATAAAATTCTCTTTTTTTTACTTGTAGTGTAATATACTATTAATATTACCTGTTTAGTAGTGGGCAAACAATGCTGCTGCATGTGGCTAGTGAACAAGGCAGCCAGGTGAGCATGGTTCGTGGGACAGGCCCCACTGGAGATCAGAGCTTTGACCCTCGCGCGGAAGGAGGAGCGGGACGACCCGCCTGATTGGGTGTCCTGGTACCATCTGTAATATAACCAGCAAATTACAAACTGAGCCGTGGAGATCAGACAGGCAGTCGCTCCATGTAAGGATGCGTCCACATCTGGCGAATGTGCAGCTCGCAAGCAGTTTGCGAGCTGCCCGCGAGCTGCGCGCGTGCGGTTACAGCCTATATTTGGTGCGCCGCTCTAGTGCAACACTAGCAAGGCTCGAGTGGGGCGCGTGTGCAGCGCGCGCGCTGCTCGTGCGCACATACGCGTGAACTTGAGCCTCAGTAGTGAATTTGCTTGAATTTGTGAGGTGCATCGCGGGCAGCACGCGCGCACCTCCTGCGCCGCTCGAGTACGGCGCGTAGGACGCGCGCGAGCGGCGCGCGAACGGCGCAGGGGCTGCGTACGAACATAAAATGCACGCGCGCAGTTCGCAAACGGCTCGCGAGCTGCACATTCGCGGCACATTCGCCAGATGTGGACGCACCCTAAAATACTGGCATTCAGCTGTATCCGGTTAGACTGGAAGCCGACCACGATATTAAATGGAAAAGACAGGCAGATGATTATTATGTGTACGACAAATTCAGCTATTGAAAAATTCTTGATGCGAAGTACCCAGTGAAATTTTCCCAACCTGGGAACCAAATCCAGGTCCGCATAGCTACGCTAGCGACCACAAAACTAACAAGATGATTGGATTGAAATTTAGGTAGTGAAACTCGAGGTCAAAATAAATTACCTAGCGAAACTGTCCAAATAAACTAGCTAGCAAAACTTTAGGTCAAAATAAGTTATCTAGCATAACTCTACGTCAAAACAAACTAGCTAGCCAAACTAAAGGTCAAAATAAACTAGCTAGCAATACTCTAGGTCAAAATAAACTAGCTAGCAATACTCCAGGTCAAAATAAACTAGCTAGCAAAACTCAACGCCAAAATAAATTAGCTAGCAAAACTCTAGGTCAAAATTAACTAGCTAGCAATACTATAGGTCAAAATAAAATAGATAGCAAAATTTACCTCCAAACGTCATAAAACAAGTCCCGCTGCTTCTTGAAACTATGCGCGCTCATCGCATGCGGGAAGTTATCCACATTGTCCGTGTCAGCGTTGAAACAGACCACTCCGTGTGGCCGCGCGGTTTGTGTGGAGCGCGGCTGGATACTCTCTGCCTCGCAGCGGAGCCCGTAGCAGTTAAGAAGGAATTTTGCTAATTCGGGATAGAAGGAGCGGACTTTTTTGTTTTCGCCTGGAACAGAGGGTAGTCAAAACATTTATTTCGAACTAAGTGTACAATGTGGTCTTATATTATGGTAGTCCTTATGACTTAGCAGCTTTTTACAAGCATTGTAATTTATGACTCATCCGCCTGCCCTTATCATCCTAAATTAGCATGCATTAAACATTAATATTACTTAATTATTAGTGATTGTACTCATAATAAGAAACAACTCTCCAAAGAAACATTTTTTTTTAATGTTCTTTCACTTTTATCACAATAACAAAACAGCGGAGTTTTACGGAGCGGGCTTGCGAGCGGCGCGGATGCTCTGGCTACCCACTGTTGCACGGTACGATAGTAATCAGACAGAACGGCGTCATGCGGCTAACAGCTGATAGGTCAAAGGCGTGCACGCGCGAATTTCATACGGCTGTTGTGTTTTTGTGATAAAAGTGAATGTGTAAATTAAAAAAATGTTTCTTTGCAAAGTTGTTTGTTATCATGACTACAATCCTGTGTTTAAGTATCGGTCACTAATTACCAGTCACCCTATATATGGAAGAAGAAATGCTGAGCCAACTATATACACCGTGACTTTTTAGTCGTCTTATAAAAGTGGTCCACTCAATGTACCCGACATAAAATGACTCTAGGCGCGATTTTATTTTTTAACCTACCATAATAGGTACAAAGAAAAATAAATAATACATTAAAATAAAATTATGAAACTTCCTCTTAATGATGTTTACGTGTCAAACAGGAGAACATACCTACCCAGCGCTCGACTCCAGTAGATCATCGCTCGCAACAGGGTGTTTTATCTACGTCATGCGTCATAATACTGAATTATATTTTTGTTTTTAAATTATTCAAATCTCATAAATACCATTTTTTTATGAATGTTTAGTAGTCATTGGACACATAAAGTGGGCTGCCGTTGTAAGACGACTAAAAAGTCACGGTGTATAGAATAAATAAGATTAACAAAAGACATAAGATACATACCTAAAGTTTTTAACGAGCTCTTATCCAAAATAACTTCTAGTATCACCCGTTGATGCCACAGCGACTTAACAGCAAAATAAGTACTATTATGTATAGTCTTCATCAAAAATTCCATATCACCCTCCTTTAACTTACTCTCTGCCAAAATATTATCATCTTCAAACTGCTTCGATATCAATATTGATATCAAAAAATATATCTCAGTATTAAGACTCATTATGAGATTATTTTTTATCAAAACCTCGTATATTTCTACTAGCAAGTCCAGCTTTTCTTTGAATACAACTTTGGAAACATCGCTCTTGATGTAATTTTGAGTTTTTTCTGTAGAGTTCTTTTGAGTTATTTTAATTTGAGGTGTTACAACAGGTTTTTGTGGCATTGAAGTGTTCAAAATGTTAAATTTCTCCATCAATTTATGTCTTTCTTGCTTCAAGATGTTTCGTTCCGTTTCAAAGTTGTTCGTTTCTTTTGCTTGTATGCGTTGCTGTTTAAATGCTGAATTTTCTTCAACCATCAAAGGCGACGTTTGTATAGATTCGGCACTAAAACTATTCAAAGAAACACTTTTCTGCGATTTATCAATGTTAGTCGGTTTAATCCTGCGTTTCTCGGACCGCAGTGAACTTGATTTCCGCATACCAATTTCTGGGAACATCTCAGAGCTTGTCAAATCCAATTCGACTTTGCTATCATCATTGTCTGAAGAAATACGTCCCTTTTTCTTTTTACTACTTTTCTGTACATTCACCAAATAATCTCCTAAACAGCTTTTTTCCAGAGATTTTGAATGTCTGTGGCTCATCCTTGGTGTGTCACAGCGTTCGTAATGTTCTTTTACAAAACTTCTGGGCGTTACTGGACTACTGAGCGGTAAATTCGGGTAGTCTGAAGGCTTGATACCATTTTTCATAGGTGTACTTGATAAGACTAGTCGGTCTACTCCGGTACTGAGTCTAGATTCATCGGAGGAAGCTGACTGGTTAATGCTTTTTTCTTCAGTGAATAGTTTGGTTTTGACTCTTCGGCCGGTTCGTTTGCGGTCTTTGCTGGGAGACTCGTGGCTGCGTTGGCGGTCTGTTTTGAAAGACAAAATAAATGAAAAATTAAAATGAAAAAAAAATATAGAAAATTAATTGATGAGTGAGGTTGCAGCAGATAAGCCGAATGCAGTAAAACTGCTTGATGTAGTCAAAATAAATTGCTTCTTATCTGTACGTATATTCGTATCGAAAAGAAGCTCTTTACTGACAGTATAAAAAAAAATGTTTCTTTGGGAAAGTTGTTTGTTATCATGAGTACAATCACGTGTTTAAGTACCGGTCACTAATTACCAGTCACCCTATATACAACATTAGTTTTAGTATCTGCGAAACCCGAAACACGTGTCAAGTATTTTTATGTAAAGAATCTATGTACAAAATTTCAAAACTCCTTTTTTATCTGGTTGTCTGCACAAAAACGTGGTCACCACAAAAACGTGGTCACCACGCAGCGCACCCGCACGCGGGCCTCCAGCGTCGTCTTGAGCTCATTGATAAACATAATTTGGCAGTAGGTACCTAAATTATTGCGATAGGTACTTAATGCCGCTCGGTGTCAAACTTGTAACTTTTTTTAAATATTTTTGGGACAAAATATAATATGGTTTAAAAATTATTGGAATCGATTCAGTTACTTATTCTGAACAAACTATATTCAGGTTTCGCATATAATAAAAATTATGCTGTATATGAATTCCACTTTATAACTATGAGATATTTTAACCAAAACATTATACATACCAATTTTGACTGTCAAACTGTCCATAGTCCGGTCCTCACTGGTAGGATCACTGATAGACCGTCTGTGTTTACGTCTAGTACTGAGGAGTTTCTCAGGCGTACTGTGTTGTAGTATCTGTACTGCATTGCTGTTAGTTTGTAGTATGCTGGAAGATAACAAAGGGAAGTTAGGAAATGCTTAATGTTAAGAATCAATTAATAGATTTACTTTTCGCAAATGTTGTTGCCACGCTTATGCTCTGAGTGATAAGGTTGAAAGTAATCAACCATCAGTGAGTGCGGTAGTACACCTCATAACACAATAATTTTTATTTTAACTATTCTTCGTTCTAATATTTGTATGCTATACACATGTAAGTTCCCAAGCCTATTTATAAGACCTTAATGTACCATGTTTTTACACAAATAAAATTATTCTATTCTATTCTTTGTCTGCATAGGATTCCAATCATCATCAACCTAGCCTTTTCCTAACTATGTTGACATTGGTGTCTGGTCCAACCAGATGCAATTGAATACCAGTATTTTAACAGACAAGTGCCCAAGATTCCTTCCATATAACTATATAACTCCATGGACACTCTTTTTTAATAAAAATATATTTACAAAATTTTGGGTGTATCATTCAGTTAATCATCATCTTCTACTTCTATTCTCCCGCCAGACGTCAAGGCCTCAGTTATTCCTTTCTCTTTCATATCACTCCTCACACAATCCATTCATATTTTCTTTGGCCTTCCTCTCCCTCTCCATCCTTCAAAATTCATATCCAACACTCTTCATTCATAATAAAAGTATGCATTTATGTGAGAACAAAGTAAAAATATGTGAACATAAAATAATATTGGTATAAAATAATGCATTTCTATTTTACATTTAGTTTATATTTTCTTAGGTTTTCATTTATTAACTGCTTGTGAAAAGAGTTACATCAGTGCATTTGTCATTTTTTTTTTTTTAAATATGTTATGTTTTAGTTAATTGGACCATATTGTAAAAACTTAAATCTATGAACAAGAGTAGGTGGTGTTTGGTAGTAGTTATTATAAGTCTATGAATACTTTTATTAAAACGTACGATAACATTTTTTTCATTAGATTGATAACATATTGATAGAAGAAAATATTTAAATGATCATGTTTTTATCCAAAATCTAAGAACGAATTCAACTAAACCTTGAGTCTATGTAATGTACCAAAAATCTAACTGCTGTCCTCAAACAGATGATTCTTTTGTTAATTTTTTGGTAGAAAAAACCATTGTTTACAAAATTTTCAAGTTGACCTACCTATCAGTCTGGGTCCTTAAATACGACAAAAAACACGTCACAAACACGTTTTTGTTGCAGCAATTCAGTATACAGTCCTCTGGCACGTCCTAAAAACATAAATATAATGAAAATACTGCAAAAATATGTTAAATTTTTCATTTCGTTCTAGGTTAGGATTTCACCTCCAAAGAATCATTGTTTAGCCACTTTATTAGCAGTGTGGCATCTAATGTTCCAGTAAGGACACTTTCTATTATTGTTTCTGGCATTTTGGTGCTTTATCATAAAACTAAAGTGATTTTTAAAGCAATTATCGATTTTTGGCAGCTGCGCGCTCAAACTTCGAGAAGTGCCATATTTATTTGTTCTAAATGTTGCCATAGAATTTGAAATATAAATAATTTGAGTACGTCAAAGTAATGCTGATTTTGAAATCGCCTAAACACTTCCGTCTTTTTTCCTTATTTTAGTTTTCTTTTCATTTGTTTAAACTATGGTAAATAACTATGGTATGCAAAACATATAAAAAAACGTTACCCTCAGCGTGATGTAAGAAGAGAAAATGTGATTTAAAGCACCACATTTACTGTTTCGTCTTGAAAAATCGACGTTTAGTCGGCCTTTCACTTTGAAAAGCATTAGTACCGCGATGCATCACTACAACTGTCAATGTCAAACTCAATTTTTTTTTTTGAACTACCACGGTATCCAAATTCTCAGTAAACTCGATTTTCCATTTGACTTCTTGCATCTCCATACAAAATAATCACTGCCGCGATTTTCAAATCGAGTTACGTGGTATTCGTAAAACCATAGTAGTTTGTTCTCATCAATTGTTGTCGGTTCGTTCTTCAATTCTCTAGTTTTGTATCAGTCTTTCGAAAACGAATTAAAGATGAATTAAATGTTGTTATAAAAATGTCTGTGTTATTGAATACTAGTGGTATGTGCCGTTGCTGCCATTCTGAAGGCGATTTCAAGAGCCTAAACGTGTATTCGAACGAAGGAATCGAACAAGATTGTTATGTTTTGTTGAAAGAGACTTTCAATATTATTGTGAGTAATTTTATGATGTCTGACTCAGTGAATTAATAATAAATGGCTCATCTCTACATGTTAAGGTAGGGCCTATGTTTTCCACACATATTAATTATGTTTACTTAAATTAAAAATATTACTTTCCAATAAGACCAGCAGCATGGATTAATTGCACATTTAAAGAACAAAATCGTAGTCTATTTTGTATAATAACTAAATAGTGCTTAAGACGTCAGTAGGTAGTAAAAAAATGGCACGCTTGGTTTTCATATGGATTGTTATTCTTGTGTTATCTAGGTACATCTATATATGTGACTAAACCACTGAGGCTGCCAAAAATAAAGGCAGAGATGACTGAAACAACAAACTTTGTGTTACAGCTAAACCCTCTACCGAAGCACCCTGCATCTTACTCCATATGCAGTACTTGTGAGCCAAGACTAAGGGATGCCGCCGAGTTCAAGAAACAAGTAGCTCTGTGTGAGGATAAATTTAAGGAGTATTTATATGGCTGTGATTTTAAAGGTACATGTACATGTTTTTTTTATTTTTTACATCAGCTTGCTGTCCCACTGCTGGGCAAAGGCGTCCCCTGTGTTTTCCCAATCCTGTTTACAATTTATTTAATTTTAATGAATTAAAAACAGAACCCTGTTTTTGCTGTTTAATGTTGTCAGTCAGGTACAAGTTCCTCAATAGTTGCTATGGGTACTTAGAAGCCCATCAACCAGTCTTCAGGTAAGGTATCAACGGCCGTCTTATGACGACAGGCCGTGTCGACGGCGCGTTCGTGTTCCACGCCCGCCTCGAAGAGATGTCAGCAACAATGTAGGGGTCTGCAAGGGCCGATGCCTGCCAGGGCTGCAGGACTATTCGAAATAGATACCGTGGCCCTGGAACATAAAGGGCAAAGAAGGAACATGGATGGGTTTTAGTCAGTACAAGTCTGACATTCCATTCCGCTACGATTTCCCATCCGAAAAAAAAAGTAGGGTATCAATTTCAATGAAATATTCTGATCATTCCTTCGTGTATTACAGGCGTGATGTCATGTTATGAATTTCAAAATCAGTTAACTAAAATTACAAATATTTTTCTTTCAGATTCAGAAGTCTTACAAAAAGGGGTTAAAAAGGAATTTGGACAAGATGGTGAGACTAACTTAATTTTCGACATGAAAACAATGTTAACGTTTTGACCGCCATAGTCACATAAAGGGTGTAACAAGACCCTTAACGAAGCCGAAAGGCACTTGTTCTCCCTGTCATTGCGATCATTGTTTTGTTCTAGACCATACCTGGGAACCTTCTAGTTATGGAGATATTGGGGGTCAAAGTTCCAACTTTGTCATAAGTTTTTTTTTTAAATACAAGGTTTTAATGTTGTAACTTTACTTTAAATACCTCCACGACCCCCATACTATTCAATGCATCCATCAGCACTGCCAGCACAATGTTTTGAGTGCGTTACTTTGAGTTTTACTGTAAAACGTGATTTTTCACCCCAAAAAAAAAAACATTTTTGCGTAGGGTTACCTAGTTTGATGTACAGAATGCTTGATTGACGGCTTCGTGAAGGGTCTGTTTACACCTTGTATATGTGACAAGCAAGCGCATGCCCTGTACGTACGCCAAACGACACAAATATGTGACAAAATGGTAGGTGAAATTGTGGCTGCGTAGAGGGCACGCGCGTGCTTTTATACTCTGGCGGTCAAAGGGTTAAGCAAACTTCCTACAGTAAACCGGATTGTCATGAAGGCATGAAAAATTACTTATAGCAAATTGAACCTTAATGCCATGCTACATAGTTGAAAATCCATTGCTATTCAATTGGTTGAGATTTTCAGTAGAAATTAATTTGATCTTATTTTCAGAGCTAAAAGAAGAAACAAATCATGATGATCAAGATATTAAATATGATGGTAAGATTATTATTTACTTTATCTAGTTCGGTCTTTGACATGTTGTGTTATGTTGTACATAACACAATGACACGCTAATACCTAGCCTAAATAGCCATATTTCATAAAGGGGGCGAGCCTAATGCCGTCAACCAGGCACAATAAGTCCTAACTCCAAGCTGCTATTGAGAAATTCCTGAAGTAAAAGCCCAAAATAACACTGGTTGACCTGGTGCAACATGTCTAATATTGACACTTTACTGTATGACTGTCCTCAGATGACAGCCCACCATCAATGGAGATCTTCATCTCGCCAGTAGAAGATGATGACCAGCCGCTGTCTGTACTGAGGAGCTCCGGGTCGAGGGCGGAGCCCCGTGACGACACTGAGTGGGTAGGAGCTCCTGATTTTAGTGATGGTGAGTGAACTTCCCTTAAGAACTAAGAATTTATACTTGTCGGATTGTCTGGATTTATTCTGTTAGGCTCGTACATTATATCATACACTATTAAAACACACTGGGTGCGTTACACTGTTTTATTAAACTAAAAAATTACTTGATATTACAATTTAACACAATAACACGGGGCACCATGAATCGGGTACAGTCCTGGGAAGTCTCAACTCCGCTGCGATCAGACACTCAATGTCTTCCTCGCTGCGAGCTCAAAACATCATGACTATGTAGAAGCACGCTGCGGTGTGGGTAGACTGGTAAGTAAGTCGCAACAGGCGCGCTTGCGATTCATTCCAAGTCCGTACTAATAACCGGAGCCGACATACTTAACACTAGGCGACGATATTGATGTGGAAAGGAGAGTAAATGTGAGACAAAGTGAATGGTGCTATACGTGCGGTTGTTTGTGAGCAACCAGTCGATGTCACGACCGTCCAATACAAGACGTCGCGTATCAGTAAGATTCGCCGACTACGGCATACCAGTCACTCCCGACGACCCTATCACACCAGAGACCATCTTTGTGTGTCTGATTCATAAAATCTGACGATACAAGATAGTCAAATTCGACGCGACACTAATATCCTACTTTCCTCTATTTCAGACGAAAACCCGAAACAAAAAAAGAAAAAATCACAACAAAAATACTCCTGCGATATTTGTCAAAAGAAATTCTCATATAACGGTTCTTTAGAAGTCCACATGAGAGCTCACAACGGAGAGAAAACATTCACCTGCCATCTTTGCAGTAGTTCACATACAAATAACAAAGAATTAACGAAACATATTACTATAGCACATATAGTAAACAACACATACCCTTGCACAATCTGCGAAAAGAACTTCGAAAAAGCCCGGCTGTTGAAAAAACACATAAAAGTTCATTTCGAAGAAAAATTCAAATGCTCGGAATGCAGTAAAGAGTTTCAGAGAAAAAAAGGCTTAAAAGAACATATGAAAACACATACAGGAGAAAAGAAATATAGCTGTACGGTGTGTAGCAAGGCTTTTGGACATAATCAGACCTTAAAATCCCATATGTACATACACACAGGAGAAAAACCTTATGTATGCGATGTTTGCGGTCGAAGATTCCTTCAGAGATCTCATTTAAAAAGACATATTTTCATTATACATACTGGCATAAAACTACACACTTGTAATGTCTGTCAAAAACAATTTTCCAGCAAAAGTTATCTGTCAATACATGAGAGGCAGCACACTGGAGAGAAACCGTACTCTTGTGAAGTCTGTAAAAAAGATTTCACTGCGTATACGACTTTGAAAGTCCATATGCGCGTCCATACAGGGTTTAAACCGTATACTTGTTCGTTTTGTAGTCGCCAATTTGCTCAAATGGCAAGTTTTAAACTCCACCAGCGTACTCATACGGGCGAAAAACCATTTTCGTGTAAGATATGTAAAAAACCTTTTTCTGATAACGGTTATTTGAAGATTCATATGCGCGTGCATTCTGGGGAGAAACCGTTCTCTTGCGAAATTTGTAAGAGGTGTTTTAGAGAGACGGGCCAGCTGAAGAGGCATATGAGGGTCCATACTGGAATAAAACCTTACACCTGTAAAATTTGTAATAAGCAAATAGGTAATCTATCAAAACATATGCGCGTTCACTCCGAAGAAAGGCCATACAGTTGTCAGATATGCAATAAACAGTTTTCTATAAACGGTAATTTGAAATTGCATATGAGAATCCATACAGGTGAGAAGCCTTTTGCCTGTGAAGTATGTAATAGTCAGTTTACGCAAAGCAGCGGTCTAAAAAGACATAGGTGTACTAATGTTGGGAAAACCGACGGTTTACATTCTTAAGGATTTATTTATTAAAAGTATTTATATTTTTAACTTTCTTCTACACACCTCTATGAACTTAACAAAAACAAGTTACATAATTAGAAAAATCAAAAACCCGACTGCAAATATTACAATGGAATTGATTGTCAAATTCTAAATTAACACGAGCGAAGCCGCGGGCAAAAGCTAGTAGTTTATAATTTATGAAAATATATGTGTCTAAGAAATTAATTAACGCGTGCGGAAGCTAGTTGGAAATATGAAATGCTTTGAGTTTGGTCAAAACCACAATGATCTTTATTCTTGTTAAAATAAGGTTACTATTGGGTTGCTGAGGTAAAATAAACGTGACCGGACTTTAGTGGAGATTATTTTATTACACCCATTTTTGACCATTGTACCCTCTTTTAAAGAATTTACACTTACATCACCCTGTATAATACAAAATTGTACTTAATTTATAATAAATCTTATTTATTTATTACTATTAGTTATTATAAGTATTTTTAAGTTATTTCATTATTGTGTAATATTATCGTAATGTTCAATAAATTATTTAATTTATAAATACAATGTAGTCGTTTTTCTAATATTACAATCAAGTAACAATAGGACTGGCCTGATAGTGACGTCATAGCTGTCGAATGGAATAAGTTGGGTAAGGTCAACAAAGCGATAATTATTGAACAATGATTACCAGTAGCGAAGGGTCAATTTTTGTATGAGGTAAGCCGAAGTACATAATTATCTTTAATGTGATTATATAATTTGTCTATAGAATACTGTCTGTGCCATTTTTCAAAGGGAAGCCGGTAGGAATCGAGTTGAATGGAACCTTCGCCACTTATGGTTACAGAATGCCCAGTATCTTGGATATTTCTACAATTTTTTTAATGGTATGGTAGGGTATGGACTGGCCGGAGGACTCTACGGAGTGGGTTTTTTAGTGGCAAAAAGATGGAAAAACAACATTTTAGAGTTTATTGCATATTCAGAAAGAATTGCAGTTTTAAAATTTAAAATATCAAGTTCGAAAACATTGACCATAGTCCAAGTGTACGCCCCCACGTCATCCCACCCTGACGCTGAAATAGAGGAATTCTATGACATATTAAATAAAGCGTGCGATGAACACCGAAGCACCTGGAATATTGTTCTAGGTGACTTCAACGCCAAAATAGGGCAAAAGCAAGACATGGACAATGAGCTTATTGTAGGTCCGCATGGCTCGGGAAACCGAAACGAACGTGGATCTCGACTGATCCAGTTCGCTTGCGGTCAAAATTTGAGCATAGGCAACACCTTCTACTATAAGAAAGAGCAAAGACGATGGACATGGATCTCACCAAATAGCATAACAAAAAATGAAATCGATTATATTCTATCATCAAACAAACAAATTATAAACAATGTCCAAGTTATTAACCAATTTAAATTTAGTTCGGATCATAGACCCTTACGCGCAGTAATAAAACTAAACATTAAAATGCAACGCAAAAATTTATTCAAAAACAAATTCAGAAGACTATCCAAAGAATCCCTTATAACCTGTAAAAAAGAATTCAATATAGAGTTAAGAAACAGTTTTGATCTATTAAATGTAGAAAATGAAGAAAAAAGTGTGGATTTGCAGTATATAGAAATTTTAAAAAGTATAACAAAAGCCAGTAAAGTAGTAAAACAAAACAAACATAAAACTAAGAAACTATCAGGCGAAACTAAGAAACTTATAGAGGAGAGACAGGCTCTAAGCACAATCAACAGAGATTTACAATATAGATTAAAAGATAAAGAAGTCAAGCGCAGCATCAGAAAAGATATTAGAGATTATAATAAAAAACTAATACAAAATGCATTAGAAAAGAACCGATCACTGAAAATAGCTAAACAAGGAATCACCAACCATAAATCGTGGATCACATGTCTAACAGACAACCGAGGCGTTAAACAATTTAACAGAGATAAAGTTCTAGAGATTTGCACAACATTCTATAAGAATCTTTATTCCGATTCATCAAAAAGACAATCTCTATCCAGCAGCATTCATTTTCCGAAAATATACCACCCATATCAGAAGTAGAGGTCCGAGATGCATTAAGCACATTGAAATATAACCGATCCTGCGGCGAAGATGGTGTCAGCACCGAAGCCCTAAGAATGGGTGAACCATCACTCCTCTTTTACATTACAAAATTGTTCAACGACATTCTTCGTACCGGTAATCTTCCATCAAATTTTTGCCATTCCAATATTATACTTCTCCATAAGAAAGGCAATAAGTCCGATATCAATAATTATAGACCAATCAGTCTAATTTCTCATGTTTACAAAACCTTTATCAAAGTCATTGAAAAACGCATAGCTGGCCAATTAGATCTTAAACAACCTCCAGAACAAGCAGGCTTCCGTCGAGGACTTTCCACTACCGACCACTTACACACCGTTAATCAAATAGTCGAGAAATATCAAGAATATAAAACTCCTTTGTATCTTGCTTTTGTTGACTATTCTAAAGCCTTTGACAGCATCACACATTCTGCAATATTTAATGCCCTCACAAAACAACACATAGAACTTACATACATACATCTTTTGCACAACATATACACTCATAGTACAGCTGCTATTAAGTTAGAGAGCTTAGGTCCAAAGTTTGATATCCTCAAGGGAGTCAAACAGGGCGACCCGCTGTCTCCAAAACTGTTCACCAGTACCCTAGAGGAAGTATTTCAGACGCTGGCAGTCAAGTGGGAAGAGAAAGGGCTTGTCGTCGGTGAAACAAGGTTGAATAATCTGCGTTTTGCTGATGATATTGTCCTTTTCTCCCCCACAGCCACAGGACTAGAACAAATGCTACAAGATCTTAGCAATGCAAGCCTTGAGGTTGGACTGAAGATGAACATGTCGAAGACCAAGCTCATGACCAACAGCTTCAAAAGGAGCATACACGTAGACGGGGAGAATATACAATATGTCCAGGAATATATCTACTTGGGCCAAGTAATCTCTTTCCAGGCAAGGCAAGATAAGGAAATTGCCAGACGAACTGAAAATGCCTGGAAGAGTTACTGGTCCATGAAGGAGTATTTTAAGGGCACTCTGCCCATGTCTCTGAAGCGAAAGCTAATGGACATGTGTATTCTCCCCATCTTGACCTACGGTGCACAAACTTGGTCTTTAACTAACATCCAAAAGTCCAAACTCAAGGTTTGCCAACGTGCTATGGAGCGCAGTATCTTAGGTGTAAAATTAATAGATCATGTACGGAACACTACGCTGCGCTCCAAAACGCAAATCGTTGATGTGGCTCAAAAGGCTGCCCAACTTAAATGGGACTGGGCAGGACATGTCTGTCGCATGCCGAACGAACTGTGGGCTCGTAAATGTCAGGATTGGTGCCCTGAAACAGTGACACGAGGTCGCGGCAGACCACGAAGGAGATGGCGGGACGAACTGGATGTCTTCCTTGAGGATTGGAAAGAAGTAGCACAGAAGCGTGACCTTTGGAAGGAATGGAGGGAGGCCTTTGCCCAGCAGTGGGACAATGTGGGCTAGCTATCATATAATAATGGTAGGGTAAAGGACACCAGATTGTGACCAGTAAACCTTCGAGGGGAAATAACGATTAAAATCGTTGAAAATTAATCATTCTTTATTCTTAGTAATTCCACAACTACTTTCATTATACAATGAAATTGAACATAAAACTGATTCTACTGACTTGTATATTAGTATATTGAAAAACGTCGTTTGATGCACGTTCGCATTTGTTATTTCAGTTTGCGACTCCATAAAAATTCCGCCTCGAATGCAATAAAAAAGTTTCCCCACATATATCAAAATCCTCCTGTTGTAGGTTGAAACACATTAGTTGACAGCTTGCACGTCGTGACTGCGACAAGAAGGTTCCCACTCAGCTTGATGCTATGCTATCCCCACAGTACAGCGCTGGTTTTCAGTGATCATGCGAGAAAAAACCTCATCGCACCGCAAGACCTCTCCCGACTTATAGTTTTCGGATCCAGGGCCAATGTGGTCTGATGCCTTCTGGCTGTTTCGGGGCTCCACATATTGGCTGTTTTGGCCCTCAGCTCATTGAGCATAACACAGACTTAGCAAGCCCAGTCCTACTTCAGCTTAGCGGTTTATGAAGCTACGTCAGTAATTAGTGTTTTGGAGGTAGTGTGGTATCGCGAACACAACTGCACGATCCTCCTGTGAACTGTTCGAAAGGTATATTAATCTATGAACTGTTCGATTCTCTTTTAACCTTTTCACCGCCCACGTACACATAACGCGATGCCTCGCCAGCGCCAAGCTATAAATGTTTTTGCCGATTTTAAGGCTACTTTTGTGTGGAAAAGTAAAAAACAGGGTATTAGACTGTGTTATATTAAATAATAAAATGAAACGAAGCTTTTAAATACAGTACTTTTATGTTTTTTATAGGTAGTTAAAAATTAACAGCTAATGAAGTCGTGGGCGCTGGTGGCACAGAAATCAGGAACTTCTTTTTGAAGTCCGTGGCGGTGAAAAGGGTTAAGTAAAAACAGTGTTTTGAAATAAAAATGTATCAAAAGAGATGACACATTCAAATAGCACTGAAAATAAAACTGACTTGAAAAGTATTATTTGAATTTGTCAGTTCTTTTTAATACAATTTTATTTTCAGTGCTATTTAAATGTGTCAGTTGTTTTGACACATTTTTATTTTCGGTGTTAATTGAAGAATCATTTAACACCGAAAATAAAATGGTTTTGTTTTTCACTATCGGCAAGGATGGATCTGATCTGCATAAACCATTTTTGCTTTTGTAGAATAATCCAAGATCCTGGGCATACTGTATCTATCCTTCAGATAGTAAAAAACAAAACCTTTTTATTTTCGGTGTTAAATGATTCTTCAATTAACACCGAAAATAAAAATGGATCAAAACAACTGACACATTTAAATAGCACTGAAAATAAAATTGTATGTACACCAGATTGTGACCACTAGACCATGAAGGTACACTAACGATTAGAATCGTTGAAAGAAAATCAATCAATTTTTATGATTTTACATTATCTTAGTAATTCCACAACTACTTACATTATACAATTAAATTGAGCATATAACTGAAAAGGCTAAAATTTTATGGGACAATTATTTTTGACATATCTAAATTCAGAAGGAAATGAATTAATTTCATTGTCTTCGGAGTAGTAGAATTGTGTGTAAAATTTTCTTTAGACAATGACTAAACTGATTTTCATAGGTGTGTTTCTTGCAACAATATGTAAGGTTTTTTTTATTGTTTCGATAGTAAGTTAAGAGGGGCTCAAGGCTAAATAATAACAGCCGCACTGGTTAATCTTCAAGTTAAG
Source organism: Noctua comes (assembly GCA_963082995.1). NCBI lineage: Eukaryota > Metazoa > Arthropoda > Insecta > Lepidoptera > Noctuidae > Noctua > Noctua comes. The sequence goes on along the minus strand of OY720295.1, from coordinate 8,963,874 downwards.
CGGCGCTTGCATAGGTCAGTCCTTGGATGGGTGACCATCCGTTACATGCCGAGTTCCCGGCCGGCTGTCATTTGTAGGTCTTTGATAGTCGTTGCGAATAGTTCTAAGCGTGTGGTATTGTATTATGATGCCTTCTGGCTGTTTTGGGGCTCCACATATTGGCTATTTTTGCCCTCACTTACACACAGACTAAGCTAGCCCAGTCTCACTTCAGCTTAACGGCTTTTTGAGCTACGTCAGTAATGTGTGTTTTGGAGTGAAGGGTGGTATCGCGAACACAACTGTACTAATATCATTCTCTTTTACAGTTAATATAGTGTTTTCAAATAGAAATGGATTAAAAAATCTGACGAATTCAAACGATACTAAAAACAACAATGATCCTACAATTAACTTACAAAATAAAAATGGATCAAGAAAGCTGACTAATTCAAATGATACTGAAAACAACAATGATCCTTCAATTTTCACCGAAAATAAAAATGAATCAAAAAAGCTATCGAATTCAAACGATACTGAAAACATCAATGATCCTTCAAACGAAAATAAAAATGAATCAAAAAAGCTATCGAATTCAAACGATACTGAAAACAACAATGATCCTTCAGTTTTCACCGAAAATAAAAATGAATCAAAAAAGCTATCGAATTCAAATGATACTGAAAATAACAATGATCTTTCAATTTTCACCGAAAATAAAAATGAATCAAAAAAGCTATCGAATTCAAATGATACTGAAAACAAAAATGATCCTTCAAACGAAAATAAAAATGAATCAAAAAAGCTATCGAATTCAAATGATACTGAAAACAACAATGATCCTTCAAACGAAAATAAAAATCAATCAAAAAAGCTATCGAATTCAAATGATACTGAAAACAACAATGATCCTTCAATTTTCACCAAAAATAAAAATGTAACAACCCCACTGACACATACACACATCACTGAAAATAAAAATGAGACTTCTACAAAACAAATTGTAAGAGAAGAATATGATTATCGCGTTGACAGCCAAACGAATATAATGTGGAAAAGATTTTTAGCCGCAAAGTACACAAGTGCAAGTGCAGTAGTAGCTGAACTTACACAGAAAGTGTGGTTACGACTGACAACTCCGATGGAAAAAGAACTAAGTAATGTTACTGAAAGGTAAGGCACAAACGTATGTAATAGTATACTCACGTTTCTTAAGTCCCATGTAATAAGGGGCGAGCCTATCGCCATCAAACGGACAGAAACCCAGGCTCCGTGACTGAGAAATTCCCGATGGAAAAAGCCATAACACTGTCCAGAACCTCATGTTGAGCAGTAGCACTTGCGACCACTAGATCAACGAGGCAGTCGTGATGGCTGAGCATGGGTTCAGTTTCCAGGTTAGGCAAAGTGCAAGAATTTCGCAGAAGCAGCTCGGAGCATTTAAAATAAAGGGCTTAAGTTACTCCATAAAACATCAGCTATTTACCAGTAAAAGTCCCGTCAAAATCGCTAGTGCCGTTTCGGAGATTAGCCCGAAAAAACAGACATCTTCTCCAATCGCACGCTACTTAGCTAGGCTACTTTTATTTTAAGAAAAGGATTAGGGTTCGGTGCAAAGAAAAATAAAACCCTTGAAATTGTATACAAAATCCGATTCAATAGAATAATAATTTCACGCGGACGAAGGGTGCGTCAACAGATATAATCTTCTTATTCCAGATCACTGCGTCGCTCAGACCTGATGAAAGAGTTCAGAGTCAAAAATATCCGCGAGCCATATTGGAAACACGGAGACAATGTTTTTCTTGTGTGAGTCTCTACTTGTGTACTGCAGCTATACAGGGTGTAAACAGACCCTTCACACAGCCGTCAACCAAGCATTCTGTACATCAAACTAAGTAACTTAACGCAAAAATTATTGCTGGGAATCGACTTTTTTTATGGTAAACATCACGTTTTACTGTAGGACTCGATGGAAAACACTCAATGCATTGTGCTGATGAATGAATTGAATAGTACAGGGGTCGTGGAGGTGTGTAAAGTAAAAATCTCACATGAAAAACATGTTCCCAGGCATGGTCTAGAACAAAAAAATGATCGCAAAGACGGGGAGAACAAGTGCCTTTCGGATGTGTTAAGGGTGTATTTACACCCTTTATAGGGTGACTGGTAATTAGTGCCCGATACTTAAACACGTGATTGTACTCATGATAACAAACAACATTCCCAAGAAACCATTTTTTTTAATACTCATTCAGTTTTGTCACAATAACACAACAGCCGTATGAAATTCGCGCGCTCGCGCCTGTGACCTATCAGCTGTTAGCCGCATGACGCCGTTCTGTCACATTACTATCAGTTGATAATTTTAGTATCATGGATTTCCATAAATAAACGCTCGATTCTATAACCTATTTATTCAACCGGCGTATTTTATACGCGCCCACAACGCTCGTTAACGCTCTTTAAATGAGATTCAGTCGCAGCCAGTAAACTTTAGCAAATGTGCAGAAATTCAGTGGCGCCGTAAACGCGCGTTGCTGTAACGTGCGTAATCTCCACGTATAAAATAAAACACCGTACGTACGCGCAGATGCAGCCACGCAGACGCGATGCGAAACGCGCTTCCGCGAGTGTTTTTATCGCTTCGTACACACGGCGACATATCAAGCTATACCTATCCAGTATAACCTGACCTCACTTTGTATGAATTTCCCGTACAATGAGAGATCAGCGTATACTCGTTTTGCATAGCTTGATTGGTCGTCTTGTGTACGCGCATTTGAATCGATACAACGACAAAAATCTGCTCTCGCGACGTGGTGCCGTAAACGCGCGTCGTCGGCGCGTATAAAATACGCTATGTGTATACGCCGAAGAACGCATGTTATGACGTTCATAGTTTTCTCGTCATCGTTTTGTTTACAGGCCCACAAAAAAAGGGGGAGGTAAGTCAAGTTGAAAATAAGTACATGGTCAAGTAAAATTATCTAGTGAAGTCAGGCCAGGCGCACTCCGCAGTTTAGGTATGAAGCTACAAGTACATGGCGGGTCCCTCCGGCCGGACTAATTCATAAATAAGAGCTGCCGCGTGCCGGCCGCGTCGCACGCGCACACAGAGTATATTGGTCGTGTTTACATTTGCTATTCTTATTTATGTCACCCATATTTACGTAGTTAAAATATTAATTACTTTCTTAATTCACATCTATACATATAAATTACATTTTAAATATTTCAATCTCAAAGTAAAAAAAAAATAGTAGCCCACCGGTATCGGGAACAGTGTCGAACCTACCAGCGGTGCAGTGTGTGTGTATTTTTTTTATTCCTGGCTAGGAATATTGATTTTCCAAAAATCGAATGATGCAGTTTTAGTTTTCATCAAAATCGGGCTCGAGACTAGTCGAGACTCCTTTGAGTACTTATCGCTATTCCTCATAGTTTCGGATTTGGCTTTGGCACATTAATTTGATTTATTTGTATAGATGTCTAGACTAGAAAGCAAAGCAAATGATCGCAATTACGGGAAAACCACGAGGGTCTCACAAGGGCAGATCCAGCTATCATGTCAAGGTGGGGTCACATAGTTGAGATCTAGTCATGATAGGCTCGAATTCGACTACAATAATAATTCAAATTAAGAAGAAAGTGTTTTATTGCTATATGTCAAAATATATTTACTTAATTAAATAACAAAATCAACTTTTCTCTTATGTCTTCTCCCAAAACGTTTTAAAATTATATTTTTTCCCAGTCCAGGGGGGGGGTCATGACCCCCATGACCCCCCCTGGATCCGCCCTTGGGCTCTCGGCTTCGATATTTTCACACCCATTATTTTAATGTCTTTGTTCTTAAACAACAGTTTTATTTTCTTACAGTGCAAAGGAACCCAATGCTCCAATTTAATGACTGCAACCATACTTGCCTCCATTATTTTAAAACGTAAGATTTTTTTATATAAAAATCCTCGCGACTCTTTCTAAACTACAAAAAGCCACCTGCTACGATCCGAAAACAATAATACGAAAAAATATCGGCGTCGCGCACAACGGGTTCCGTAAAAGCAAACAAGCGAATAACAATACAGGGTGGACGACGCGACGACGCGAAAACGGCTACCACGCTCGGAAGGCTGAACCCCCGTACATCGAAATTTTGCACCGATAATTAAAAAAAAAATAGCTGTTCCATACATTTTGACCGTGTGTTGTGCAATGTTCCACAGGGATCAGTTCTGGGGCCGCCCCTGTATAACATTGGTTTCGACTGGGTGCTGCTCGCCGACCTCCCTACCGGCCGGCGTCAGCGTGGTTTGCTATGCTGACTACACGCTGGTGCTGGTACAAGGGAGATTGTACGAGGTGGCAGCCGAAATCATGACACGCGGGGTTGCGGTAGTCGTGGAGAGGATCCAGCAATTGGGTCTCGAGGTGACATTGCACAATTCCAAGGTCATGTGCTTTCATGGGCCTCCGAATGCGCCACCGTCGGGATCCCTAATGATCAGGAGGGGTTCCCATCGGTGTCGAATCGTTCAAGTACCTAGGACTCTTCCTCGACAGCCGGTGGAACTTCGTGGTGCCGAGACTGCCTTCAAGCGGCTCTTGCCCAACCTGGGGGGTCCAAACGCCTCCTGCTGAAGGCTCTACGCGGAGGTCGTGTGGTCCATGGGCCTTTACTGGGCCCGCGCAGGGCACGCCACAATAGTGGCGATAAGTCCCTCCTTGAAGAGTGGCTAGAGAGGCGCCACGGCGCCCTCTTTCGCCCCTCCCACGCGGAGCGGGAAGGGTCATCATATTGGCCTTTGATGATTAAACATCAAGAATATATATATATTTTTTTTACAAATTTATGCACCTACCACTGTCTGTCTCTGTATCACCCAAAGGTTGACTGGTAGAAAATGCCTATGGCATTAAGTCCGCCCGTGCACTTTGTGCTTGAAGTGTTAATAAATAAATAAATAAATAATAAATAAATAAATATGATGATTGAAGTTTTTTAAATGTTTCAGTTACGGAAAAGTGTGTGGTCATCGCTTTGACACACAAAAATGGAAGAATGAGTACAGGGTTTTTTCCAATATATGTGAAATCGACGCCGAAAACTGTAAATCTAGAACCAAAAGTTAGTATACTATTTTCGTTTGAATACCAAATGGATTGCAATGTACTGCCTCGTTAGCCTAGTAGTTTCAAGTGCGACTACTGAGGCTTAAATGCTGATAAATGGAGGCTTGTAAATGGCTTGTCGTTGTTTGCCTCGCTATAAATTTTTGTATTGTTAGCTGTAAGCCACCCAAACACAATAAAATAAAATAAATAATTCAATAAATGTTTTAAGTTGAAGTACAAACTGGACGTTCTGAGTAGGTGATAACGTTAGTTCTGCAAAAAAAATTTTTGGTAATGCTTTGCAAACGCAGAATACGTCGTCCGTTTGTCTATCGGCCTAACTACCCTGTCTGTCACCCTCTAAACTCTCTACGATTTTTTTTTTGTGAATTGCATCTCGTAGTTCAACCTAGGAGGTTGTCGTCTGCTTAAACAGACTATCCTGTGGGTGCCTTGAGTGTAAGGCCTCCAGCCAGGGCAAAATACTTACAAACTAAGCGACTACACGCTAAGGACACCCCCTGAGGGGTACGAGCCTCGGCTTAGGACGTCGCTGGGGGAGGACAGCAAAGGGACAGGCTGAATCTGAGTGGTGTCATTACTTAGGGGCTGATTTTGGACTACAGGCTCAGCCACGCGGGCTGGCTTACTTAACTCTCTATACAAGATCGGAGATTTTTATAACAGGACTAGCGATCGCCCCTGTTATTGGACCCTATCGAATGGTGTAATAATACAGTGTGTTTTTTTCCAAAATCAATGACTTCGATTCCTGGCCTGAATATTGATTTTTCAAAAATCCAATGATGCAGTTTTAGTTTTCATTACAATCGGTCTCGAGACTCCTTTGAGTACTTTTCGCTATTCCTAATGGTTTTTGGATTTGGCCATCCACGCCCACTTGAAAATTTCATGTTGATACATTTTTCCAACACTGCTAGGGGCCGTTCAAGTATTACGTAAGCACTATGGGGGGGGGGGCTTTGTTTTGCTTATTTTGGATGACATGGGGGGTAGGGGAGTCTAGATGATGATTACGTCATCGGTAGTTATTTACTTTTTACACGAATGGCAACCCTCACATTGTCTATGCTTGAAAACGAAACGCATTCCCGCAAATAATGCATACGTTTAGGCACTCGCTTTAGAACCAATTAGGGGAATTATCGCGCGCTATTCACTTCTTTAAACATTTTTGTCCCTTACTCTATGTTGAAATCTCTATCCTAAATCTAATCTCTATCCTAAATCTATTTTAATTTTTTAAATTATAATTATAACAATATAAAAAAATACATTTATAATTGAAAAATGTTTACGTAAGCATGGTGGCAGGGGGTAAGAGCTTTGCTTACTTTTGCTGACAAGGGGGATGGGGGGTAAATAATTGTAATAAATCTGCTTACTTAATATTTGAATATTTTTTTTTCATAATTTTATTTCACTTTTGTGTAGCGGTTCTTAGAAGACTGCCATCAGTCTCGGAATAAAATGGCTGTGACTTACGTACGACTAAACAGACAGACGGACTGAACGACGTTATAAGGGTTTAGTTTTTTTTGTGTTACTTGGGATTACTTGTTTAATTTAGTATTTTACAATATTTTCTTACCTTTGTTATAGATTCTTTTTTACCGATTGTTTGTGAATGTGTGGACATTGTAGGCTTTGTAGATTCCCAGCTGCTTGTTAACTTTTTAGATATTTTGTTTTACATCTTTTGTGTAGTAAGCAACGACTTATTGTCGGGCCTACGCTGTCCCCCATACTTAAGTACAAATACTGTAACCATAATAATATTGTAATACCAAATGATTTGAAAAGAGTAACCATGGAGTTTCTTGCCGGTTCTTCTCCATAGGAAACGACCAACCCGCACCGTGCACCTTTTTGTCGACGTTTTATAAGTGCCCATCTAGGCCTATGTGAAATAAAATATTTTGATTTTGATTTAGCATATATTCCATGCCATTTAGCAACAGAACCCTAAAGAACTAATGGATTTTTGCTCTTATTTTCCAGGACCAAGTAAGTAATGCTTTATGTATTTTCAAAGATAACTAAGAACAAAAGGAGGGATTTATTTTATTTTATTTATCACTTTATTTTCTGGCAATACACAAAATAATCTTATATACCTACAATAATAAATAATATATGGGCCATACTCAAAATAATAGTAAGTAACGGATAGGAAACGTATATGAATATTATTTGATTGTAAAGAAAAATAACAGAAAGGAAGTATTAGTGCTAGTTTAAAAAGTTGGAACTTTGACCCCCAATACCCCCCCTCCCCCACAAGTAGAAGGTTCCCAGGTATGGTCAAGAACTAAAAAAATATCGCAATGACGGGGAGAACATGTGCCTTTGGCATAACCGAAAGGCACTTTTTTTTTTTTTTTTTTTTTTTTTTTTTACTTTCTCAGGTATGGTCTAGAACAACTTTCTAGTTACGGAGATATTGGGGGTCAAAGTTCCAACTTTTTTTTAAAATACATGTATTTAATGTAAGATTTTTAATCTAAACACCTCCACGACCCCCGTACTATTCAATCCATCCATCAGCACAATGCTTTGAGAGCTTTCCATCGAGTCCTACCTTAAGACGTGATTTTTCACCCCAAAAAAAAAGTCGATTCCTAGCAATAATTTTTGCGTAAAGTTACTTAGTTTGATGTACAAAATGAGGGTCTGTTTACACCTACGCGGCGGGTGTTATTTCGGTCGCAGGCTCCCTGTGAGTGTTGGTTGACAGGGGAGTGTGATAGAAATAAACGTGTTGCGCCAACTCCTAGTGACACGGGCGAGGGCAAAAAGGTAGTAATAATTTTCAAAGTTAACCAACACATGGGTAATAACAAAATCTCGCGCTGCTGGTTACATTAGTGAGGTAAAATTGTAATGCAAAAAACAATAAATTTAAGATGGCGGCGGCGGCGGCGTCAATTCCGACTTCCAGCGTTCTATAGCTACGAAGTTGGCTAACCCGTAGAACATTTTCACGTTGGCCAACATAATAATAGCTAGCGGTAAAACAACAGTGAACGGACTGTACACTGTAAAATGACGTTATGATTTATGGTGACTGTTATAATAGCTAATTCTATTTTTTTTTTCTAGACTGGCATCCTATGTATAAAGGAAACTGTTTCTTAAAATATTTTCCCCGTTACGAAACGGACGAAAAGGGAATATTAAAAAGAGCGTTGAAGTATACTTCCTAGATATGAAGTATGGAAGAAGAAGACATGCTGCGCCAAGAGAATGATGACGAGGTTCTCTTATGCTTTATCGGAATTGAAGAGATCTACAGATTTCAAATCTGCCCATAAAACCCATAAGCACGCTCTTAACTCCATTACGGTAGTCCTTATACTTTGGAGAAATAGTACGAAAGCCGCCACAAGAATTTGTGTGGTATACTCCAATTAAATCGACGGCACGGTTGGCGCAGTGGCTGAGCGATTGGCTGCTGCGCTGCGTGTCGCGGGTTCGATCCCCGCACGGAACAAATACTTGTATGATCACAAAATATGGTAGTTGTTTCGGGTCTGGCTGTTTGTGTATGTGAGTTTAAATGTTTGTAAACGCACCCACGATACAGGAAAAATACCTAGCGTGGGGCACAGTTTAAAAAAAAAAAAAGGTAAAATCGACTCCTCCTATTGTTGAAGTCGGTTTAAATGTAGCCTATGTGACCCGGGGCATAATAACGAATCGATTGCTGCATTATTCATCAAAATCGGATGAATAGTTTAGGCCCTACGGCGGAACTTACGTAATTATAAACATACATACATAGACTGGAACAATCATAACCCTTCGTTTTGGCTTCGCAGTAGTCGGGTAAAATGATGCATAAGAATCACAGCGAATATTAGTACTCCGCCTATGTACCACTATTGTACATGAAGTTTAAATAAATAATATAGGAGGTGCTGATCACATTTTATAGAACAGAACAGCCTTACACTCACATCTCTGTATATCTCGGAAATATGTCAGTTTGCCAGGAAAAATACATAAATTTTCCCCTTAAATAAAAATCATTACACCCAGCCACGAAACTTGCGATAAAAAAACAAACAAAACGATCTATTCATACTAGATCGTTCGACTGTTCGTTCGTTCGTTGTTCGTTGTTTCGTTGTTCGTTCTGTGCGTTGAACTATTTCATGAAAAAGTCATTCAATGGGGTTACATGAACTCAGCCCCGGATCCAGGGGGGGGCAAGCCGGGGCCCGTGCCCTGGGCGGTAAATTTAGAGGGCGGCAAATTCAAGCTTGGTAGACGAATACACTACTCAGCATTATCGCAACTTTGCGATTACTAACGGGCAGTATAGTAAATAAGCATAATCTATATGTAATGAAATGACATTTCATTAATTCGAATTTGCCGCGCCTCGCGCCTTTATAAGTTGTCTGTGGAATTGAATGGCGGATGATGGTCAAAATATTCGGTGCGATTTATTGTTTTAAGAAAACGTGTGGAGAGACAAAATAAAAGGATATAATTGAGGAGGCGATATTAGTGAACTTTAAATGTCGTTTCTTTGTATTTTCAGAGAAACAATTTGTGGTTTATTTTGAAAATCCTCAATAATATTCTTATAAAACGACATTTTCGTTAACTAAAAGAAGATGAATCGGCTGCTATTTGAGTTTACGATAATAGCCGCAAAGGATGGCAAATCTAATGTATTAGCCATAACCTCAATATCTACAGAAGAAGGAAAATGTTATGTTTTACCTGATGAATTGAAGCCGGTGAGTCATCATACATATATTGTTGAATTGGACACTTTCTCAAAAATAAAAAATAGCTTAAAGAAAAGGCACCAAAGTAGAAAAATATGGATAAAACTGGATAAAGATCTAAAGAAAACATATATAGATGAGGAAGGGAATATGCAATTTTTAGATCAATATTTAGAAGAAATAAACACGGAACAACCAGGAGACAAAGACGACAGTTTGAAAAATATCCTGGAGAAATTAATAGAATCTACAACAAAGAAAGAAAATCAACATAACCTAAAACATATTTCAGAGAAATTTATTATTGAAAAATTCACAACCAAGAATCCTAATGCAATGCAATGGATAGAGAATTTTGAAAAAGAGTGTGAGCGCTTTAATATAACAAAAGATGAAACAAAAATAGACATACTGAGGTTATTTTTAGAAAAATCTTGCTTGGATTGGTATAGTTCAATGATGATAAAACTAACAGTAAATTCTGAATGGAATGAATGGAAAGACAAATTCCTAGAAACTTTTAAAAACCGAGGATGGGACATAGTCACAACTGCTTTCTCATTCAAATATAAAGACGGATTGTTAATCGATTATGCTATAAAAAAAGAACGGCTTATACTAGATACAAACAAATCGATAGATCCCAAAACAATGATAGATCTCATCGCAACAGGTTTACCTGGATTTATCTTGAATAAGCTAAACAGAGACGAACTCAAGAATACTACTGATTTGTTCAACGAGATAAGAAAATATGAAGGTATGATGCACAAGAAAAACTCAACTATAATAAAAAATGGTACATTTTCTTATATGAAAAAAAATAATGAGAAGAAGCCATGTACGACCTGTGAATCGTTGGACAAAGGAATTAGATACCATCCGGAGGAGTCATGTTGGTTCAAGAAAAATAAAAATGAATCTGAAAAGGTGTTTAAGGCCAAAAACGTAAATAATAACTCCATTATTGAAGTAGAGATGAACACTGATAAAAAAAACGAGTAAGTACACCATTAATCAAAATCAAGCTATTAATAGAAAATAAATTAGAAGTGAGTGGCATTTATGACTCAGGCTCACAGATCTCTTTAATAAATTCAAGACTGATAAAAGTAAAAGAAAAAAAAGACAATGTGAATATAGCATATATGAAAACGGTTAATGGTGTGAAAAAGACAGATGGCTTGACAACAATAAAAATAAAAATCTTTGATATAGAAGAAGAGGTGGATGTATATATAGTAGAAAATGAAAATTTTGATGATTTTATAATCGGATTAGATATGATAAAGAAATTCAAATTAACCCAAAATGAGGACTTGCAGATAGAACAAAAGAAAACAATAAATAAAATAAACAGGATGTCTAAAGATAACAGAAATGAAGATAAGAATATAAAACCAGAAGACAACAAAGAGGAATTATTGAAAATAGTCAATTTGATACAAATAAAAGATATAGTTGAAGATCAAGAAAAAAATGATACAATAAAAGAAAAGAAACAAGATCTAATATACAAAAATAGAATCTATTATAAAAAAAAAAAGAAACATGAAAAGATTATCCTCTCAGAAGAATTTGGTAAAAAACTTATAAAAAAGGTGCATGAAGATTTATGCCATATTGGGATCAGACAATTGCAGAAAAAAATTAGTCCAATATATACAGCTAAAAACCTAACAAAGAATATCATAAAGACTTGTAAAACATGTGAAATATGTATAAAAAATAAAGCAAGAAGCCAAGGAAAATTTGGATTGATGTCACAATTGGGACCAGCGACAAAACCATTTGAGATAATGTCAATGGATACTATTGGTGGCTTTGGAGGATCTAGGTCAACAAAAAAATACCTACACCTTTTAGTAGACCACTACACTAGATATGCATATATTGCGACTTCAAAAACACAGAATTCAAGTGACTTTATAAATCTAACAAAGAATGTACTAGAAACAGATGACATTGGAATAATTCTGACAGATCAATATCCAGGTATCAATTCAAGAGAATTTAAGCAACATCTGAAAGAGAATAATATTAAATTAATTTTTACAGCTGTGAATACACCATTCTCGAACGGCTTGAACGAAAGATTAAATCAAACAATAGTTAATAAAATAAGATGCAAAATAAATGAGAAAAATAATAAGAGAGCATGGACGACAGTGGCAAGAGAATGCATACAGAAATATAATGAAACAGAACACTCCGTTACAGGATTTGCACCAAAATATTTACTGGATGGTACAAATGTCAGCCTACTACCAAATGAATTAAAATCAATAGAAAGGGAAGACAAGTGGATTGCTGATAAAAGATTGGCATTAGAGAATACAATAAAATCCCACAAGTACAACAAGAGAATATTTGATAGAAATAGAAAAATGCAAGAGTTTAATATAGGAGACAGTGTATATGTAGAAAATGGAAATAGACTGAATAGAAAAAAGTTAGACGAATTAAGAATAGGCCCTTTCAAGATAGTAGAGAAAATATCGAACTCCATTTATAGGATCGACACCGGAACCAGAAAAACAGAATCAACTTTATTCCACATAACAAAATTGCAACCGGTCATAATAGATGCTGAAGAAGATGAAGTAGAAGAAAACGAATATGAAGATAACTAATAGGTATAGCGTATAGATATATTATTTAGAATTTTCCCTCCCCCTAAGAGGGAAAATTCTGGGAGATGTAATGAAATGACATTTCATTAATTCGAATTTGCCGCGCCTCGCGCCTTTATAAGTTGTCTGTGGAATTGAATGGCGGATGATGGTCAAAATATTCGGTGCGATTTATTGTTTTAAGAAAACGTGTGGAGAGACAAAATAAAAGGATATAATTGAGGAGGCGATATTAGTGAACTTTAAATGTCGTTTCTTTGTATTTTCAGAGAAACAATTTGTGGTTTATTTTGAAAATCCTCAATAATATTCTTATATATATGTATATATAATAATAAGCCTATAATGTTCCCACTGCTGGGACACACGGCCTCCTCTCTATGAGAGGGAATGGGCTATAATCTGTATAGTAAATAAACAATTAATTATTCTCCGCGGGGGGCGTAAGCATAGATCGCGATTTCTCGCGCGGCGGCCGGTGCAGTGTCAGTCTCAGACCATATCTTGTCCTATCCTAATTAAAATATATGTCCAACACGTCCATGTATTTTAAAAATATAGGCTTAACAGAGAAAGCAACGCTTGACCGGTCGTTGTGGCGTTCTTTGGAGGAGGCCTAAGTCCATCAGTGAGCGTGTTATGGCTGAAATGATAATGATGATAAAGGTAAAAATATTATCAAGCTGGGGCGGCAGTTTTCAGTTTTTGCCCCGCCTCGAAATAATTCAAGATCCGGGGCTGCATGAACTTAGTTTAACTTAGAGGGTTTTATTGGTGACTAGCTTATGCCCGCGGCTTCGCCCGCGTGGTGTTAGGGAATAGCCCACGGGATCTTACTTCTGGGATAATAAGTAATCTACGTATCTATCTATAATACATACTTACATAGATTTACATGTACTTGCTTATAACTTGTAAATATTAGTTTAAAGTTATATCAATTAAATTAGATACGTGAAATATGGTTTGAGATTGGACATCGGATTTACTGGATTTTATCTGAAGAGTATGTACACAAATTTTCAAGTCAATCGACCCCGAGAATAAAAAGTTTCACAGAAAATTCAACACTTCCTGGGTAGGAATTTCGAAAAAATGATACTTACTCTTCACAAAGAATACACCCTCCAATTTTCATGTCTCTGGGACCCGCGGTTTGGGCTGTGCGTTGGTATATCAGTCAGCAAGTCAGGGCATGGAATTTTAAATTGGGGGATGATTTTGGAAAAACTGTAATACCTACACGTATCTCATCATTTTAACTGAAGTATATATGTAGACACATGTTCAAGTCAATCGACTCCGAGAATAAAAAGTTTCTCATAAATTCAAAATCCTATTTCACCCTATTAGGGGTGGAATTTAAAAAAACCCTTTCTCAGTGGATACTTACTCTCCACAAAGAGTACATTCTCCAAATTTAATGTCTCTAGAACCAGCGGTTTGGGCTGTGCGTTGATGTATCAGTCAGCCAGTCAGGACATTGAATTTTAAATTGGGGGATGATTTTGGAAAAACTGTGATACACGTATCTCATCATTTTTACTGAAGTATATGTATACAAATTTTCAAGTCAATCGACTCAGAGAATAAAAAGTTTCATAGAAAATTCAACACCCCATTTCACCCTCTTAGGGGTGGAATTTCGAAAAACCCTTTCTTAGTGGATACCTACTCTTCACAAAGAGTACACTGTCCAAATTTCATGTCTCTAGGACCTGTGGTTTGGGCTGTGCGTTGATATATAAGTCAGTCAGTCAGTCAGGACTTTGAATTTTATATGTATAGATTATAAGGATTATAATTCTGTAACTACATACGTGTTTCTGGTGCGACTCATTTTTCATCAACATACAGCCTGACACTGACCTGTAAATTGCAAAAAAACGTAAGAAAATTTGATATTTAGGTTTGTAATATACTGAACCAATTAATGCCCAACTCATTTTATTTAGCACAGGCGTCGTTAAGATTCGAATTTATTTGAAATAATTATTTTTATTTTGATTTGACATATTTAATAAGTACAGTCGCCAGCAGATCAAGTTACCACAAACTGTAAATTTTTTTCAAATGATTTTATACCTTAAACTGTTGAAACTTAAGTTCAAAATCGAATGAGAAAATTTGACAGTTAATAAAGAATTAGAATAATATGTCAAATCAAAATAAAATTAATAAATACATATAATATATTATTAATTAAAAGCTATTAAATAACCTAGAATAAATAAACTAACAACAAACTATAAAAGAGCATCAAAAAACTCCTCCTCAACGCTGTCAGCTGGCAGTATTTTCTTATGGACGTTGTCACGTTCAACTATCGTCATTTTTTTTTACTGTAGTAATTAACTCAAAGAGAATAATATTAGTTATATATTAATTATATCATACAATATAGTCAATAATATTAGTTATCTATAATAGAATAACATTAGTTATTATGAATATAGTTACCTAGAAAAACAATGGCTAAAATAGAAATGTTTTAATCTGTATAATTGTAAAAGAAAAACCAAAGGATGTCACCAAAATCTGCCCAAACGAAGTACCGAGGTACACTTAGTGGCATAAATACACTAGATTACACTGAATAATATTGCATTTATATATTTTTCTTATCGTTACCTGTGGACGAGAATAAAATAACTTTTAACGTAATAAAAAGCTCGCCATTTTGGGCACAATTATACTACCTTTGTTTATGGCATTACCTTACCTATTAAAAGAAAAAACTGTCAAGTTGACAGTTGTCTGTCGGCTTCAGCTGCTGTTGTTTTTTTTTCATTTCAAATATTTTTATAGTTTCATTCAATATGAATTCAATAATAACTCTCATTGTATGAACGATTATCGTTAGGCAAAGTTATGTGCCGACCTAACATAAGAAAGGATGCTTATACCCAAAGTAGCTGAATACAAGCTGTGAATATTGATGAACAGTACTTAACACGCGTACGCAGTGTTAGAAGTCTATCGGAGCGAATAACAAACTCGATAAATAAATGAGTTCCTTAGCGCCGACATCCAAGGGTTCCAACTTGATGGGACCTGGATCCTCAGTCATATCCCAGCTAAGCATAAATCAAGCCAGATCATCCAGGTTTCAGTGAATAGAAGTCGCATTTAAATGAAGCCTTTTATTGACTTTATCTTGATTTCTTGAAATAAATAGAACATTAAGTCAAGAAACATCGAATACTTACATAAAATACACTTTTTTATGCTTACTCTGCCTCTATTGTGATGTGCATAAGGGGTGGAAGTTGAATTTGAGATTAGATACTCAGTAGCCCACTTCATGAAATTCAATTAATCTTTTATCGAGTTAGTTGTATGAAATAAAACAATAAATATTTTTGTTTTTTTATTAGCGTTGTTCATTTTCAATGTCATCTCTCACTAAAATATAATCAAGGAAAGTGGCAGGCGCTGCTATATTTTCTTGATGCCGAGCCCAACCCATATACCAAATAATTGTCATCATGTGAGCACAGCAACCCACTGTTTGTTTGCCAACAATGCAACTACAGTAGTAGCTGTGGATTCTGTGCTCCCAATTGGTATGAGCCATATTTAATAAAATGTAGGTATAATATATTTTAGACCCTGTATGTCTTGATTTTATTCGTCCCCTTATTAGTTTTACTTCCTGTGCATTTATATTTGGTATATGGATTTGCTCGGCATCACAGATTTCAATTAAAAAAGATCCATTTTCTCTAATGTGTTCCCCATAATATGACCGGGCCTGCTTAATTTGATAAGTTCCCAGTGACAACAAAATTAAGTCTGACATTGTCATCACTGGGAACTCTTCCAAAAGAGTTACACCTGCATCAATGCTATGAAAATGTGCTCTTCGTCTATTCATATTAAGCTCAATTACATATTCCGCTAATATATTTGGTACATTTAGTTTTTGCTTAGCCCGGTTCAAAATAGCACTTGCATCTGGCCTATCTGTGATGGGTACATGAAATGCATTAATTATAGCCCCTGCAATTTTAAAGTCCATCGTTAGATGGGTAGCGGCATTATTACTAAAATCATTTCTTACTAATTTAAAATCTCTTTTAAATCGTCCATTCACCACCTCCACTACCCATCTACACATGGTGACATGCCTTGATTTATTTGCTCGTAATGTCGGCAACTGTGTCTCACCAGTTTCAAGGGATTCAGGTTTACAAACTGTATAATTTAATGATGTTAACAATTGAATAGAATCCCTGAATCCCCTGTCTAAAATAAAAACATCCCCTTCCCTAAAATACTGCCTCAATTTGCTGCTTTCATTTCTAAATAATTGTTTCATTATTTCTGCATCAGACACAGTTGCAGCATAGGGGCCATAAATATCTAATATATGACCATCTGTGGTCACTATCAAAAATGGTTTAATTAAATTGCGATATTTATGTAAGCTGTATGATTTCTTTTGAAATAAATAATTTGATGATTTCTGCAAATATACATATGTCCCATCAGGCCATCACAGATTACAATAGTTTTCGCCTGCCACCTTCTTCACCACCAAACAGTCCATCAGGAATAGTTAGATTATGATTTACTATATCTTGCCTAGGTAAATGTGCAACACCCAAGTATAATGGCACAAATTGTTCATTTAGATTCTCTCTGGTCTTTCTTAACTGACTAGAGACATTTGACTCGGACATTCCAAATAATTCAGCCAACCTTGAATTTGGCTCCCCTGTTCGCAGTTTCACAAGAAAGATGCCTAAAGCTGTTCTATATTTTTTTATATGTTCACGCAAAAGGGGTGTCTGTTCTATAATTGTTGTAATATTTTGTTTGTTTTTTGTTTTGTTTTGTTTTTGTTTTGTTTTTTTTGTTTTGTTTTTTTGTTTTTGTTTTTTTTTTTGTTTAATTCAATGTTTTCAAAATCTAACAATTGAGTTTCTTCCTTTTCTAAAGCAAGATTGATTACATCTTCTATTTCATCAACAGAAAAGTTGTGTCCATAATGTTGTTCTTCTAAAATTCCCCAATCATAAATGCCTAAATGCTCTCTGCAGATTCTCGCATTTTGTGGCAAGTATAGCTTATGCATTTTAAGTAATTTTAATTTTAGAAATTGCGGAATGGTTAATCTTTCATTATTATTACATCTTTGTACAAAACAAGTATTTGAAGAATTACCCGCTCTTCTATAGTTAGGCAATCTAGTTGACTCATTTTGTGAAGTAGGTGGTGCAGTTCCACTTCTGGTATTTCTACGAGCTGCTATCCAGCATGCATAACAGACTCTACTGTTCAGTTCAATCTAAAAAAAGAGAATAGAAATGAAATACATTTCAAGACACACATGTCATGCAGTGTATGTAATATTATGAGGAAATATTTTTGGAAGAAATCAAAACATTTAAGGCCTTACCTGTCTAGGCAATATTCGAAATGCTATTCCATCTCTTTCAGGTCCTTGAGGCAAAGAATGAGTATGGATACCAGCAAGGGATCGTTGACACCATACACAATTTGATGTAGATGGTTGGCTTTCAATCACAGCAATATGTTGGCTTTCACTATCTTGTGCGACTGGTGATGTGCCTTGCCGGTCTTGTTGTCTTCGTACATTCCTACGAGCTGCCAGCCAACAGGCATAACAGACTTTATTTCCAGGTTGAATCTAAAATGAAGACATTTATTAGATATTCCAATCTAGATTAGTCATTAATGAATTGCAGTATTTATCTATTCATTGTTTTAATATAAAATAAGTATTCGAATATGTTTAGAAGATCTTACTTGTCTAGGAAGTATGAGAAGAGCTATATAATCTCTTTCGGGGCCTTCTGGAAGGGAGTGAGCATGACGTCCACTGACTGACTCTAAGCACCTTACACAACGGTTTGCAGTCACACGCACTATTCCTTGTGTTAGTCGACGTACAGTATTGTCGAAACAATTACTGCATAACACTCCATCATGATCAACCTAAAAATATATTTAAATTGAATGGATTGTTTTTTTTAATGTGATTAAAAATGTATTTTATTCTGACATTCACATATTGATTTACATAGTAGAAAAGTTACCTCATGGTTTAATATTTCTTCCAAAACTACAGTCAGCTCAATACCGACATGGGAGATATTGTAAGACTGCATGTTATCATCCAGTACTCCACTACAAGAAACGCACCTCATGTTTATAAGCACTAGCCTGAAAGCAATAGATTTGTTAAAATCTTAAGCATTTTATTCTCTTCATTATGATAAAACGTGAAAAGGATACTTACGCGACGCTCAAACCAAAAGCCTGAGTATCCAAATCGTAATGTCGATTATGAATATTCAATCCGTCAGGAGTACAGGAACCAAATCGTGAGGTAACAAAAGTCCAGAAAGAATAACCAAGTTTTCGGAATCACTGTACCTATCGTCAAGAACCGAATCGTGAGGTGACAAACGGAATACCAGAAAGAATAGCCAAGTTATTAAACAAAATACACAACACGAACGAACAACAGAGTACCCCGAAACGCAGAAACGAACGGAATGGTCTCCAACTCTCCATCAGGATGAACGGTCATGTGAAAAGACATGTAGGTTCAAATCCGTGATAGGCCGAAGTTGGTTTTTGTATTTTGCAAAAACAGTTTATTATAATTAATGTATAATTTAGTTTAATTTAGTAATATATTTAGTTAATAAATAAGTTTATGTAAGTATTTATTTTTCAATCAATCAATCAATGTTTATTGTGGATCATAGGTATGTATAGTACAGTTCTTAAATATTTGTAAATTTTGATCAGCTATGTCCCGCCCGTAGGGCATACAATAATTACATTTAGACAGACTACGAATTCAATGAACATTATTACAACACAATTATTAAACAATAATGGAAATGTCAGATTCAAATTATTATTATATAAAGGTTCAAAAAAATTTAAAAATAAAGTCAAAACGGATTAGAATAGGTAGGATGTCAAATTATACACATAAAATTCAAAAAATAAAATTAATCACAACAAGCTAAAATGAGAAATTGCAAAATCATAATATAAAATAAAATTAGATTTTAGTTTATAATATTAAAGGTCATCGAACACATCACGACTGGGTGGGACTATATTTTAGTAAAGATTTGTCGGACAGAAATTCTTTTACAGAGTAATAGCTTTTGTTAACTAGCAGATCATGGAGAGTCCTTTTGAAATCCTTATTTTTCGTATTTATTCTGATAGGCCCCGGTATATTATTAAAGATGCGAGAAGCTGAACAAAAGATGCTCTCATGCATTAGATGAGTTTTACTGGCTGGCGTGCGTAATATATCCTTACGCCGTATACGCGTGTAGTAGCTGAACATGTGGATATTGTTTTTAACAAATACTGCAGCCTCAAGTATATAGATGCATGGTAGTGTTAATAATTTATGGTTTTTAAAAAATGGCTTACAGGTGTCTGTTGAGCATAGGTTGAATATAGCCCTGACACAGTGCTTTTGAGCAATGAAAGCGCGCTCGCTTTCTGTACTGTTGCCCCAAAATATTACACCGTATCGGAGAATAGAGCCAACGTAGCCGTGGTAAGCTGCTAGCAAAGTACTCAGGTTTGCTATTTTCCCTAATCTATATAATGCATATGAAAAATTCCCCAGCTTTTTGCAAACGTGCTCAATATGAAATTTCCAGTTAAGTTTGTGGTCAATATGTAAACCTAGAAATTTCGTTACCTCCGTTTCCTCAATGTCGCTATCTAGGTAATTAATTTTTAAAGCACCTGTACGTCGGGTTCGTATTTTAAAATCCATTATTTTAGTTTTGTCAATATTAATCATTAAATTATTTATTCTAAGCCAGTCTATAACCAATAATATTGTTTGGTTAATGTCAGATTCTAAATTAGTTGGATTGTCATTAGCAAATAAAACGGTGCTATCATCAGCAAACAGTGTAATGTCGTGAGTTGTTACCGAAGGCATGTCATTTATATAGATGAGAAAGAACAGGGGGCCGACAATAGTCCCCTGAGGCACACCGAATTCAACTATTCTAGACTCGGATACATATAGTTCTTCTGTTTTAGTACTAAGATTTACCCTCCTTACTTCTGTGAATTGTTGTCTGTTGCTAAGGTATGATTCTATGAGGTTGTACACATTTCCTCTTACACCATATGCATACAACTTTCTTAAGAGGATTTTGTGATCGACACGATCGAAAGCTTTCGACATATCCATGTATAATGCGACAGCTGGCAACCCTTTATCCACGTTATTCATTACCTTCTGTAAGAAGTTATATACTGCTACATTTATGGATTTGTTTCTCCTGAAACCATATTGATTGGGCGCTAAGATGTTTTTTGCCTCAAAAAAATTATAAAGACAGTTAAATATCACCTTTTCAAAGATTTTCCCAAAAATAGGTATTAATGCAATGGGTCTGTAATTGCTCATGTTAGCTTTGTCTCCTTTTTTAAACACTGGCTTTATAACCGATATTTTTAGCTTTTCGGGGAAAGTGCCTTCTTCTATACATAAATTGATAATGAAGCTAAGTGGTTCTGATATAATGTGGGCTACATCTTTAACAATATTTGTCGTAATGTTATCATAACCGGCACTGTTTTTATTTTTAGAGCAATTATTATTTTATAAATGTCATCAGGGATAGTCGGTGTCATAAAGATTGAATTTGAATTATATGTCAATTTATTGGATGATTCTTTGGGATTACTAGTATTATTTTTGTTGATGTCAAGAAAGAAGTTATTAAACGAATTAGCAATGTCTTGAGGATTATTTATGGTTATGTCATTTATAATTAATTGAGCCACACCTTCATTTGGAAACTTCCCTTTGATATCATTTATTACTTTCCAAGTAGCCATGTTTTTATTTAGAGCAGATTTAATAAAATAGTCGTTTTGAGATTTTTTAGTAAGCCTAATTATAGTTTTATATTTCTTTGCGTATGCTTTGAAAGCAGTTTTAGTGGTTTGATTTGGATTGTGTCTATATTGCCACAGTAGTTGACATTTACGTTTGCTACATATTTTTATTCCACGTGAAATCCATTTCGGTCTAGATCTGTTATGTATCTTGACTTTCTTAATAGGAAAACAAAGATCAAATAACATAATGAAATTACCATGGAATATGTTATAGGCAGAATTCGCATCCAAGCAGCTATAGACGTCACTATTGGTTAGCTGATTCAAATATTTTACAAATATTGCTCTGTTGTTTTTGTGGGGGGGGGGCATGTCTTTTGGGGGGGTAAGGACTTAGTGAAGTAGTAGTAGTTTCTGTGTACGTTATACATTTATTAATAACCGAGGGTAGATTCTCTTTTTGCTATAAGCAATTTGTTTTGTTAAATAAGAGTTTTGCCTTTATTTTTTTGTCAGGCACTAAAAATATTGTTATACAACACTATTGTCGATATCTTTATTGCCGTGATAGTTACAGTATTATCGTAGTAAAATTGAGAGAAGCAAACGGGAGTAATTAATGGCCACCGTGAATTTCAAAACTCTATTTAACAAGGACACTACGACTCGGTGACCGGCCGTCCTGACATCAGAATGAACGGTCACTCTAAAAATGTTTTTTTTCTTCTAGAATACGATGGAAGCAATTGTTAGGCATAAATTCAACGTTAAATACGCCTAGTGACCGTTCATCCTGATGGAGACACGGAATGACATGTGAATGACATTTACACTACTAATGTCAAACCGTACATGCAAAGTTGTCACATGATTTAATTGTGTTACAGGTTATTAAAACCTTAAATAATTTATTATGTAGTTTTAAATGATTTATGGATAAAAACACAATTATTTTCGAATTCCTCTATTTTTGCTCTACGATTTGGTGCACGTGTACCTCGAGGTACATGTTTGGGCAAAGTTGTATGGGCTTTTGCTGACCTCCTTTGTACACCTCACACGGTAAAACATGTACGGACGGTCTACCCTACCCTACTCACTAAGATCTTGCATGCTCAATTTGTGTGTAAACGCATGTTTTCAACAAATAAATGATCTTTATCTTTCATATTTATCTTTGATTTGATTTGAAACCCACCAAAAATATTTCATGTGAAATAGTTGCCAAGATTTGGGAGCTCAAAACACTGTCATTGTCAAAAAATTGTCAGAGTTATCTGATCATATGAAGAGCCAGGCCCATCCCTTAGGGGCTGTCTCCACGAACGAGAGAATCGCGGCGATATTATCGTCGTGCCACGTATTTCTATACACTCTCTTAAGGCCGTCTCCATGAGCGAGAAAATCGCGGCGATATTTTCGTATAGAAATACGTGACACGACGATAATATCGCCTCGATTCTCTCGTTCGTGGAGACAGCCCTTTAAGAGCGTTAACGTCTTGCAGCATTTCATACAAACTTTCAAGTGATTTTTTTCGAAATGACTGAATCGATTTTAATGAGCTTTCGTACGCATAAGCAGGATACATAAGTCTAAAAACCTGACAGAGAACATAGCCATAATCCACGCAGGTATACGATACTAATTGAACTAATAGGTGGTCAAACCTTCAGAATATTTCATTTGAATTGATACTTTCGCGAGGACTCATTAAAGCGGTCTGTCTATACTATTTTTCATATTTTTAAAATGTTTTTTTTTTCCTATAGATTTTGGTACAGTAAATTCAATTTTACCGTCCGTTTTTATCTGTCAGCTTTATGGGCCTACCACACGCACAAGCTTCACCACAGCCGGTTTGTACACACGTTTGTTGGTAAAACAGACCAACCGCACGCACGGTGTTCCGTGTACAAACTGGCTTTTTTTTTTTTTTTTTTTTTTGTCGTGGTAAAATTATCAAATGAGTCCTCCCACCCAGGGCAGAGCGGGAGGGACTGTCAGACTTGTACTGACTAAAATCCACGGTGTCCTTCAATAGCCCTTTATGTTCCAGGGTCACGGTAATTCTATGAGTCCCGCGACCCCGGCAGGCTTTGGCCCTCTAGAGGGGGTACAAACCGGCTTGCGCAGGCAGAACTGTGGTGAAGCTTGTGCGTGTGGTAGGCCCATTAGTTTTTACTACACAGCTGTTTGTATTCAATGTGAGGGTAAGTGCATATTTACGAGTGTAACGTAGTATTGCTACCAGTTAGTTAAAATTAACGTGATGTTTACATCAAAGAGAAGATGTTTAAATAGTCCGCAGTGTTTTTGTTTCATTTGGGGTGAAAAAGTGATTAAAAATGATAGAAAATCGAAAACTGACTTCTTGAAAACTGCTTATTTTGACTGCTTTAAAGGCAGTCGGTTTCTTTTTGCTTTGCGTTGTTTTTGCGGGTGCGGGCCAGCCCCAATGCTATCCTGGCAATGATCGCTAACAGGCTGGACTGCCCTTATATCCGGCATTGCTGTGGCAGGCGTGTTGCTGTTCCAGAGCCGGTGAGAAAATTGTAATTATTGTGTTTATGATAGTAAAGTACAAGTGTGTAATTTGGACAAGCCGCGGGTGCCTAAAACTGTTTGCCAAAATTGTGTTGCAGTGTAGAAAAACAATCTCTGAAATTTAAAACCCCGATTATCTGGCGAGAACCTAAAAACCAACATGACTATTGTTATTTTTGCCTTCTTCATATAAATAGAATAAATTAACATAACCGCTATAAATGGATTTATCCTGCCCCCGTAGCATGACCACCGTAGACAAGGATTTCTTTGACGGAAGAATCGAGAAAATGACAGATAGTGCAAAGAAATCTCTCGTTGTGTCGACACAATCTGTCATTTTGTCGATTCTTCCGTCAAAGAAATCCTTGTCTACGGTGGTCATGCTACGGGGGCTGGTATAGGTACCATCTGCTAAACGACCAACTTTGTTAATTAAACCGAGTTCAATGCATGGTTTGCTTTGGTGGACACTATAAGTGCGGCAAGTAGGTATCTATTTAAACAAATAAATAAATAAAGCATTTGTGTCAGTAATGAAAATTTTCTTGGTAATACTAAAGGATTAAACTACCAAGACTTAAACGTTCAACACATGCTATTTCGTCTGAAGGATCTTGGTTGCAACATGAGCGTCAAGCTCCATTGTTTAAACTCTCATATGGACCATTTTCCAGAGAATCTCGGTCACTTTAGTGATGAACAAGGAGAAAAGATGCCACCAATAAATATGGACCATGGAGGAACGATGTAAGGGTGGGAACGGTATATGGGACGTGCATATGATGACAGATTACTGCTGGAGTTTGAGAAGAGACCTACCTCAAGTATTTCATTCAAGAAAATCATTAAAAAGATCATTTTTAGCTACTTTTGAAGATTGAATTTATTTTTGTGGTAAGTTTCGTAAGTGTTTTTACATGCTTGATTTTTTGTAAACTTTTGTGTGACTTTACCGCGCCCGTTGGTTCCAAGAAAATGTCTAAGTTTGTAGCACTATCGATAGTACGAGTTAGTTTGAGAGAGATTCTAGTGTTGATACGCATGAGCGCACGACAACCAATCAAAGAATGCAGTATATTTAAGCTGATCTCTCATGGTCCAGAAAGCTAGTATGTACAAGATGAGGTCAGGTTTTACTGGTTAAGTATAGTTTATTATGTCGCTGTGTGTACCTATACACTCATTTTTAGCCTTCAAAAATATTTTGTAATAGTTCTGTGAAACGGTAGAACTTTTTTTACACAAACCTTAGGTTTACTTTATACTATAATAATTAGGCATAAATTAACTGTGAAATCACTGAAAGTTCGCGTTTCGCGATCATACCGAATCTATACCGAATTGGAACGGGTTCAATATCTGTTCTGAAATCAATATGGCGCGATTCTGAACGTACCTGTCATGTCTAACTCTAATGTCAAAGTTTATAGTTGATACCAATCCTGCCTTTGGTATTTTTAGTTTCAGGAAAAACGATTTTTTTAATGAAAATGTAGCAAAACAATTGTGTAAATAATAATGGCTTTCGAGTACGTTGTTGTGAAAGAAGAATTTGAGTTAAAAGAGGACGCCAACACAGAGGTTTTACCTGCAGCAGGGGAGAAAACTGAAGCAGAATGTAATAAGAAAAATATTAAAGTGGAATCGAACATACCGAATAATATAAGGTAAGTGGTATGCTGACCGAAACCCTTTTTTTGCCGGATCAATTATAACTATTGTTTTTATTTGATATTAAAAGTATAAAAAAATATTCGAGTCTGTCTGATTGCTACATTTTCACACTTCAACGGCTGAACAGATTTCTATGAAACTTGGCACGCAGTTAAACCATTGCCTAGGACATGTTCCCGTCATATAACATCTATGAATTACAAATTAAATGAGAAATTTATTGATAAACCAAATTACATTAACCAGCATTGCCACATTGGATGGCAATGCTGATTCTTTGTACAATTATGGACAAAACATGATGACTAATAACTACCAGAAATACATTGTGAACTAAGGTATGAATTGACATAAATGTCGGGCTTGCCTCAGTCTGGGACAATTGACACTTTCTGGGTGTTCCGTCTGGCTAACGGAGAGTAGGTACTTGCATAGACACAACCATGTTGCCAGGATTATATGCCAGCAACTTGCTTTGAAGTACAATTTTGTCATATCAGAAGTGCTGTATGCTACTCCAATCTAGTTCTGGCTGGTAATATCACGTTTTATTAGGATCAACCTATTGTCACTGACAGGACTATTCAGGATGGACGGTCCCGCATGACCAGAACAATTCAAGTATCTAGATCTCACTCGATAGGTTGTCATGTGGTACGTGAGTAGAGCAATCATTGTGCTGATAGTTGTGTCGGTCAGTGGCTTAATAGCCAATAGCCTTGACCAACATCTGACGAGGCTCACTCGGCAGCTGGATGAAGGGCTTTAGGAAGGTCACTTATATAAGTACATGTAGGTAGGGGGAGGGGGAGGGGAGGGAAGGAAGGGGAGGGTCATAGGAACCCCCCGAGGGGGGGGAAATTCGTCTGAAATGCATAGTTTTTTTTTAATGATTTTTAAAAGGGATATATTTATTTTTGAGTTATACTAATACAAGCTTTAAAATCAGTAATTTTATACATACGGGACACCTGCTGATGGGGGCGGAGGGGGAGAGGAGTACCCCCGCCCTGTAGTTTCGGTCGGAGTTACCATTTTTTTTTTTGTTAAATTGTAACCTTACTTTTTCTGTCCCTATTTTTCAGGGAGGAAAGGGTAGGGGAGTAAGAACCAGTACTTCTGCCTTATCTCCGGCGCTGCGGGAATAGCAGCCCCTTCGCCTTTGCGTAACAAAGTCACAGGCGATCACGCTCCCCTCCGCACCTTCGGCTTGTTGGTCGCCACCGGTGGCGACCAGCCTCGGTCGCTACGGGTCGCGCGATGCCTGCGCCTTTGTCACGGCAGGCTGGGGCTGCCCTCCCTCCGCGCCTCCGGGCTCTAAAAAACACTCTAGGGGTAGGACATACCAAGACCACGGCGTGTCGGGGTTGACAAATTCGGTTCTGAATTCAAGTTCGTTGTAAGGCTACATTTACTTTACTTTTAAATTACACGCACATTTGACCAATTCTATAGTGTCAGTTTTTTTTTGTAATAGCATTGTGTGCTTTGCTCACTGCACATTCCACACGTACGTTATATTCTATGCCAAAATAGTATGTGGTGTGAACCAAAATAGTCTGTGGTGTGAAATATCGTCGTTTTCAATACAATGCCATCAATAATTCTACAATTAATATCTCCGAAACTATTCATTTCCGACGGTTGAAATTTTGCAAATCGTTTTATTATATTAGTAGGAACCTACAATAAAAAATACAACATCCTAGGTTAATGTACAGATATAAGTGACTAGCCTTTATTTATTTGTTTAACACTTCAAGCAAAAAGTACATTGGCGGACTTAATGCCATAGGCATTTTCTACCAGTCAACCTTTGGGTGATGCAGAGACAAATAGTGGTAGGTGTATCTGAAAATAGTAGATATGGATGGATGTTAAACCAAAGTTAAAACTGGTGTATCTTTTCTCCAGCCTCCAGATCTATATTTTAAAATTAAAAGTCCTGACTGCCTAGAGTCATGAAATTTGTAGGGTGTATTCTTTGTGAAGAGTAGATATCCACTAAGAAAGAGTTTTTCGAAATTCCACCCCTAAGAGGGTAAAATGAGGCATTAAATTTTCCATTAAACTTTATATTCTCGGGGTTGATTAACTCGAAAATTGGTGTACACACTCTTTAATTAAAATTATGAGACACATGCATCACAGTTCAGTCAAATAGAGCTTCGATACTCACGTAGACGGGCACATGGCCCTGTTACTATTATAAATGGGAAAGTTTGTGAGGATGTATGTTAATTTTTCACACACTAACTACTGAACGGATTTGGATGAAATTTGGCACATATATGTAGATAGTAATAACCTGGATTTTATGCCTGTAGTATGATCCCGTGCATGGGACAATTACCGAACTCCATGCAGGCGAAGCCGCGGGCATAAGCTAGTGGATTATTATATTATTATACTCACCTTAACATACAGCTCTTGTAAAAATGTTATATTTAAATGGCAGCATCCCAAAAACATGACCAAACAGAACACCTTTTATATAAATACAGTCGTAATATTGTAACAAAAAAATACAACTTGCACATACTCACCCACCATACACACCACACCCACTCATACACGCCACACACACCCTATCACTCACCACACTTCACCCACACACACACACACACTCACTTCCAAAAACACCAAACCTCTTGTCCTCAAATTTTATTTTAATGTTTTTTTTTTTTTAATTTCATATTTAAATATAATATATTGTTATTGTAGGTTTTGAGATATTGCAGGAGAATGTTGATATATAATTTATTGAATATCTATACTAATATTATAAAGAGGTAAAATTTGCTTGTAAGTTTTTATGTAGGGGGTAATCTCTGGAACTAATAAGCCACTTCTAAAAATTATTTCATTGGTAGAAAGCTATAGTCTATAGCTATAGGCTATAAATTATATTTATATCATGTATATTAGCTGAGCTATCACACTTTTTCCGGGCGTAGTCGTGGGCGATGTGCTAGTTCTTAATAATATACAAAAATCACATGTACACGATAATCTCCAAAACTACTTAACCAATGTCAATGAAATTTTGTGAATGTGTATGGTTGGGGGCAAGCTTGAGAGATGGTATAGTTTTGGACCCGATAGGTGGCGCCGTGCGAAACTGGGGTGGCTCGTATAGTATACTGCAGTAGCGAAGGGTCAATTTTTGTAAGAGGTAAGCCGGAGTACATATCTTTACTGTATGGAATATTATCGGCTATAGAATACTGACTGTGCCATTTTTCAAAGGGAAGCCGGTAGCAATCGGGTTGTATGGAACCTTCGCCACTGGTATACTGGCAGGCAATACTAGACTGCTAGACCAAAGAGGAAAATAAAAAAAATAAAACATTTTAAATTAGACCTTATTATTTATTGTACAAAAATTAAACTATAATGTTAACCATATAATTTTGAGATGGTATTTACAGTGCAGTACAAAAAAGCAGATTACATTTTTACTATAAAAATCATACATAAAACTCCCTATCAAGCTTAGTTTCTGGTGATTCCCTCATTCTTTTTGCAAATTGCGAAAAATAAGACTATTTCGTGAAAATATGACGATTTGCAAAAAAAATATAAATTCGTAATTATTTTACGTATCATTGATGCAATTTGAATTAAAAAATTAAAATTAAAAAAAAAAAATATGCTGGCTACATTGACTGTTTCCCCTTTTAATTACTTGTTTTAAACTGTATTTAGCTTAATCAGCCTAGATTTTTTCCATTGAGAGGATCCAGGCCTCCACTCCATGGCACCTACCTCTACCTCGCGGGCCCAGTCTTTGAATTTATACATGTCTTCCAATTTTTTTGGTCCTAGGACAATGCTGGTTTCCTCACGACGATTTTTCACCGTTTTGAGAGCACTGGTGATGAAATAAATTACACAAAAGAACAAGCCTTGTAAGTCGAGGCCGTTACCACCGCTCTCAAAACTGCAGTTAATTAATTAATATTAAACTTAAGCGTATTTTCTGTTCCTTATTTGACAAGACAGGAACAAGCCGAAGATTAAGCAGACACACTGTAACGAAAAAAAAAAAATGTAATTAATGTAAAGTGTCACATATGGGAAGTTACACTCGTATTCCTAGACCTGTCTTAAGCCAATTGCTCAGCTCAGTGAGACTCAGTCGTCATGACAACGGTTCAAAACGCCCACCAAATCGTATTCTAAGTCGCTATTGGCGGATCCTCAACTTTGACATATGATTCCTCCACTCTTATGCGTTTACTTGACATTTATGAACAAACTATAGCTTATCAATGTGTCTAATGGGGCTGATTTGTGGCGTATTGAGCTGGACTTGAGCTGAGTCAGTGACAAAAAGTACCAGTACACCTAGCATAGTCATCATATAAAGTGCCGACATCAGTCTTCTTTCCATGCCATGGACATAGAGGGGATATAAAAGGTGTAAAAGCCGAAAGGCACTTTTTCTTCGCGTCATTGCGAGCATTGCTTTGTTCAATAATGGTAAAGAAACCTCACTCGAACTCCAAAATTTTTCAGACAATTTTTTAAATACAAGCTTAAGGTTGTAACTTTACTTAAAATACCTCCAAGCCTTTGTATCAATGCATACATCAGTGTGCGTTACATTGAGCGATACCGTGATTTTTCACACCTAATATTTTCGCAGTGCTACTTAGTTTGATGTACAGAATGCTTGGTTGACGGATTCGTGACGGGTCGTTTACACCTTGTATTTTGCCAAAATTTCGCCTGTTGTAATCAAATATCAAGAGGATGCAAGCCTATTGCCATCAACCCTGACCTGCCCTAGATATATGGACCAAGTACGTGTCCAGCAAACGCGCTTTTTCGGTTTTCATACCAAAAGTGTCAATGGGACCCTATTACGACCCTTACCGTGTTTCTGAAGATGACATGGTGAAGGAGCTATTGGTAAATATTTTTTATTTTTCAAATTGTCTGTGGAACGGGTTTTGAAAATGTTGGCTTAGCAACCACTTTTTCTAACGTGTGGTTTGTGCCTTACCTGATATCAGAGTTTTTATGCCGCCCATGGGGCTCAGACTTGGGGCTTTACATGCCGTCGAGAAATATCTCTTATGCATGCTGATTAGCAGCCACTAATAAAAGCATTCTATGTTAACTGGTACCAATGGCAAAGATTGTAACTTTGATACCTTATATTTCAGAAACGTGACAATTGGAAGATTTTGGCCCGTATTATTCTCGTTTATATTGATTAGCACAAGTTTTAAGCGTGGCTAATAAAACCAAAGTTGTACTGATGGCAACATAGTAAATAGATTCTAACTTTGATAGCTTAGATCTTGGAAACGTGACGCCTTAGAAGATTTTATTGATTAAAACGGTTGTTATGTGTGGATGCTCTTTTGATAATAAAGAAAATGGCGGAAAGTAGGCAGGATAAGGTCCATACTAAAATATTCAAACCCCTTTATTAATTTTAATATCTGCAAAGATAAAATTACAGCGATTTTCGTGGCTGTGGCTGTCAAAATTTTGAAAAATCTCACCAAGTAAAAAGACACTCACCTCAACAATGATAACCGCAATCAGGACTCCCCCGATTGCTTCTCCAAAACTATCGAAATAATCGCCGACTTTGAGAATGCATCCCGGGTATGAGTTGCTCATGGTACATTGGTTGGCAACCATGTTGGGGTTGTCGCAACAAGATGGGGGAATTGCCTCCGTGTTCGCTGGGTAGGAGACAGCTCCGACGGTGCCGCAGCATTGGAACTAAAAAAAAAGAAAATATGTTTATATGGCATGTCATGGCACACTCTACACGTTAGAAACGGAAAAAAACAATATTGAAATTCAAAAGCAAGTTTCACACAGGTTAAAAATTGAGTCGATGCTGCCGAGTGCAACCCCGCTCTATCACCCGCTATAGCAAATGACAGTTCTGAGCGACAGAAAAGGATGACGAGCATAGAAAGATGCGGTTCTTACCAAAGTTTCCATAGCATGGTAAGCGGGTCTTGCGGGAGGCCTACCGAACGCGCCAATCAGCCAATCGGCAACGTTCTGGTATGTGTTGTCCAGGAATTTGAATATCACCACAGTGAAGTATATCTTGACGCCTGCTAATATTCCCATGAATACTGCGTACTGGAAATCGGAAAAGGTTTGGTTAAAACATGCTTATGACAACGATTTCACTGCTATTAGGCACAACCAGACTCCAGGGCTGACTTCTACCTTGGGCAAAGGCTGGCTGTACAACGTGGCAATGCCGCCAGACTCTTGGAGGAAGTTTGTAATGCTATGTTGTTGGTAAGTTTAGGTTATCGGGCTACTGAGGGATCGCATCCGGAACGTTAACGTAATCCGACTGTATTTTTTTATATATTAAATCGGCCTACTCTTGACCTCAATCTAATCCTGAGGACAGATATGAGTTCGACGATGGAACGAGCTAGCCCAAAAGAAGCCTATTAACTCGCGACTTAAATAGATCATATGAACTTGGGAACACTGATGCAGGCAAGGAATTCCAGTCCTTGGCTGTGCGCATAATAAACGATGTAGCAAAGCGCTCCGTGCGTATATGTGGAACATCGACAAGGTAAACATATAATCTCATCATCTGCCTAGCCTTTTCCCAACTATGTTGGGGTCGGCTTCCAGTCTTACCGGATGCAGCTGAATACCAGTATTTTACAAGGAGCAACTGCCTATCTCAATACTCAATACTCAATATCTTTATTGCGTTCCAAAATGTACATTTATAAGTTTACATTAGCTGGTGGGTTGTAATATCTGACCTCCACAACCCAGTTAGTACTGGGTAATACAATACCCTTTGATTAGACTGGTTGTCAGACTTTCGGGTCACTGACTACATGTAACGACTGTCAAAGATCTACAAATGTAAAAATACAATCGCATTCGCATTGAGGGAGCCAGGAGGGAGGTTAGCCTTGCCACGTGTAACTTAACATAAATCGATCGGTCCTTTATCGGTGTCATAAATAAATGTGTACATACAACATATTATTGTAAATTTTTTATCAAAAAAGATAAGCCTCGCCTGAAAGTGCTAAACAAATAAACTTCCTTTTTATTTATCAGATAAATAATATAATCCAACGTATTTTTTACGGAACCGCTGCGTTCGATACCCGGACGTTAGAAAGAAGAAATATTGCATAATTATGGAGCTGACAGTGTCTTCTATTCAGTCACACAGGTCACAAGTGATAGAGACAACGCTATACAAAGGGTGCTTCCTCACTCGAGCATTTGCCTGTTATGTAACAATCCAAGATTCGATTGTGTACATAAGCAAGTCATCATCTGCCTAGCCTTTTCTCAAATATGTTGGGATCGGCTTCCAGTCTAACTTGATGCGGTTGAATACCAGTATTTTACATGGAGCGACTGCCTATCTGAGCTACACAACCCAGTTAGTACTGGGTAATACGATACCCCTTGGTAAGACTGGTTGTCAGACTAGCTGCGGCCGGTGTTACCCGCAGTGAAAAAATTTGCAAGCACATTCAGCTACCCGAAACTGTCAAATTTTCCCAATCAACCTTAAACCTAATGCTAAAACGATATAGTTGAAAATCTATTAAATAAATTCGACAGACTGTGATAGCTTGATGTGCTTGCAAATTTTTTCAACGCGGGTAACACCGCGGCCGCAGCTAGTATTACATACAAATGAAGTTAGTTATTAAAAAAGCTTTCTAAAAAATCTATGACCGTCTCTTTGGCGTTGCCATAGTCGAGTAGAATCAAGTACATTGTACACACGAACTAATCTAGATCAATCATAAACACCTTAGGTACATACCTACAAATAATTATTGATTGCTGCGTAATTACGTACAACCAAAAATATGTGGGTACGTCACGTTATCATACTAAACCTTCCGATAGGCGGACTTCCCACGTATTCTTTAAAAATAATAATTTGGCTATCATAAAATTTACGGAGGTATTAAACTTGAATCGGGCCGCAGCCATATAGTTAGGCCCAGACTCCACCAAAGCGGAGATGTGCGAAGCGGAGGGGTGAATCTCTTCTCGTCTCCGCAGGCCTAAACAATAACGAGACATCTCCTCTCTCCTCCTCGAGTAAAGTTAATTGGAGACGAGAAGTGTAAATGACCAAATTCTTTTGGTGGTTTACAACACATCTTTCCGCTGCGGTGGAGTCTGGCTCTTTGAGCCTTTTGTGAAGGAGCTCGTCCTGAGAGGTACTACCACCATACATATTTCTGCTGCCAAACGTTGCAGTGTTCCGGTGCGAATGGTTTGAGATCCGTCAGCTTTGCCTCTGTGATGACTACGCACCTGCCTTTCCACTCTGATATTGCAGATATCGATAGGCGGCGGTACCCAACGATCAGGTATAGAGGAAAGTGCATTTAAAGTCATCAACTGCCTAGCCTTTTCCCAACAATGTTAGGGTCGAATATAGGGCTGAATACCAATATTTTACATGGAGCGACTGCCTATCTGACTTCCACAACCCAGATACTGGGTAACAAGATAAGCAAGACTGGTTGTCAGCATCTGACTACCCGTAATGACTGTCAAAGATCTACAAATGACAGTCGGGACCAATGGCTTAAAGTGCTTTCTGAGGCCCAGAAAGGCGCGACACCCCTCTCCAAGATTGGGTGTCAGATTTTCTCTTTTAAAAATACATCTTGTTAAAAAGAAATACGCAGCACAGAATTTAACATCAAGCCTGGTTTCTCTCCAAGAGTTAGCCAGAGGAGTACCAATAGTTCATCCAAATCACGCTTGTTATTTGAAGTCTCAAGGAGGAGAGTCCATTGCCATCAACTAAGCGCAAATCCGGACTCTGCTACTGAGAAGTTCCTGGCGGAAAAACCCAAACTGGGAATCGAACCCAAGGACCTCAACCTCAGAAGTAGCACTTGCAACCACTAGAGGCAGAAAAGAAATAAATACTTACAGATATAAGCATAAACCGTGATTCTCTGATAGCACCGCAGCAAGCACAGAACGCAATCACGAAGACTATGCATCCTACGACGATGATGCTGATTGAGAGGAAACTGAGGTTCACTGGGATCACATCGTGCAGTTGGTTCAGGTTGACGTGGGCTATTGAACCTAAGGTTATGATTGCTAAGCCTGCGAGCTGGAAAAGAGAAAAAACATATATTATTATGTAGAATTATCAACAGGTAGTGTTCCCACTTGGGAAGCCTTCTCTGCAAGATAGGGTTGGCTGTAAACGTTAGAAAATTTAAAACTGTCAAATTAAATTGTGAATATCGGAAACGACGACATTTGACTGTTGTTTAAAATATTCAAAAACATATATAAAGCACATCGAACATCAAGTAAGCAACTATAGTGAACTCTTGAATCGGGGGCTGTTTTCAAAGCTGATGCCTTCTTTTTTAAAGTGCGATATTTTGCTAGAAGAGGTTTTAAGATAGAATAAAAAATGAGGAAGTCTGAAAATGGAACCCGCACCGGTGACTGAAAAGTTGTGTGGAAACCGGTTCTCATAGTATGGGCGTGTGATGCGGGGTAATGAGGAAAATCGTGATGGGGAAGACCCAACGAAACAATAGATGGATAGGTATTACTAGAAAGGGGGTTGTTCAGTGACATGACACTTATAGAGAAGTATGGTAAAACCGGCCAAGTGCGAGTCAGACTCGCGGATGAAGGGTTCCGTACCATGGTAGTAGGGGAGCCCCCTTTAATTTATTTTTGTTATAGCGGCAACAGAAATACGCATTCTGTGAAAATTTCAAATTACCTATTACGGATCATGAGATACAGCCCGCTGACAGACAGACGGATGGACGGACAGCGGAGGCTTAGTAATAGGGTCCCGTTGGTTACCCTTCGGATACGGAATCCTAAAAAGAAGACATGTTACGCCGATCCCGAATAAACTGAGATAAGGACAGGGGAATTATCAAGATGACGTTTTATAAAATATAATAAAAATAAGTACTTACAGCAAAAATAATATTAGCTATAATTAAAACATATTTCACAATAAATTCCGCAAAACAACACATTTTGATTTCTTTTTGCTTACTGTTCAAAAAGAACTGTGTTTGTTCGTATTTCGAGACTGACTGGATATTGTATTTTAGTTTACCTTATAGAGTATCTGTGCAAAGATTAGATAACTGTGTCAAAAAAAAAAATTGGGTGAGATACGGGTTCGCTTACTGTCATATTTATCTTGAGCTGTCAAATTGTCGCTGCTTGTCATGAGAAATGTCAAAAAAGTACGATTTAAAATTAGTTCCATATTTCGCCGCAGATCAAGTACGGATGGACTATCGATAGGCTTTAGATATCATATCGATATGTTTTATTTTGATAATGTAATTAGTGGCTAATTCATATAAGCTGAATGCCAGTTTTGCCCGCAATCTTGGATTTTGAACGCTTAGCTCAGTGCTCAAAGTTGAGAATAGTTCAAACAGTGGAATTAGGCATTTAGTTGTGTGTTACTTAATATTAGCGCGGGCATAAGTATTACTACTAATACTAACGGGATGTTTTTTTTTTTTTTTTAATTAATAGTAATAACAATTATTAAAATACGGGTCCAACGGTGTCGGGAACGGGTCCAAGCAGTCAGGGTTTCAGAGAGAGGAACCTCCTAACAAAATATTAGCCGTGTCGCCACGAAACCATGTGCCTCTCGTCACGAACGCCATTCAAAGGTGTCAGTTTCTTCGTTTTTTTTTTTACTTTCGCCCACTAGGTATTTCTCGTGGGTGCGTTTACACATTAAACATTTAAACTCACAGTCAGACCCGGAATAACTACCTGTAGGTCATACAAATATTTATTCCGTGCTGGAAACACACGGCGCACACGCAGCGCAGCAGCCAATCGCTTAGTCACTGCGCCAACCGTGCCGACAATCGTACGTCATTTGTTTCTATGTTAGGGTCGGCTTCCAGTCTAACCGGATGCACCTGAATGCCAGTAATTTACTTGGAGCGACTGCCTATCTGACTTCCACAACCCAGTTAGTACTTACTGGGAAATACGATACCCCTTGGTAAGACTAGTTGTCAGACTTTCGGGCCACTGACTACCTGAAACGAATGTCAAAAATGAGAGGCGGGACCAACGGCTTAACGTGCCTTCCGAGGCACGGAGGAAACTCAGTATGTAATGGGCGGTCACCCATCCATGGACCAACCAAGGCAAGCGCGGCTTAACCTTAAGATCAACCTGAGCGGCTGTTATTATTTACCCACGAGCTCTTCTCATCTTGAATTATGGAACCAAGATTTTGTAACAATATTTTGAATTAAAAATGTCCATGGAGTTTCTTGCCTATTCTTCTCCATAGAGATCTACGCTTTGGAATGGGCAACTAGAAACAGTACTTGCATTATTATGCCTTGTGACTGT
This sequence comes from Noctua comes, assembly GCA_963082995.1. Classification (NCBI taxonomy): domain Eukaryota; kingdom Metazoa; phylum Arthropoda; class Insecta; order Lepidoptera; family Noctuidae; genus Noctua; species Noctua comes. Next base: position 8,926,886 of record OY720295.1, on the reverse strand, counting down.
CATTGTAGCTTTGCTTTTTTTGTTTTTTAGACATTCAAAAGTGCTTTTCATGGTCTGATATCAATAAATGCTTTGAGTTTGTTCAAAGTTTTGACAGACTTGTCATCACTTGCAAAAGTTGCTCCACAAAAAGGAACTTCGGTGCGCATGCACCTATTTTACCTAATTTCATTTGGGAAAGACCCATGATTGCTAAATTACCGCATTTTCTGACTCATCCAGCTATGCTAGGTGTTGAATCATCAAGTTATCTGAACCTTATCGGCGTTATTACCATTTTTATCTTCCGTATCCGTTATTATTAAAAAGTTAATTCGGAGTTCCGTAGGTGGTAAATTAAAAATGCTCCCACACATGGCGAAGGTAAATACTAATATAATACAAGGTGTAAACGGATCCTTCACGAACCTGTCAACCAAGCACTCTGTACATCGAAGTAAGTAACTCTACGCAAAAGTTATTGTTGGCCCGGGAAACGACATTCTTTTTCTCAATGTAACACACTTAAAACATTGTGCTGGTGGACACATTGAACAGTACGGTGGTCGTGGAGGTATTAAAGGAAAGTTACAACATTAAAAACATGTATTTAAAAAAAAAGTGAAAATCTTGGTACTTTGACGCCCAATATCTCTGTAACTAGAAGGTATGGTATAGAAAAAAACGATCGCAATGGCGGGGAGAGCAATTACCTTTCGGCTTCCGTGAAGGGTACTTTTATATCCATTATAATAAAGAGGTCAAGTTTTTAAGTCTTCTTCATCTTCGGAACTACGGACCCGATGCCGAAAATTCTTTCTCAAATGGGAAGCTACATTATACCGAGTGTCGTAGGCTTATCTATATATTTTAAACATTCATTCATAACATACCAACACGCCTATAATCCCCGAAGGATTTGCCAGTTACGTTAAGGTCCCATGTAATATGGGGCGAATCCTAATAACGCTTTGCCCGAATCAGGAATCGAACCCAGGACCTCTTGTTCAGCAGTCACGACCACTAACGCTAGCGAAACCGCTGGCAAAAGCTGGAGAGAAATATTTATTCAAATTAGGACACGTAGACACAGAATAAAATGACTATGAGCAAAGTTCAGAACACACTTGTCCAGTCCAGTCCTTAACTCAATTTACTAATGATTGGTGCAGCATCACTTCTTCCATACTTCTCTATTAGTTTTCATCTCTATAAGTGGGTTCTGGTATAATCTTCAATGTAGTTACAGGCACTTCAATCAATCAATCAATCAATCAATCATTTATTTTGTCAAACATAGGTATGGTTACAGATAGTATAATAGTCTAAAATATGTTCACTATGTTTTGCCAATACATGGCGTACAAATGGTGGATACAATTAACATAAATATGCAATTACAATTAGGGTGGCATGTCAATAGGTGTGACATTAAAGCTTGTCTCTGTGATAGCAACGTACGAGTATCTGCTACGCCTCTAGTGCTGCAGATGTCCATAGGCCGCGGTGACCATTTACCATCTGGTGGGACGTAAGAACCGACATCTGGTGCTACTTTTCCAGTCAGCCTTTATACCACCTTGCTAATTTTTTTCACTTCATTGCTGTTCCTATCTAGTTCATGCAGTTCTCAGGGTGCAAGAATAAGCCTATTGAATCGGTAACCCAGAATTTGCTATATGTCGCTACTGAGAATTTCCTAATTGTCATTGTCGGATGCGGGGATTGCAATTTGCGCAACACGCTGTAGAACTGGAACAACGATGCACTATGTAGGAGAAATGATTCAAGCTTTTGTAAGCATGGAGGTCGGAAGTTATGCGATCGGGAGCGGAAAAAAGTATCCTATGTCAACTGTGCCAAGTTTCATCGTCTTTCTTGAGGCTGGCTTCTGCTTAACCGGACTATCCTGTGGGTGCCTTGAGAGTAAGGCCTCCAGCCAGGGGCATAAAACGTATAAACTAAGCGACCGCACGCTAAGAGCACCCCCTATGGGGTACGGGCCTCGGCTTAGGGCGTCGCTGGGGAGAGCAGCAAAGGGACAGGCTGGATCTGAGTGAGATCATTTAAGGACTGGTTTAAAATTACTGGCTCAGCATCGCGGGCTGGCTCTAACAAGGGTCAGGGCCAAACATCGACACTTATTCAACCGTTCAAACGTAAAAAGGTTCTTTTATCGTCTCGCGCTTCAACAAGCAGTGTTACTTTCTCATATATGGCTGAATAGATGGACGGATTTTAGTTAGTCGGTGCGCAGTCCCAAATGGCGTGCTTGTATGACTAGATGTATGAATATGGACGAAGCAATAGGAGAATGTAAGGTTCATTGAAAAAAAGCGTGAGATTATGTATGTATGAATGGATCTGCCAAATTGTCATCGCAACCCAAAATTATCAATGTTATGTTCGAACCTGATTAGCGATTGCTAATATTAGAGTACGTTTTCCTTATTCTATTCATAAATAGGTATTATTATCACTAAAACAAAGACTTACCGGGAATTTTGATGACACTTATCTTTATTTGTTGTGATAGTGGTCTCACGTAAGCATTTTCGAACGTATTACTCAATATATGAATGAATTCAGGCAACGTGACCATGCTAATCTATAGATTGTAGATAGATAAATATGATTCAACTATGGGTAAAAGCAAGTTACGCTTTTGCTGACCTTGGCAGGGAAAAAGAATATTTAAAAATTATGTTGGCGCCCATGTGGGACTAAATGTTGTCCCAATGTGGGCGCCAATAGTAAACTGCATTATAAAATAACATGCTGAAGATTTTTTTAAATTAACTTTTTCAGTCAATCTTCAGTCGGTTCTAAGACGGCTCAAGCAGTAGTTTAATCGGAAATCATGAGTCATCCTTACTAACTATATTTTTTGGATGTTGATGTGACCTTGAAGGCTTGATGCCAAGGTTAGAAAAGGTTCGAAAACTAAGACCACGACTTCACGGTTGCTTGCCTACTCCAACCGCGTCGGGTAGTGCATCGCGTAAGGATTGAACCACATCTATCAGAAAAGAATCGCACTTTTCCGTGCTCCTATCTTTTGCTATCGCTCAGAACCGTCTTTTGCTAGAGCGAGACAGAGTGGCAGCACATGAGTAAGTAAACGGAACAGAGTTAAAGCTTCTAAAGAACGTTCAAAATTGTTACCTATTTTTGGTAGGGTTGTCACAATATGTTAAGACAAATTAAACAAAACATTTGTTATACAGTTTTATTATTGAGTATGATACAGTCCAGTGGCGAAGGGTGAAAATTCAGTCAGGGGAACCCGAAGAAAAAAAATGAGAATTACATTTTTTTTAGTTTTTTATCTCTGTTTATTTTGACCTTATTTTCGTTATCAGTGACCCCGAAAACCATGAAAATGATACCCATGACGAAAAAAACAAAAAAAAAATGTTGATGCCATCGAATTTTCATTTTGACCTCATTTTTGTTATCAGCGACCCCGAAAACCACGAAAATGACACCCATGACGACAAAACCGAAAATTTCCGTCGGCGCCATCTTGGATTTTCATTTTGACCTCAGTTTCGTTATAAGCGACCCCAAAAACCACGAAAATGACACCTATGACACGAAACCGAAAATTTTAGTCGGCGCCATCTTGAATTTTCATTTTGACCTAATTTTAGTTCTCAACGACCCCAAAAACCACGAAAATGACACCCATGACAAGAAAGCCGAAAATAAAGTGAAGCATAAAATGCAGGGGGAGTATAATAAAAAAATGTAAATAAGTTAACAAAATAAGAAAACTAGTTGGTACCAAATACGATATAGACCATTACTCATTCTATCTTGTTCTCCCATACATACTTTCTTTTTCTGTCCTTGTCGTAACTCGATAATCTTCGGCTTACCGGGCTCCTTAACTCCTTAGTTACGAGGGAACATAGAAACAGACATTACATACATACAGGTCAAACACATAACCCTCCTTTTGGGGCTTCGCCGCAGTCGGGTAAAAACACACCGAGTAGTATCCTCTTCTTATTAAAAAAAAGGATCATACAATAAAATATAGGTACTTACTTGAAAAAGTAATAGTCAAATATTTACTTACCTATTGTACTCCTTGGGATAGTTAAAGTATGATATATTTTTGTTTTTTCTACTATTATTCATACACACAGTACAATAAACAACCATTTTAATTTTAATATTCAAACTTGCAACCAATCTTGCAACTGACAAAACAAACAACGTGCCCCTTGGTTGCCATGGCACCGTGCCGTGCTAACCCTGAGATTGTCCACTGGCTGTGCCAGCGTAAACCGGTTTTTTCCAGTCTCGCCGCGTACGCGATAAGCGGCCAGTGGTCACGCACACATGCCCCGCGTGCTTGTAGAAGTGCAACCGATTCGCGCGGTTGTATGAAGCTTAACCTCTGTTCCGTTTTCCTACTCATGTGGTGGCAGTGAGGTAGCATCGACGATGCGCTCGGCAGCACGTTCGCACGGCAAGTGATGTAGGACGATTTTTGCTTTCCGCTGCGACCCACTCAAATGTGGGTCAGGATAGCCTTAAAATACATGTCTTAATGTCTGATGTGTTGTTGGAGAGTTTGCTCCACCACTTCTTCTCCCTCGCTAAGACACTAGGAAATGGTCAAGGGCGGCCGTTTCTGGGGACAGTCTTATGTTAAGACATTCAAAAAGTTCTTATTCTCAGCCTTATTGTTCACATGTTAAAAACAATGCATTCCGATAAGAACCGATGCCAGGAAGATGATTAAATCCCTTTAAAAATGAGCTACATCCTACAAATTGTACAATACTTGAATTAGTGGCCCTAGCACGAGCGCGCGGTGTAAACGTAACTTCATCATCATCATCATCATTTCAGCCGAAAGACGTCCACTGCTGGACATAGGCCTCCCCCAAGTGTCGCCACATTGACCGGTCCCGTGCGACTCGCATAAAAATAATAAATAAACGTAACTTCGTCGATCTTACACTTTAAAATATTCGTTTCACATATAATTTTTTTATTTTTTTATTTTAAGTTATGCTATTCTGTCCACTGCTGGGCAAAGGCCTCCCCGATTCCTTTCCAGCGGTGTTTTGCCTCCTCTGGTCAATCAATCAGGAACGAGTCCAAATTGTCACGCCAGCGTTGGGCCGACGACCGTCTTCAGGCATCCATATATTTTCATAATTTTAAGAGTTTATTCATGTCAGGGATTACTTATTGTGCTTGTTGCAAACAATTTAACTGAAAATCTATAGGATAATTGTATTTTCGATTTAAAAATCAACGTATTTACGTTAAGTTTATACCGCGTGGTCGTCCTAGGGCCTCAGATAACTTTTACAACTAAATCGAAAATTTTCCTCCTCGGAAACATTATCAAGCGACACATTTAAACAGATTAAGTTTTATCAGATATTGATAAAGAGTATCGTATGTTATGCGAATGTATTTTAGAATATAATCAGACTGACCGCACATAACATCACGACTGTGATCTGCTGAGGGTTTGGACAGAGTTCTAGAATTACAACCACCTTTCGCCAGTTATGTTTTAAGTCCTATATGAATAATCTCAATATGAATGTTGTGCCTAACCAAGACTGTGTAACAATATTTTGTTTGAAAAGAGTGTCCATGGAGTTTCTTGCCCATTCTTCTCCATAGAGATATTCGCTTTGGAATGGTCAACTACAGTACTTTCACAAGTTATTATGCCTTGTGTCTGGGACTGTAACTTCGCCTTCTTTATTTTCTGACATTCAAAAGTGCACGTCATGGTCTAATTGAAATAAATGCTTTCAGTTTGAGTTTGAAAGTTCCATGTGAGGTGAGCCTTTTGCAATCAACTGGACACAAATCCAAACTCCGTGGCTGCTACTGAGAAATTCCTGATGGAAAACCCCAATGACACTTAGCCTGTCCTGGGGTTTAGACCCAGGACATCATTGCTCAGCAGTAACTCTTGCGAGCACTAGGCTAACGAGGCAGCCGGATCTGTGTATCGTTTTTAGATTGCTATCAGACTCAAGTACTGTAATTGTGGTAATAAAACATTGTTATGATAACTTTTTGATAAAATTTATGATGTCGAATTAGCAAATGCACTTAAAAATGTCCGTCAAGTCTTAAACTGACCGATTCGATATCACTGGCGATCGGTAATAATCAGTAGGTACTTTATTAGAAAACGAATAACATATGAACGGAATACGAAAAATCTAGGATTTTCCATAACCAATATTTTCCCACTGCGGGTCAAAGATCTCCCCCATATTCTTTCGATCCTCTCTATTTTTACCTTTCTTAGTCATACGCTCCAAGACAGGCACCGCTGTTATTTGCAATAAATCTGCGAGGTTGAAGTGGTGGGAGGGTCATATTTATAGGTTCCATGAGGGCAGATGAGCCAGAAACATCACACAGTGGGTGCTTGAAGACGGGTGTCGTCGCCGACGCAGACCTAGGAAACGCTGTCGTGACGATCTGGACTTGTTCTTGACGGATTGGCCAGAGGAATAGCGTGGAATAACCTGGCACCGATTGTTATAGACTGCAATTGTTCGATCAAACTGGATCGCCTAAAAACAATGACCTCTGTAGTCGACTGCCTCGACGCGACTGCTGAGCTCGAGGGCAAAATGTATTTAATTTTTCCGTCAGATATTTCTTTGAGCACATAAAGCGGAAGATCCAGCGCCTTATGTCTGCCTGGTCGTATTTGATTGCCGTCTCATCCAACAATGCGAGGGAGTGGTTAGGTTCAATTGAAATTAAGCCACCAGAGTATATTACTTCAATGATTTGCTTGTTTCAGCATAAAGTGTGAACGAATAGATCCTCCACAGTCACCCGATAGCTCGCAGACCGACAGCAGTACCTGGCTTGTCCCAATCAAGGAAGAAGTAGAAGAGGTTCACCCTGAAACTTTCCTGCAGGTCAATATCGATGAGGATCGGGAATCGGAGAATGTAAGTCCGCTCACAGTTCTTGTACAGTTTATTTACCGCTACTGCTTTAGTTGTGACCGGGTATTTAAGAGCAAATTCGGTCTGGCCAATCATATCAGGGCACACGCAAGGAAAAGTATTAAAGGGTCGCCGTTACCGAAATCCGTAAGGAGGACTATATATACTGGGTGTAACAGAAAGGGTATAGTCATATGAAAGGATATGCTGCAGACCATCAAACTGAACAACTTTCTCCAAGGGTCCAATATCGTAAATACGAAAAAATATCAGCTGTCCCATACAAAATTTCAATACTTACTCGACCCAAATGTATTTTATTGAATACTAGCTGACCCGCGCAACTTCGTCTGCGTCACATAAGAGAGAGACATTTTTCATTGATGCTCCGCTCCTATTGGTCGTAGCGTGATGTTACATAGCCTATAGCCTTCCTCGATAAATGGGCTATCCAACACTAAAATAATTTTTTAATTCGAACCAGAAGTTCCTGAGATTAACGCGTTCAACCAAACAAACAAACTCTTCAGCTTTATAATATTAAGTATAGATTTCCTCCACCTCGGTCTACTACCAAGGGAGAAGGCCTTGCCTTAAAAATCACAGCACAGAATGTCCTCCATGTCCTGTCATCCAGTCTGCCCTAGCAACCTTTTCACGGTTGTTCGTCTACCTAGTCATCCTAACCAATGGTTGTTGAAGCGCAGTCTCAACTCCAGGACTCGTTGGCTCCGTCGACCATCTGTCCTTCGACAAACCATGGTCTTTGCCACTAGTTTCCTGACTGTGTAAGCATTGACTTTTGATTATTTTAATTATAGGATGAGGCAGCTTCAGGGAGCTATTCATCTGATGACTCGGCAATTCAAAAAGCCCCTTCGTCTGATGATGGTGATCATGGTAAGTTCTAACGATCATGCGTGACTGCGCTTCTAGTGAGTAGGCTAGGCTTGTACCTGTTTTTTCACCTAAATGTGAGACAATGTGATGAATACTTGAGATGGTTCTTTTTTACCAATTTGAAAGAAAAGTAGATATTATTTTTAGAGTTTCTACACAAAAACACATGTTTGTAATGCATCATTCGACGCAGCCGGATGGTAAAGCGATTATATGTAGATATACGTTCGAAAAACTGCCTCGTTGGTCACACAATTGCTGAGCATGAGGTCCTGGGTTCGATTCCCAGGTCGGGCAAAGTGTTATTGTGTTTTTCCATCAGGAATTTTTGACTAGCAGCTATTTAATTTTCTTATTTTATTTTTGTTCTGAATGCACTTGATTGAAACAATAACTTTGTGCACATTAATATTAAATATTTGCACACCATATGTGATGGTAGAATGTAAAGGGCCCACTATAGTTTAAGATCATACTTTGTAAACCTACATTCTGGCAAATAAATAGATTTTGATTTTTTTTTTGATTTTATATCATTATAATAATTTCTTGTACCGGTCATCTTAGTACGATAAAGTGATTTCACCCCATCAGTCTGCGGAGGCCTGTCCCTTACACCCTGTATAATTATGGTTCCAGACTCTAATAACTGTATTTCCTTCCAGAACTCGACAACAAATCACAAAGTTTCCCCTGCATGATTTGCAAAAAATCTTACGCCACCTCCAGCAACCTTCAACGTCACTTACTACTCCATCAAAACCCTCTGAAATGCCAACAATGCGACGGGCAGTTTCTCAACAAAATACGCTTGAAAAGTCACATTTTTAACCGACACACACAACCGATCACAGGCGATAGGGTATATTCCTGCGATGAATGCTTAAAAACATTCAAGACTTCTTCGAACTTACAACAGCATAAAAAGACACATTTAGTCGAAAAACCATTTCAATGCACCAAATGTTCTCAAAGTTTCTCTTTCAAGAGCAATTTCCAGAAACATCAAACGAAACCCTGTCCCATAACACCTTCGAAAGACCCTTTAGTATGTAAAATCTGCGATAAGGTCTTCGAGAAGGAGTATTTATTGAAATCTCATTTGCGAAAGCATGATACCGACAGACCTTTTGCTTGTGAGGAGTGTACTATGGCGTTTAAGCATAAAAGCACACTAATGCGTCATATGCACGTACATAGCGGGGTTAGACCATATCCTTGTCCACATTGTGGGAAAACTTTTACTAGTTCTGGTCTCCTAAAGCCCCATTTAAGAGTCCATACCGGTGAGAAGCCTTACAAGTGTGAAGTGTGCCCGAAAATGTTTGCCCACAAACATAATATGCAACGACATATGTTAGGACATGAGAAAATTAAACACACAGTTTGTGATATATGTCATAAAGAGTTCCCCAGAGAGAGTAGGTTGAGATATCACATGAAGACACATGTCAATGAGAAGTTCTTCATATGCAAAGTTTGTCCGAAACGGTTTTCGCATAAACAGAATGTTATAAGGCATTATTCTAGAAAACATCCAGGAAAAACGTATAGCTGTGAAGAAACAGATGCTTCTGTTGCGGCTAAAGTATGGGATACGGTGAAGAAGAGATTTGATGACGATGAAGCTGAGGAAATTCTGGGTTGAAATTTGAAATCTTCTCTCATTAAGGCGCCAGGGTAGCTTGTGAAATTCGAATTTTCTTAAGTTTTTTGCAATTTACAGGTAAGTTTCGGGCTGTATGTTGATTAAAACATGATTCGCAGCCGTAACAAATATGGCTTTACGGAATTATACAGGGTGTAAACAGACCCTTCACGAAGCCGTCAACCAAGCACTCTGTACATCAAACTAAGTAACCCTACGCAAAAATTATTGCTGGGAAACGACTTTTTTTTTCGGGTGAAAAATCACGTTTTACGGTAAAACTCAATGTAACGCACTCAAAACATTGTGCTGATGGATGCTTTGAATAGTAAACAGATCATTGAGGTAATTAAAGTTAATTTATGACCTTAAAAACTAGTATTTAAAAAACAACTTGTGAAAAAGTTAGAACTTTGACCTCCATTATCTCCGTAACTAGAAGGTTCCCAGGTATGGTCCAGAACAAAAAAGAAGATCGCAATGACGGGCAAAACAAGTGCTTTTCGGCTTCGTTAAGGGTCTTTTTACACCCTTTATTCATTAAATCATCAATACAACCCTCGCAAGTCCATTTAATTTCATGAAATGGGATTGAATGAATTTAGAGGACGTATTTTGTTTAACATACAGCCTGAAACTGACCTGCAAATTGCTAAAACCTAAGAAAATTTGAATTTCGCTGGATACCTTGGCTCTTTTCTATTAAACTAGCTTGTTGATTCTAGCGCCATTTTGTTTTGAGCTGGCTAACTAAAGATGTTTTAATTAACTGATTAAAAATTCTAATTGAAACTATTCAAGTTTTGTAATAGAGACATCATTAGTATTTTAGAAAATTATTGTAGGAGTGAAATAACTAAGATTTTTATTAGAAAAAAATATGTTAGAAAATGATGTTTATGTGTTTAGTTAGTAGAATTTTATAGTAAATAGTAGTAGGTAAGATGTTTTGTAAATAAATATAATAAATTAACTAAATAATGTGAACTCTCACACAATGCTCTGTGGTATTTACGATTGCATCTGCCTATGTTCCTGCCTAGAGGCTAAACCATTGAACTGATGTACAAACTAAACTAATATTACGAAGTTTGTACCGAGTTCGGAAAATAACAAGGGATGAAATAGCTGTTAACGCAGCGCCATCTTTGACCACAGGCATGGTCCTCATTAGTTCGTGAAGTATCGTTTAGATCGCGCCTCTTTCTTCAGATCCTTCAGATCCATAAATAATCAATAATCATCTTTTTTTTCTGTGACTAGATTATCTATGTAACCAAAACTTAAATTAGCTGAATCATTATACCATTTTGAAAAGACCAGCAACGTTTTTTTACTCCTTCGTCTTCGAGATAATTGGTCTCTGCCCTGCTGACACGCTACAAGTAATTAACAATAGCATAAATACGCAAAAAAAGATATTTATTGGTATTTTTGAAAGCGGCGCCATCTACAGTTGACATAGATGTCATACAAAGAAGTATAATAACGCCATCTAGCGGCAGACACTCGACACTTGTTACAAATAAGATATTTTTGAACTGTTAAGCTAAAGTAGGGTATTAATAAATAATTGTTAGCTTTTGCGTGTATTTCAGACAATTTTCACCATGGCAATACAAAATGGTTGTTATTTGATGTTGGAATTTTGGCCAAATGGGTGCATGTAATCGGCGCTTTCGCGAATACTTCCGACTCAGCGCAATACATCACCGATCTAACATAGTTAATTTGTAGAAAAATGATTTGTGTGTAATTATTAGTTAGTTATTCTAAAAGATTTTATTTTTTCGACCAGTGTTCCACATTGACTCAGGATCAGATGTAGAGGTCATGGGGGAGCCCTTTGCCCAGCAGTAGGACGACACTGGCTAAAAGTAACAGTGAGATGATTTTGTGTATTATATCTATGGGCGTTAGTTGCCTGATAATAAAGTGATTATTACTTATTTATTATGTTACAACTCAGCAGCTGCAACTGTCCTTTCAGAGTTATTTTTCTGATTTAAGTCTAATGTCAACGGGAATAATATCACTGTACAGTCCACATCTGCCTTGCCTTTTTCCAACTTTATTGGGGCCTGCTTCCAGTCTTACCAGTTGCAGCTAAATACCAGTATTTTACATGGAGCGACTGCCTATCTGAGCTCCACAACCCAGTTAGTACTGGGTAATACTACGGGGTACCCTTTGGTAAGTCTAGCTATCAGACTTTCGGGCCACTGACTACCTGTAACGACTGTCAAAGATCTACAATAACGGTATGTGATTTTGTTTCGAGCATTAGCAGCCAGTACCACCAAATAAAAGTTGTATTATCAAGATCTCATATTTTTATTCGACTGCTAATTAGGGTCATGTTTTTATTTATTAATTCAACGTGGCCTTAAATGACGCTACGTTTACTATTATAAAAGTTAATTTATTAAAAGCCATGGCAGGCCAATTACTGAGGCCTTAACACGACCGCGTGGTGTAAGCCTAAAGTAAATAAGTCGATTTTGGAATCGAGAAACAATTATTCATAAGCACCATCACCATCCATAGATATTAATAATTATATATCTTTTTTTAATTATGAAAATATTATACGTCAAACGAGTATTTTAAATGTTAAAATCGACGTATTTACGTTATACGTCTCAGACCAACAAAAAAGGAAGACGGCGCGCTGCGAACATCAAAAATGAAGTCTATAATAAATTACCAAAATGTTTAAGGAGTGAAGATAATGTCCGCAAATTCAAAAGTAAATTGTACTTATTTCTAATAGATGAGACGTATTACGCCATTGAAGAATTTTTAAATGATAAAATATGACATTACCAGCCCTTGATTGTAATTTACCATCATTGACATGCATGTGAAAATAAATTATTATTAATACAATTAATTGACATTATTTACAATATTATAAAATATGACATTACTAGTCCTTTAATATAATTTACCATTGACATGCATGAAAACATAAATGTGTGTCGAAAGGTTGCCATTTGTTCAAGTTTTTCCCTTTAATTTGGGGAATAATATTGTACGAGTAAGATATTGATATTACGTTTACAGCGCGCGCTCGTGGTTGGGCCTCTGATATCTGGTTTTTCCGGTAAAATAAATAAGTGATTTAAGATTTAGTTTAAAAAACTACTATATGAGTAGTCATAGTAGTAACCAAGTTGTAATATGATTGATGTGTTATTAACAATTTTTTTTTTTTTTTTTTGTTAATTTTTGTCAGTTATCTCGAATTTTGCTGTAATTAATAAAAAGTGCTTGTAACTTACATGTTGTTTTATTTCATAACATCACGCCTTTGATCCCTGAAAGTTTAGGCAGACGTGAACATTATAGTACAGTACAGTCAGATTTCTTCAGTTAAGTTACAGACCCATGTAATAGGGGTGAACCTATTGCCATTTACCCCGGTACCTCATACATTTGGGTCGAGTAGGTATCGAAAGTTTGTATTGGGACAGCTGATAATTTTTTCGCATTTACGATATTGGACCAATGAAGAAAGTTGTTCTGTTTGATGGTCTGCAGCAGTGGCGAAGGTTCCATACAACTCGATTCCTACCGGCTTCCCTTTGAAAAATGGCACAGTCAGTATTCTATAGACAAATAATATAATCACATTAAATATATGTACTCAATCAATCAATCAATACTCCGGCTTACCTCTTACAAAAATTGACCCTTCGCTACTGGTCTGCAGCATATTCTATCATATGACTACTTTCTGTTACACCCTGTATATACACAGCAAGCCCATATTGTCCCACTGATGAGCAATTAAAGGCCCTCTATTCCTTCCAACGGTCACGATTCTGTGCTACTTCTTTCCAATTCTCAAGGAAGACATCCAGTTCGTCCCGCCATCTCCTACGTGGTCTGCCGCAACCCCGTGTCACGTTTCAGGGCACCAATCCTGAGCTTTACGGGCCCACAGTTCGTACGGCATGCGTCAGCATGTCCTGCCCAGTCCCATTTAAGTTGGGCAGCCTTTTGAGCCACGTCTACGATTTGCGTTTTGGAGCGTAGTGTAGTGTTTCGAAAACGATCTGTTAATTTTACACCTAAGATACTGCGCTCCAGTAGGTACCTACGTCACAAGCACATTCATGTCACATGACCTAAATCAAATCACAAATCTCCCACTAATGATTTGGAAATCGCTTATACTGTATAGTCAGAGATTAATAGCGAATACAATAAGTCATAGGTGAATCGAGGACGCTATATTTTGAGGTCAGCTAATTCAATATAGGTACTACGGCTGACCAATGTCCTTTATTTATTTTTGACCTGGAACAGCTGGTTCAAGAGATATTTGCGAAAAACTGAAAAAGGGGATTCCAAGTTGTCGTATGAGTAAAATGGAGGATTGCAAGAAATACAACTGAAGAAACAATAAAAATATATATTTATGATCATATCACATAACGCTTTACATAATCAACGTCCAACATAGGTTCCATAGGTCCATTTTCATTACTTCATCTGCTCAATAGCAAAAAGCTCGTTTACACGAGGCGAGTTTATAATAAGCCATAGCATGTGAATTTGTGACTTGCACGCTATTTTGAACTCTGAGATGTAATTTAATTCATTATAAAATTAAAATCTGCTTGCATTTGCTCGAAATATTTGAATCAACCAGTAAATGCGTTCTAAAGTTCAAATTCCTAATTCAGAAACCCGGATGATCATCGTATTCGAGTATTTTGTTTTTCACTAGAACGATATTAGACTGCCAAGTAGCAGGGACATTATCGTCTGTAAAGAAAATCGCCTCGTGTTAACGAACTATTTCGTTGTAGGTACTCAGTGTTGCATTGGTGTTTCGCACCGCATTGATTCCACCATTTTCTTTTTAAGCAATTTATACAGAGGAAACTCGTTGATAACTGTTGTTTATTATACCTATTTATCATTAGCGAGGGCAGAGGTCTCCAGTCTCACCGGATGCAGCTGAATACCAGTATTTACATGAAACGACTGCCTATCTGACCTCCACAACCCAGTAAGTACTGGGTAATATACGGTACCCCTTGGTAAGACTGGTTGTCAGACTTTCGGGCCACTGACTAACTGTTACGACTGTCAAAGGTCTACAAATGGCAGCCGGGACCAACCGCTTAAGCAGGACGCGATAAGATATCCCGCGAAATTCAATTTTTCTTATTTTTTTTTGCAATTAGCAGGTCAGTGTCAGGTTGTATGTTCATTAAAATATGATTCGCGACCGTAACAAATATGGCTTTAAAGAGTTATTATCTTTCAAATCATTAATACAACTTATACAACCCTCTAAGCTGAAGACAAACGGTTTAGACGCAGAAGGCCTAATTCTCAAAATGGCAAATTCTCTAAAAGCCTAATTCTCTAAAAGCCTAATTCTCTCCTTCTGCGAAGCAGTCATGCTCGCGAAGGAGGAGGCGGGCCGCGTGAGGGAGAGGACAGCGTCCTCCCTCCACCCTAGCCGCAGTGGTAGACGCCCACGGCGCCGGACGTCGGCAGACGATCTCCGGCCACCGTAAGCGCGGGCATGCGGGCGGCGAGTAATGGGCGACTCGCTGTCCGACCATGGACCATGCCCGGGTCGACGGCGCGTTGTGTTCCACGCGCGCCTCAAAGAGTGTCAGCATAATGACGGGGCCCCCCTCTAGAGGGCCAAAGCCTGCCGGGGTCGCGGGACTCATAGAATTACCGGGAACATAAAGGGCTATTGAAGGACACCGTGGATTTTAGTCAGTGCAAGTCTGACAGTCCCTCCCGCTCTGCCCTGGGTGGGAGGACTCATTTGATGATTTTACCACGTTAAAAAAAAAAAAAAGCCTATTTCTCTGAATGGCCAATTCTCTAAATGACTAATTATCAAAATGGCACATTTTGAGAAAAAGGTTTAGACCTTTTGCGACGCTCTGACAAACGTGTTGCGAATCATATTTTGTTCAACATACAGCCTAACACTGACCTGCACATTGCAAAAAAACGTTAGAAGTTTTGAATTTCGCGGGTCACCCTGTCGCTTTCCACTTGGCGTACCTACCTACTTTCCGAGGCACGGAGGAGTCTCGATATTTTGACGACCTGTGTCAAAGAGGGGCCTGTGTCTTAGTCCATATATAACAGGAAATAAACATTGTGTCCGAAACTTAAATCAAGAACAAAATGATCAGGTTGACGCGTCAACCGAGTTAGGGTTTTGGCATCACTCTCAACAAATAAAATGGCCAATTATAGGCTAGGGTCGCGGGACTCATAGAATTACTGTGACCCTGGAACATAAAGGGCTATTGAAGGACACCGTGGATTTTAGTCAGTATAAGTCTGACAGTCCCTCCCGCTCTGCCCTGGGTGGGAGGACTCATTTGATGATAAGTCACTTCTGTATAAATCACGATACACTCCAACAAAATCAAATAAATAATGAATACACAGATTCTACACATGGAACACATTTATGATAACGACAACATCCATTTTACTTCTTAATTTTATTGAAATACAGGATTAATTAAAGAAAGGTATATTAACGCAAAATCACATTTATGGAAGCGAGGTCGAACTCGTCATGATTACTTTGACATGTTGGGATCAGCTACCAGTCTAATCGGATGTAGCTGAACACAAGCATTCAGCGCAAGTCACACCGCCAGCTAGCGAGCGAGCAAACGAACCGGGCGAGGCATAGTTTCACCTCTTTTCACACCGCGAACTACCGAAAGAGCTGAAACAAAAGTATGAAAACACTCGCTCACTCGCTAGGTGGCGGTTTGGCCTGCGATTTACTTCTCTCTTCGGTCTGTTTTAGTGACCACGTTAATTTACGTTTCTTTTGTCATCAAATGTAATAATAAACATCCATATAAACTGTTCGTGAATATACTATATTGACAAGTTAAACACCCTTCTTCCCGATTGTCTATAACTTTACCAGCCAGTTAGTTACCTAACACTTTGTCAGCATTATACTACTCTTCGCAGCGCACATCATTCTGAACACATAGAAATTATTCTTCGACAAATTAAAAAAAAACCAGCAGTTCCATTTTGACCGCTGGTTTTTTTTTTTACTTCAGAATGATGTACTGAATACGTGGTAACCGTTTTAGCGCCAGTGTCCCTTCCACCCTGTATAATTAACCTTTTAACCGCCAGAGCATAAAGGCACGCGCGTGCCCTCCACGCCAAGCCACAATATTACGTACCATTTTGTCCGATATTTATGTCGTTTGGCGTATAGGGCACGCGATTGCTTGTCACGTATATGTGACTATGGCGGTTAAAAGGTTAATGAACAAATAAGACGCGTTGCGATGTCCTTTGCTACGCTTTAAACAAAGAAACACCCTTATGGTCTTTCCTCTTCCTTGTATATCATTCACACATTTGTCGTAAACCGTGTTCAGCGAAGCACACCACAGAGCAGCATAGTGTTGATAAATTAGCTTAGCATCTGCTCGTTATTCATATTTCAGTGTGAATTAGGTATTAAATAACTCTGTGTTATGCAAGCATTGAACATTTGGCTGCTATATTGCAACCAGAAGTTTTCACTCTAATATAATACCTATATATTTCCTTACACAATCCAGTCGGTTTCAAGTCTTCTTCTCACACTTATGTTATAATTTCTAAACATTAAAAGTGATTTTGACAGTGTACCTATTACTTTTATAGGAGTTGATTACTCGAATTCACTTTTTACGCACGACAATTTTCGAACGAAAATTTAAGTGTCATGAGGTTCTGTTCGGTCAGCAACAAAAGTCTATTAACACCTTTTTACAAGCTTTTATGTTTATTTGTTTAGGTCAAATCTTGCAACTAAATTTTAAAATAGTTATCCCCTACCAATTGAGCTGAAATTTTGCATAGCCGTTAGTTTGGATGACAATGCATGGCTACCTAAGTGACGTCATTCTAAATCCAATATGGCGGACTCCCAAAGATGGCGGACCATGATATTGGTATCAATTAAACCAGTTCGCTGAAAAAAATACGAAAAAACATGATATCACGTCTATACAAAAGCTTGTTTTTAAGTGGTTTTTACAATGAGCTTGTTATATCACATTTACACTAATAAAAAATGAAACTGGTGTTAATGGACTTTAGCGGCTACACCTTAAGTACTCCCTGATTTTATTAAAATCGAAATACTTGCATAGACTATAGAAAGCTTTTAGAGATAGGTACACCGCTATGATATCGTTACTATGTATGTAAATGTGCTTGTTTTTAAACATGCAATAGTTTTTAAAACACATTTTTTTTACCTGTACATAATTCATGTACAAACGCCAGCACATCAAGCTTTAATAGATTTTCGACTTTATCGCTACAGCATTAGGTTCAAGGTTGAATGGCAAAATTTGAAAGCTACGGGTAGCTTGGATGTGTTGGCGTCTGTACTTTAATATATAACACACCAGTAGCGAAGGGTCAATTTTTGTAAGAGGTAAGCCGGAGTACATATCTTTAATGTGATTATATTATTTGTCTATAGAATACTGACTGTCCCATTTTTCAAAGGGAAGTCGGTAGGAATCGAGTTCTATAGAACCTTCGCCACTGTTACACACCACTAGATTTTCTTCTCAGGATTAGTCCCAATATAACGATAATAATACAGTTTGAGTACCAGTTGATAATTTAAATAAATATTGTACCTTTAGTTCTTACTAGATGTAGGTAAACAACATGTATTATAAAGCGATGATTCTCGATGTCCACCACCGCCTTGTCCGCCAGTGGTGAAGCGACACAATTTTTAAAAATAATTCTCGCTGTCCACCAGATGGTGGTCTGAAACACAACCTTTTAAAATTTGTCCCCCTTTAGGCACCACTGATGGACAGCGAGAATTATTTTTGAAAATTGTGGCGCTGTTCGTCTGTCGGTGGTGGACATTGGGAATCATCGTTATAAACGTGTGAACACACTTTTTTGAAACACACTGTAGATAATGCATTCATAAAAAGTGCTGATTTTTTCGAGTGATTTGACCAAAAAGTTTTTTCATTTTTTTTCCCATTAATATTAGTTGTGTTACTACTCTTAGCTATCTATATCGGTACAATATAGGACATATTCTACTCACAAAGTACACAAAATGTATTTACTTAGTCTCAAAAACACACATATATACATATATTTCTGTCCGTCATAAAGTTTGGCAGAATTTGTAAGTCATTTTGTTTTTTTTTTCATATATTTGGAGTGCATTAAATAGTATTTTAAATCTACACATAGAATGTAACAGACAATTATAATATACACAGAATTATAAAACTTCACATTTTGAGCTTATACTTTGTATTAAAATAGAGAAAGGTAACAAAATAAATAGAGTATTAATTTAACCTTGATTATATATTAATATATAAATTATAATTTTATTTCATTTATTTATATAAGGTCTATCTTTTCATACACGAAATATTTTAAGGGTAACTTCTATAAGTCGTAAAGTCGCCATAGCAACGAAAAAAATATTATCCGAGTGTTTTTTTTTTACGAAATTATTATAATTCTAAAATTTTTTGAGACTTTTTGCATAAAACCTTTACTCCCATATTCTAACAATGACAGTAGCTAATACGGCGTAATAAACTAGCGTAATGGATGTTCAAAAATAAGGAGCTAGTATTTATTTTGTGGGTCAAGTAATTTTAAATTATTTATTTTTTATAAAAATATACTCAGATAAAAAAAAAATAATCCCTTGAAATGGCTTCGTAGCCGTTAGATGATTCCCTGAAAATATTTCGTGTATGAATAGTTAGACCCTGTTTATTAATATTTTACAAAACAGAGTTCAATTTTAAATCAGTTTTTAAATAACGTCGCCCTGACGGCCTAATTTGATACCAAAAGACAATTTTAACTGGTGAATTTCGCTGTAAACAATAGTTACGAAACTCAGTGGCGCGATATTTGCGGTACTTTTGTAAAAGCCCAAAAAATTACCCCTACTACTCCATACAATTTAAACAAGCTTCCAAACAGTCCGTGTCTGCCCTGTGGGCTGGTCTGGTCCGTTCTCAAAACCACTTTGATTAACCTTAAATAATTAACAGTGTATTTATCTATACAGGGTGACTGATGGGGTGAATTCAGTATATCATACTAAGATGACCGGTACAAGAAATTATTTCAGGAACGTTACGGGAATGTAATCAATTTTAATTGTTTTATTTCTTTATAAGCAATGTATGGTTACCGTGGCAAAAGACACGAAGCAAACGGCAAGCGCGACGACGAGTTCGATAAACTCTGTAGCTAGGCATGAAGTGACCAGCTGATTTCACGCGTCGTTCGTTAGAGTATTTCAACATCTATTGTTGGTTTTTTTACTTTAGCCGTATTATTACTAACAAGAATGGAGTTCTGCGTACAGAGGATGTAATTTTACATTGAAATAACTGAAAAAAACGATAAAAAATATGAAAATTTTCCTTACAACCGGCGGAATATGATTCAAAATAAGGAGCTGAATGCACCCTGTCAGTTTGCGGACGGCTGTCCATAACACCCTGAATTTGACCGTCCTTTTCTCAATTTCTACACGATACATTACAGTATAAGTACCACAGTCGTTTTTCAAACATCACACTTTATTCATAATATTTTTCCAGATATTGCCCAACTATGTTGTTACACTCACTGCCAGTCAAACTGGATAACCATAGATATATATAACATCACGCCTGTAATCCCTGAAGGGTAAGGCAGCGGTGTACTTATAGCACACTCACATTTCGCCTGTTAAACATAAGTCCCATGTAATAGGGGGCAGCCTATTACCATCAACCGAGCACAAAATCAGAGTCTACGCTGCTAGTGGAACAAATTCCTGGTCGACGCGAAAACGGTTACCACTTATTCAGTACATTATTCTGAGCCATTAAAATTTTTCATCGGTTATAAAAAAAAACAGCTGTTTCCCAAAAAAACGGTCAAAATGTATGGAACAGCAGTTTTTTTTTTAAATAAACGATGAAATTTTGGCTCTGAATACGTAGTAACCGTTTTCGCATAGGTGATTGAACCTCATATCTTACATTAAAAGACCTATAGACTTAGAATATTCCCAGACACCACACTCAAGATTTCGCTTCAGTTGACAGCAGCTAATAAAGAACAATATACTCTATTTTTTTAATTACAAAGTGCAATATTATACAAACATCAAATGACCTTCTCGATTCTGATTCAAAGGTTCGTCACCACTAAATGCTCTATTCTTTCGCTCTGCATTGAGCCTAGGGTCAAAATAAATAAGCTAGCTGAACTCTGCAGAAATACGATGAGGACTGTGGAGTCTCACTAGCTGATTTATGTTTATATTTAATAAATAAAATACTAAGACTAGATAGATACCCACGACGATTCATATTCGTCGAAATCCTTATAACGTATCTTAACATTTAAAAAACATCGATTTTTACAACATTAATCATCAATATATTATATTATTATTTTCTATAACATAGTTAAATATTATCGTCAATTTTGACATAGAGGAAGGCCTAAAATTCTTTATCAAAAAAGTTTTTTTACAACAGAAACATCTTATTTTTTTTTATAGACTTTAAGATAATTCAAAGATTTTCATTCTACCTGCATATTGCAAACATAGATTTACACAAAACTTGCTCATGTCACCGTAAAATTGTAAAAACCGTTAGATTATAATCTATCAGCATTATATACTGTCACTTACGGGATATCTTCCGTGATTGTTCATTATTTTGAGCTCCCGATATTTCGGCGCTGTTGCAAGCGCCATGATCGCGGGTTGATTGGAGAATGCGGGTGGATGGAAAAATAAACAACAACAACAATCACGGAAGATATCCCGTAAGTGACAGTATAGTTGTAAACCGTGAAAGCTTGAAACAGTGTTTATCAGCATTATATTTCGGTAGATTATAAACAAATATGGCGGCGCGGGGCACATGACGTTCAACTAACCGGTTTCACTTCGATAGATTATAATCTACCGAAAAGTAATACGTTAAATGTAAGCAGTATGTAACGGTTCACAATCCTTCGATAGTTTACAGTCTCCCGAGTGTTTACAATTTTACGGTGACACACTACTCGCGAGTTTCATGATAGTTTTGATAAAGTACCTACTATAACACATTGCTATAATCACAAGGGGCCAAATTAAACTAGTTGGCGAAACTTTTTAGTTTCCAGTCGTATTAAGTAATATCTAATGACGATAAAACGGTGTTTTTTTTGAAATTTCTAATTTGGAGTAAGTAACTATATCTCCCGAGGCAGTTGACAAGACTATAGACCGACCGCTTTAATGAGTCCTCGCGAAGGTTTCAATTTGAATGGAATATCCTGAAGGTTGATCATGGATTATGGTTATTTTAAAGCAAATAACCTGTGTGATATTGTTAGGACTTTGTGGACGCTTAATGTGCCTTTGATGGGGCAAGGCGGAGGACTCATTAAAGCGGTAGGTCTATAGTTTCATGAAATTATGACATTAGAAAATCCTGTTTTTATCGTCATTATATGTATCACGTGTTTGAAGAATCGTTAGCAAGTTTATTTTTTAAACTTGAATTAATAGCCGGTTTAACCATTGAAGTAATCTGGTGTATAGCAACCTACTCGTAGATGGAAACCGTTCTTAATAGACAGGGTGTAAACAAACCCTTCACGAAGCCGTCAACCAAGCACTCTGTACGTCAAACTAAGTAACTCTACGCAAAAATTATTGCTGGGTTACTACTTTTTTATTGGGGTGAAAAATTACGTTTTATGGTAGGACTTAATGTAACGCACTCAAAACATTGTGCTGATGGGTGGATTGAATAGTACGGGGGTCGTGGAGGTGTTTAAAATAAATGTATAACATAAAAACTTGTGAAGAAGTTGGAACTTTGACCCCCAATATCTCCGTAACCAGAAGTTTCTCAGGTATGGTCTAGAACAAACCAATGAACGCAATGGCGGGGAGAACAAGTGGCTTTCGGTTTCGTTATGGGTCTTTTTACACCCTGTATATTACAGATCTGACACCCCATTTTCGACAAGCATTTCTTCAACTTACAAAATTAGGTCTCCCAATCAAATTGGGCATTTTACACACTTGAAAACTACTAAAAAAATTGGGTATTTCATCATCGCTCCATGCAGGCTTGTACTTATTGTTTTTAAACCACGAATAGGAAACACTCTCCCAGCGAGAAGATGTCTCAGGACCCATCATCATTGTCATCATCAGCGAAGAAGTCCTTCAAGAGCAATGTAGGACCATCCTGCCTCGGTATAAAATTACCAGAGTGAGGGTATTGGGGATGCCACCAGCTGCACACGATCGCTTTTACGACTGCATCTAGAATGATCTCGCATTCAGGGACTACAGATTTCACAGCGTAGCAGGAACTGTTGAATCCGAGGTGCAGGGTGTGGTGCCTGTAGCCATGGGATAGCACCATTTTGACGGCGGATAGGGTCATGCCCTGGAGCGCAGGGATGCGGTCGAAGCCTTTGCAGGTAACCTGGAAGGGGTGAATAGAATATAATAATATTTATTTGCATCAAATTCCAAAACATGATGAATTATAAAAAAAATACAAGACACAAGTACACCATAATAAAACAAAAACCGGTCAAGTGCGAGTCGGACTCTGGCATGAAGGGTTCCGAACCATCGTAGTAGCAGGAGATCATCATCATCTGCCTAGCCTTTTCCCAGTTATGTTGGGTTTGGCTTCCAGTCTAACAGGAAGCAGCTGAATACCAGTATTTTACATGGAGCGACTGCCTATCAGACCCTCACAACTCAAACTCAAAGCATTTATTTCAATAAGACCATCACAGGCACTTTAGAATGTCAAACAAAAAAAACAAAAAAGAAGCGAAGCTACAGTCACAGTCACAAGGCATAATAACTTGAGAAAGTACTGTAGTTGCACATTCCAAAGCGTAGATCTCTATGGAGAAGAATGGGCAAGAAACTCCATGGACACACTTTTAAATCAAAATATTGTTACAAAATCTTGGTTACATCATTCATGTTGAGATTATACATATATGTGAGAACGATGTAGAAAGACGAGCACATTAAGAGCGTCCAGAGTAAAAGATTATATCAACAATGAAAACATAAAGTCATTAAAATAAACCGTGGCAGCTAAGGGATGACCAGTCCCAACTGACAGCGCCCGTTCACGACTCAACCCAGTTAGTACTGGGTGTAACCCTCTCCCCTTGGTAAGACTGGTTGTCAGACTTTCGGGCCACTGACTACCTGTAACGACTGTCAAGGATCTATAATTGACAGCCGGGACCAACGGCACATCTTGTAGCGGCATGTTACATTACAGGCAAATGCTCTCGGTGTGGGACCGCCTTTACTTCTATACACCATAATATCTATTGCGAAACCCCGCAAAGTTGATTGATATCGAAATTAAAATGCAACACCCATGACGTCTGCAGAGTATCGCTAGGTAATTAAATGTGACCCCGTAATATGTCTAACAAAAGTAACAGTAAATATCTTAATGGGCGATAGTTATTGGGAACTTAAAAAAGAACTGCTTTGGGTTCAAGTCCTGTTCCAGATATCAAAATATTTTAAACACAGACACACAGACAGACACACACACACACACACACACACATCACGTCTGTAATCCACCAAGTGTTAGGCAGAGGTGTACCTAATAGTACACCCACATTTCGCCAGTGATGTTTAAGTCCCATGTAATAGGGAGCCTATTGCCATCAACCAGCCACAAATGCAGACTCCGTGGCTGCTACTGAGAAATTCCTGATGGAAAAACCCAATAACATTTTACCCGACCCGGGAATCGAACCCTGGACCTCATGCTCAGCAGTCGCGCTTGCGACCACTAGACCAACGAGGCACCAAAATATTTTATGTCACATAAATATACATGGCCTTAAATGACTTAGATTAAAAGGCTTTTTACTTAGCATGGGTTCATATACAAATATCAACGAAACATATCGCACAGCAAAAGTAGAATACCATAAGAACAGGTCGGTAAAACTATCTACATACAATACTACGCTATACAGGGTGTAAACAGACCCTACACATAGCCGTCAACCTAGCATTCTGTACATCAAACTAAGTAACTCTACGCAAAAAATATTGCTAGGAAATGGACTTTTTTTTTTGGGGTGAAAATTCACGTTTTACGGTAGGACTCAATGGAACGCACTCAAAACACTGTGTGCTGATTAGATGCATTGAATAGTACGGGGGTCGTGAAGGTATTTAAAGTTTAGTTATAACGTAAAAAAAATGTTATAAAAAAACTTAATATCTCCATAACTTGAAGGTTACCAGGTATGGTTTAGAACAAAACAATATCTCAATGACGGGAAGAACAAGTGCTTTTTGGCTTCGCTAAGGGTACATTTACACCCATTATAGAAAATTTACGCAAGCAATATAAAGTATCAACGGGCACAAATTCAATCTAGTTCTGTTACTGAGAAATTCTTCATGGAAAACCTCAAAAACAAATTAACCGGCCTGGGAATCGAACCTAAGACGTCATGCTCATCGGCACATGCGTTCACCCGATTTTGTAAGTTGTATTGTCAGAATGTATGGGATTGTGACGCCAAGTAAGTTATGCATTCGGGGTGTAGAACAATTGAACTGAGCTTTTTTTGTTAAAAAAATCATTCCCCACACTAAGAATTTCTCCTGCATCGTGGGTGAGTATACGAGTAC
The DNA here is from genome assembly GCA_963082995.1 of Noctua comes. Taxonomy (NCBI): domain Eukaryota; kingdom Metazoa; phylum Arthropoda; class Insecta; order Lepidoptera; family Noctuidae; genus Noctua; species Noctua comes. The sequence continues at coordinate 8,901,646 of OY720295.1, read as the reverse complement.
AAACATTTAAACTCACATACACAAACAGCTCCAGAAATGCAAATATTTGTTCCGTGCGGGGATCGAACCCGCGACACGCAGCGCAGCAGCCAAATCGCTCAACCACTGCGTCAACCGTGCCGTCGTTTTTGTAAGCCTGAACTGTACCACTTCTGGCTTAAAGTCTCAGCCCTTCCACTTCTATCGATTTTTTCTTCTCGTCAACTCATGACGAAGCCATCTGAGCTCAACATTCAAAATAACAACAAAATAGTACATACCATAAGAACCTGCGCCCCCTCTTCCGGATTAGCATCCACCCTCCCCAGCTCCTCAATCATATCCTTCTCCACCCTAGTTGAAGAATTATGAACCTGCGGCTTCTTCAACTTGAAATACACATTCCAATACGTCAGGCCTCTGTTATACCACACATTTACACACACCCAACTGACTAAGACACTTGGATGGGCATCCTTCCGGCAAATCCGGCGGGTAAATTTATGATAAGTGTGATATAAAGCCCGGATCACAGTCTGGCGAAGTCCGTAAGCCTTCAAGCTATCCGACCGAAACCTATCAGGAAGTTTCGGATGATTTTCGCAATATCTCCTGTACTGAAGTAACCAAAAAGCTTTGCTTTTCGTAACGGCATATGCTGATTTGTTGATATTAGCGAAACTGCCGATGTCTTCGGGTTTGATATATTTCGAGAGGAGGTAGAATAAGATTTCTGGGTATTCTATCCCTGTGGGTTCTTTCAATGATTTGTCTTTCTTTTTCTTTTCACATACAAGCTGTTTAGTGCCGTCTTCCGCTGTTTTCGTGGTGATTTCGGTGTCGTCACCGATTTCGTCCCAGGATGGTTCCATGTCCGGTTTGAGAACCGGTGCCGATTTTGATCTGATCGCTTTAACTGGTATTGGCGCGTTCGCGCAGTCGTTGATTGTGAAGTCTGAAAATATTTATGTTTTTTTTTGTAATTTTGTTAGTGTGGGTAGTTGGGTTACAATATCGAAGTGATAATGACATGGTATACGATAGTTCGTGAAATTTAATTTACCATTGCGGGTTTTTTTTTCAATTGCAGCTGCTTTAGTAATTAATCATAGAAATCATCCCTTGTTTTTCTAATTTATGTTGAAAAACAAGCGGGTGTAAGTGATTTCGAAAACAACCTAAGGAAACCGTTTCAAAAGTCTTTGCTTCATAATATTCATGGCTATGCTATAGTCAGTCTATATAATTGTATATAGTCAGTCTATATGCCATAGTCACCTTAAATTAAACTATTCTAGGTCCTATTCACTTAAAATTAACTGCCTACAATTCTGTTTACCAGTCTTACCTTAGAATATTGGTTTTGCCCAGAAACACGGTTGTAGTTAGAAGTCAGACAGTGCGTCTGACATTCAGCCGGATGTGGTCAGACTTGAATACGACCCCGACCTAGTTGGGAAAAGGCTAGGCTGATAATCATGGTCACTAAATCAAAACTTAGAGCCTGTTTATAAATATATTAATAAATGAGAAGGAATGACATGACTACTGGAAGCAAAATAAAAATAAAAACTTAAGACTAGTGTAAGCAGATTGCTGAATCGATTTTAATATTATAAATGCAAAAGTAACTCTGTGTGTCTGTTTATTTCTCGTAACAGCTCAACAGTTTGCAATGATCGAACGAGCGAAGCCACTAGAAGCTAGTGAGATATAATTAAGAGATATAACATGACGAAAAATGAGTGTACTAAAGCTACCTTTTACACCGCTGCCTATTGTATTGTATAACGGGCGTAATATTATGTGTTCATTCTCATCTGCCTAGCTTTTTCCTAACTATATTGGGGTCGGCTTCCAGTCTAACCGGATGCAACTGAATACCAGTATTTTACATGGAGTGGCTGCCTATCTGACCTCCACAACCCAGGTAATACTGGTTAACACAATGCCCCTTGATAAGACTTGTTGCCAGACTTTCGGGCCACTGACTCAAAGATCTACAATAGACAGCCGGGACCAACAGTTTAATGTGTTTTCTGAGGCATGAAGGAAACTCGGTGTGTAATGGGTGGTCACCCATCCATTGTCAGTTGAGAGATACGAAAGCAAATGCTTTGTTTTTATGTTTGAGTCTGGGTATGTTCCTGAGTGTGTGCCAGTGTGAGGTTCCTGTCTTCATCATTGCGTAATAATTTGCAATAAGTATTATGTTCACGGCATGAAAACAGTTGGGGATAGTTTAGACACGTGGATTGGAACCTTTCTGTTATACCTGGTTCAATTTAATGTTTGTGAAACTGCAGTACCACATTACTTCATGAGACTTCAGGGCCTGAGGGTGTCATAAGGTCTGTCTGAATTATTCTTTTGATAATTATTAGACCTTGTAGCAAAATGCTCTTATGGTGGAGTATTGAAGTTTGGATGTACTCATGAGCACATTTATTCCCTTGTCATACACATGGCTAGGCTTTTCCCAGCCATGTTAGGGTTGGCTTCCAGTCTAACCGGATGCAGCTGAGTACAATACAGCTAAAATACTGGTAAGTATTTTGCATGAAGTGACTGCCTATGACCTACACAACCCAGTTAGTATTGTATTGTATAACGGGCTGGTGTCCGCAACTCCACGTCAAAGCACAAACCCAGTTAGTATTGGGTAATACAATACCCCTTGGTAAGACTGGTTGTCAGACTTTCGGGCCACTGACTGTCAAAGATCTACAAATGACAGCCAGGATGCTTGCCGAGGCACGGACGAAACTTGGTATGTTATATTATGTTTATTGCCTTGTATTCAATAAATATTTACTTTTGTTTTAATTATTATCATAATATGAGCACTACATTTATTAGGGTTAGGTTTTAACATGTGTGACATGGACTCTGCAATTGTGGCAGTTGTCACTATGGACAGTACCCTAATAGCTATGAGTGTCAACCGACATCGCAGAAAGCTTTCTGATCTTTGGCATGGCATTCAGAAATCAGATATTATTCGCTGTTCGATATTTCTGTTTTATAATGAGCAAAGTGTTAAGAAAACATTGTAATTGTAAAACTTATCAATGTTTCTAGCATTTGGACATAAGACTTACAATAATCTTATTCTTATAAAGCCAAACTACAGGTTTTCTGAATTTAAAATCAGGAACTCAACAGCAGAACAAAATAAACCCTATGCTGAAATTAAAAAAAATAAGCTGCAAAAAATCATACCTTTGAAATAAAACTGTAACAAACAAGATCGGCGCTAAAATGACATGAAAACTTAATACTACATAAAACAGTACGTATTTTACCTCGTGGTACATTCTTCTTGTTCTTCTTCTTCGTCATTTTAGAAGATTTACTAGAAGACCAAAAAAATATATAAATTTTGTGTTTATTCCAATTTATATGCCTAGTTTTGTTCATGCACGCGGCGTTTCAGTTAGATAATTATATTAATTGATTATTTTTAGACGGTTACAGCTTTTTGAACGGTATATATGCACAAAAATAAATAATTTACGAAACTAACAACTTTTAAAACCTGTCTGGGACGAATTTGACAGCCGAACTAATGTCAAAATTAATCAATAACATTAGTGTGGACAGCTGTTGGTTAGAACATTCTACCATATGCCGTACTTTTTAAAAAGGAACAACAACTAATTCACAATACCACAATGTGGTGCAAAAGCATCCCGTAAAATTCCGTTCGTGTAACTTTCGTCCAAGAATAAACACATTAAGTTGCCTATTGATCAAAATGATCTTCGTGACTACAGCCAACGCCAATCGCTTCCATATTTGGTAAATAATTCGTTCTCAATTGGTACTAATTAGTGCTCGAACAACAAAATTGGTGCCTTAGTAGAAAAAAGGAGTAAATCGGCTTTAAAGGTGGTCCGGCGGTACTCACGCTACTTTCAGCAGGACCACCATGAGCGCCGAAAAAGGCATGCAATTCCAAGTATACAAATAATTAATGTCCTTATATGTGATTCATTTCGTAAAAAACGCAGAACTAAAATATTTGTATTTATCGAGAAATCAACGATGATAACTTTCGCGCGCTCGTGCAGCAGGACCACGAGTTTGAATGTTGATTCCAAGTTTCAGGAGTTTGTCGGTTTCCTCAAACCTGCATAGAAAATTACTGCCCTGCAAGATCAAATTAGTGCCCAAAATTCAAAAATATTACTCGGGTAGTTTACGAGATATACCATGCCATTAATAGAATAGTAATAACAACAGTTCAATATCTATACTTTTTATAAGCACAACCCACTTACTGGGTACAACGATGCCCCCTGGTAAAGCTGGTTGTCAGACTTTCGGGCCACTGACTACCTGTTAGGACTGTGAAAGATCTAGAAATGACAGCCGGGATAGTGAGATGGGTCCGTTACCACTGAGCTACAACTGCGCTTTCAAATTCTTTGTATGCCAAAATGTCCCAAAGATAGACAAAGGGTTTCCTATGCTTTTTTCACAGCCGTCTGTCCTCTACCATTGCGGCCCTTACGGTAAGAGTTAAGTGCGTTCCTTCGTTATGCTCTGTCGCGATGTCGCCTATTCTAGCATGTAATATGATAGTAGCGGTACTTTCATACAAGCCTAAAAGCTTGGCTTACCATTAAAACCTACTACTCTTGAAGATGTTAGGGTTAGCCTTATGGGGTTGCCGTATTGTTGGCCCCTTGGCACGCCACTAATCCAATCAGTGGTTATTTTTAAAGTGTAGACACTGGAAACTAAAGTCACGTGGTTCGGACATCCTTTAAAATTATGCATAGAAAACCTATCGCTCACGTCCGAGCCTGTGTGCGCTGCTCATACTAAAATTATTCAATACAAACACGCGAGCGTGCATCCCGAGTGGGTTTTAGCATACGCTTGTAGCCCACATTTGAATTCACTTAAGATAAGTAGAAGTGTTTTTGATACCTCTTTAGGGTTGAATCTCATTTATTAGCACGGAATCGCGGTTTTCCATGCTCCTATCGTTTTCCGTCGCTCAGAACCGTCATTTGCTAGAGCGAGAAAAAAAGCGTGCTGCTGAACGCACCGCCGCCGCGCCGACGCTGCCGCGTGCGGTAGCACTGCCGAAAATGCAATTTCGTGTTGATAGATGTGGCGCAACGCTTAGTCGGTTTACTATTTAGAATGGCAATAAGTAGGTAGTACTATCTTTTCATTTGTATTTCATATTTACTTTTGCAGTATCTTTATTGTCAATGACATAAGTTTTATGTCAACGGTAAATTAACTGAAAGTATGTATAAGATTATAGATTCACAAAATAAAAACACTCATAAAAATGACACATTTTTATTAAAAATACAAGAATAAGTACACGAGAAAGCTTTCAATAAATACAAATTGTCCATATTTTAACATTCATATGTGAAGAACTGCGAGAGCGAGCACCCTATATAATATCCATTTGTGTAAAGTTGCTGGAGTGAACATCCTTTATAATATTATTTTAACATTAAGTTTGTGTCGAGTTGCATAAGTGAGCACCCTTTATTAATGTTATTTTACAAAAAATAAGACATTTTTGACACTGACTGCGTATGTTTGAGCCGTATATCAGAGACATTTACAGTAGTCAAAAACAGATTTTTAAAGGGGATACTAAAGGGAAAATGTTTTGAATAAAAACGAGACTTGTTTTAAACGTTTTTTGATCTTGACAAATAGTCGGTTTTTTCCAGTCATTTTTAAAACCACTTGCGAGCTTATTGCCATCAATCAAACACAAATCTACGCAGTCATAGTGACAAAATTATTAATGTTTATAGTATGAAGTAATCGTAATCTTACTCTAATTGATATAAAACCTTTTCTGTTTATTAAGCACCTATGTATAGCACAGTAAAAAACTAAAAATAGTTACAAAAAATAAAATATTTTCTTTAAAATTAATATAAATCTGGACGGATTTTAAATAATTAGTTTAGGTGGAAATGTTAAATATTGCAGAGTTATTTAGCTGATTAAAAGATAAATGAAAGATTCAAGAGTTCAATAATACAAAATGAATAATATAAAAGTTGAATGTCACAAAAATGAAAGGTATGCTGTGCAGACCTCAAATAAATTGGGATTAATGTAGGAGGATGATGATGAGATGATGATGATATGATGATGACGACAAAAATTGAACGCTGCAAAATATCTATTTTAACATTTCCACTTCACATTACTCTGTAATATATCTGACTCTGGTCTTCACAATTAGTTAAAATTAACTATTTGTACCCCTAATTACAGATAACTAAAAATATAACATTGTATTAAGACGGATAATCTACCAAGCTACCATTACGTACATAGAAAAGAAAAGCTACCATCCACAAGTTAACATCAGCGCCATCTAGTATCACTAAAGACACCTGAAGGTTCAAGTTTACACCACTAGATGGCAGTGTGCGTCGGTTAAAGAAAGTTTTAGTTTCACAAAAACTTTTATAAAACGTGAATTTGTGCAGTTTTCTGGCAGTCAGCGTGTTTTAATGTAATACGACATAAAACGGACAGATACACTGACAATTATAATATCTTAACTGTACCTTACTAATAATTTATTTTGTACGTAATTAATCTGCAAAAAGGCAGTATAATACACAAGCGTTTAGCTTTATAATTGGCGACAAACTCTTTCTCGGTTTCTATAGTACCATTTTTACCAATGTTACAGGGTTACCACAAATAACGATTCGTTTTTGTGTGTGGGGGGGCCGCTAAGAGCTAAGCGCTATTCCTACCACTGTCAAACTATAATTAGTTCATGACAGAGATGGGAAAATGTCAAAGCCAAAGTGCAATATGACCACTTTAAGTGTGCAGTCGCTGCTTGTCAAGCAAAAATGCATAAATACGTCAAACTTGGTACATTTATTTTAGTTGTGTTTTCCCGCCCGTTTGTTGAAGTATACGCCCATATTAATGTTCATAATAAAGTTCAACCGAGAAAAACATTATGATCGCCAATTTATAATTAAACAAATATACAAAAAAAATGTAATATCATTTGAAGCACACACGTTTACATCTTAATCTAATTAATTAAATAGTTTGCGAGATTACTTCAACTTGAACAAATTGACTTTTATAGTGTAAGAGAATTTTTTTCAAGAACCCATGTTCTTGAAAAAAATTCTTACCTCTAAGAAAAACTGGTCAAATCCAGTATGGGTGTATTTTTAAACAAATCACGTTGAAAAGCTAGTGAAAATAAGGGGCAGTTAGAAATCTAGGGATTTGTTAAGTGAAAGATATAATTTGACTTTTGACAACAAGTGCTCAAACAACAAAATTGTTTGAAGGTGTATGAACGTAGACGAGGCGAAAGGAGTATGTAAGGATCGCAGCAGGTGGCGTCCTGTAGTCTCTGTCTACCCCCATTGAGAAACGGCGTGAGTTTGTGACTGTATGTAGGTATATGGTGCACCTTATGTGGTATCCTTGGTCTCTTACACTACAAAGTCAACTTGCTCTACACTTAAAAATAAACTTAAAAATCTAATACAAAAAGTAACATCTTTCTATTTTTTAAAAGAATAGTTTAAATAAATATGAAAATTATAATTTGTTTCGGTGGACAATTCCAATACTAAATTATATTATATTATTGATATTTTTATAGTTTTTGTGATGTTAATTTTTAATTTAGACAATTTTTTATTAAAAAAATAGTACGAATTAGCTGCTCATTTATTAACTGAAAATGGTTTATACCTTATATTGGGTGAAATAAATGTTTTCTGAAACAAAGTAATCAAAACCTTCGATAACCCAGAATATACCTAATTCAAAGTTTTGAATAACCATATTATTAAGTTGGTAAGAGTCTATCTTTTAAATAAAAAAACGAAGTCATAGGTTATCGAAACCATGGGTTGTGGTTAACATAACCAGTAATAATAAAAATATAACTGGAAAAATATCCTTATTCGGAAAAACCATGAAAATAAAATTGAAGAGCTTGGTTCCTGTAACCTTATGCTTCTGGTTAACGTAACCAGAATTTAATTCTTAATATTAAAAGACGTTTGTAAATTCATAGTTGGTTGTTAAAGCTGCGTTCATACATTTCAACGGACAAGACTTCTCATAAAATCAGCTAGGGAAACTCAGGTTCGATCGCTACTTTTAGACATCATGATAGGTATCCGTTTTGGCCGCGTCTACAAAAATCGTAAATTGTTTCGTAAAATCAAGATGGCGTTGTTTGATTTATGGTCACACGCTAAAAGATCCGTGTATTTGTCAGTTGAAATGTCACTTAGAGCAGCCTAGTGTATAGTAGAAGCGTTAGGTTGACATAACCTAGTTGGTCTCCTTATTCTCCTTCGGTTGGTCTGTGTACACGATCTCCGCGTACTCGGTAGATGGAGGAGGTGGTTTTTCCGTCGAGGTCTGTTCCCCGAGCGCCAGTTCAGCGTATACTACGCCCTTTTTGTCGTCTGAGAGGGGCTGTAATGGGAAAACATTGGTTTGAGTGAGGACGAGGAGACGTTTTATAGCTATGCTTCCTGGGGTGTCGCTGTAATTACAGGCACGTGATACATGATGTATTTATAAGCTGTGGTGGCTCAGTGGTAACGGCAATGACGTACGAATTGCAAGGTTCGAACCTAGACTTTCTTTACTATATGTATATGTACAATTTCACCACCACTGCTCTCAAAACGGTGAAGGAAAAGATCGCAAGGAAACCGGCATGTTCTAGAACCAAAAACTCGAAGACATGTTACATCTGCCAACCCGCACTGGGCCCGCGTGGTCGATTAAAGCCCACTCCCTCTCATAGAGAGGAGGCCTGTGTCCCAGCAGTGGGAACGTTATAGGATGGTTATGCTATGCTAAGTTGCCTTGGAATAGCTTGGAGTTGAGCCCGGTTCAGGCAACAGGCTCGCCGCCCCCTACTCACATGACTTACAGAAATAACTTGGCGAAATGCGGGTTAACTATAGGTACATCTATGTCCCTCCTGCTGGGTGTCCCAAGTGTCCATACACCTGCACCACTGACGATCTAAGCAGCGCCTCTGACGCCGCCATAAATGTGGCCACTTACTGAGCCCAAACATTATGATATGAATTTAACATCTATTCGACAAAAAAAACAAGAGTTATTTCTGTCCTTTACTAACCTTATCCTCACTCTCTACGGTCTGCGCCTCAGTGGCTTGCACCTTATCCTTGGCCCTCGGCAGCACAGCCCTCACGCGTGCACTCAGCCCCGCCAGTCGCGACCTCTCCCGGCCTCCGACAGCGCTCTCGGTGTCGCTACTAACCACAGAACAGTGTTTATTTGGTTGCTGGCAACCTAGTGCTATGGTAATGATAGTTATTAAGGCGTTGACCACAGATACCTACGCGGACTCGACTGGGACTCGGGTTGCGCCGATATGCCGTCGTCCGAACCAAAACGAGGCAAATTTTTTTTTTTCGCTTTTACTGCTTGTCCAATGTCCATGTCGCAAAAGCGAAGAGGTGTAATTCGCCATTAAGCTGACATTATTTCTGACCGGCTCAAGCTAATTCCACGTCGATATGTGTGATCACTTCCTCATAGTGGCCGGCAACCATGTGCTGCGGTAATGATAATACCCTAATGGGACTACTGTGAAAGACTGGTTATGAGTTTAGTTGATGATCTACACGATGTAAAGGGCATCGATGCTACTACCACAGGAAACTCTTTATTGGTTGTCAGCAACCATGTGGAATGTAATGACGATGAGTAATGGAAACTACTATAGACAAGCGGTTACTGAGTTTAGCCCTCATGCGGGCACTGAGACCCACCAGTCGCGAGCGCTTTCGCCCCCACAGCGCTCTCAGTGTCGCTAGTAACCACAAAACAGTGTTTACTTGGTTTCCGGCAACCTTTTGCTACGGTTGTGTTAATGATTAAGGCTGTGACGACACTTACGGACGCTGAATCAACTTGAGCCGGTAAAGAGAGCTTTATGTTTGTTAGATAAGTGTGGTCACTCCCTAAAAGTTGCCGCAACCAAGTGCTACGGTAATGAGTAATGGGACTACTACGGAAACGTGGTAACTGATTTAAGCCAATTAGCCTATTGAACTTCTTACCCTTATCAGTTAATAGTGCAGTCGAAGGAAACAGTATCAATAGATTAATCTCTACTATGTATGATACATATAAACATATCTATGCATGCATTACTTGTTAGTGTTTCAGAAATTGTTGGTCTACAGTTGGCGATTAATACGGATGTTGACTACTAAACTACGGTTATGTCAGGTTATTTCGTATTAATCTTCCCACCACTAGACCAACGAAGTAGAGAATAAGTGAAAAAAAATATTAATCTAATATTAAAAATAATGAATACACGCACACGACCGCGCCCCAGATATAAAACGCTTGAAGTATAAATAGTTGAGCAGTGAGTCGAGCCAAGCTATTAAAATAAAAGAAACATCGAGCAGACGTTGATATAAAATGCTGATACTGAAATCTTACACAGATTTCTGTCAAGAAAAGAGAGACTGGAATCCTGATTCAAATTAAAGTGTATGAAACTTATTTTGAACCTTTATTATTTATGATTAATGACAGCATCTAGTTAAAGGGGAACTTATCATTAACACTAGAAACGGGATATTTACCATGTTTACTGATTGATGTGAGTTTCCGATATTTCACACGCACACACACACGCATACACACACACCCACACACATTCATACACACACACACATTAACACACACACACATGGTAAACACACACATGGTAAATATCCCGTTTCTAGTGTTAATGATAATGTTAGTGACCATGATAGGTTAAAATCTTATAAAGGGGAACTTACAAAGAATCTTTATTTCTTCTTCTTTATTTCTCACAGTAAAAATTTGGTTTGCTGTAAGAAAACCCAATTCTGGGTTAAGCTCGCCATTGTACATAAGCTATATTATTGCAATTTGTATGTAATTTTTTTTTTGTGTGCAATAAAGAATAAAGAATAAAGAATCTTTAATAAAAGTGGATTTTTGATTTACAGAATCAAAAAACCCGTGATTGTTCTCGTTGTTTCTTATTTGTATAAAGCTGCGTCCATATTTGTGACATTTCAACGAGCCATACTCGACGGTTTGTTGCCTGTGTATTAACTCATGAAGTCTAGGCTACCCGTGGCGAACTGTATTTATTAACGCGACGTCGCTCGTCAACGAAACGCGTGTAGTTGTAGTATAATAAAGACTCTAATATGTATTGGTTTATTATTGTATATGATAATTTGGACTTTAGTAGCCTGATAATAAAATGATTTTTATTTTATTCCGTTTATTCATTTATCTACAAATTCTTCATATTTTTAAATATTAAAAAAAAAAAAAAAAAATTGGTTTCCGCCGGTGTCGGGAGGCAGGGTCTAAGCTACCGGTAGCTATAGGGCTCCAGAGGCAGGAACCATTAAAACATTAATCATTATTTTGCTATTATTATTAAAATAAACTGGTTTGCCACGGTTAATTTTAATAGGTATTGTAACAGACTGACTTGTTCTTCCCAGCTAATACATCATCATCATCATCATTTCAGCCGAAAGACGTCCACTGCTGGACAAAGGCCTCCCCCAACAGCTAATACACTAAACTGTTACTACACTAGATCTTATCCGCCGTTCAAAAATTTGATTGTCAGCATTATCACGGAGTTAAGTCGCTGAAATGTCACAAATGTGGATGCAGCTTTAGTTTTTTTTGTGTAGTGGAGCGAAGCCAAGCTAGTTACAGTAATGTTAGACGTACGTTCTAGGAAGCGAGTTGCCAGACTCTAAAAGCACATCCCCGGCCGGCGTCCTTGCGGGAAAAAATATTTATTGTATATGGCAACAATTTAGAAAAAAGTCCCGTGAAACAATATTTTTAGGTAAAGTTGCCTAAACATGTTGTTTAATTAAGGGACGGACCAATTTTGTGGTGAACCCTAATCGTAAATACAAATATCATAAAGATTTAAGCTTTTTACTGTTTTTTTAGAATAAAGTTAGCACAATCATCAAAAAGTAGAAATATTCAAGGAAAAATAGTAAAATAATGTTACAATAAAAACCCTATTATTTACACTAGGTAAGTAAAACATTGAGGTGACTAGAAGAGCATCTTCCATCCATTTGAGTTTTATATTTTTCGTGATTTTAAAAAAAAGTGTCTGTAGGTAATTTCAAAATAACAGCTTTTTATTGAATGCGTATGAAAGTATAAAAGATAGGCACTTGTTCTCCCCGTAATTGCGATCATGTTTTAGTTCGTCACCATACCTGGGAACCTTCTAGTTACGGAGATATTGGGGATCAACGTTTCAACTTTTTTTTCATAATTTAGCTCTTGTCAAAATTATTAAAAGTCCACTCGAATGAGCGACAAGGCTCCTGTATTCTTTCAATTACCAAAAAACTTTCCTTGTCACCTCAATATTATTACTAAGTGTCCATACAAAAATAATAACAAAAATATCATAAAGGTATGTATATCATGTACATAAAATAATCCATATAATAATATAACCCCGTATGAAAAAAAGAAGTAACACTTACGATTCCCCGGAACTCTTCGTGTTGTCTCGTCTTCTGCCTGCAAGATAAATGTACTTGTTCTAAGTTAATGTGTAAGGCGGTTCTAGGTAAATTATATCTCAGCTGCATAATAGACGGTAAAATCTAGTGAAACTCAGCAGAGGTGATAGGTATTGATATACAAAGTGGAAGGGACACCAACAGCGACGTGCAAACGGTTACCACGTATTCTGTACACCATTCTGACCCCTCCCCTCCCCCGACATAAATTTAAAAAAAAAAGTGGTAATTTTAAAAAAATCCGCAATTTCCTACAAGAGTGCAATACCTACATTTTTTTTAAAATAACTTATACTTTTTTATAACTTTTTTTATGTAACTTATACTTTTTATGACTTTTTTATGTAACTTATACTTTTTTATGACTTTTTATGTAACTTATACTTTTTTTATGACTTTTTATGTAACTTATACTTGAAGCAAAGGTGGTTCCGCCAACCAGGGAGCGTGACGTTCAAAATGATGTAAGAAATACGTGGTAACACCAAAAAAACAGCTGTTCCATACATTTTGACGTGTATGTATTGCATTTTTTAACGAAAAAGCAGTTTTTTTTGTTTAAAATTACCTATGAGAAAGTTCAGAATGTTGTACCTAATACGTGGTACCCGTTTGTGCGTTGATGTCCCATCCACCTTGTATATCAGATCTGCCATGTTCTGCTAACTATAATTTGACCCTGAATACATGTTTTCGATAAGTATTTTAGTTATCGAAAACAATACAATATTGCCTGTCTCTTTTACTATTTGCATATTTTATGCAACGCCTAAGTATGTCAAGGCCACGATAGGATTGTATCCGCGCGGCGTCAGCACAAACAGCAACAAACTGCATACTCGCGCATTTGCGGAGCTGTCAATTTTGTTAAATTGATTATGAAGCAAGTTGGCTTGAACACACCCCACTTAGAATCTTCTCTTGCACGCTATTCTGAACTCTATTTCATTAACTATGAGTTAATTTTATTAATTTATTCAGAAAAAACACTGCTAGAACCGTGTGCTTGTCTTGCTTTCTCTTTTGTATTTAAGGACCTCGTGAACTTAAGGTGGAAGCGCCATAGTAGCCCGCGAAAATCAAATTTTCTTACGTTTTTTGCAATGTGCAGGTCAGTGTCAGGTTGTATGTTAATGAAAATATGTTTCGCGTCCGTAACACGTATGTAGTTACAGAATTATAATCATTAAAATCATCAATACAATCCCTTAAGTTCATTTAATCCCATTCAATGACTATTTCATATGAAAAAGTCATTCAATGAGGTTCAAAAGCTCCCAGAAAGAAAGTTTGGTTGCGCGACCGCGCGTCCGACCTGTTTTGTCCAAGATAGCGGCGGGCCGGCCAAGTTGTGGTCGTGCCCGCGTAGTGCGTGCTTTAAAATTTTGGTAAGTGTCTATAATGAGTGAAAGTACCCTCAACGCAGCCGAAAGGTACTTGTTCTGCCCGTCTTTGCGATATTTTTTTTGTTCCATACCTGGGAACCTTCTAGTTACGGAGATATTGGGAATATTGTCAAAGTTACAACTTTTTCACAAGCCAAATGTTGTAAATAACTTTATTTTAAAAACCTCCATGACCCCCGTACTATACTATTCAATGCATCTATCTATCAGTACAATATTTTGAGTGCGTTACATAGAATCCTACAGTAAGATGTGATTTTTCACCCCAAAAAAAGTCGTTTCTCAGCAATAATTTTTGCGTAGGGTTACTTAGTTTGACGTAAAGAATGCTTGGTTGATAGCTTCGTGAAGGGCCCGCTTACACCTTTTATATTTGCCCTTAACACAGATCGAGTGCTACAAGGGCTTTTCGCGTTTCGGTTGGAATGACTTTGAGTCTTTGACAGAGAGGCGTTGTTATTAAATATTTGTGAATAATTTCATGAAATTCTTTTGAACATACAAGCAGTAGCCGCCACAGCGTCTCCATGGTCTGTGATCTTTTGAGACTAAAATAAATCGGTATTACTAGATGCAACATCAATGCTTTGTGTTTGCAAAATACAATTTTTATAACATACAGCAATAGATAATTTGTAAAACCCTTTCGTAAAATCAAAGCCAATATATGTAGGCATTTATAATTAATTAATTGGCCTACTCGATCCAAATCGTTTGTCGTCCACTTCAAAATTGGCATGCGTGTGTAATTCCTTTGACCCTTTACCTCTTTAGCTTAATTAAAAGATCCTTTTTGGCGTATTTGGGATTCTGATCCGAGGATAGCCTTTCCAGTGCTATAATCATATAATATGCGAAAGTTGTGTAGTCGGCCACGTAATTGAATGACCAGTTTTGGCAACGTTCTCTAGTAAATTATTTATTTAACACTTTAAGCACCAAGTACAGAGGCTCACTTAATATCATTGGCATTTTCTACCTGTCAACCTTTGGGATGCAGAGACAAAAAAAAACTTATAACTGCATAAAGACATCTGGTTTCTCTGAACGTTTTGTCAGAGGTGCATAGCTAAGCAGACCCAAGTTCCATTAACCTTTTTCATGGAACTTGGGTCTGCTTAGCTATGCACCTCTGACACACAGGCGAGATTATTGCCGAATTAACCGGACACAAATCAAGACTCTGGAGTTGCTACTGAGAAATTCCTGACGGGAAGCATAACATTTTGCTAAACCTGACAATCAAATCCAGGACCTTCACTAGCGCTTGCAAGCATTAGACAATCGAGGCAGCCACTGAAACTTCACTAAGATTGGAACTAGCCAACTGCCACATAGACAATCACACAAAGATCTTGTCGTTGTTTCGCGTGCAAATGACGTAAATTTTTAGGGTGGTAAAGCAATTATGAAGTCGACCAATATGTCGTTCGGCCCATAATACGGGACATTTGGTTTTAAAAATATGTCTGCTGTCTGAAGGTTGTCAGTGTGTGAACTGTGAAGTAGCGTTTCACCCCAAAAACGTCACGACTAAACTAAAATACGCTTGCTTCATGCTTTTTAGAGTAACTCCTTGCGAGACCCGATCTGTATTAATGAGCAAAAAAGGGTAGATTTAAAATTTAGATTGTACGTATCAGGTACTACTTTCGGAAAAAAAACTACTTTTTAAAATCACATATTTTTAAAAAAGGCTGTTTCATTCTTGTTGTTTAATAAGGGTTTCCATTGGATGTCATGTCATTTGCCCATATATTTTTTATTTTTTATTTTTTATATCTCCGTAAAGTTTGCGTTCAAGACATTCATAGTGCAAGAGCTAGGGTAAAAAATAAGTCTTGTATTATATTTACCCGATTGCGGCGAAGCCCAAAATGAAGGTTATGTGTTTATCGTTATATGATAAATATGGATAAAAATGAAACATCAAAATTCTTATTTAATAAATACTTTATATTCAATAATATTTCGTCATATAACCTTTATTACTCATAGACATTGATACTGTGAGACTAAACTATTAATTTTTATCAAAATCATACATATGACGTGACAAAATTAAATTGAATTTCTTCTTAAAATAAAAGTTAAAATAAAAAGATGAGGGATGTTTTTTCAGAAGGAAAAAAATAATTGTCATGTTTTTTTTTGTCATGTCATATGTTTTTTTTAGTAAAAACGTTCGGCGGATTAAAAAAGGAATAAGCTTACGAAATAATTTGAGCTTATATGTAGATTCAAAAGACGCAAGGTTTTGGCAAAAAGTGCAAAATGGCAGTGTCTTTAGTTTTTTTTTTTAATTACTAGTTGACCTTATTTCTGTAATGGGGCGCTAATTAAAAAGTACGCTAAAAACTAAATTGGTACAAAAATAAATTCTTAATTATATTTAATTACAAATACTTAAAAATCACAATCATGGTGACTTATAAAACTAACTTAAACAAAAAAGAAGAAAAATATCAATATTGTATCCATTGTACAATTTGCTTTTTTACTAAATTTTTAAATGATTCTAATTAAATGATTAAACATATGATTTTAAATGTAATTGTAAGAGATATTATTTGATTTAAAGTATTTCATGTACCAATAAAATAAAGCTTAGTCAAAATGGTTTTAAAACTTATTTTAAAGAAATTATTTCTTTTACTACATAATATATACAAAAATATGAATATGGTGGTACGAACACATTGTAACTTAAATATAAGATGGAAGCACCAATTGTCAGCCATACAAATTAAACATTATTAAATTATAAATTAAACACCTTTCTGAGATTAGTTAGTAATTCTTAAAACAGTTGAATTTCAAGTTTTTCGTTTCTCAAAAAGAAGCTTAACCAAAGATTTTCATAGAAAAAGTTTTATACCGACAATTGGTCTCTCCACCTTTCTTAAAACTATATGAAATCATTCGAAAGGTGAATAAAACCTATTTTCAATAAACATTATTTCGCAAAAAATAACTATTTAGTTACACAATAAGCTATTAAGTTGCAAACTTGCAATAAGTCTCATCAAATGTATTCAAGAATTTTTACAAAAAAAATGTGCTCCAAATAGTTTTTTTTTCTATTTTTATTTTAAAATGCCTTAAAGATACGCGTTGGGATTTCGTTGTTACCACAAGTATATTTCGAAAAACGTATTTTTATAATGAGATTCTTAGTACATGTTTCTACATAAAAACTTTTTATTATTTCCGTGATTGCAATCGAGAAAAAAACCTTTATTTTTCTGCAAAAAAAACGACCAAATAGGCATGTCTGTTATTGTATTTTTTATTCACATCCGTTACGTTTTAGCACAGTCAACCGTTTTGTTAATAAAAAAGTTGACAAATAGTGAAATGTTGTAGTTTTTTCTCGATTCCAATTTAAATTTTTGTTGTATATAAGAAAAACAGGTGTACATGTGTATGTAACTATGTTTTTATTTCGTCAAATTACAAACGTATAATTCTAGATTTTTGAGCGCGTTCAGAAGTTATGTGCAAATCTTATGGGTTTAAAAACAAAAATGCTTTTCGAAATGTTTGGCAAGTATATAATATATACTTATCCCCTATAGTGAGACTCTCCGCTATCTTTTTTGTCAAAATTCGTCTTCTTTCACGCGTGTTGTCACTACAACCAGTACTGAGCCTTTAAAATGATAAAAATAATGCATACTTATCAAGTAGTCTTACGAAAGGTAACAGCTTGAAAATAATTTCTGAACACGCTCCATCATTTCTAATAATCTCTTTTTAAAAATGTATCTTATTATTTTAGAATTTTACTTTTAAAAATTGCGTACATATTTATTTAAATACAATATTTATTAATAAGTAACAATGTTAAACACGTCTGGCACTAAACGACACTTAATAATCAAACGTTTAAGTTCAAAATAATATTTTTAATGTCACTTTTGAGGTCGATTATTTGAGATTTCTGTTTTTTGGTGAAACTCGGGGGCTTTCAACATAATAATCTAATTAGAACATATAATATGCCTAGACACTGTTCTTATTTAACTTAACTCTGAGAAAATTAAATAAGAACATTTTAAGAAGCTTCAATATCAATATTTCATAGATTTTTAACGAATACAATTACTATTACTAGGTTTAAGTAGATTTTTTGTTACTATTTTCATATGATTTTGGATTTCTGTACATGTTAAATATCTATGAAATACATTGTCAAAAATACGAAAAGACACAATTCAAATTATTATTTAAACATTTTCTTGGGCAAGATACGCTAAACATCTTCAAAACCATGGCAAAAACCTTCAAATTAAGTCACTGTCAGTTTCTGGAAAGAAAATCAGCTCAAACATTTACTAACAAATTGTGAAGTGTGGTGGACTAAATATCAGTAGCCAATCGCCAATCATCCTTGAGCAAGCGTTTGCCAATTAGGACAGTAACAGGCTGGTATTAGTATATTTAATCAGATCTTGGGCTCTCGAATAAAATTTATCTTTGACCTGTCGTCCTGCAAGTCTGACAGCCCAACGGGTATCGTATTACCCAGTTCAAACTAGGTTTTGGAGATCAGATAGGCAGTCGCTTCATGTAAAATACTGGTATTCAGTTGCTTTCGGTTAGACTGGAAGCCGACCCCAACATAGTTGTTATATCTAGGCAGACGTGTCGACAATTTTCGCTCTAGAAACCGAGTGTTAAAATAATATTTTGGACAAAAAAAATGGCCAAGTTAAAACAAAAACCTCCCGAGTTCCACCATCACAAAAGCGACAGTTACCGACTTACGCTTAAACGGCCGTGTCCGGCTTTTTTTCCGGATGCTTAGTGTCCCCGTTGCTGATATAGTCGCCGTGGTCATGTGAGGGGTTCTCGGAGCCCTTGATGTCCTCGTGGGGAGGGAGGGGGGCCTCAGAGTCCGCCCCGTCCGGAATGTCCGTGCGGTGAGAACGTCCTGCCATACAATACATTAAGCGATCAAGAACTTGGCTATTTTGTGTTGGTTTTTAAGAAGCTGTGTTGTGCTGTGAGCTTTGTAAAATTTTGTGTGTGATTGTGTGAGTTGCGTTGGGCCCTCTGCCTATTGTGTTAATAACTTAAGCGCCTGATGTGACAAAATGAACTATCGTTCGTGACTCCCTTTGAAGACCGCTGGTCTTCAAAAGTGGATGATCAGTCTAGGACTATTACTATCTAAGACGGACTGTCAGTATAAGATAAAATTTAATTGGTGTCACGTCCAATAAAAAATAAAGAGATGAAGTGGTTATTTCTTTGTACCTAGGCTCGCCCCCTATTACATGGATTTGCATATAACGTACAAAAAAAGCGTATACGCCTCTCAGCATACTCCTTCAAGGAATACAGGCGTAATACTGGGGACTGTTGTAAATCTTTAAATGCTTTGACTGTTTATTTATGTTGAATGGAAACAGTATTTCACAACTTTTGTATTCGCATTTAGGCATTTTAAATGTGTGTAAAACAAAATCATTCGACATTTTATTTAAAAACAATCAGAATCATCGGATAAAAAGTTACACTTATCAATAAGGTATCAAATCGATCGCCTTTTTGTTGTGTTTCAATGATTATTGAGAAACCCATGATGAAATGAAACTTTAGATGAATCCCAAACAAAAAATCAAAATAAATATGACCCAGTCAAAGTTAGTTATTGCAAAAAATATCAATTAAACACAGTCCAATAGGTCCCAGAAGTAATGAAATATCTCTGAAATAAGCTCAAGGCCCAAAGTGCTAGCTAAAACACGTGAAAACACCTGCACTACATATTAATTTAATGCTTTACCATCACCTGTATGGAATTTACTACAAAAGGGGCATCATTTAGAAGAAATAATTATCAATTTTGATAAATATCTGATAAAGCCACATGCATATAAATCATTCTTTAAGTCATGCTTTTTTTAATTAATAAAAAAATAATATATAAATATTGTCATTCACATGCGCCAAACAGTTATTTTAAAAATAATAGAAAACATGCGTTTTAGATTTTTTGCTATTCTTTTTAGTTCTTGATCGCTCAAAATATTGCTATGCTTATTCACATAATTTAAAACACTTATTTTTACTACAATATTGAAGCAAAAACACTGCCAAAAAGTTGCACTTTCATTTTTTGTTTCTTTCTATGCCTACAATAGCCAAACATTTTTACGAAAAAAGGGTTTTTTGACAAATAAATCGAACGTTAGCATATAAATTCAACCAGTGCGAGCCACAAACAGTTAGTGTGATTTGTGTTTTTTTTTTCTATTTTACTACTTTTTTCTATTTTCTTTTTTCAACGTTACCTATCGACCAACAGCCCGTGAGCCTGCCAGAAACGTATTACTTATTAATAATATTTATTTAAAAAGGAAAAAGGAATTATTACGCATGCCTAATTTTTGTAATAAAAGCGATTGTAAAAAGCATGGTCAAAATCACAATGCAGATATCAATAAAAATATGTTTGCTAAAAATAATAAAAAATGACTTATAGCGTTACTATAAAATAATTTTATTGATATTCCACGCCTTCAAGAAAATTATTAATAATGATGACATAAATATTTTTATCAAGGCTCTTGGACTAGTGGTATAAAACGGGAAATGACGACACAATTAAACCAACGAATAGTCAACATTAATGGAGCAAACAATAAAATTATTATGGATATAAAAGTTACATCACAAATGAGTTTATTTTTATACTTACAAAATATAACACAAAAAAAAAAAAGAAAAAAAAATTGCATGTTAAACGAAATTAATATTTCAACATGCTTTTACATGCAAATAAGCAGAGATCGAAATAGAAAAAGTAACTTTGCCTATACATACAATAAGTAACATGAGGTAAAGTCTCCCTCTAAAATCTCGGATTATTTTAAACTTCCGTTATAAAACTATTAAGAGGGAGGTATTTTCGTAATGTTACATCCTTAGGGCAGATTTCACCAATAAGACTACGCGATCAGCTCATCTAAACAGTGTTCAAGACATGTCATCGTCAATAATACATAGTAATTTTGACGGTTTAAACGTGCTGGTCGTGTGTAAATTGGTTAAAAACTCCTTAAAATTTTAGGCAAATATACTCTACCTATTCCGATATCTGCAAATGAATAACAAAAAAAAAAAAAATGCTCCAAAATATCAACAATTCATTAACATAGAAAATAGAAGAAGTAATGCGACTTACCAGCGAAGCACCATCTATCAGTGGCGAAGGCGAACACTGCTAGGAATACGGCGACTAGCAGGATTAGGACGCCTACTACTATTCCGACGATCGCGCCGGTGTCTAGCTCCAGACCTAGGAAAGGAGGAGTTGTGTTACAGTAAGTTCGATAAAATTGCAAAAAAAATTGCCCCATAATGGTATAGTGACCTGTTGTAGTGGATGTTTCCCCGTTTTGGCATTTTTTTCTAAATACCAAAATGGAAAAAATGATTGTGAGCAAAACACAAGAATGATAATCCCAGAAAAAAATCCAGGGTGTAGTGACTTCGTCGCCCAAAATGTTTACATGAATCCGTAGATATATAATATAATATAATCCGTATCATTTTTTATGAAAATTTGTTTTTTTTTTTGTAACAAACGATAACCGACGAAAATCATGTGCTGAATTCATGCTAATAATTTACGCATCGAATTCCCTTACACAATGTTTGATAAATATACATAGTATAAGAGTGAAAAGACTAGGCTGATGAAAAAAACGAACAAGAAAGAGGGTAGACCGATTTGTCTGCTCATAAACACCCACCCGCAATAACTTCAGTTTATCCGTGATCATGGTGCTTGCAACAGCGCCGAAATATCGGGAACTCATAACAAACAGTAAACATGGTAAATATCCCGTTAGTATTAATAGTAATGTTAGTGACCATGATAGTTTAAAATCTTATAGGCTGATGAAAATGATTTAAAAAAGAGAAATTATGTTAAAAGGAAACCTTACTCCAATATTTAGGAATAGTTTAGTGTCAAATGGAATAGTGACGGAAAGTAAACATCAGTCTGATACGGCAATCTCACGGCAATCTGTATAATTATACATATTTAAAGTCACTGTAATTGTCACCGCGCTATTCTTGTAAACTGCGCAACGAGTTTTGATGCGGTTTTGATCATGCTTTAGCGAATTTATTCTGGAACTTTTATGTGCATAATTCACTAATATTTAACTCAACTTTTTTTTCTAATTTTCACTAATACAGGAAAAAATAAATAATTATCTCGAGCACTAATTATTTCAGTCTACATCAAATCATGACACTACTGATTTCAAGATTTTCATGCACTTAAATTATAATCTTACAATAACGGATAAGATTTTCATGCCAATTTAAAAACAAGAGTTTTATATGTACCGTTTTTAAAAACATGCCTCAGATCGGAAGATAGAAGATTTGTAAAATATTTTTACATCGATCGCGATGAAAAAAGTAAGAAAATGACGATAATCATGCTTCTAAAAGATAGAAAAATAGATTTAGATATCGAAGAAAAATCCAATGAAAGTTATTGACAATAAAAAAAAAAACTCATTTTAAATTCCCAATTCAAAATAAAAAAACTCTTTTTCAAACTGGTAAAATATACCAAAAACTACAGTCAGTCTCTTAGACTACAACATTCGAAAAAATCTTAAAAAAAGAACTGTCGTTCATTCGCGAAGCGTTCATTCAGTACCGTTCAATTACAGTTAAATCATTCCTGAGTGAATTTCTTACCATATATTGAAATTATATATGTCTTCGCTTTCGGAGCTGTAGGGAACACAGAATTAGTCAATTTTTATTATTTTACGTAATGTTATTGAGTTTCGAGATATATATTGATGTTATTTGAGTCCTGGGTGATTTTTTGAACGTGGGTAATGCTTTAGGGAAGGGAAATTCACATAACATCACACCTGTAAACCCCGAAGGATTAGACAGAGGTGTTCCTAATAGTACACCCACATTTCGCCAGTAATGTTTTTAAGTCCCATTTAATAGGGGGCGAGCCTATTTCCATCAACCGGGCGCAAATCCAGGCTCTGTGGCTGCTACTGAGAAATTCCTGATTGAAAAATCCAAAAACACTCTGCCCGACCTGGGAATCGAACCCAAGACCTCATGCTCAGCAGTTGCGCTTGCGACCACTAGACCTACGAGGCAGTCAGGAGGAGGAGAGTAATACCTACTCATGAAAATGAACAATATTATTTCATATTGCTCGTGGCTTCGCTCCCGTTATCTACCTACGGTAATTAACCCACGGGGACGTTTTAATTTTAGCCTATATCACTCGGGGATAATGTAGCTTCCTGTTGGTGAAAGAGTTTTCGGAATCGGATCAGCAGTTCCGAAGATTATTCCCTACATACAAACTTACAAACAAATTTTACCTGTTTGTAATATTTGTTAGATCATAGTAAAAGTTGCTTATGAGTACTTCCGACCCCAACATGTTGGGTTTTCCCAACATGTTGGGGTCGGCTAGGCTGATGATGATGATGATTTATGAGTACTTCACTCCCTTAGAGTATTGCTCACGTTTGACCAATCACCCTGTATAAGGACTTCGCAAGTTGCGAAAGAGCGCTGAGTGTTTGTCACTCGTGCCACCAATTGGCGACAAGGCAAAAGACTGAATAAGAAAAACGGAAAAGTAACTCTAAAACCCAATCATATTAACACTAGAAAAAAATTATTAACTTTAGGTATAATAATATTTGTTTTTTAATTTGAGTAAAGCGCCATCTCGCGGCTGGAACTCCAAGGTAGCTAAATGAAAGTAACAAACACTCAACGCCATCTACGCGGAACTAATTTGACGGTTCTCTTCCGCCTCCCATTGACAAATAACTCCCATCCAACAACCTACCAGCAGGCTCATCCATAGTGCTGATCCTGACAGAGAACTCCTCCCGTTTCAGTCCGTTGTCCACGCGCAGGTAGAATGTCCTCTCCACGTCCTCTTTGGCAATGCGGGCCAGGATCAGGGTGATGTTATAGTAGCCGTTCTCCTGATGACCAAATAGGGGAAAATTAATGTAAGAGTCTAATGTGCCGTTCACGGACTTTGGTGACGCGACTTGTGTAAGCGACGGGCGTCACTGTTTCCTTTGCGTAGCCGCATCGCGATGATTCGTGGCCTCCTGTATTATTCTAAGATTCCTCCTAGCCGACCTTCCGAATGCAAAATAAAAGGTAGACTATACTTAATTTCATTAGGCAACCCATTCGTAATCGCAAGATTTCTAAAAAGGATTTTTCATTCGGTTGACAGATGAGTGAAGGTCAGTCTTAGGCGAGCTCTTAGATCATAAACCACTTATTTCATTTGTCACTCTCCAGTCGCTGTCGCATTACGCGTGTTGTTAGCTCGTAGCGAAGAAGTAAGGCTTACTTCTCTATTTATTATTTATTTATTTATTAAAACTTTATGCACAAGTTACAAGACTGCACAACGGCATTTGCTCTATTTCTGGCACCTTCTTCAAATGCTTGACGAACATAGAACGGTGCTTGAAATATGCTTAGCTTTTAATGCAACAATTTACTTAAACCACAAGACTGGAGTCCTTAAACAACAGCACTCGGAGCAGACCGAGGAGAAGATGGTGGGACGCCACCACGTCGAGAGAAGTGAGAGGAATAGGAGGAGCCTTTACTCAGGAGTAGGAATATCCAAGCTAACATATAAAAAACCAGAAATGAAGAAGAACTAACGAATAACGGGACACAAAACTAACTAACTAATATCGGGAGCTCAAAATAATGAACAATCACGGAAGATATCCCGTAAGTGACAGTATAAGAACTAACGTATTCAGCAGCAACTGTTTAGACCGGAAGCTGACCCCAACATAGGAAAAGACCAGGCAGATGATGAACAACTTACCAAGAAGAGAGGCTCAAGAGCAGTGTACTGTCCGTCGTCGCTCTGTCTCGGAGCTGTGAACACTTGGGCTCCTATGGCCCATTCCGCGGTAGGCCTGGGATTCGCTCTCACAGTTACATTGAGACGACCCTCAGCCCCCAGCTTCAGCCCGAAGATGGTGATGGGGCCGGCTTCTTGGCGTTTTGGTGGGTCTGTAGATAAAAGCAAGGATTATTGGAACACTCTTTACTGAAAAAAATTGAACACTTGTTACATGAACAACCTGAACTGGGCGCTCGAAGAGATCTCTTTGACAGTAAGGGCAGACCGAAATCCAAGTCTGATGACCGGTTTTTATTCTAAGGTGTATCTTCCCTGGTCAGAGCAAGTTAAATATTTTTGGTGCGCCCGACAGGGTCCACAATGATCTTAGATTATACTTTAAGGGACCAATAAGTACTTGCGGAAAACCGACTGCAATAAATGATTGAGTATGGACTCTTATTCAGGTCTTCTCCGCGATTTTCTTCAGGACTTCTGCTCAATTTATATCCTCAATTTTAGAACCAGACACTTACACTGCACATTCAACTGTCTCCGTGCCTCTTGGGGCGCCAGTAGCGCCTCGTGCTCCGCCCTGCAGACCAGTATCTTGTTGTTGTCGTCGTCGGTCAGGGTTCGGCTGACGTTCTGACTGATAGTCTCAAGGTCTGACCCTGGTTCTTTCGTCACGACCGGCTGGTACACGCCTGTGTGGAGCTCTATGTCATCTGGAAATGGGTAAAGGTTTTAGAATAACATAATTTCCGAAGGGTTAGATTATATCGCTGATAAAAATGCTTGGCTCAATGCTGGTCCTGCTCCACAAGGTCAGGAGCCCATAAATGGATAGCATAAAATAGTATTGTTGGAGCTGCTGAAGATTGTACAACTATCTTTGAATTCTATAAATTCAGTCTCTTTAGTATTATATAACGGCATAGCCCATCTTGTGTAAGTACTATGTACTAGAAAGCTGTCATTCGCTGGAAATCTACGTCTTTTCTTGACTTGAATGTGCCCTGGCGGTTAGGAGTGTGTCATGCTCACTCAAATGTCTCGCTGATGGTGGCGCGTGTGTCGGATCATTTAGTTCCCTTCAAAATGGTTGAGTTGAATGATGCTGATACATGCGTCACAGGCGCTGTCAGTTGTGAATGGTCATCTCTTGGTTGCCACGGCTTATTTGAATTAATTATTTTATTTTTGAATTGTTTTTGTTTTGTTTTTACTATGGACACTTTTAACGTACACATCTTGCTACATCGTTCTAACATAATGTACCATCTCAACATGAATGATGTAACGAAGGTTTTGTAAAAGAATTCTGATTTATTCACTTGGCCTACGTCCAGCAGTGGACGTCTTTCGGCTGAAATGATGATTCTGATTTAAAAGAGTGTCCATGGAGTTTCTTGCCCGTTCTTCTCCATAGAGATCTACGTTAGGGAATGGGCAACTACAGTACTTTCACAGTTTTTATGCCTTGTGACTGGGACTGTAGCTACATTTCATTGTTGTCATTGTTTCGAAAATTCAAAAGTGATTTGAGCATCGCTTGCGACTCAGCTCCACATTCACACCCTGCTGCTGTTCAGTCGAAATATCCTCATTCTACGAGAGCAGTGGACTGCTATATAGTCTGATGTTGATGAATAGGTCTACATACCCATGAACCAAGTGATCTTCGCAGCAGGTCTTCCGTTGGGCACAACGCACTGTGCCATGAACTGGTCCCCTTCCTTGAACGTTGGCTGGATTGGTGTGATCAGGGTTGGTTGTGTAGGAGCAGCTGAGGGTATAAATGAGTAAATTAATATTTGTTAATATATATTCAATTTCGATAGAAATAAGGTTCAAATTCGTATGGCAACTTTTTTTTATCATATCTCGCAGGTTAACCTAGTTGGTTGTCGTCTACTTTGGCCGCAATGATGACACTGCAAGCTTGCAAGCAGTTTGAATAAAAAAGGATGGGGGCGGCGTTCAACTTATGATTTTAACAATAAACAAGAATGTGAATGGCTTCACTCAGATTCATTGGTGAAATTCGGCGTAAGTTGTCAATTTTGTATTTAGAGCTCAAAGAACGTCGGAATAAAGTTCAGAATATAATTACTGATGTACAGTCGCGAGTAATGAATACACTTGGCAAAATTCAGAAGCGATTTTGTCGTGAAATAACGGTTTCTATTTTGCGATAAGACCTATTTAGTAATTGTATGGCTTCCAAAATACTGAGGTCGTGAAAACGTAAAACTTAAATCAATACAGTACAAGAAAATCAATGTTTAGCTGCGTGTACACATTTCATTGCTCGTGAATGTACTATTTGGTTATACAATCGTTAAAAATAAACCGTAATTTAAAAAAAAAATTCCATATAGTCCTCATATTTACAGTAAGAAATTGAATAAAAAAAAATTCATGGGTGTAGAATCATACTCACTTGCAACTATTAGCCTCATAGTCCCAACCAGCTCCCTACTGCCTTCTCGCGGCGGGAGGACGCAGGATATGTTCCCGTTCCATTCCTGCTTGATCTTCTTTATAAAGGCTCCGCATTCTCCGACCTGGGGAGGAGAAGATCAGAATTAGGCTTGACATTTAACATCGACAGTCACACACGGCGAAGGACAACATCGTGAGGAAACCAGGATGCCTGAGACATATTTCTCGGTGGCATGTAAAGCCGAGTCAGAGGTCCATAGGCGGCATAAAAACTCTGACACCAGGTTAGGCACTACCGACACGATAAAGAAGAACTGCTAAAAAGCACACACAGTTCCCTGAAATCCACAGCTTCCCTACAAGGAATCCCGGCCGATGCCCGATGCAGACTGTGACATGATGCCTGTCCCCCTCCCACTCAATATTTACCACCTAGTGAGCATCTTCCTGCAGGTTCTAACCTTCCGTGGTTCACTTAGAAATCACTGAATCGTCTGCAGACCCAAGTGGGAAGATGAAACTCCTATTTGGTTAAGTGAGGCTACATCGACGGACTAGGCGGGGTGTGGAGCTGTGCCGCTTTGTGTGTGTGTGTGTGTGTGCTCAAAATTATGCTGCACTCTTATCCTACCCATTGAGCCCCAAAAAAAGCAGCTAAAGCGCGCTCTGTGCTGCAACCAAATGTGCGTGGAAGTGGCGAGGTATTGAGCCAATACAATATGATGTCGTGCCAGTGTCATGAAGACGAAGACTCCTGAAGTCCCCGAAGGGTAAGGCACAGTAAGTGTACCTAATTGTGCACCCAATTTTCGCCAGTCATGTTATTTCCGATGCAATAAGGAGGCGAGCTTATTGTCAACAACCACGCCAAAATCCAGATTCTGTGGTTGCTACTGAGAAATTCCTGGTGGAATC
Organism: Noctua comes; assembly: GCA_963082995.1. Lineage (NCBI taxonomy): Eukaryota > Metazoa > Arthropoda > Insecta > Lepidoptera > Noctuidae > Noctua > Noctua comes. The sequence continues at coordinate 8,873,369 of OY720295.1, read as the reverse complement.
TAATAATGGTTTTACCGACCGGGGTATCGAACCCAGGACCTCATGCTTAGCAGGAGCGACCATCAGACCAACGAGCCAGCTCGATGTCTTTCACAGTTTTGTGAGAAAGAAATAACAAAATTACACAAAGTAGTCCCTTTGGAACAAAAAACACTATCCCATCTGAGGATCTAGCCTAGGAATCCATGTTCATTGCTCAGCTGTCGTGACCATTGACAAGGGTAAAGAGTATGTTCGTAACCTAAACTCTGACAATCAGTCTACCCAGTACTAGGTTGTGGAGGTCAGATAGGCCGTCGCTCCATGTAAGATACTGGTGAATACCAGCTCAATAGCTGCACTCGGTTTGACTGGAAGCTGATCCCGAAAGTTAGGAAAAGGCAGGTAAATGCTAATGATGAAAGAGTATATTCGTAACACACTTCTTTCGAAATATTTCACTTTTATCAAAAACCTGTGTCCTTGAAGCCCACATGGCGATAGCCAATTACCAAATTAATCGAATTTATGTAAATGACTACGAAAACTTGGCACACGAACGGTTGCTAAGCCATTAATTTGATAAATTTATTCATTTCTTTTTTTATACTTTTTAGGCTTACGTTTGGCCGCTACTCGCCTGATGTGAAGGGATGCTGATAAGTATCATCAACATCCGTTCACATCAAGCCTAGAAGAAAGCGATTCACTCGAACTTCGAATAGATCCGGATTATAATGATCGGGGAACAGAGGAGCCGGCAGTGAATTCCACAGACTGGCGTCTCGCACAAATGTGGAAGCATAGCCCTTTGTTCGGATCCGAGGAACTTCAACCACATAACGGTGACGCTTCCCCGTATCTCTGCTCGTCCGATGATAGACTGTGGTACATTGTGCACACTCCCCGAAATGTAACCGATAGGCGCCATCTTTGCGGAGATGTTCAAAGCTTAGGACAAGGAAGTCGTTGTAAGTGAGCCTCTTGGCGAATAGGAAATGAACCTATCCAAGCATTATTTGGCCTTTAGCGTTCCCACTTCTGACACAGGCCAGAATGTTAGGTTGACGGCTCCTTGAAGGGTCCTTAACACCTTGCATTTAGATACTGTTACGAGATTCACTGGTAAATTGTATTAGACTTATTATTTACCTGTAACCCTAGTCCTGAGTAGATGATGTCTCCCTGAAGATCTTCAGGTCTCAGTCTGAAGGGTTCGTTGCCTACTGTCATCCTGGAAAATAAAAAGAAAACAAGTTACATAACAGCACGCCTGTAATCACCGAAGGGTTAGGTAGAGGTGTATCCAGTTTTGTGTATTGAGAGCAAGCCTATATTGACATCAACCGGAAACATGTTCAGACTCCGCGACTGCTACTGAAGAATTCCCAATGGAAAAATCCAATAACACATTGTTCGACTTGGGAATTGAACCAAGGATCTCATGCTTCTCAGTTGCATTTGCGACCACTAGACCAGCGAGGCAGCTCGATGCATTCCTTCACAGTTTTGGGTGCAATAGTATCGAAGCAGCCTTGTTCCATCCATTATCATTATCTTGCCCTTGTCCCAATTCATTTGGGGTCGGCGCAGGACGTATCTTCTTCCATACTTCTCTGTTACTCGTCATCTCACCAGACACCTCCTTTCGTGCCATATCATTCTTCACACAGTCCATCTATCCTTTCTTTGGTCTTCCTCTACTCTTATACCGATCCACAGTCAGACTCAAAACTTACCTCACAACATTTTCCTCATTCGGCATCACATGATACCACGAAAACCGATTACCACACAACTTTTCAGGCACCGACGCCACTTTCAGACTTCCTCTTATGTACTCACTAGCTGATCCCCGCGGTGTCACCCGCTGCTCAGCCACTAAGGGTCATAGCGTGATGTTATATAGCCTATAGCCTTCCTCGATAAATGGACTATCCAACACAAAAATAATTTTTCAATTCGAACCAGCAGTTCCTGAGATTAGCGCGTTCAACCAAACAAACTCTTCAGCTTTATAATATTAAGTATAGATTTCTTAATTTATCCATTCGCGTAACACCACACATCCCCCTTAGCATTCTCATCTCAGCCACGTGCAAATGCCTTTCATTCACCCATCATTTTTGTGGCCCAACATTCTGAGCCTTGTCCTATCCAGTGCTGAGTATAGGCTTCCTCCCTTGTGTGCCAATCTTCCCTGGTCTGTGCGAGTCTCAATCAGCTCTTACCCGCAATCTTCTGGATGTCATCTACCCAAAAAGCGTTTGATTAAATTAAAAATCAACTGACCTGCATGAGTCGATGGCGTAGGGAACCTTGCAGAGAACAGTGAGGTCATCTCCGACTCGCCTCACAGCTTTAAGAGGACTAATGTCCACCATTTGACCTGGAAGCAAAAGAAACGTATATCATTAGAAAGAGAAGGAAGAAAAGCATCGTGCGGCCTATGAAAAGGTGGACCGATAATCGCAGGAAGCGTAAACATCTCAGACAAGGTGACATTCTTTATTAATATTTTAGAAAAAAACATTAGGGCTTAGAAAAAAAAACCCTTGAAATTTTATAAAATCCGATTCAAATAGGGAAGAAATAATTTCATAATAATTTCACGCGAACGAAGGTCGCGGGCAACAGCTAGTCCCACATAAATAAAACAGTCTATGAATATCCGGTGAGAACCACCCGTAATCGGATCTAACCGGATAGAAGCGGATTGCGTCAGAATAAACCGGTACAATGCAAATGGCAGACCGTGTAGTTCAGATGCGTACCTCTTTGCTTAATGAATAGATATGTTACGGGAATTCCTAGAGGAATGAGTGAACCTAGATTTTAACATACAGGTTACCATGAATTTAGCACTTATGTGAGAGACACCCCAGCGTTGTTTTTGGTAGGTTCTTCACGAAAAAGAAACTTGACCGTGAAATGTTTTGACCGTGTAGGTATACCACTTTTGGAGGAAACAGCTGTTTTTTTTTTTAATAACTGCCTGGTACAACTGGTCGCAGACCTTTGGGTCACTGACTACCTGTAACGACTGTGACAGCCGGGACAAATGGCTTAACATGCTTTGCGAGGCACGGAGGAAACTCGCTATGTAATGATGGTCACCCATCCACAGACCGACCTTGGCAAGCACGGCTTAACCTTAAAGATCGACCACGAGCTCCTCCAAACAGAACTTAATATCTGGGTTTTAAAGTTGTTTTTCCTCCAGCACATATTTGTTTACATGTTCCGAAAGTAAATTGTGAACGCAGGTTAATAGTGCTGCAGTAACTGAGCCTAGTTACAAAACTTTCGAACGATGGCGAACTTCGAGGATATGGTATATCTAGAATCTAGACTGCGATGGATAAACTTAGTCTGGTGCACCGAACTGCGATGGTCGAAGTTCCATGGACTTGTGATTTGATACTTGCAGACAGATGGCAGCGAAAAAAGATTAAATTTTCAGAAGTCGAAGTCGGAGTCGGAGTTTCTTTTAACTTAAACTTTGTTAGAGTATTCTTTATATTTAGTATGTCCGTCGAAACTTATTATGTAAAGAGGAAAATATCGTCAATTGAAACAATCAGGGAAATTATTCTTTTTAAAAATTGACCGTTTTGTACATACCAGTGGCGAAGGTTCCATACAACCCGATTCCTACCGGCTTCCCTTTGAAAAATGGCACAGTCAGTGTTCTGTAGCCAATAATGTTCTATACAGTAAAGATATGTACTCCGGCTTACCTCTTACAAAAACTGACCCTTCGCCACTGGTACATATATAATATATACGCACGCCTTTGTCCTATGGGGGGGGGGCATATACCACAGAACGCCACCTGCTACGATCCTTACATACTCCTCTTGTCTCGTCCACGTTCATACATCTGGTCATACACGCACGCCGGTTGCGAGTGCGCACCTGACCTTACTGAAGAGCCTCACCAATAAGGTCCGTGTAAGTCCTTCTAGGGCCTCGACCTTCGCGACCTTCTAGGGCGTCCCCTCTCCCGGCGTGGCCACTCACATCTGCATTGTAAATACCTTTTGCTAGTCGCCTTTCACTCATCTTCTCCACATGACCAAACCATCTCAGCATACTCTTTTTAATTTTTGACACTACCGTGAACCGTGTTGTATCAAATATTTATCTGTGAGTGAAAGTTATGAATTGAATCAACGGGTAAGTATTCCATTTGCTAAGCCACTTCCAATTCCTCTTTATTTATCTAGAAGAACGGATCACCAGTTCGTATACCAAGCAGAATGCTGTGATTTTACCAAACTATGTTATTGTATGTTAAGAAACTTATATTTTGTAGTGAATAAGTGAGAAAATAAAAGCGATACGTGTCTTCAAAAAATCAGCACATTTTATGATCCCTTGTTTGTGCAGTATGTTTCAATATAACAGGCATTTCAGTGCGAAAAATGTAATATAGCGAAACTTGCTCGTTTCTGAATATTTTGTTTTGTATAACAAAACATCACGTCTGTGTTCTTTAAGAGCGCTTGTACAGAAAGTTGGCAACATCGCAAATAGCTGTCAAATATTTACCTGTTTTAATTAATTTGGCAATATTTCTGTATGGAAATAGGAAATACGGGTAACTAGTGGACTAGAATATTAACAATGAATTGCAATTAAAACACTGAATTTGATGTTGTAACCGTTTTGGGTGTAAAAAAGGCATTTGGAAAGTTTCCAAATACTTGTTTTACATCTAAAACTAAAATATTCAGTGTTACGATACTACTTATTGCATTTCATAATCAACACTTTAGTTCACTAGTTAGCAGTAGCGAAGGGTCAATTTTGTAAAAGGTAAGCATATATATCTTTAATGTGATTATATTATTTGTTTCTAGAATACTGACTGTGCCATTTTTCAAAGGGAAGCCAGTAGGAATCGAGTTGTATGGAACCTTCGCCACTGCTAGTTAGCCATATTTCTTATTTTCATACAGAAATATTGCCAAATTAATTAAAACAGGTAAATATTTGACAGCTATTTGCAACGTTGCCAACTTTCTGTACAAACGCTCTAAATGACTACACAGATTTGTAAAGTAACTATGCATTTCGTCGACTATGTTTAATTCGCCGTGTAATAGGGGCGAGCCTACACTAACACCAAGTCGTATTAAGGTCCCATTTCATAAATGTCTTATAACTTAGGAGGAGACGATTGATCCTCAATGTTAAGCCGCGATTGCCTAGGTCGGTATGTGGATGGGTGACCATCATATCATATCCAAGTTCCCTGCGTGCCTCGAAAAGCACGATAAGCCCTTGGTCTCGGCTGTCATTTGTAGATCTTTGACAGTCGTTACATGTAGTCAGTGGCTGGAAAGACTGACTACCAGTCTTTCCAAGGGGTATCGTATTATCCAGAACTAACTGGGTTGTGGAGGTCAGATAGGCAGTCGCTTCATAAAAAAAATACTGGTATTCAGCTCCAATTAGATTGAAAGCCGACTCCAAGGTTTGGTGGCAGTAAAAATAATGTTACTTTGAAATTACAAATGATTAAAAATAAAGATACTTATTATATGTTAGTAAGAGCTTTCAAGAAACATACATATTATGTTTGTCGCTATTACGAACACCCGTTGCCTACTTATTAAATACATTTTTCATATTCTAGATGTCACATTCTACTTCAATTTAACTGTTCTCTTGCGTATATTGAAAGACGCACACAAGAGGAGCTCGTGGCTAAATAATAACAGCCGCTCGGGTCGATCGGTAGGTTAATTTAGCTTGGGTTGGTAAGTGGATGGGTGACCCATACATACCGAGTTTCCTCCGTGCCTTTTTTTTTCTTTTCGGATGGGAAATCATTAAATGTCTCCTACCGCTCTGGGCGGAGTGGAAGGGAGTGTCAGACTTGTACTGACTTAAACCCTAGGTCTTTGCCCTTTGTGTTCCAGGGCCGCGGTATCGGAAAGCATGTTAAACCGTTGGTCAGTGAATTCCCCGGAATTTTATTGGGTCTAACCATCAGGAATTTCTAATTAGCAACTCCTGAGTATGAATTTGTGCCGGATTAATATCAATAGGCTCGCTCCTTTTTACATGGGTCCTAAAGATAATTCGCATAATGAGTGTACTATTAGGAACCCTTCGGGGACTGGAAGCTACGTTATGTTATCATGTAATAATTTTTTAGCAGAAATAAAACATGGACGTCTCTAGCAGATATATATCTATAGGGTGTAAACAGACCCTTCACGAAGCCGTCAACCAAGCATTCTGTACATCAAACTAAGTAACTTTATGCAAAAATTATTGCTGGGAAACGCCTTTTTTTTTGGGGTGAAAAATCACATTTTACGGTAACGGTACGGACTCAATGTAACGCACTCAAAACATTGTGCTGATGGATGGATTTTGAATAGTACGGGTGTCGTGGTGGTGTTTAAAGTAAAAATCTTTCATTAGAAACACGTATTAAAAAAAAAAACTTGTGACAAGTTGGAACTTTGACCCCCAATAGGTATGATTTAATATTTTACTCTGGACGCTCTTAATGTGCACGTCTTTCTACATCGTTCTCACATATATGTATAATCTTAACATGAATGATGTAACCAAATATCAATATTTTGATTTAAAAGAGTGTCCATGGAGTTTCTTGCTCATTCTTCTCCATAGAGATCTACGCTTTGGAATGTACAACAACAGTACTTCCTCAAGTTATTATGCCTTGTGACTCTGACTGTAGCTTCGTTTTTTTTTTTTGACATTTAAAAGCGCCTGTGATGGTCTAATTGAAATAAATACTTTGAGTTTGAGTTTGAGTTATGGTATAGAACAAAATATGACTAGGTTATATTATAGTTTACTATACAACACACTCACATCAAAAGGGAAGTTCACTACAAATCATAAACTAACACATTTTGCAGACTGCTGGGTGCCTCCGCATCGCTCGGGGCATAGAGGATATTGTAGACGAAACAGAGGTACTCAACATTTTCCAGACGTTTGTTTATGCCCGCGGCTTCGCCCGCGTGGAGTTTAGTAATTTTCGCACCGCCACCGGGATAAAAGTATGCTATATGTTATAAACTATCTGTGTGCCAAATTTCATCCAAATCCGGTCAGTATTTTTTGCGTGAAAGAGTAACAAACATCCATCCATCCTTACCAACTTATGATATTAGTAGGAAGTAGGATAGGATACATACAGCTGTAGCCCGCGACTTCGGTCGCGTGAAAATTTTGATGTGCATGTGTGAGAAAAAAGTCGTCTAACAAGCCCGACGAGCTGTGGGCCAAAATAACCACGATGTGGAGCCCTGACACAGCCAGAAGGTGACGCGGTAGACCTCGCAGGAGATGGCGGGACAAGCTGGATAAAATTAACGATCAGTGGTCCACATTGGCCCTGGATCCAAGAATTTGAAAGAATAGAATAGAATAGAATTTGGAAGTCATGAAGAGAGACCTTTGCCCAGCAGTGGGATGACACAGGCTAACAGTATCAGTAACAAGCGTCTCTATAAGAGGCATCGCAGTGACAAAGCTGAAATATCTCATGCGCTAACTACTCCAGCACTTTCACCTTTTTTTTCGGATGGGAGATCATCAAATGACCCCCTCGCGCACTGGCAGAGCGGAAGGGAGTGTCAGACTTGTACTGACTAAAACCCATCCATGTTCCTTCTTAGCCCTTTGTGTACCAGGGCCGCGGTATCTCTTTCGAACAGTCCCGCAGCCCAGCACTTAATACCCTTCAAGCTGGAACACATCAACGCTGCCAAGCGCAGACATACCTGGTGTAAGGTGGCAGTACATTCTCGGATGAACAGCTTCACAAAGATCCACTACTAGAACAGTCCCTAGATTAAACAAGTGCAACTATGCACCTCGAGTTTCTTCAAAGCTCACTTGCATAGCACCGTTCACGACCTAGCCTGGTTTAGATTGGTCAAGAGTTCAGCGAAGTAGAGTACTAGAGTGCCTTGTTCCTGATGAGAAGACAGCAAGATAGCCTAGTGGTGTGACCGTCGGACTACCAAGTCATAGGTCTCGAGTTCGCTTCGAACCCAAGACACGCACCTCTGATTTTTAGGGATTCATGTGCGTATTGTATAATTTTCACTTGCTTCAGTGAAGGAAAACATCGTGAGGAAACCAGCATGTCTGAGATATTTCTCGACGGCATGTAAAGTTAAGTCAGAGGCTCATGGGTGGCATAAAAACTCTGACACCAGGTTAGGCACTTACCACACGATAAAGAAGAAGAAGCCGGCAGGAATCGGCTTCTTAGGAGCCTTCAAGCCTGATAAGTACAGTGGTGTAAACCGATCGGACAGTAGTGAGTCACTGTCTATGTTTTCGCCACTCGCCACTTTCCTTGAGCGCGCGGTCTTCACTTGTTTTTTTCGGGTGAGTATGCAGATACGGATGCATAATACGATACCCGTCGGTAAGACTGGTGGTCAGACTTTCGGGTCACTTACTACCTGTAACGACTGTCATAGATCTACAAATGGCAGCCGGAATCAACGGCTTAAAAGTGCTTTCGAGGCACGGAATCTGATCTCACATTTACAACATTATTTTTAGTATATGCGAAACCTGAATATAGTTTGTTCAGAATAAGTAACTGAATCGATTCCAATAAATTTTTAAACCATGTTATTTTTGTCCCAAAAATATTTAAAAAAAGTCTACAAGTTGTAGTACCTATCGCAATCATTTTGGTACCTACTGCCAAATTATTATTATGAATGAGCTCAAGACGATGCTGGAGGCGTGCGCGCGGCGGCACCGCGTCGTTACCACGTTTTTGTGCGGACAACCAGGTAACAGACCAAGCTTATAACTTGGTGATTTTTCATGATACAGTTTTGAAATTTTGTACATAGATTCTTTACATAAAAATACTAGACACGTGTTTCAGGTTTCGCATATATACTAAAACTAATGTTGTATCAGATTATACTTGAAATGAATAGCTTCATATTTCGTCATGTGTACAGCCCTAATATGTTTACGGTTAGCAGAATTCAAAAGCAATTATATAGTGGAATAACGTTTGCAACTTGGAGATAATATTCATAATAGTACATAATCCAAAATACTATGTTCGTAACAAAATAACATTTCAATCGATGCAGCAGAAGAAAATCGCTTTAAAAGTTCACAAGAGTATACAGCGTGTATCAATAAGAATCGGGCAGGTGCGAGTTGGACTCGCGCATGAAGAGTTCCGTACCATTGTAGTATGGGGTAATTTATTTGTATTATTTGTTGATACAGCGGCAACAGAAATACGCATTCTGTGAAAATTTCCACTGTCTACCTGTTACGGATCATGAGATACAGCCCGCTGACAGACGGACGGACGCACAGCGAAGGCTTAGTAATAGGGCTCGTTGGTTACACTTCAGGTACGGAACCATGAAAAGGTGTGATCATCGTGTGTCGTGGTGTGTGATTATTTTTTCTTAGTTTGTATGCACGTCACGCGTCATGTCCCTGCGACAAGTAAATATATTTTTCTTTCTTTCGTATCATATTTATGGATGTGGTGACAGGTCATCAAATTAAAACACTTTCTCCATGGGTCCATCATCATCATCTACCTGCTTTTTCCCAAGTTAGGTCTGTTTCCAGTCTAACCGGATGCAACTGAATACCAGTATTTTACATGGAGCGACTAACATCAAAATCGCAATAAAAGATTAATAGTTTAACTATCAAAACATTTATAAATTAAAATAAGCTAACTAAATAACAAATTAAAAAATGGCGTCAAAAAACTCCTCCTCAACTCAACGCTGTCAACTGGTAATGTCACCAGAGATTGGCGGCGTTGCCACGTTGAATGGCATAAAATCGATATGATCGATTTCCCAAAAAAATAAATTATCAAAAGCTGTTCAAAAATTTGCCAATCGTTTATATATTCAAACACTGTTTTAAGCTTTCACGGTTTACAACTAAACTTATACTGTCACTTACGGGATATCTTCCGTGATTGTTCATTATTTTGAGCTCCCGATATATTTGTGCTCGTCGCTGTACTAGAGACAAGCAACCTCATGTTTGAAATGAAACTTAGTACCAGGAATACAGGAACTATTGCGATATCGCTTGACGAACTATCTGGATGCTTGGCGTAGATATATGCAAAGTTTCCAGCGTATAACTATACAGGTAGAGATGTTCCTGTGAGACATCGCAGTGATATTAAGAAGCAGTAGCGAAGGGTCAATTTTTGTAAGAGGTAAGCCGGAGTACAAATGTTTAGTGTGATTATATTATTTGTCTATAGAATACTGACTGTGCCATTTTTCAAAGGGAATCCGGTAGGAATCGAGTTGTATGGAAAAGAGTTGAGTAAAAAATACGGCTAAAATAAATAATCCAACAATGGATGTTGAAATACTCTAAAAAACGACGCGTCAAATCAGCTGTTCACTTCCTGCCTAGCTATAGAGTTCATCGAACTCGTCGTCGCGCTTGCCGTTCGCTACGTGCGTTTTGCCACGGCAACGATTTGCGTATGTGGAAATAAAACAAATCAAATTTATTGGATTCCCGTATCATTCCTGAAATAATTTCTTGTACCGGCCATCTAATATAATATACTGAATTCACCCCATCAGTTTGTGGAGGGCTGTCCCTTACACCCTGTATTATAATGTATATTAAAAAACTTAGCACCTCGGGGCGATGGACCAACACGACCCAACATGGCCCAGCTTCGTCCAACATGCGAGCGTGAAGTTTTCAGAACATAGTCACGATGTGCCCGCGGCGGAAAGGATATTGTAGTTGATGCAGTGGTGCTCAAAGTATTTTTCTGTTAGTATTTTTTGGAATAAGTAAGCTCAGATACTGCCTGGACGGCGAGCTATGAGCTAGCTCGCCTTCCGGCCGTCTTATGACGACAGGCCGTGTCGACGGCGCGTTCGTGTTCCACGCGCGCCTCAAAGAGATGTTAGCAACGATGTAGGGGTCTGCAAGGGCCGATGCCTGCCAGGGCTGCGGGACTGTTCGAAAGAGATACCGTGGCCCTGGAACACAAAGGGCAAAGAAGGAACATGGATGGGTTTTAGTCAGTACAAGTCTGACACTCCCTTCCGCTCCGCCCATCATTTAATGATTTCCCATCCGAAAAAAAAATAACTCAGATACTGCCTGATCTCTGACTGCCTCGTCGGCGGCATAGCCGTCACTAGCCCTACTATAGAGCATTAGGTACTGGGTTTGGTGTTTATTGTATCGAAATTTCTCAGTAGTAGCCACGAAGTCTCGATTTGTGCCCAGTGGATGGCAATATGCTTGCCGCCTATGACATGGGACTTAATATGACTGGCAAAATGTGGATGTAATATACAGGGTGTAAACAGACCCTTCACATAGCTGTCAACCAAGCATTCTGTACATCAAACTAAGTAAATTATTGCTGGGAATCGACTTTTTTTTTGGGGTGAAAAACCACGTTTTAAGGTAAGACTCAATGGAAAGCACTCAAAGCATTGTGCTGATGGATGGATTGAATAGAACGGGGGTCGTGGAGGTGTGTAAAGTCTTACATTAAAAACATGTATTTAAAAAGAAACTTGTGAAAAAGTTGAAACTTTGACCCCCAATATCTCCGTAACTAGAAGGTTCCCAGGTATGGTCTAGAACAAAAAAATGATCGCAAAGACGGGGAGAATAAGTGCCTTTCGGATGTGTTAAGGGTCTATTTACACCCTTTAGGTTCACATGTGCCTAACTCTTCGGGGGATTACAGGCGTGATCTTTTGGACATGTTTTATTCTTCCTTTACGGTAATTTTCTTGAATGAATTCACAACAAATACTATCAGTGGCGAAGGTTCCATACAACTCGATTCCTACCGGCTTCGCTTTGAAAAATGGCACAGTCAGTATTCTATAGACGAATAATGAAATCACATTAAAGATATGTACTCCGGCTTACCTCTTACAAAAATTGACCCTTCGCTACTGAATACTTTACACAAGTATTTCAGAATTTCAGATACAATTTGTAATTCGACTCGCACTTCACACTAAAATGAGCAACAAGACACGTTTAATTTAAAATATAAATAATCATTAAGCCCTTGCTTCGCGAATAAGGGGGAGAGGGGACTAAATTATGCCCCATTAACACAAAATGGGGATCATAAGATAGCTCTAATAGGGAATTACGTTATCAAAATAACCTGGGTCTCACGTAGTGGGGAAATAAGGCCACATCATCGTTAAAATTGGCCACTGTTGGGAATGGGCGATAATGCAGCCCGCAAAGTACAAAATTGCTGGCGTTTTTTGCAATTTACAGATTGGTATCAGATTCATCATCATCGTCGGAAGTCAAGAATAGCACCATCCCATATCTTCCCTTGGGTGTCGTCAGACAATGGGCAACAGAGTTCTCTGTGCTTTTGTAACCACCGTACTGCGATCGCCAACCCGCTTGCCAAGCGTGGCGATTAAGTCAAAACCCCCCTTTGGGGAAGGCCTATGTCCAGCAGTGGACGTCTTTCGGCTGAAATGATAATGATGATCATCTATCTAGCCTTTTCCCTATGTTGGGGTCGGCTTCCAGTCTAACCGGATGCAGTTGAATACCAGCAGCTTACATGGAGAGACTGCCTATGATCAGTATCAGATTGTTAGCGGCAAATATTATGATTCGCGACCGTAACAAATATGTAAGTATGTAGTTATATTTACAGAATATGAATCATCAGACGGTTTCGTTCGTGTCGTGGTCGCCGATTGTTTGTGAATGTGTAAACATTGTAGGCCTTGTAGATTCCTAGATGCTTGTTAACTTTTAATCTTGTTTTACGTTTTTGACGTGACAACGTCTTATAATTCGATGGAGCCGGCTGCACGCACGAAAAAATATGACGTATGCGGCGTTTCCTCGCTCTGAGGCGTTCCATAAAACAATTGCTCAACGCACATTCATTTTTTGAAAAATGCAACCATTCCATCAGTATTTTCTTATGACGTTGTCACGTTCAACTATCGTCAATAAACCGACTTTACAGAAAACCATTTTTTTTGTGTAGTAAGCAACGACTTACTGTCAGGCCTATGCTGTTCCTCCAAACTAAAGTACTAATGCTGTAACATTATAAAATAAAATAATAATAAAAATAAATAAATAATTTTAAAAGAGTAAGCATGCATTGCGGTCGAAGTCGCGGGCGAAGTGCTAGTTAGTGCGAAATAAAATATCTTGATTTTGATTTTAAGCGCGACTGCTGAGCATGAGGGTTTGATTCCAAGGTCGGACAGCATTACTGGGCATTTCCATCAGGAATTTATCAGTAGCCGCCAAGGAGTCTGTATTGGTACCTGGTTGATGGCAATAAGCTCGACAACTAAAACATGGGGCTTAAACATAACTGCCTAACCCTCGGGGATTTCAGGTGTGATGATCATCACGAGAATCATTAAGGCTGTCTTCAAATGCTATGATTTCATGAAATAGTCATATAATAGGGAACCTAATTGACGGAGTCGGAATTAGTTAGTTAATAGGGTCATTTGGACGTCTGCTAAACGTCTGTTCGTATTTGTTAAAGGACATTAAGGCAATAATGTACTATTTCTAAAATTAGAGACAGAAGAAGCCTTGGACAAGAATGATGACATATACAACATTAGTTTTAGTATATGCGAAACCTGAAACACGTGTCTAGTATTTTTATGTAAAGAATCTATGTACAAAATTTCAAAACTGTATCATGAAAAATCACAAAGTTATAAGCTTGTTCTGTTACCTGGTTGTCCGTACAAAAACGTGGTCACAACGCAGCGCACCCGCGCGCGCGCCTCCAGCGTCTTCTTGAGCTCATTGATAATAATAATTTGGCAGTAGGTAACTAAATTATTGCGATAGGTACTTAGTGTCGCTCGGTGTCCAACTTGTAACTTTTTAAAATATTTTTGGGACAAAATATAGGTACCTAACATGGTTTAAAAATTATTGGAATCGATTCAGTTACTTATTCTGAACAAACTATATTCAGGTTTCGCAAGTACTAAAAATAATGAAGTATTACATAACATCACGCCTGTAATCTCCGAAGAGTAAGACAGAGATGTACGTATGTTGAACTAACACATTTTACTAGATATGTTTAAGTCCCGTGTAATGTAGGGCGAGCCTATTGCCGTCAATCGGGCACAAGCCTGACTCCGCGGCTCATGATCATCTGCATAGACTTTTCCCAACTTTATTGTGGTCGGCTTAATCTTACATGGAGCGACTGCCTATCTGTACTCCACAACCCAGTTAGTACTGGGTAATACGGTTCTCCTTGGTTACACTGGTCGTCAGATTTTGGTCCTGACTGACTACCAGTGGCGAAGGTTCCGTACAACCCGATTCCTACCGGCTTCCCTTTGAAAAATGGCACAGCCAGTGTTCTATGGCCAATAATGTTCTATACAGTAAAGATATGTACTCCGGCTTACATCTTACAAAAACTGACCCTTCGCCACTGCTGACTACCTGTAACGACTATCAAAAGGTCTACTAACATCGGCGGGGCTGCTACTCAAAAATTTCTCGTTAAAAATTCAAAAACATTTTGTGCGTCCTGGAAATCAAACCAGGACCTCATCCTCAGCAGTCGCGCAACCACTAGGCATAATCTTTCAATTTAATATTAAAATGCCAAAACAGCGGTCCAAGATGGCCGCTCTTGGAAATAAAAAGTGCTTCACTCAACTTTCGAAACTTAATGCGGAACTAGTAAGTACTACAGAGTGTAAAACTTTGAAAACCGCTGTTTCCAACAAACAGTTTGTTCTGCCCCAAGCTTCGGTAATAAAAGTAGTTTTATACGAAATATTCTCTCGAATTTTTATTTCTATTTACTGTTTTCAACTATTGAATTTTATTTCAAAGAAATGCCTATAGGATATTTTTGGTGTGGTGTACTGTGATTTTTGGATAAGCTTTTGATATACAAGTCGTAAACAGAGCCTTTACGAAGCCGTCAACCAAGCATTCTGTAAATCAAACTTAGTAACTCTACGAAACGACTTTTTTTGGAGGGTGAAAAATCACGTGTTACGGTAACTCAATGTATCGCACTCAAAACATTGTGCTGATGGGTGCATTGAATAGTACGGGGGTCGTGGAGGTAATAAAAGTGAAGTATTAACATTAAAGACTTGCATGTAAAAAAAAAAATTGTGTAATAGTTGGACTTTTGACCCCCAATATTTCCGTAACTAGAAGGTTCCCAGGTATGGTCTAGAACAAAAAAATTACCGCAATGACGGGGAGAACAAGTGCCTTTCGGCTTTCGTTAAGGGTACTCTTACACCTATTATTTTTGCTCTTCGCATTCAAAAAGAGCAATTCTAAAGGGTATGGTATATACCTAGTAGCTGGGTTGTGGAGGTCAGATTAAAGTAAATACTGGTTATTCAGCTGATTTGTATTGCTGGAGAGTTGTTCCACCAATTCTTTTCCCAAGTCAATGGTATCTTAAGCTCACTCACTCACGGTCTGTCTGGTCTGTCTGTCTATTATCACACCGTAACGGCTGAACAGATTTGGATGGAATTTGGCACATGAATAGACCATCTCCCGGTTTGGACATGATACGCTTTTTAACCTGGTAGTAGATTCCAGTGGAATAATTTCCCAACTCTGCGCGGACGAAGCCGTGTGAAAAAGCTAGTAATATTTTACTTAATTACTTCTTACTATAATAATACTATAAATGCGAAAGTTTGTGAGGATGGATGGATGTTTGTTACTGTTTCACGCAAAAACTACTGAACTAATTTGGATGTAATTTAGCACATAGATAGTATATAACCTGGATTAACACATAGGATACTTTTTATCCCGGTAGTATAATCCCGTGGGACAATTATCGAACTCCACGCGGAGGAAGCCGTGTGAAAAATCTCGTAATATAATAAATGCATCATTGGCCTGCCTATACCTACGAGAAACACAGGCGTGATGTAATGTTTCTTTAGTATGAACCCACATGAAGGTTGAAAGTAAGTTTCGCTAGCTAATCCGAGGGTATTCGGGAAATCTTTTGTTTTCCAAGGATTGAGGCCCACAATCCGATTAAAGGATTTCCGGATCAAAATTGGCGGGAACTGTGGGGTATGTTATTTTGTAGTTCAGTAAGTAACATTGGTTTACTGGTTACCTTTCTTTTTCAACACACAACGTACATAACATGCCTTTGAAGGGTTAGACAGAGGTGTAACTATACTTAGTACTATAGACCGACCGTTTTAATCAGTCCTCGCCTTGCCCCATTAAAGGCACATTAAGCGTCCACAAAGTGGCTGCGGGACTGTTTGGTTTGAAAGAGATACCGTGGCCCTAGAACACAAAGGGCAAAGAACGAACATGGATGGGTTTTAGTCAGTACAAGTCTGACACTCCCTTCCGCTCCGCCTAGAGCGGGGGGGTCATTTGATGATTTCCAATCCGAAAAAATAAAAGAAAAAAAAAGCGTCCACAAAGTCCTAACAATATCTCTCAGGTTATTTCTTTTAAAATAACCATAATCCACGTAGGTATTACGATACTAATTGACCCAATACGTAATCAGCCTTCAGAATATTCCATTTAAATTGATACCATCGCGAGGACTCATTTAAGCGGTTGGTCTATAACACATTTTGCCAGTTATGTTTTAGTCCCATGTACTACGTGTAAGGAAGTCGTTTGTCTCAAAACTCAAAAACTCAAAAGTATTTATTTCAATTAGACATTAACAGGCACTTTTGAATGTCAGAAAAACAAAGATGGCGAAGCTACAGTCACAGTCACAAGGCATAACAACTTGAGAAAGTACTGTAGTTGCACATTCCAAAGCGTAGATCTCTATGAAGAAGAATGGGCAAGAAACTCCACGGACACTCTTTTCAATCAAAATATTGTTACAAGATCTTGGTTACATCATTCATGTTGAGATAATACATATATGTGAGAACGATGTAGAAAGACGTGCACATTGAGAGCGTATTGATATGGACATGTAATGAGGAGGGATGAAACGTATGTGACTAAAAGAGTGATGGACATAAATGGTGACGGATGGAGAGAGAGGAGGGCCAAAGAAAAGATGGATTGTGTGAGGAATGATATGAAAGAGAAAGGAGTAAATGATGCCGTGACGTCTGACAGGGGAGAATGGAAGACGAAAACGTATTGCGCCGACCACGAGTAGGATGGGACAAGGGCAGATGATGTAATACGTGGTTAGTCTATTGTCATCAACCAGCCACAAATACAAACTCCGCGCTGCTGAGAAGTTCTTTTAGGAAAGTACAGTCTGACCTGGAAATCGAACCCCACACCTCATGCTCAGCAGTAGCGCTGGCGACCACTAGACTAACGAAGCAGTCTTCAATAGATTAGATTCGACATGACAACCACGTGTGATCTACGAAGTTTCGTGTCGACAATTTGATTGAAGAGCATTAATATGACTTCGTTACACGCAATTGGGACGAATTGATGAACGAGGACAGAGGTGCGGTGGAGACGACAGTTCTTTTTTGTTTTTTGAATGTTAGAATAGTTTATGGAGTTTTAATGAGGTTAGGGAAATGACAGCAAATCCGGGCAGAAAAACAAGATGGAATTACGTGTGTAATTTCCTCTCCTCCTTTTCAGGGTTCCGTACTCGATGGGTAACCAACGGAAGCCTATTACTAAGCCTCCGCTGTCCGTGCGTCCGTCTGTCTGTCAGCGGACTGTATCTCATGACCCGTAATAGGTAGATAAGTTGAAATTTTCCCAGAAGAGGGCTCCCCTACTACGGTGGTAAGGAGCCTATCATGCGTGAGTCTGACTCGCACTTAGCCGGTTTTTATTTAGAAGTCGGTTTAAATATGATGAGCTTGAAAAGTGATGTTGGCTTATTTAGGCGTACAGGTTCCTACCCCAAATGGCAACATTGTCGTCAAGCCATACTGAGTCCACTTCCAACCAATCTGAGTATCTCAAGGGGCTATTTCAACCAACTGCGAAAAACTGCAAAGCACTTGATGGGTCCCTGTAGAACAATGAAGAGAAGTTTTTGTCAATCTAATTCATTATTTGACGATGTATGTTGATTGTCGGGGTTGTTAATGGTAGTACAGTTGGGGTAATGGGGTGGTAAGCAAATTGACTATCAAGTTTAATGTCCGGTAACTCAAATCACAACTAGGTTTGTGAGATCTTTTGTAAGGAAAATGTATTGAGGAAAGTTTTGAATGTGAATGGGTATAAGAGTAGAGGAAGACCAAAGAAACGATGGATGGACCGTGTGAAGAATGATATGGCTAGAAAGGAGGACGAGTAATAGAGAAGTAAGGAAGAAGAAGAATTTTGAATTTATGACATTGTAAAGGATTTATTTCTCGGTATTATTTTTGTTTTTATGACGTTTTATAGCGTATTAATTTGATTTTATGACATTTTATAACGTATTAATTTGAATTTATGACATTTTATTACGTATCAATTTGAATTTATGACATTGTATAAGGTATTAATACGATTTAATTTTCTTTTTCGACACTGTTTATGTGTATTAATGGGAATTTATGAAATAGTATAACTTTAATGATAAATTCTGCATGCCTGAATTGGTACAATACAACACAGTGGACTGCGCATTCCCTTGACATCTGGAAATGTATGAAAAGTCCTGTGTTGAGCAATAAACATTTGAATTAAAGACATGCGGCGTCGACTACAAATAAATTGGATTAAGGGCAGGAGAATGATGGCTTTGATGATTGACAGTAGATTCAATCAGGATAAAGATAACAAAGACTGGAGAAGTGTTAATTCTACAATATTATTTTTTTATAACCAACACGACTCCATGCCTCTCCCTGTTCGCCCATTTAAGCTTGTCTGTCATAAACTCGATTGAGGCACAGACTATATCACGTGGTTCCGCTTGTTATAAGCCATATTGTAATGTTATAAAGATTAACTTGATTACAACCTCGTTGGACTAGTGGTTGCAAGCGCGACTGTTGAGCGTAGGGCCTATGTTTGATTCACAGGTCGGGAAACGTGTTATGAGGATTTTCTATTAGGAATTTCTCAGTAGCAGAATTGGTGCCCGGTGGATGGCAATAGGCTTGCCACTTATTACGTAGGACTTAAATCTGGCAATATGTAGCCCCATGAAGTTTCGGGCAAGCTGGTAAGGACAAATTACACTGACAGATACTTCATTCAGAAAACAATCTGTCACTGTCTGTGTCGGTTTGCAATTTGTCCGTGTGGGTTCCAGTTTGACTGATCTTATCGCGACGATTATCATAATAGGATAATAATATGAATAACCGTTAAAATACTTAAAATGGTCGACGCAGACGCAGTTAATATTATGAATTATCACTTTGTGACCATTTTACGAATTGAAACGTTATTCATATTATTTTCCTATTATGATTCTGCTGAAACGGCCATTTTAAACCCCCATTATTTCACTGTATAATTGTAGAATCTCTTGGCAGTTCGCAGTCTTACTGCATTTGTTTTAACCGCATGAATGTGAGATACCAACTTTCACGGTAAAATACCTCCAAAGGGACTTGAGGATGATACACCTCTGCTAAGCCCTTCAAGGACTACAGGAGTAATGATATTTCAATCCGTAATAAAAGAAAAATGATTGTATCAAACGATGCAACACTATTCTCACCCAAAATTTGACAAAAATCATACAGCATGTCCTTTTATCATCTCTACCTACCTTTCAAAGATACCAGCGTGATGTTTTAGGATAAGCAGAGAGCCCCGTTCTACATAAGTGCTATTCTACACTCCGCACGGTTTAAAAGCTTAGTGTGAGAGCGTTTGCCTGTACCGTCCGTTCGTCTGTCTGTACAGCGCCTTTGGGGGGATAGTTCATGGGAGTACGCAAAAGACTGGCAAGCTAGTTGAATGGGAGATGTCTTAACCCTTTAACGACTTTATTCCGATAAAGTCGTTAAAGGGTCAAGACATCGCAAATGTTGTCTAGGATTCAACCACAGATAACGCAAGTATCCGTATAAAAATCATGCCATTTTGAATGACGTAGTAAGTTCATAAGCACTAGAAAAAAAAGTAAAAAGAAACAAACAAAAGTCACCGACTTCCGAAAGTAAAGTTATTTTCCACCTTTTTTAGTTTTTTTTTTTGAAGTTGGTTATTTTTTTTTTTGCAAAAAATTGTTATAAATAAACAAATAAGCTTGCTGCGACAGCAGAATTAAGCAAAGAATAAAAAAAAATGCTTAAGCCGGGACCTTTAAAGTAATACTTCTTATTTGGAATTCGGTAAAAAAAAAAAAATATTGAATAAAGATAAAGAAGAATAGGAAAAAATCATTTCACATTAAAATATGTCAGAGAACTTAATAGTGTGTGTGTGCATAATTTGTGTGTGTGATGCTCAAATGCTAAACCAGAGCCCATGGTAACGTCTGTTATAATACATTACCTGCCGAGCCTTTTCCTAACAAAGCTGGGATTCGGCTCTCAGTCTAACCGGATTTAACTGAATGCCAGTTTTTTAAAAGGAGCGCCTACCTATCTGACCTCCACAATCCAGTTACTTGGTAACACGATACCCTTTGGTAAGACTGGTTGTCGAGATTTTAACTATACTCGTTCATAACTACTACCCAAAAATCTTAAAATGACAGCAATACAGCTATGTAGTTTCAAGTGATATCCTATTCACGGAAGTCTGGATAAATATTTTGTAATATTTGGTCACCCCATCCCCGGCCCAACCTCGGCAAGCGTTGCTTACCCGGAAAATCAATCCGTGTGGTAGTTATTACTTAACCAAAAACCCCTCGTACTAAAACAAATAATCAATAACATTATTTTTATTGCTAAACCACTTAGCAATATCGGTAACACCCTAACTCCATAAAAAGCTAAATAATTGCCCGAGACTTCGAGCAATCGAAACCATCCCTAATCCCTAGGGTTACCACCGATAATATTCATATATCATTGACAAATCGTACAATTTGTTTTTATTACGTGGCAACATTGGCGGACATTCAGGGCTGTCACGTAGCATAATAATCAGCCTATATTGTTCCCACTGCTGGAACATAGGCCTCCTCTCTACGAGAGGGAGTGAGCAGTAATCCACGTTGGTACATGTCACATGTCTTCGAATTTTTGGTTGTAGGACATGCCGGTTTCCTCACGATGTTTTCCTTCACCGTTTTGAGACCAGTGGTGATGAAATAAAAGTACACAAAAAAATGCGCCTGCCTGAGTTCGAACCCACGACTTCACCAGTGGTGGCCCAGTTGTGGCGGCCTCGACTTATGAGCAGATTTTTTTTTATAAACTTAAAGTATTTTTTTAAATTTGAATAAAGCGCCATCTCGCGGCCGAAACTCCAAGGTAGCTGAATTAAGTAACAAGCACTTAGCGCCCTCCACCATGAAATAAAATACCTGACTGGGTTCGAACTCTCGACTAACGATTCGTAAAGTCGCGGTCGTTACCACTGGACTATACTGCTCCACGGGTTGTCGCGAACCAAAAAGTTTAGTTTTAATTCGTTTTGAGTGAGTTTTCTAATTGGCTGTTATTAATTTAATGTTGAAGTTAGTTTAAATTTTGTTGGTTTCGTGGAAAGGGTGGTTTTGAGTTTAAATGATAATTTAGTTTTGTTGTTTGTGATGATATTAATTAATTAATTGAGTGCCTAGAGCAGTGTTAAAATAGATGACATCTACAGTCCGTTCACAGTTATTTTAAACTAGCTGTTGCCCGCGACCTTCGTCTGCGTCAAATTTTATAGCCTATAACCTTCCTCGATAAATGGGCTATCCAACTCTAATAGAATTTTTCAAATCGAACCAGTAGTTCCTGAGATTAGCGCGTTCAACCAAACAAACAAACTCTTCAGCTTTGTAATATTAGTATACATTATGGAAAAGGACACCGTCAAAATGATAAAATTTATCTGCAATTAAACTGACAAGTAAACATTACAAGGATCTTTATTCTTATTACAATAAAGTTGCTATTAGGCTGCTGCCATAAGTAAAATTACTTTGAAAGGACTGTATTTCCGTTTTTTGAAAGCCACTAAATACAGGGAAGGAACACCGACGCTAAAAACGGTTACCACGTATTCAGTACATCATTCTGAAACCCCCCTAATTTTTTGTTGGTTTTTTAAAAAAAACAACTGTTTTCTACTAATCTGCAATACCTACACGGTCAAAATGTATGGAACAGCTGATTTTTTTTTTAAATTACCGATGAAAAATTTATATTTGGGAGGGTTCAGAAAGATGTACTGAATACGTGGTAACCGTTTTAGCGTCGGTGTCTCTTCCACCCCGTATTTAGGAGCTTTCAAAAAACAGAAATACAGTGGTGTCCCTTCTACCACGTATATTGCACTGTTGTATTTTCCCCACTCGGCTTACTACCGTAATCAAAAACTGCGCTTTTACTTAACCATTACATTTAGGTATCGACTAATGTTCGGGAAACCGGGTATAATTGTTCAGATAAAATTTTTCTGATTATTGTAAAATCTGACCAATAAAGTTGATATCGACATGTTCAAGCCAAATGCGTATTACGACAGTGGCTGAGGACTACTCTAGCGGAGGAAACAATTGATGCGAGCGCGTGTCTTGACTCAAGTCATACCGCCCGAGGCAGGGAACGGGGGCCATTTTAATGCAAGAGGCAGCCCTAGCCATTTATTGGATAGCACTTACGTGTATATTAGCTCTTAAGTGGAAGCAGTATGTGGCAAAATTACTTACTTATATTGTATTGTAGAAATAAAGAGCGCTTGTGTTGGTATAGTGATACTTTTCTGATCGTTAAGGATTTTGAAATGGGGTGCGATTTTTTTGTTTTTTTTTGTGTAAAAATTTTTGAATGTATGGCGCTTTGGTGGGACTGGTTTTGGTTCCTATGAAATATAATAAAGGTTCGAAGCTTGTGTTGGTAAAGACTATTGCAGTCAAACTATTCGATATGAAGATGCAGTGGCTGAGTATTATGTTACCAAAAACCTAATAGAAATTATTTTTTCAAGTTAACAGTATGTGCAAGCGGCAACATTATTTACATTTAAGAATTAAATAACTACTGAACATCCATTTTAATACTTTAAATGCGAAAGGGACTGTCTGTCAGTCTGTCTGTTCTGTTTTCGTTTGGATTTCAATAAAAATGAAAAAAATGGCATACTGATAGACGATGACTGGGTTCGAAAATAAGGTACTTTTATCCCAAAAGTAATTTTCAACCTATACGCAAAGCCACGGGTTAAGGCAAGTAATTATTTTATATGAATAGTAATTATTTTATATGAATACATACCAAGAAAACATTACTTAAGAATTTGATAATAACAAAATGTGTATACATATTTAATTTACATATTTCGTATTTTCAAGCCAGTTTGCCAGCCCTATTGTACATTCTCTGGCTTCATCAAATTACAGTACAAACGGAATTGCCACTTAAAACTCCTCAATAGATGGCGCTGGTACAAGTATTGCGCAACATTTGAATATATAGAACAATTTCTTTGAGATCTCGAATCGCGTAAATGAAGTTTGCGTAAAATTTTATTTCGTTATTTTGCTTTTCTGCGTGTGTCTGCGAATTTCGGTTATTGTAGCTTATTTTAAATGTACCTAGTAATTTAATGTGAGAGTGTTTCCTTTGTTGTTTCTTTAGCTACTGTATACATTTTATAGGGTGGATATACTAGATAATTATTATCAAATGACTGTATTTTCAGCAAGAAGTAAGATCAGCGGTGGCGGCCCCGACTTATGAGCAGTAAGTCGTGGGTTCGAACCCAGGCAGGCGCATTACTTTGTGTAATCACGACTGCTCTCAAAACGGTGAAGCAAAACATCGTGAGGATACCGGCATGTCCTAGAACCAAAAATTCGAAGACACGTGACATCTACCAACCCGCACTGGGCCCGCGTGGTGGATTATTATAATATTGTAATCATTCATTGTAATCTTACTTCTTACTAATATTATGAATGCGAAAGTTTGTGGGGATGGATGGATGTTTGTTACTCTTTCACGCAAAAACTACTGAACGGATTTGGATGAAATTTAGCACACATATAGTTTATAACCTGGATTAACGCATAGGATACTTTATATCCCGGTAGTATGATCCCGTGGGACCATTATCGAACTCCACGCGGGCGAAGCCGCGGGCATAAGCTAATCATTCGTAATTATAGTACCTGACATAACTACCTACTCGTATTTTTCCAGTACATTCCATTAATTTCCAGTCCATTAATAAAAGTAATGGTAAACATAAAAACTAATTTATTAACAGTAGCACTTACAAATATAACCTACTTATAATCATCACAACGAAGAAAATAACGGAAGAATTTCATCGAAAAAAACATTTAAACCCTTAAGTAATATTACAATTTACTAACCAATATACTACTAGACAAAGAACCACAAAAAAGCAATAAATAATATTAAAAACCACCCCTCTGTACTCTCAAACGGACTAATTGCTAATCGACCCCACCCTATATACGCCGCACTTAATAAAATCACTTTTGGAACACCCTTTGTGTTACATTGCGGGTTTTTGATTACTAGTCCCCTTTGACAGTGTAGTGGAGTGGGGTGTTCGCTTTGAAGGTACGGAGTTCGATTCTGGTTTGGGTAAATCGATTTTGTATTGTTTTTTGTAAAAAAAAATATATTTGATGTGTAAAGCATCATTGATAACATTAAATACGGGCTAATTTCAAAGTAATATAACACCACGCCTGTAATCCCCGAAGGGTTAGGCAGAGGTGTACCTAATAGTACACCCACATTTCACCAGAATTTTTTTTAAGCCTCATGTAATGAAGGGGCGAGCCTATTGCCATCAACCGGCAAAAAAAAAAAAGTACTCCATAGCAAATTCAGACTTAAATTTAAAATTCAGATATTACGGCTAAAAAAATAAACATTGAAGCCGGCAGAAGAGTATAGTATGCCACATGCAACATTTCCAGTTATACAGGGTGTTACAGAAAGGGTGTAGTCATATGAAAGTATATGCTGCAGATCATCAAACTGAACAACTTTCTCCAAGGGTTCAATATCGTAAATGCGAAAAAATTATCAGCTTTTCCATACAAAATTTCAATACCTACTCGACCCAAATGAACACCAGCACACAAACAACACAACACACACACAACACACACACCCACACACAGCACATAGCTGATAATTTTTTCACATTTACGATATTGGACCCATGGAGGAAGTTGTTCAGTTTGATGGTCTGCAGCATATCCTTTCATATGACTATACCCTTTCTGTTACAAGCTGTATACTTAAGGCAGGCTATTGCTATCAATTGGGATTAAATCCAAAAACGGTCTGCACTTCATAAAGGCAAAATAAAATTCTATTCTATTCTATAAAAAACCTAATAACACTTGATAGAACCCGAGGGTCGAACCCTATGCTCAGCAGTTTGCAACCATTACTCCAATGAGGCTGACTGCCTCATCATTATTATTTATTACCATTACCGAAATACTACAAAAAATGATGAAATCTACTTCGTAACTCATTTATCAGCATTTCCAAAAAACTACTCTACCAAAAACGATGCAATTTTCAACAAAAAAAGAACCCGTTTTGACAATTTGTCTCCCGATAACTTTATTATCAACCCCTCACAAGGGGCTGGTCCTTTATAATGACGATACATGATCGCTAGAACGAGATCTGACCGAGATAAAACTGGGCAATAATCTTTTCTTTTTCTTTTTTTTGAAAACGTTGCCCCACACTAGGAATTTCTCCTGTATCGTGGGGGCGTTTACAAACATTTAAACTCACATACACAAACAGCCAGACCCGGAACAACTACCTGTAGATCATACAAATATTTGTTCCGTGCGGAGATCGAACCCGCGACACGCAGCGCAGCAGCCGATCGCTCAGCCACTGCGCCAACCGTGTCGTCTTATCTTATAATAGTTTCATCTTCATCTGCTTCCCTTTTCCTAATTATGTTGGGGTCGGCTTCCAGTCTAACCGGATCATCATCAGCTTACGGTAGTGCACTGCTGGACATAGGCCTCCTCAATCGCACGCCACTCAACTCGATTCTCAGCAACTCTCATCCAGTTGCTACCAGCCACCGTCCACCGAGCCTGCGGGTGTCCCACCTTACATTTGTCGATTCGCGGTCTCCACTCAAGAACACGCCTACCCCACCGGTCATCGGTTCTACGGCTACATACCAGATGCATACCAGTATTTAACATGGAGCAACTGCCTATCTGACCTCCACAACCCAGTTACTGCGATAACTCTTGGTAAGATTCGTTAGGTTAGTACAGCCTTTCGGTTGTCAATGATCTACAAATGCCAGCCGGGACAAACGGCTTAACATGTTTTCCTAAGCACGGAGGAGTTCGATATAAGGGACGGTCACCCATCCTCGGATCGACCCCGGGAAGCGTTGCTTAACCTTAGGACGACCCCTGCGGCTGTTATTACTTAGATCTTCACTAACTGCCTCGTTAGTGCTATTATTTATTACCAATACCAAACATTTTCTGCATAAAAAAAAAATACAATTTTCAAAAAAAAATCCCTGCTTTTATAATTTGTCCCCCAATTACTATATTATCAATATCATCTCCCATCAAGAGACAGCATCCCTTCATAATAACGATACATGATCACGAGAACGAGATCTGTCCGAGATAAAATGTGCAATAATATATGCACCCTAATTTGGCAAGTGTGGTCGTGATGTCGCCCTAGCTACTGTGACCATGATTTTGTATTGAAAACCGGTTTTTTTTTGTTGTGGCTTCATTATTTATTCTTTTGATGGTAAGATTTTATTATTTAGTTGCTGAATATAAGGGGCACCCTGCTATAATCATTAGCAGGGCAGGTGATGTTGGGGGCAGGTCAAGGTGACAGATAACTGCTGCACCGCGCTTCGGGTGACACGGCTGACCTGGAAGTCTTTAAACAGACTCCGGACCCAGGTTGGTCGCAGCAAGGAAGTCCTGCTCAGGTGGAGATTCAATTAATGACTCTGCCCTGGAGTATAAATGTGTTGCTGCTCTACAAACGATGAAGCACTTAATATCGTGTCCTGCGTGTCCTGTTGTTTGTTCACTACAGGAACTGATGGAAGCCACCAAAACCAAACTAGTAGCTCAATTCTGGGCTGACACAATTAAGATAGCCATCGACACGCTAAGAGGAAGAACACTGCTGCACCACACATCGTATGACACTATTCGTCTAATAATGACTTGGCACAAGAGTGTGGCTATGGTGAATTCGCTCATCATTAATTGTCTAATTATTTGCGTCTGTTAGTGACTTTATACCATAATCAGCCTGTTTCTGATTCTTTTCCCTGGCTGGAAGCCTTACTCTCAAGGCATCCACAGGATAGTCCGGTTAAGCAGAAGCCAGCGTCATAGGTTGACCTGCGAGATGCCATGTAGAAAAAAGAAACATTTTTTTATTTGTGGTGTGTTTTCTGTTAACGTGACAAAAATGAACATGACAAAAGGCAGGTTACGGTCCATTTGAGAAGGGAACGTTACGTCCCAGCTGTGGGAACGTTATAGGCTGTATATTATGTCAAGGCAGACAGGAACACTGTCATCATCTGCGTAGTCTTTTCCCAAATGATGAGGTCGGCTTCCAGTCTAACCGAATGAAACTGAATACCAGTATTTCACATAGAGCGACTGCCTATCTGACCTCCACAACCCAGTTAGTACTGAGTAATACGATACCCCTTGAGAAGACTGGTTGTATGACTTTCAGACCACTACCTGTTAAGACTGTCAACGATCTATAAATGACAGCCGGAACCAACGGTTTAACTTGCTTTCCGAGGCACGGAGGAAACTCGGTATGTAATGGGTGGTCTCCCATCCACGGACCAACCTGGGCAATAAAGAATGACCCGAGTGGCTGTTATTATTTAGCCACGAGTTCGAGACAGACGTTGTGTAAATAAGTGTATGCCACGTATCAAAAGCCATTTATAGGGTGTAAATAGACTCTTAACATAGCCGAAAGGCACTTGCTCTCCCCGTCTTTACGATAATTTTTTTGTTCTAGACCATACCTGGGAAACTTCTAGTTACGGAGATATTGGGGGTCAAAGTTCCAACTTTTACACAAGTTTTTTTTTTAAATACATGTTTTTAAGGTAAATTTTAACTTTACACACCTCCTTGACCCCATACTATTCAATCCATCCATCAGCACAATACTTAAAGTGCTTTCCATCGAGTCCTACGTTAAAACGTGATTTTTCCCCCCAAAAAAAAGTCGATTCCCAGCAATAATTTTTGCGTAAAGTTACTGAGTTTGATGTACAGAATGCTTGGTTGACGGCTGTGTAAAGGGT
This sequence comes from Noctua comes, assembly GCA_963082995.1. Taxonomy (NCBI): domain Eukaryota; kingdom Metazoa; phylum Arthropoda; class Insecta; order Lepidoptera; family Noctuidae; genus Noctua; species Noctua comes. The sequence goes on along the minus strand of OY720295.1, from coordinate 8,844,953 downwards.
CTGTTTACATCCTGTATATACCATAATTGGAAGAATTATCGCTCACCAAGAACCAAAGCGTGATTTAATGAACGTATAATTAATTAATAACATCATATCAACGCGTATAAAGCATTCAGTTATTACTCTAAGTTCTGATAGACAACGACACCTCAAACTACCAGTATAACCTGACCTTTCAATGTACGGAACGGCTACACAAAGAGAGATCAACTAAAATTAGATCCCTTCAGATGTCGGTGGTGGAAATATGAAATGCTGTAAGGGATATTGAGCTTTCTTCTTAGCGTCGACAGTTGAAATTAGAAGAGCACACTTGATGTCCTTTACAACGTTTTAAATGTCCACCGTCGAAGTGTCGTATTAAAGGGCAGTAGCAAATATATGCACCCTTGTGGTCGAGTGATCAACCCACAGCAACCCTTAGGCTAACCCTTAGCTAGTTAGCAACCATGGTTGATGTAACAAGATTTGTATTCCTTTATAGACTTCAAAAGATTTTAAAGATACATAACATCACGCCTGTACTCCCAGAGGTGCATGCAGAAGTATGTAGTATAACTATATTTTGCTTAGATGATCGAGGAGCTCTTGGCTAAATAATAACAGCCGCTCGGGTCGATCCTTAGGTTAAGCCGTGCTTTCCTAGGTTGGTCCGTGGATGGGTGACTCATACATTCCGAGTTTCCTCCATGCCTCGGAAAGCACGTTAAGCCGTTAGTCCTGTCATTTGTAGATCTTTGACAGTCGTTACAGGTAGTCTGTGGACCGAAAGTCTGACAACCAGTCTTACCAAGGGGTAATGTATTACCCAGTGTTAACTAGGTTGTGGCCCACAACCTATCTGACCCCCACAACTTGTGGGGGTCAGATAGGCAGTCGCTCCATTTAAAACACTGGTACCTACATAGCAGCATCCGGTTAGACTGGAAGCCGACCCCAACATAGTTGGGAAAAGGCAGCCAGGTGATGCTTACTGCTAAGATGGGACAAATGTCTTCACTCTACTAGATGGAGTGGGTACCGGGCACAAGACCTAATTTCAGTATACTACTGAGATACATTCATGACACATGATACAGAACTGCCTCGATAGTGTAGTCGTCGCAAGCGCAACTGCTGAGCATGAGGTCCTGGGTTCGATTCCCGGGTCGGACAGTATCATTGAGTTTTTCCATGAGGAATTTCTAGTAAGCCACGGAGTCTGCATTTATGCCCGATTGATGGCAATAGGATCGCCCCCTGCTACATGGGACTTAAAACATAACTGGCGAAATGAGTGTGCACTAAGGTACACCTCTGCCTTACCTGCAGGGATTACAGGCGTGATGTTATGTTATGTATTGGGAAATATCTGAAGAGAAATTCCATTAGGCTTTGCAATGGAATCGAACCCGGGCTCAGCATTCGCGTTTGCGACCACTAACGAGGCAGTCATGTATAATGTGCAGTGATCGGAGTAGGTACAGCTATTTTTTTGTACTTGCGATACGTTGTCTTAATATGGACACTCCCGGAATCCCGGGACTTGAAATATATATTATGAAATAAGTTAGAAATTACTTTGTAAAAAGCTATGCATTATGAACGTAAGACGGACACGTTTCAGTTCAATGAAATGAAATTAAGCCGTTAGAAACTTAGGCTGGCGACCACAGGATCACTAGATCAATGAGACAGTTCCACCCATAGACCATTGTTTCTTTTGTCTATTCTTACAGTTAGATAATAATCAAATCCCTCTAATCTATCATTCTCAAGGGACCATAGGCCACAGATCCACAGATAATACACAATTACATATGCACCCCAGTGCGGTCATATCCATTGATTACATCACCCCATAGTTACGGCTGTCTATTCTATAGTATATTGATTGTAATGGTCTACTTATAATTGCGCTACATTCATCATGTTATGTGAATGACATTGAATGACGGTCGTGTAATTAGTTTTGCTCTGTTAGTTTAAATAAATTGAGGGTATTTGAATATTTTCGGTGAGTAATTGAAAATGTTTTTGTGAATATAGCTAAAACTGAGATTGGATGGAAACTGAGAACGGGATGGGTTGTGGAGGTCAGATAGGCAGTCGCTCCATGTAAAATACTGGTATTCAGCTGCATCTGGTTTTTTTTTTTTAGTTAGCCCGTATTGTCCCACTCCTGAGCAAAGGCCTCCCCCCGCATTCCTTCCACTTCTCACGATGGTGTGCTTCTTCTCGCTAATTCGCGAGGAAGCCTTGCAAGACAATAGTTTTTTGCTAGCTGTGGAGGCTTGTAAATGGCTTGTCGTTGTTTGCCTCGCTATTAATTTTTGTATTGTTAGCTGTTAGTCACCCAAACACAATAAAATAAATAAATAAGACGTCCCGCAATCTTCTCTTCGGTCAACCGCGACCCCGTCTACCTGTTTCAGGGCACCAGTCTTGCGATATTCGGGCCCACAGCTGTGTACACAGACATGGCCTGCCCAGTCCCATTTTAGTCTGGTAGCTTCCTTATCCGGTCCGTTATTTTTACATTCAGTATGCTGCGCTCCATCGCATACCTGTGTTTCCTATAAAAGTGCAATACCTACACGGTCAAAATGTATGGAACAGCTGATTTTTGAATTTCTGTGTAAAATGATGTACTGAATACGTGGTAACCGTTTTCGCGTCTGTGTCCCTACCACCCTGTATAGTTTAAATTAAAATACAAAATCATTTATTTCAATCCGTTAAGGATCATAAATGATGCATACATTTGAGACAAATAGTTACAATTATCATCAATTAAATAATATAAATTCAAATTCTGAAATTATTGTGAATATGACTTAATAAACTATTATAAAAATTAAAATTAAAAATACGCAAAAAGTAAAAAAAAGTAGGAAACTAAAACTTGGCTGGAAAATAAAATTCAGTCTTAACCCCCAAGGGTCCAGAATAAACTATAGTTAGGGGTCCAGTGGACACATTATTTTTTGGGGGTCGAGGGGCCGAGAGTGGATTAAACGAAAAAAAGTAAAAAGTAAGTTTAAAAGTATGTTTAGGTTCCATTATATGTTTTCTAGAAGCACTATTTTACGTAATGCTATGCAATTTATTCCAATTCCGGTTTACGTAGATAAACCACTAAGCTGTTATATAACTACATAGTTTATTTCTACCGCCATCATCATCATTAGTAGTCTACGAAGATATAAGTTTCCAAAGGCCGATTATGGTAACATAATATCACGCCTGTAATCCCCGAAGAGCTAGGTAGAGGTGTACCTAATAGTACATCCATTTCGCCAGTTATATTTAAGTCCCTTGTAATAGGGGGGCGATCCTATTGCCATTAACTAGGCACAAATCCAGACTCCGTGGCTGCTACTGAAAAATTCCGGACGGAAAATCCCAATAACACTTTACTCGACCCGGGAATCGAACCCAGGACCTCATGTTCAGCAGTCGTAGTTGCGGCCACTAGACCAACGATGCAGTCTTCAAAAACAATTTCAATATAAAAACCCGCATCAATAATAAAAAAACACTAAAAAAAAACAATAAATCACGCGACCACTATCCTACCACTACACACACGTGTGGCCACTCCACTCATAATCCCCACAGAACCCAACACACAAATAATGTAGCGTATTTGTGCACGGATTAACGCGTCCGTGTCCAATTACTGGTCGTACAAAGCGTGGTCACCCTAGTCGGTAGGTATTCAAATAGACTTGGGGCAAATCCTTTTATTGGAGACTCTTTGTCTCTCTTTTGTCGTGTGATGTGGTCACCCTAGTTTAAATGCTGTGAACTGTATATACGGGGTGTTGTTTGAGTTTATTTTAATTTTAAATTAACGTGGTTTGCTACTGGAATTTAAGTATCTAGATTTTTTTTCATGGGATTTTGTTAAATTATTCATCAGGTATTATCTCTTTCGTATAGCTGTTGAAAGAAAAAAATGTGAAGAAATTCATCTAGGTACAATGTGTAATGGGACACTGAAGCACCAACGGTTATCAGGTATTCAGTACATTGTTCTTAAACATCATGCATTCATCACAAACACATCGCAATTTTTCATGGGTAATTAAAAAAAAACTGCTGTGCCTTACATGTTGACCAACAAAATATTATTATATCAGGAATTCTAGAATTCTAGAACCACGTGAACAGGTATCTTTTTTTTTTTCGGATGGGAAATCACTCTTGGCGGAGCGGAAGGGAGTGTCAGACTTGTACTGAGTAAAACACCCATCCATGTTCCTTCTATGCCCTTTGTGTCACAGGGCCACGGTATCTCTTTCGAACAGTCCCGCAGCCCTGGCAGTGAACAGGCATGTTCTGGGCACGCTCGTTCCATCATAGACCTCATCCATCGCTTTCCATCAGGCGTGATCGAGGACAAGAGCAGACCCATTTTGCAATAAAATAAAAAAATGTGCTGAATACATGCTAGAAGTTGGTATCACTGTCCCTTACACAATATACAAGGATCCTCTGTATCTATTTCAGCAGCGTATTACTTAGCTTTCCTCTCTTTATCCGGCAATTTATTAATAAAAATACTCATCTTACAGGCAGTAGACCGCCCTCTAAATAATCTCAGATATCAAAGCCACAGCCCTAACAATTGTCTCTATTGTGTTTTAATAGGGATGGGAAAAGTATCGATAAGCATAGTACAGCTTGGCGCTACTACGAAAAAAAAATGGCGATACTTTACGGTTCATTATAATCAGCCTGTGAAGTTTTGGAAGTCATTTTGTTAGTGTGTAATTTCTGTCAAAGGAATTCGCAGTAACAGCCTACAGTAAAGAAGTCGTGTTGGATGGCCATCCCATGGACTATGAGAGTGGGGGAGAGAGGGGAGTGTACCTGTCTGCGAACAAACGAGATAAGCCGCCCTTTCCTTGTTTTTATAGTGCAATGGGACGGCTATCCAACTGGACTCCGGAATACCACCGGAGAGAGCTCAGTTATCAGTAGGTACCAGTAGCATGTCATCTAGCCGATTTCGGTCTCTGAGACTGTATTTGATGGCTGCATTCTAGGGTGATGGTCGAGAGCTTTTATGTGCTCTCAAATGGCTAGCATATCCAACTTTGGCAAAAAAAACTCCGAGCACAAAGCGGGCATGTCAGAACATCATTGACGTCATTGTAGGGTATGGCTTTGTTCGATATTTTACTGAGTAAAATATCGATACCTTTTTTTCGATACCAAACATTACATCCCTTGGCGGCTATTGTCGCCCCCCGGCAGTATCTCGTTGAAAATAGTCACAATAACCACTTATAAACGACAGATGTGGTTTTTAGAGATTTATTGGGGATCCGTATCCAAATTGGCAAAAAACGAGAACCCACATGGTTCTACTTCGTTTGCCAGTAGTGGCTGCTGTTTTCAGCAACTTGGTACTATGATATTATTTTCATCATCATTGTCCTGCCCTTATCCCAATTTATTTGGGGTCCATCCATTGTTTCTTTAGTGTAGAGGATTTGTCTTAAAATTGGGATAGTTTTATGAAATGCTAGGCCACTAAAGAACACGTCACGTCACTATAGAACATGGAAATGTTTTAATTTTCATTGCAAAAAGCAACGAAATGCCCTTTATGTAAATATGAATTGCGGAAAAATTGAAACGGTCTCGATAAAGCACATTTATTTTAAATCCTTTACACACAACTCTATTTTTGCGCTCAGAAAAACAATTAAAATTGAGCTACATAAATATTTTTTTAAATGGAACCAAGGTCCTGCATACTCATCAAAGTATTTATATCAAATAGGACAGTTACAGGCACTTTTGAACTATCAAAAACAAAAGATGAATGAATACAGTCCCAGTCACAAAGCATAATAACCGTGATAGTACTGTAGTTGCCCATTGCAAAGCGTAGATCTCTATGGAGAAAAAAGGGCAAAAAACGGCATGTAGACTCTTTTAAGAGTGTTAACGTCTTACGGCATTTCATACAAACTTTCAAGTGATTTTTTTTTTAAATGACTGAACCGATTTTAATGAAACTTCGTACGTATAACCAGGATACATAAGTCTAAAAACTTGACAGAGATCATTTTCGTAAAATAGTGTTACAGCAAAATTAGACCGATTTTAGATATTCCATACAAACAGAAATTTCGGCATTGGTGGCAAATAAATAAAAATAAAAAAGAAAAAAAATCCAATTATCTTTTTTTTTTTAAAGACATTTCGATAAGTTCTCTGTATGAAATGCCGTAAGACGTTAACGATCTTAAATCAAAATATTGTTACAAAATAATGGTTCTGCCAAAATGCTTTTACAAATCTTTTGTCAACGGAACCCTCAGTACACGAGTTCGACTCGCACTTGTCTATTTTTTTATCTTGTTCTAGTTTTTTTGTTAATCTTTATGTCAATAAAGAGATTTGTCACGGTATTATCTTTTTGTATGAAGATTAAATCGCCCCATTGGTGAATGTAGTATGTTGGAGAGATTTCGGGTCACAGCATTTATTCATGGTTATTTGGCGGGGGAACTGGTAGCAGCTGGGTGAGAGTAGGCAAGGATCTAGGGTATTCCTCAAACCGCAACTATTTTTAAGCGCAACCAACTAAGCGCAACTAAATTATTTCTCGAAGCGCAACCATTAGTTGCGTTTTTTTTCTAGCCTACCTGGTGTCCCACTGCTGGGCAAAGGCCTCCCCTTTCTCCATCCATACCTCTCTATCTTGTGCGATCTCCGGCCATGTTAGCCACGCAAACATGACCAGCCCCCGTAGCATGAACACCGTAGACAAGGATTTCTTTGACGGAAGAATCGACAAAATGACTGAAAATGCAAAGAAATCTGTCATTGTGTCGACACAATCTGTCATTTTGTCGATTCGTCCGTCAAATAAATCCTTGTCTACGGTGGTCATGCTACGGGGGCAGATCGTCACGCCACCTTCGCTGCGGTCGACCTCGACGACGCTGTACTTCCTCAGGCAGCCCTCGACCGCCTGAGGAAGGACAGCATCGTCGAGGTGGAGTGACCTGCAGTAGCGAAGGGTCAATTTTTGTAAGAGGTAAGCCGGAGTACATATCTTTACTGTATAGAATATTATTGGTTATAGAATACTGACTGTGCCATTTTTATTTATTTATTTAAACTTCATGAACAATAGTGGTACATCGGCGTACTTAATGCCACAAGGCAAAGGGAAGCCGGCAGGAATCGGGTTCTATGGAACCTTCGCCACTGGTGACCTGCAAATTGCAAAAAATCTAAGAAGATTTGAATGTCGCGGGTTACCCTGGAGCCTCCACGTTAAGACCTGCTAATCGCGTTCAGCTTCATTAGTAAAACTCGTCCTAAAAGGTTGTTAGCCAAGTTAATCCTTAAACTTAGTTTTAAAGTCCCTTGTAAACTTGCCACTTTAAAGTTCAACACTGTACAGTAATAGAACTATCTGTTGGAGTTAGTTTTAACTACTTTCTGTATGATAATGGTCTGAACTTTGTAGATCTTGAAACTGCTTTACAGAGGTTTGAATCTGATTTTCTTTTTTTGTTTTATTTTCAAGTTATAATGAGTTCATTTTTGGCCGGATAATTACAAAATCCTGTTGCTTCGTCCGTCTTACGGCGCGTTCATCATCAGCGTATAGACCGACCGCATTAAAATGGCATATTCTGAAGGTTGATCACGTATTGGTTCAATTAATATAATACACAGCGCTGTCAACAGTGACGTGAAGCCGGTCGTAAACATGTGTGCACTTGTTGAGCGTAGTTTTAAGCGTAGTTTTGAGGGTAGTTTTGAGCGTATTTTTGAGCGTAGTTTTGAGCGTAGTTTAGTTGTAGATAGATGTAAATGTGTGCGTGTGAGCGTGTGTGCACAGAGCGAGGCGTAGTTTTTGCGCATGCTTCACTGTATTATTTGGTTTTTTATTTGGTCTGAGTTCACAAAGAACAGATACCTCCATTTCAAATCACATTTAGATATACCCTCGAAAAATTGGTTAACATACCGACCGTCACTTCACAAGCCCTTCATTTCAAACATGTAAAGAGACCAGCCCCTGTATATTCACGGCTCACTGCCAGGGGTGGGGTAAGCAGCAATAGGAGTATGGATGTGTGAAATTAGCAGTACTTAGTAGTTACTGGGCTGGAAATGATTTGTTTTAATGGGATATTTTATTTGTATGGGATGCATTTGCATGGCGGTTACGGTAACTTAGACGTTATGAAGTGGAATTTATTTTTTACCCGACTGTGGTGGAGCCCAAAAAGAGGGTATTGTGTTTTTTTTTTCAAGTTTTAGTTTTGCCTAACACTGGTTCCTTTGGCGCAGTAATATTTTACCCGACTACGTCGAAGCCAAAAGGAAGGGTTATGATTTTAGCAGTCTATGTATGTATGTTTGTATTTACGTATGTTCCTCCGTAGCGCCTAAACTATTCATCCGATTTTGATGAATAAGGTGTCAATCGATGCTTTATTATAGCCCGGGTTACATTACATTTTAACCGACTTCAACAATAGGAGGAGTTATATTAGAGCGTGATTTTACAGTAGTCGGGTTTTTTAGTGGTAGTACACCACACAAATTCTCGGTACTCTTACTATTCTTAAATCAGTAGTAGTAGAGTAGTCAGAAGCCTGAAAGTCTGACCACCAGTCTTACCAAGGGGTATCGTTTTACCCAGTACTAACTGAGTTGTGGAGGTCAGATAGGCAGTCGCCCCATGTAAAATACTGGTATTCAGCTGTATGCGGTAAGACTGGAAGTCAACCCCAACATAGTTGGGAAAAGACAGGCAGACGATGATGACTATTCTTAAATCTGTGAGTGAATCTGTAAATGCCTCGTTGGTTTAGTGGTTCAAAGAGCTGCTTAAGAGCATAGAGTGTTGAATTAAACTGGGTTCGATTCTCAGTTCAGACAAAGTGTTATTGGGTTTTTCGATCAAGAATGCCTCAAAGATATCCCAGTCTGGATTTCGGTCTTGTTGATGGCAATAGGATCGACCCCTACGGCGTGGGACTTAACTGTAATTAACAAATGAAAGTATTATCTACGTCTCTGCCAGTCCCTGTCTAGGAATGCAGGTGTGGTGTTATTTTAATACTCATTAAAGAAGAAATTATTCATCGAAGCAGTTCATTTCCAGTATAACTTGACCTCGCTTTGTATAGATTTCCTATACAATGAGAGTTCCGCATAAACTGGTTTTGATGGTTTGATTGGCCGTCGTGCGTACTTTACACCTCTGCTTAATCTTTCGACGAAACCAAGCGTGATGTTATGAACTTAATATCCTCGAGAAGCTTACATCAGACGACATAAGAGTGACATACGGACGGAACCTAATGCCAAAGATAATCCAAGCTTACAATTTTTAACAATAAATACAGGATTAGGGATCCGCAGCCGTGACGGTTCTCTTTCATAGAAGATTTTAATTTGAAAGGGTTCTGTAATCTTGTTATGGTGACCTCGTGTTATGGTGTAGGGGTAATACCATTAAATGGTATTAAAAAGAGTTATGTCACAATGTAAGAATGGGAAAAGTGAATTAAATTTTCAAGAAATAAACAAAATATGGGCAAGGCACATTGCTCGCAGAACGGATGGCCGATGGGGCCGAAAAGTTCTGGAGTGGCGACCGCGAACTGGAAGACGCTGCGTTGAAAGGCCTCCTACTAGGTGGACCGATGACCTGGTGAAGGTTGCAGGGATTCGCTGGATGCAAGTCGCACGGGACCGGTCAATGTGGCGACACTTGGGGGAGGCCTATGTCCAGCAGTGGACGTCTTTCGGCTGAAATGATGATGATGATGATGATGATGATGATGATTATGATGATGTAACAATGGGAAAAGTGAATTTAATTTTCAAGAAATAAACAAAATATTTTCCTTTGAGTGTCATTATTATGTCAGGGCGATAATCTCCGAAGGGCTAGGTTAAGGGCTGCTCAATAGTACACCTACATTAATTTAGCCAGTAATGTATAAAAGTCCTATATAAAAGTGGGTACGCCTACACAGGGTGTATACAGACCCTTCACGAAGCCGTCAACCAGCCAAGCATTCTGTACATCAAACTAAGTAACACTGCGCAAGAATTATTGCTGGGAAACGACTTTTTTGGGGTGAAGAAGCACGCTTTACGGTAGGAGTCTATGTAACGAACTCAAAAAATTGTGCTGATGGATGCATTGAAAGTACGGGGGGTGGTGGAGGTATTTATAGTAAAGTTATAACTTAAACTTGTATTAAAAAAACCTTGGAACTTTGATCCCCACTATCTCCGTAACTTGAAGGTCCCCAGGTATGATCTAGAACAAAAAAATTATCGCAAAGACGGGGAGAACAAGTTCCATTCAGCTTCGTTAAGGGTAATTTTACATCCATTATAATAAATCCCGACTTCGAGCTGGTTATGCTAATTTCTACATTTTATACTTGCCATTTGTTTTCAGCACATAGTAAAAAGTATTCTACCTGACCTAAGACCTGGCCATTGGTTCAAGGATCTCATATTCAGTAGTTACGCCTGCGATCCAAGGACGAAGCAGATTTTTGAACGTAAAATATACAATTATCGCCGGGAGAACAATCTTATTTAAATACTAAGATACGAACAATATAGACGAGTGGGCGTCACGGCGCTGTGAGCTGCTGGAAAAATGAGGCGGTTCATTATTTGAAGAGGGCTGACTGTCACACCGCGGTGTATTACTTTTCGCGACGATACAGCGAACCATTAAATCGTCAATTTCAACGTTCTCGAGACGTTTCAAGGTCTTATTTGGAGCGTGATCGCTGGCTATAAGCTCACCTCTGTCGCATAGGACATATAACTATCGAAGACACATGGAGGAGCCACGATCTTCGACTCTACGGCCTGATGTTTTTTAAGGTGCAGTCTTCTTCTATCAACATTGGTGACATAAGCGTCTTGTCGGACGCTGCCACTTCTGGGTGAGTTAACAAACATTTAAACTCACATACACAAACACCCAGACCTAACCCAAGAGAACAACTTTCAATAGGCTGACTAGCTTTTTAGCAGCTAACGTCGATTCCATGATTTTTTGTATTTTCGATGGACGTTATCTCTGATTCCACTTTGTCTAGGCATTCTTCAGCCGCAGAACACTAGAAAACTAACAGAACTATCTGTTAGTTACGCTATGGTGCAATTAGGTCTCACAAGTCAGTTATAATTTGCATCAGTCGACGCGCAAATATCTTTGCTTCTAGCTATGCAACTATAACACATCGGCTTGATTCGATAATGTTCGGGTTGGTCCGGAACCATTCGAGTTCGAGCTAGGCCGAGTGATCCCGAGTGGCTTTTTGCCGAATGTACGTACGTTATGTGTCTACGAGCTGCGCTAAATCATAACGAACTGAGCATATGTTGCAGTACGGTGTGAGTGAGTCTCACAAGTCAATGAGTTCTAATTTGCATCAGTCGACGCGCCAATATCTTCGCTCCGCAGTAATTTGTTACTGCCGCCGTATTACGAAGGATTCCTCTGTATGCGTGGTAAATGGAAGACATTGTTGTTTTCTTTAATGTTATAGAGTTGTATTATATAAGATGGTATTATGACGCTTGTGTTCTGTGAAGGGGCTGGCAGAAGCGCATAGTAGACAACCGTAGACATTTCTGTGATTGTGTTTCACATAACATAACATCATGCCTGTAATCGCCGAAGGGTTAGGCAGAGGTGTACCTAATCTTACACCCACATTTCGCCAGTTATGTTTTAAGTCCCATGATATAGGGGGCGAGCCTATTGCCATCAACTGTCCAAAATTCCAGACTCTGTGGCTGCTACTGAGAAATTCCTGATGAATAAGCCCTTAATAGGAGTCGATGTTACCTTGTAAACCTCGAATTTAATTGGAGCATGATTTTTCTGTAGTCGGGTTTTTTTGTTGTAGTATGTACCACACAAATAGGGATGTTTTCTGAAAAAATCTAATTGATCCGTCAGATAGATTTCCAAAAAATATTGGACACGTATTTTTTCTTTTTTCACGAAAACTAAAAATGAAGACGATACAGTGCGTCGAAAACTCGTGTGACGTCATACTTGTAAGTAAAGTGTACTGACTTTTTACCGAAAAGTGACGTCACAGGCGACTCATGATCTTTGATGCGTTTTATCTTCGTCAATTTTTATTAATTTGATTAAACAAAAAATACGTATCTAATATTTTTCGATAATCTAACTGACGGACTAAATAGAATCATATTTATTTTTACACAGGAAACATCCCTATTCTTGTTCTTATAACCATTCACATTCAAACTTATCACTTTTCTTCTTAAAAGTAAATACATGGCCCGGAAATGAAGAATGCACAGACCATAAACAAATGCACAGAGCATACAGGAGCTTATGGACCGAAGATCAATGACTTCCGGATCCTGTAGTTAAGGAGTTCGGAAGATATTACGCGATGGGGTGGGGGTTCGATTCCCTTTTGTTATGGTAAACAAGTAATGGGTGTAAGGGTGCTGTCTAAGATAAATAGCTATGTTAATGGGACTATAATTTAAGTGATATTGCGAATTTTATTGTCGTTGTGATAGATTTCTTGCGAGTTTGTAATAATGGCTGTAGAAGTACCCGTAACGAAGCCGAAAGGCACTTGTTCCTCGTCATTGTGATATTTTTTTGTTCTAGACCATACCTGGGAACCTTCTAGTTACGGAGATATTGGGGGTCACAGTTCCAACTTTTTCACAAGTTTTTTTTTAAACACATGTTTTTAATGTAAGATTTTTACTTTACACACCTCCACGACCCTCGTACTATTCAATCCATCCATCAACACAATGCTTTGAGTGCTTTCCATCGAGTCCTACCGTAAAACGTGATTTTTCAACCCAAAAAAAGAAAAAGTCGATTCACAGCAATAATTTTTGCGTAAAGTTACTTAGTTTGATGTACAGAATGCTTGGTTTACGGCTATGTGAAGGGTCTGTTTACACCCTGTATATTCAAAAGGTAGTAACCATAAAAGCGTGTTTGTCGTTTCGATAAATTTTTCTGCGAATCGGAATCATACCCGCGATCTTGAATGCATAAATATTATGTGTCGACGGCACTGTGTCCATTGTACAAGACGGCCGTTGACCTGCTCGTGGACAGTCGTGGCATTGACAGGTCGTAGATTCGAGATTAGTGTTTTGAATGATATGGTACTGAGTGACCAGTATCATTATCTGCCTGCCCTTGTACTAGGTGTTTGGAGTCGACACCAGTGGCGAAGGTTCGATACAACTCGATTCCTACTGGCTTCCCATTGAAAAATGGCACAGTCAGTATTCTATAGACAAATAATATAATCACATGAAAGATTATGTACTCTGGCTTACCTCGTATAAAAACTAACCCTTCGCTACTGGTCGACACAATAAGTATTTTTCGGCCCTGTCAAGCGTCACGCCATCCTATATCTTTCATATCATTCATCCTTATTCTTAATTCATTATTGCACATAAAAAATAAGAGAAATACATAATTACAACATATAGCTTATGTACAAAGGCGAGCTTAACCCAGAATTGGGTCTTCTTACAGCAAACTTTAGTTGGATTGCGAGATTTTTCAGATGAGGATATACTTATGTGCATAAACAAGCGATTTTACAAACTTAATAAAATAAAAATAAAATAAATAAAATTCATTTATTTCAGGCAAGATGCGCCCATACGAAAGCAAATTTAAAAATTACACAGCATAACATACTTGAATTGAATTTCCATTGAATTTTTAATAAGACATACCATAAAATATACGTAATGCATACAATATACGTAGATAAACATACATATACTCGTAAAATACTATATACATACTATTATCACGTTGACAGGAACCTCTCTTGAGACATCTAACGAAGGGCTATACCGCAAGGAGTGTGGAAGCGAATTCCAAAGGCGCACAGCGCGAACAGTAAATGAACCATCATACCGACTTGAGGAGTGGGGAGGGAACGAAGGAGAAGAGATGATGATGAGCGACAAGGTTTACCTCTAGGTACAAGATACTGGAAGCGTTCCTGAAGATACGAAGGAGCCTTAGGATTATGGAGAACAGAAAAGATCCATTCATTTTGCTTTGGTCTTCCTCTCTCTCTCTCCATTCAATTCTTCTTCTTTTTCGTGTGGTCAGTGCCTAACCTGGTGTCAGAGTTCTTATACCGCCCATGGGCCTCTGACTTGGCTTTACATGTTTTCTGTTTTCCTCACTATGTTTTCTCTCCATTTAACAATATTTATGTTCATCACTGTTTTGTCACAGGCGTTTCATCCTTCCTTTGTCAAAAATGCTATGCTATGAAGTATGGCCTTATTAATTTACAGGGAAGCCAAACGCCTTGAGCGAGCGTGGTGATCAACGCTCATGCTTCATCATCCCTGTACAAGATGAAGCTTTCGTCCTGCATCCGATTCGATTAGACTACAAAAGCGGGTGACTGCTGAGTTGACGACTAATGGAGAAGAGTAGAAGAATGATAATGATGACGACTTCTCCGTAAGAACAGAAAAATCAAAACTAGGCTATCAGCACTTTTTGAACGTCAATTACACAAGACAGTCCCCCAAAACGACTGCCCTTCGCCACTTCCTAGTGCTAAGCTACAAGAAGGGGCGCAACAAACTCCCAAGCAACACATCTTTCTGAAAGGTCAGAAGAAATTTTTTTTTTTTTTTAATTTAATTTTTTTTTTTTTTTTTTTTTTTATTATTATTTTATTAAATTATTGTTATTTCCTGTGTTGTATATATTGTGTACATAAATAGTAAAATAAATAAATAAGAACTCCTTTAAAAAAACCTCCACTATAAAATCATCATCATTCTTCTGTCCTTATCCCAATTCATTTGTGGTCTGCGCAGCATGTCTTGTTCCATACTTCTCTATTACTCGTCATCTCATCAGACACCTCCTTTCTTGCCATATCATTCTTCACACAGTCCATCCATCGTTTCTTTGGTCTTTCTCTAATACCCATCCACATTCATACTCAAAACTTTGAGGAGCTCGTGGCTAAATAATAATAGCCGCTCGTATCGATCTTTAGGTTAAGCCGTGCTTGCCTAGGTTGGTCTGTGGATGGGTGACCACCCATTACATACCGAGTTTCCTCCGTGCCCCGGAAAGCACGTTAAGCCGATGGTCCCGGCTGTCATTTGAAGATCTTTGACAGTCGTTACAGGTAGTCAGTGGCCCAAAAAGTCTGACAACCAGTCTTACCAAGGGGGCCCAGTACTGGGTTGTGGAGGTCAGATAGGCAGTCGCTCCATGTAAAATACTGGTATTGAGCTGCATCCATTAGACTGGAAGCCGACCCCAACATAGTGGGGAAAAGGCTGATGATGATTCATACTCAAAACTTTCCTCCCAACATTTTCCTCATTCCGACAACAAATTAACACACAACTTTTCAGTCACCGGCGCCACTTTCAGATTTCCTCGTATGTACCTCCATTATCAAATAAGTGTCATCAATTCACAATTCCCGTGCCGTACAACACCGGACACTTACACCTAACGGAATGTCCGCGGCTTCCAATGTCTGCGCTATGTGGTCCGAGTAACTGCTACTGCGACGTGAGGTAGGCAGGCACGTAAGTAACACACGCGTTTTGATGCTATACTGTCAGTTGTAGACGGAAAAGTCCTATCGAGTTTTACAATCTAGATTGGCACGTCGATGTACTCAAACTTTTGCGATTAAATGATTTCGCAAATGGAAAGCTTGGCTTTGCTATCATGTCGGTTGGATATGAATATGCATGGGACGCACTCGGGATGAAAAGTATCGTATCGTGATGGTCTTCACATATCGCAAAAATCATCGTAATCCGTTCAGCAGTTAAACAGATGAACGAGTTACTTTCGCATAATTTGTTATTTAAGTATGTATTATGTTGATAGGGAATTTGATTGAGATAGACTATAGACCGACCGCTTTAATGAGTCCTCCGCCTTGCCCTATCAAAGGCACATAAAGCGTCCACAAAGTCCTAACAATATCACACAGGTTATTTGCCTTAAAATAACCATAAATTCACTTAGGTATTACGATACTAATTGAAACAATACGTGATCAGCCTTCAGAATATTCCATTTAAATTGATACCTTCGCGAGGGTACAGTATAGCGGTCGGTCTATAGTTGCTGGTTGTCAGACTTTTGGACTACAGACTACCTGTAACGACTGTCAAAGATCTACAAATGACAGCCGGGACCAACCGCTTAACGTGCTTTCCGAGACACGGAGGAAACTCGGTATGTAATGGGTGTATGATTTGTAATACCTCACAGTCATGATTTTAATGAGTATCCATCAGTAGCGAAGGGTCAATTTTTGTAAGAGGTAAGCCGGAGTACATATCTTTAATGCGATTATATTATTTATCTACAGAATACTGACTGTGCCATTTTTCAAAGGGAATCCGGTAGGAATCGAGTTGTATGATACCTTCGCCACTGGTATTCATTGTTTTTTTGAGACACGGAAACTATCAGGAAAATTATCACCATCTTCCTGCACTAGTCCCATGGTACTTGAAGACCACGCCACAAGTTTTTTCCCCCATTCTCCCATGTTACATTAATATGATATTTTGTTGTTCTTCACGGTATATTTTTATCAAGTTCTGAATGCATGCTTTCTCACGCATGACTCATGCGATGATAACAATGTTCAACCTACTTCGCGGACGGGAGGTTATGTTGCAACCGCGGTGGTTCGTGACAAAACAGCCGTTTAAGCAGTTTATTGTCTTGACAACGAGCTGGGGGAATTTGAATCTTATTTATTAAGAGACAGATCAAAATTGGACGGGTTTTCAATGTAGATGTTTTCCTTTGTGTTATTGTTATTTGAATGACAATTCGGAATGATGGTTAAACAAACTCGTAGAGGTATGATCAACAACACAAACATAACATCACACCTGAAATCCCCGAAGGGTTAGGCAGAGGTGTACCCAGTAGTACAGCCACATTTCGACAGTTATGTTTTTAACTCCCATGTAAATTGGGGCGAGCCTATTGCCATCAACCGGGCATGAATCCAGACTCCATGGCTGCAACTATGGAATTCTTCGCGGTCTGGCCCAATGACCACTATTCATTTTCCGACCAATTCAATTTTAGGCATTAATTATTTTCCCAAGTAGTTTTTATTTTGTAAGTCAAGGCAGGAATATTTGGTATATTCCCGCCGCTTTATTACAATCCACTTTTTCATTCTACCCCGAGCTACCATTGGTCCTTCGAGCCGGATCCCACCCTGAGTTCACCATGAACTTGCGGTCACAGTATAAATATATATTCGGTAATATATAATTATACTGTGACCGCAAGTTCACTGCGGTTGACTGCATACTAAATCTTGAAAAATAACTGCCAAAAGTTTTTTTAAATAAATAATAACAATAACCGATCTTTAAATATTTGACATGTGACTTGGCAACAGCTTCAACTGAATAATGCCCTCAGAAACTATAACATAGTCGTGTTAATTTATACAATAGCAAACTGAAGAGAAGTAACCTGCGGTTAACTTATTACATAAACTGTAGTTACATTACGAGCTGCATGTTAACTTAGCCGACCGTTCGCGACTGGTTCAGGAAATTAACTGCAGTTCAGACGCTACTCCCGACTCCCCAAGTTCCACGGTTCTAGTAAACAGTTTAAAGTTAAACTATTGTAGATTGTAGGTACTACTACTACGTGTTCGGGAATATTTTGATTGAAGTATTTGGAAGGTATTGAGGAGAGGAAGTAGATAGAGGGGAATTTGCATATCAATATCTAGTGCATTATTTGCCAATTTGGCACAAACAGCTCTTCAGCCCTTAATCTTACTATACAGGGTGTAAGGGACAGCCCTCCACAAGCTGATGGGGTGAGTTCAGTATATCATACTAAGATGGCCGGTACAAGGAATTATTTCAGGAATGTTATGGGAATCCAATAAATTTGATTTGATTTATTTCCTCATACGCAATGTATCGTTACCGTGGCAAAACGCACGTAGCGAACGGCAAGCGCGACGACTAGTTCGATGATCTCTGTAGCTAGGCAGGAAGTGAACAGCTGATTTCACGCGTCCTTCGTTAGAGTATTTCAACATCCATTGTTGGATTTTTGATTTTAGCCTTTTATTTACATAAATGGAGTGCTGCGTAAAGGAAACGTAATTTTAGATTGAAATAAAGGAAGTAGAAGAAAGTTTGTGGGGGGCTGTCCCTTACACCCTGTATTATATGCGAATTTGTGTGGATGGATGGATGTTTGTTAACTTTTACGCAAAAATTACAAAACGGATTTGGATGAAATTTTGCACCTTCAACTCTTCCAGACTTTCGGGCCACTGACTACCTGTAACGACTGTCAAAGATCTACAAATGACAGCCGGGACCAACGGCTTAACGTGCTTTCGATCCATCCATGGACCAACCTAGACCAGCGCGGCTTTACCTGAAGATCGACCCGAGCGGCTGTTATTACTTAGCCAGGTACTTCCATACTTACATACATTATGTATATTGTAGTATTCAACCCACGAAACGTATAGAACAGCTCACGTACACCCACAGGCGCGCCTCGCAATAGTTCTCTCAACTTTAATACCCAAGCGCTAACTTTACGCTCAGTTGTACTGAAGTTCTTGAATATTATGCTAGAACTGTCGTCACGTCATGTTCATGTAGATTTACGTTACTTTAGGTAATGTAACGTCACGCTTGTGCTACTCAAAGGGGTAACCAGAGCTGTATGTTGCACCCACCTCGATGGCATGCCGCTTTGGTGTAGTGGTCGCAAGCGCGGACTGCTAAGCACTAGGTGTTGGGTTCGATTCCCAGGTCGGGCAAAGTGTTGTTGGGTTTTTCCATTAGGTTTTTTTTTTTTTTCCTAGCCTGCTCTGTACCACTCCTGGGCGAAGGCCTCCCTCCACTCCTTCCACCTCTCGACCTACTTCCAGTTCTGACGAAATTTTGATGAAATTTCTATAGGGCCAATCTGGAAGTATATCCTTTCACATAAAAAAAGAATTTTTCAAATCGGTTCATAAATGACGGAGCTGTGAACTAACAAACATACATCATCATCATCAATCATCATGGAAGCCTACGAATCTTTGTATGCTAATGATGCCTTTTCTGAGGAAACTGGCACAGCCGGAGAGGAACTCCTATCCAAGGTCAGCGAAAACCAAACAACAGTGGCTAAAAACAGTGGAGAACATCGACATGACGAAGAAGAGATCAACCATCATCTCCTTTTTTTGAAGTCGGTTAAAAACACAACCCGACCAGCTCGAGAGAAACTGGATGAACTAATCAATAACTTATAACTACTATCCTAACTTAAGCTCTTAACCTAAGTATCTTAACCCCAATCAAGTAAGATTAAATTAACCGAATACCAGCTTGAACCTGTTTATACCCTTGTCACGGAGACGATTTGACGAGATTTAGATTAATTATTATTTCAGTTAAGTCGAGAGATTAACTTAACTGGCCTTGTGAGGAGACGTTGATTGGCGGAGGCATCATCCTATCATCACCCGCTGTCTTTTCCAGTCAGGAGGCAGTAGCGAAGAGTCAATTTTTGTAAGAGGTAAGCCGGAGTACGTATCTTTAATGTGATTATATTATTTGTCTATAGAATACTGACTGTGCCATTTTTCAAAGGGAAGCCGGTAGGAATCGAGTTGTATGGAACCTTCGCCACTGTAATGAGGCTGTCTTTGTATCACAAATAATGTTCAACCTCCTAAGGCGGTTATGTCACGGCACCGCTCGTTGGTCTAGTGGTCCTGGGTTCGATTCCCGGGTCGCGCAAAGTGATATTGGGTTTTTCCATCAGGAATTTCTCAGTAGCAGCCACGGAGTCTAGATTTGTGCGCGGTTGATGGCAATAAGTTCGCCCCTTATTACATGGGACTTAAATTTAACTGGCGAAATGTGGGTGTACTATTAGGTAAACCTCTGCCTAACCCTTCGGGGATTACAAGTATTTGTTTTAATTTATATTGTGAAACGAGAACTACTGCAGACAAACTGTCTTGCAGTTTGGCAGACTTTTTATATTTTACTGTATTACAGATTCTGAATAAATAAATAAAAAATAAAATAAAAAAAAAATTGTGGCGGAGCGCCACGTAAAGTGGCGTTGACGCCGCTCGTCCGCGCGGTTGGTGTACGCGTGGAGGCATCAACTTACATCCAAGCCGACATAAGCTCCGCTTGACCATCCGCCCGCGCGGACGAGCGGTGTCGTGTAAAACCCGCATTATAGCTACATCATTCGAGGAATACCGAAGTTATGTTATAGTTCTCATAACCAATTTTCAAAATGACTGCCAATTATGTATTTTTTCATAAAGCTCTTATGAATGCTAAGCTATGCCGTCTGTCTGGCGAATACTATGAATAGTTGTGGTTCATATCGGAAGCCTTTAAGTGACTAATGCACTATGCATGCGGTTTTGCAGTTTAGTGGAAACATACGTGAACGGTTGCGTTGGACGGGACCGCTTGGCTAGATATAAAACGATGAAGGGGATGGTCTCGACGAAGTTACATCCTTTTAGCGATAACATCATCATCTGCCTCGCCTTTTCCCAACTATGTTGGGGTCCAGTCTCACCGGGTGCAGCTGACTGCCAGTATTTTAAACAGAGCGACTGTCTTGTACTGTACACGTGGTAACCGTTTGTGCGTCGGTGTCCTTTCCACCCTGAATGAGACTCACAATGACCAGGGATTTTGGCACAAAATGGAGGATACCTGTTCTCGACAGTAGGCCGCCAATAATTATTATAAGAAGGAACCATATTATTATAAATCATAGATTTTTGACGGCTGAAATGATTCTGGGTTCCTATAATAACACTGGCACCCAATGAAGGTGGAAGTATTTCTGTAAACTTGCTCAAATCAAGTTCATTGCTACTTCTGTGAGGCCGCAGCATGTTGGATGTTTTAATTAATACTATTGCAACACCAACATTAAAATGTAAACTACATGTTATGTGTGGCAACACTCTTCCCTTCCATCTGCAACACAGGTCCAATACAGAATTTTACTTGTTCGCAGTTTTATTTTATCTTCCTCGGCACCAACGTACCAGCACCTACCACCACAATTCCACCGGTACACAATGTCTTCGGACGATAAGGAGCTGTACAACATTCTGGCATGCACGATCCAATTGTTCGCCCGTATATTTCGAACAAAAGAAATTCCCCATACATATTCTGGGGGTGAAGCTCGTATTACCATCAGATGGGGGTTGAATGAGTTATTATGTATTCACCACAGGGGGTGAAAGGGGGGGGGGGGCATTGAAATATATGCAGCCATGCGAAAATGTAAAATTGTTAATGTATATTCTGCACCGTTTCGATTTTACTCGAGTTTCGTATTTCAATGGTATATTTCAGCAAATGTCTGGTGCAAGAATTATTTATGTTATGTCTCCAAGTTATTTTTTTTTATCAAATACTAGCTGTTGCCCGCCACCTTCGTCCGCGCGAATTTATTATAAAAAATATTACTTCCGTATTTGAATCGGATTTTGTTAACGATTTCAAGGGTTTACATTTTTTTGCACGGAATCCTAATCCTTTTTATAAAATAAACCTTATGACATCACCTATCTGCCAGTAAAATTCCCGTCAATATCGGTCCAGCCGTTTCGGAAATCAGGCAGAACAAACAGACTGACAAAAATAAAAAATAAATGTTTTTTTTTTGTATTAGTGCCGTCTAAACTTTCATACATTCAGTAAAAGCTGTTATTTTGAAATTACAAACACTTCAATTTTTTTTTTTTTTTTTTCAATCAATCAAACTTTATTTGTGAACATAGGTATTACAATAAAGGTCTTATGTATACAATTTAATCGAGCTATCTAGTCTATGTCCTACCAATGAAATTGGTGATTTATTTGTATGGATTATATGCTGTGAGTACTATTCGACTTCAGAGCCAATTCATAGCCTACTTTAGAACCAAATTATACTCTTACATCTCTTGAACAAACTGAGTAGGTTTAATTTTAGGCAAGGATCAACGACTGTTTATGTTTAATCATCCTACTAATATTTATAAATGCGAAACTTTGTGAGGATGGCTAGATGGATGTTTGTTACTCTTTCGCGCAAAAACTACTGACCGGAATTGGATGAAATTTGGCACACAGATAGTTTATAACTTGGATTAACACATAGGATACTTTTTATCCCGGTAGTACGATACCGTGGGACACTTACGGAACTCCACGCGGGTGAAGCTGAAAGCATAAGCTAGTAGGTACATAATTTAATTTAAATTTATTTTAAAGGTCTCTAAACTTTAATCAGCGATAATTAAAAAAACCCCCTAAATTCAATCAATAAAACGACACACTACAAATAAAATTAATGAACCAAAATTGATAAAACTCCCAATAAACTACAGCTCGATCATTCGCTGCCAACAGAACCAGTTTGTTTATCGTCTGCTACTCATTGTCAATGGTTACGCTCTACTTGTCTTTGACTCACATCCGGCAGCCATAATGCTAGTATTTATGACTGTAGTATCTTCAAGACATGTCGTGAAATGGGTAGGTAGGGTTACGATATATTGTTGCTTTGGTTTGAAAGGCTGCAGCGAATAGATCAACCGTGAAGTCGTCGTCATCATCTGCCTAGCCTATTGCTATGTTGGGGTCGGCTTCCAGTCTAACCAGATGCTGCTGAATACCTGTATTGAGCGATCGCCAGTCTGACCTCCACAACCCTAAGTACTAGGTAGTACAATACCCCTTGGTAAGACTGTTTGTCAGACTTTCAGGCCACTGACTACGAGTAGCGACTGTCAAAGATCTATAAATGACAGCCGGTATCAACGGCTTAACGTGCTTTCCGACGCACGGAGGAAACTCGGTATGTAATGGGTGGTCACCCATCCACGGACCAAACTAGGCAAGCGTGGCTTAACTGCCGTCGACCCGAGCGGCTGTTATTATTCAGCCACGAGCTCCTTCCATTCTAACCGGATGCAGCTGAATATAAGTATTTTACATGGAGCGACTGCCTATCTGACCTCCACAACCCAGTTCGTGGGTAACATGCACGATACCACACAGAAAGACTGGATTTAGTCAGTAACATAGATAGACCGCCTTCATCCCAGACTGGCACTTCGCCCGCGTCTTTCTCCGCAAAAATTGTGATACCCGGCTAATATGCATGATATAAATATAATTTAAATTTAAAAATAGCACTCATGAATAATGTATCTTTCTGCCAGTGAAAGAATTTTTAGAATTGGATCATTAATTCCGGAGATTACCCCTACATACAAACTTACAAACCTTTATAATATTAGTATAGAAGTATAGATGTGTATTTCACCCACATTTCGTCAGTTATGTTTAAATCCCTTGTAATAGGGAGCGAGCCTATTGCCGTCAATAGTGCGCAAGGCCTACGGGCTGCTACTGAGAAATAATCATTGGAAAACCCCAATAACAATTTGTTCTGACCTGAGGATCGAACCCATGATTTCTCAATCAGCAACCGAAAATGGTGAACCCAATGACTGTTAGAGCCATCTGGAAATTGAACTCCTGACCTCTGATTCAGCAGCTAACACTCTAGTTAGCAGTGATAGCCTAGTGCTGTGACCGACGCACTGCCAACTCATAGGTCTAAAGCTCAAACCCAAGACACGCACCTCTGATATTTCGGATTCATGTGAGTATTGTATAATTATCACTTGCTTCAGTGAAGGAAAATATCGTGAGGAAACCAGCATGCCTGAGAGATATTTCTCGACGGCATGTAAAGCCAAGTCAGAGGCCCATGGGCGGCATAAAAAAGCTGACGCCAGGTTAGGCATTAAGCACACGACAAAAGAATGAGAATAATCCGCGTATGATGCTCCCACTGCTGGGACACAGGCCTCCTCTTGATGAGAGGGAGTGGGCTGTAATCCACCACGCGGGCCCAGTGCGGGTTGGTAGATGTCACATGTCTTTGATTTTTTGGTTCTAGGACATGCCCGTTTCCTCACGATGTTTTCCTTCACCGTTTTGAGAGCAGCGGCGATAAATGACGATAATATAATTAATAATGTTTTTAGTACTTTCCAGTGGAAAGTAGTTCAAGTGTATGAAGTTATCAGTATGTGTGTCATTGGTAACCTCGAAAATTAATGTTACTTTTTTAATTGGTGTTATTTTAATGAGGTAGTTATAGCTTTCACTGAATATTATCATTTCAAGAATGAAAGAAAAGGCAACATAATGTTGAGCAATTTAATAAACAAGGTAATAAATTTATTAAACCGATATCAGACGCTTCTGTTTTTCTTCATTTCATCTTTTACTCGAAAGTGAAATCATTAGTAACCCGATCCAACAATGTTGCATTTCGTTATCTTTCACTCGCCAAAGTATTTATTTAATATTTATTCTGTGCCCAAATGTTGACTGATAGAAAATGCCTATGGCATTAAGTCCGAATTTGTATGATCTGCTTAAAGTGTTAAATAAACAAAAAATAAGATCCATTCCAATATAATTTTGTGGATTAAACTTATACTGGACCATTTTGGAGCAGCCTTGAGGCACACAGCACATACTATTTATTTTGTCTTTTACAAATTTTTAATTCGTCATTTATTTTTTCTTTTGTATCTTTTTTCTGTGTGCTTGATGAACTGACGTCAAATAAACTTTACTCTTTTTCTTTCTCAAACTGTCACTTACGCAGTCCCATTAAGCAGAATTTTGTGGATATCGTGTCATTGCGTGAACAGAATACGAAATGAAAAATAAATGAACAGTCTACCGAGTGAACCGTTCATTCAAATGAAACGTCTGATATCGACTTACTTGCGAGACTATGTTGCGTGCAATAATTGCCAAAAAAATTGCCCATGAAACCACATCTTTACACTTCACTAAGCCAAGAGCTAATCACATGTTCTGTCGACCCACCGGATCAATTGGGCACAATATAAAAAGTCCGTGTGAATAGTCCAAGAGTCTTGTCGTCAATTGAGGCCAATCTTGGATATCAATTACGGAATGAGGCGACAATGTTAATAGGCTTAATTTACGCGTCATCTCTTTAGCTAACTCTTGGACTATTTGGGAGCCTACATTCGAATTTTTGGGTGGATTTTCACACGGATAATGTTTAGTGGTTTTTGGAGAGGGAACAAAATTACGGATATGAATATGGGGCTCTTCTTGAAGCACAAATCAAGGTTACAAACGCAAAAATCTGTCTGTCTGGTATGTTTGATATCTAAACAAATAAACCAGTCGTTAGTCTGGACCTGGAGTAAGCTACTGATCAAAAAAACTATTATGAAATCAAAAAAAATCACCAAGACCACTGTATCCAAACGCCTTATAAGCAAATATGTAGTAGTTTACAAATAGGATAATTTTTATCCCGGTAGTAAGATCCCGTGGGACAATTGCCAAACACCACGCGGGCGAAGCCGCGGGCGTTAGCTAATTTTAAGTGAATTGTCTTGAAACTCCTAATGTAAGTACAGAGATACTTCTACACTATTTGTCGCAGATACTGTGTTTTAAAAAAATATATTTTACATAGCAAACCTTTGAACATGATGCCATCAGCAACGTTTAAAATGTTGTTCCGGGCGAAAAATCAATATTTTACCTGAAACAAAACATACATAATTAATTAATACAATTTGGTTCAAGGTCAAAACATAATATTCTATTTATAGCTCATTGGCGTGTGTGTATAACCTAATATATGAACGTGGACGAAACAAAAAGAGTATAATAACTTCATAGCAGGTGTCATACTATAGTGTCTGCCTACCACCATGGTGAAAAAGCGTGAATTATTGGTCAATAGAAATGACTAGCTGAGCCCTGCGGTTTCACCCGCCGCTTCTGACTTGTTTTTTTATTTTGCTCGGCTCCTATTGGTCATAGTGTGATGTTCTATAGCCTATAGCATTCCTCGATAATTGGACTATCCAACACTAAAAGAATTTTTCAATTCGAACCAGTAGTTCCTGAGATTAGCGCGTTCAACCAAACAAACTCTTCAGCTTTATAATATTACTAGCTGTTCCCCGCGGTTTCACCCGCCGCTTCTGATTTGTTTTCTTTATACGTAGCGTGATGTTATATAGCCTATAGCCTTCCTCGATAAATGGGCTATCCAACACGAAAAGAATTTTTCAATTCGAACCAGTAGTTCCTGAGATTAGCGCGTTCAACCAAACAAACAAACTCTTCAGCTTTATAATATTAAGTATAGATATATATATATATATATATATATATAGTATAGTTTATAATATTAGTATAGATTTGTATAAGAAGCCATATTAAACGACTTTAGTCGCTAACCGTACCAGTTTCTCGATCAAACAGATAAAATACAGTTAGAAGATGCTGGCTCCGAAACAATGAAGTTATCTGTCAAAATTTACAACAGATTAACATCAGAAAGTCTTTCTACTTGATTAATATGTATATCCTCCTAACCGAATTTCGGTCACAGCGACTTTCGGCCAATCTCAATAGAGACTAGAAAAGTACCCGTGAGATATTATTTATAGCACAAGTGTGTTAAGGCTGGTGTACTGTCTGTTCCTTTACTCTCATAGTCGGATGGGTCGGCAATCCGATAAAACTGGAGAGATCGGGTTTAGGACCAACAGTTTAACGTGCTTCGTATTCAGGAGCAGTATGATACTACCAGTGAATCCTGGCCAAGATTCTCAGTTACACATTTCTAGAAGCTTAGGAGTATGATACCACCAGTTTCTAAACTCCTGGCAAATATTCTCAGTAACACCTGAGAATTTCTTGACGGGCCAACTTTCGTTTTGGTTTGGCTCAGGGTGTGACCCCAATACCTCATAAATCATTATCTGCAGCTGCTTTGACTGCAAGGGAGTAATCAAAGATCTATTTACAATAATAATTTATCCGGAGTTATTTTGACAAATTGTCAAACATTTAAAAAAACAACATATTCTTGTAAAACCACAGCGGAAAAAACTAATGAGCCTGTGTAAAACAATGAACCCCAATACACAATGCACAATACATAAATTACTATAATATACAGAGAACTACCAGGCGCACAGAATACCACAGAAGATCTTCTGCATACAACGACCGAAAACGCACGCACACATACAGACACGCTTCACGTACAGCGAGTGCAACCGCACTCGCGACCTGGTTAGTTTGATATCGCCGCACGTACGCGTCTATGTGTGCGTGCGCTTGTTTTCGCTATGGACAGTCGGATGCCCGGAAGTCTGACAACCAGTCTTACCAAGGTACTAACTGGGTTGTGGAGGTCAGATAGGCTGTCGCTCCATGTAAAATACTGTATTCAGCTGCATCCGGTTAGACTGGAACCCGACATAGCTGGGAAAAAGGCTAGGCAGATGATGAGGATGACGAAGAAAGAAGAAGTTGATTTATGGAGTTGATTTTCTGTAATATTCTATGATATGAGACCGATCCACAATACCCCTCTGTATACTCTGGGGGTAGTTTCACAGCATACAACTGAATTTAATATTCATACATTTAATTAAGGGTTTTACATTATTTTCAGTGCAGCGTTTTTAAAAGAATATTCTACTGTAATGCGGTCCGTACTGTGGGTTCTTCATTAGCAAGGAATGAATATATTTTTTCAGTAAAAATAAAGTTGGGATTTTTAGTGAAGAATTTTTTTATTGTAAAGGTTTTATAAAACTGACGAATTGTTTTTTGCGAGTGGAGTATTTTTTGGGTATCTGTGTTTAATTAAAAGTACGGGTATTTATTTCGTCACATTCTCCATGATAAAAAATAAATTGGAGAATTTATGTATGTACGGTCTAGTAGAATAGTAATGCGCCTTACAAGTTATAGGTCGCGGGTTTGAACCTAAGCAGGCATGTGCTACTTGTTTCATCTTTTGTTTTCAATTTATTAGGTGAACGAAAGCATCGTAAGGATATATGTATAAATATGTCCCCCGCACTGGGCCCGCGTGATGGATTGCCAATTCCCTTTTAAAGAGTAAAGACCTAAGTCCCAGCAGTGGGAACAATATAATGTTATGTCTATTACTCGTATATTACAATTCTTATTTGTACGCACGGCGACCAATCTAGCTATACAAAAGCAGTTTATGCTGATCTGTCATTGTACAGGAAATCTATACAAAGCGAGGCCATTTTATACTGGAAATGTATAACTTAAGGTGTGCCGTGTGTACCAAATCGAGTAAAACTCTAGTTAATTCTATCCCAGTTAATTCCCACACTCTTCTAAAAAAACTGAAACAAAAAGCACTAAAACCCAAGGATCAAATAAATGTTATATAAAACATACTAACTTCGCGAAACTCTCTCATACGTACATTCGTGTATAAAAGCGTTCCCGTGTACAACACACTCGTTAGAAAATTTAACGAGTGCCAGAGTTTCACAAGAGCGTTTTGTTCGTCGAACTCTCGAGCAGTTTTGCTCGCGATAGTACTTTGTTTGTTCGAATTTCGAAATAAAAGGTTTGGAAAGGTGTCTGGTTGTGAGTGTACTTTTGTTCTGCGCTGGACAGTTTTGTTGATGATTGTACTTTATAGAATTAAATGTTATCCTATTTGTTTTTGTTAGAATTAGATACTAGTCTTTTTAGTTATTAAAACTAGGTTTTAACATCACTGTCAAAATACAGTAATCTTTTATTCCGTTGCTAGTTAACGTGGTCACCTATGAGGAACACCGTTAAAAGCTAATTATAGATGGCGCGACCATAGCTAAGTTTCAATCTGACCAAAGAGGTCAAGCTATTTGAAATATAAAATGACATTACCGGATTATCAACCAATGACAATGCTTGGGCAGTTGGGACCAGCTATGCTAGCACCATTAGTTTCACAGTTGCCATCTCCATTGGCCTTAGATTCCTTGATAAGATGTATCATCGATAAGAAAGAAGAAGATGCAATCAGGTTGCTGGCAGTGAGGTGCCTGAGGGCCAACATTACGCTAATCTGGGTTGCCAAGCCCATAAGCCAAGCAGATGTTCAGAAACCTTTAAATTTTGAAGAGTAGTGGAGTACCCTACTGACCAAGTGGTTCCTCGTTTGAGTGCCTCGTTGGTCAAGTGATCGCAAGCGCGACTGCTGAGCATGAGGTCCTGGGTTCGATTCCCGGGTGGACCAAACCGTTATTGGGTTTTTCCACCAGGAATTTCTCAGTAACAGCCACGGAATCTGGACTTGTGCCTGGTTGAAGGCAATAGGCTCGCCCCCTATTACATGGGACTTAAACATAACGAAATGTATGTGTACTATTAGGTACACCTCTGCCTAACCCTTCGGGGATTACAGCCGTGATGTTATGTAATGATTTCCTCGTTTTTTGCCAAGTGTTCAAGTTGCAAGCTATAGAAAGCAGTGCTTCTCGAGCTTAAACATTACTTAGCTTTCTACTTCAAGTTAAAAGGTACATTTAAGTCGTACTAACTCTTACTGGTAATAAATCTTAGTAAGGTTATCTATAATCTTGTTGAAAGGGGCCGACGCGGGCGCAGACTCAAATGTGCGGTAGAAAGTAAGTTTATGTTCGTAGGTTTAAAATGGCCTCCTTGTTGGCTGGGTGGTTGCAAGTAGGACTGCTGTATTTTTGGGTCCTGGGCAGTCTTGGGATGAGGATCCCACAACGGTCAGTACATGGTGTATACGTATACCAAGGTCCTTAAAATGACTGCTTTAGTAGAATCATAACAGGATAATAATTATTAATTTGAATTACGTTACAATTCGTAAAAATGTTGTAATGGCCCAGAGGTTAAGGCCACGCCTCTTAGGGTGCGTCCACATCTGGCGAATGTGCCGCAAATGTGCAGGTCGCGAGCCGTTTGCGAACTGCGCGCGTGCATTTTATGTTCGTGCGCAGCCCCTGCGCCGTCCGCGCGCCGCTCGCGCGCTTTCTACGCGCCGTACTCGAGCGGCGCAGGAGGTGCGCGCGTGCCTGCCGCGATGCACCTCACAAATTCAAGCAACTTCACAACTGAGGCTCAAGTTCACGCGTATGTGCGCACGAGCAGCGCGAGCGTTGCACGCGCGCCCCACTCGAGCCTTGCTAGGGTTGCACTAGAGCGGCGCACCAAATATGGCTGTAACCGCACGCGCGCAGCTCGCGGGCAGCTCGCAAACAGTTCGCGAGCTGCACATTCGCGGCACATTCGCCAGATGTGGACGCACCCTTATGGATGCGGTTGCGGGTTCAAATCCGGGCAAGTACCAAAGTGACTTTTCCAATTCACATGTACTGTCTAAGTTTATCGTGGACATCACAGACATCGGTGAAGGAAAACATCGTGAGGAAACCTGGACTTATAATTAATGTAAGTCTGAAATCGCCAACCCGTCTTGAGTCAGCGTGGTGATCAATGCTCGTGCCTTCTCTGTATGAGAAGACGCTTTTGCCCAGCAGTGGGACAATATTATACATTTTATAACTGCGTAAGTAACCATTTTTTTTTTTATTTTTTTTTTTAAGAATTTTAACGTGATTCTTGGCTTGGCTCCCTGGGGAAATGTTAGAAAATACGCATTGAACACCAATCTCCAAAAAGTCAAAATCAAAGCATTTATTTCAAGTAGGCCAGTAACAAGCACTTTTGAATTGTCGAAACAAAGACAACAATAATATCAAGTTACAGTCCTAGTCACAGTACACTCGTGAAAGTACTGTAGTTAAGTGCCCATTCCAAAGCGTAGATCTCTATGGAGAAGAATGGGCAAGAAACTCCATGGACACTCTTCAGAATATCCATTTTTAACCCCACTGCAAAAAAAACTAGGAGGCATTCATTGCGAATGCTGTTTGTTAAATTCAAGGCAAAATTAAGGAATTTCTCACGAGAATTAGGTCCCCTATTAAAATTCTAACATTACTTTACCAAAACATTTTAGCTTTATTAAACCAAATATATGAGCACTCAGTCAGACTAAAAGCTTGGTATATTCCTCTAATGCCATAAAATATATGTCGTGTGTAACTTGGACACATTCGGGTCACTAGGAGTGGCTTGTGTCCACAAACTATTATTGTAGTGGGTCGTGATGGCCCAGTGGTAACGATCCCGGGTTTGTAGTTAGGTTCGAACCCACAATCTATGTACAAATTACTCTTTACTATAGGGTCTAGTAAGCCCAAGTGATATTCCCAGAGCGGTGACGATGGTGGACAAATGTAACGATTTGCCATAAGTAAGCTCGTGAGGAAA
Source organism: Noctua comes (assembly GCA_963082995.1). Classification (NCBI taxonomy): domain Eukaryota; kingdom Metazoa; phylum Arthropoda; class Insecta; order Lepidoptera; family Noctuidae; genus Noctua; species Noctua comes. The sequence continues at coordinate 8,813,633 of OY720295.1, read as the reverse complement.
CCAGCACGCCTGAGATATATTTCTCGACGGCATGTAAAGCCAAGTTAGAGGCCCATGGGCGGCTTAAAAAAACTTTCCTTCACCGAAGCAAGTGATAATTATCAATACGCACGTGAATCCGAAAAATCAGAGGTCGGCCTCGGGTTCGAAGTCGCAACCTATGACTTGGCAGTCTGACGGTGACACCACTAGGCTATCACTGTTTCTTGTTGATAATGCTGCCAATTATCTTCTCACTCTAATTCCAACTTTAGTGGTCGGCGCAGCACACCATTTGCTATAAATCTCTATTAGCCATCATCTCACAAGTCAGCTTCTAGCCAATCATCCACATAACCCACCCATCCTTCATTAGTCTCCCCCTACTTTACAGCCATCGTCATTTCTACTTTACGAAGTTTGCTTTCAGTTTTACGATGTTAAGTTGAATAAACTAGGTGTCATGTTAAGCCTACATTTAGGTCATAGGCGCGGCCTATGTCGGCACTTAGGGCGCGCCAAACAAAGTATGAAATGGTACACCGAGTGCATTAAGTGGAAGAAAGGAAGAACCCTTTTATTGTTTCAAAAGGGGTACTTTAGCAAATTGAAAGAAACAGTTTTGGTTACATTGTGGAGGCAAAAGTTGGAGTTGAATAATAACAGCCGCTCGGGGTCAATCTTCCAGTCTTACCAAGGGGGTATCGTATGACCCAGTACTAACTGGGTTGTGGAGGTCAGAAAGGCAGTCGCTCCATGTAAAATACTGGTATTCAGCTGCATCCGGTTAGCCTGGAAGCCGACCCCAATATAGTTGGGAAAAGGCTTGGCAGATGATGGGGTCAATCTTCAGGTCTTCTTCTTTATCGTGTGGATAGTGCCTAAAATGGTGTCAGAGTTTTATGCCGCCCATGGGCCTCTGACTTGGCTTTACATGCCGTCGAGAAATATTTCTCAGGCATGCTGGTTTCTTCACGATGTTTTACTTCACCGAAGCAAGGAAAGCCAAGGCAAGGCAAGGTGCAAACAAGCCAAAGCAAGGCAAGGTGAAGCCTGCGCTTGCCTGGGTTAGTCCGTGGATAGGTGACCACCCATTACATACCGAATTTCCTCTGTGCGTCGGAAAGCACGTTAAGCAGTTGGTCCCGGCTGTCAACTGGAGATCTTTGACAGTCGTTACAAGTAGTCAGTGGCCGAAACTCTAACAACCTGTCTTACTAAGGGGTATCGTATTACCTAGTTCTAAGTGGGTTCTAAAGGTCAGATAGGCAGTTGCTCCATGTAAAATACTGATATTCAGCTGCATTCGGTTAGACTGGGAGCCGACCTCAACATAGTAATAGGAAGGATAATCTAATCCTCCAGTTAGATTATCGAAAAATATTGGATACGTATTTTTTGTTTTATCAAATCAATAAAATTTACGAAGATAAATGCATCAAAGATCAGGAGTGGGGGGGGGCTGTGACGTCACTTTTCGGTAAAAAGTGTTCTGAAGTATGACGTCACACGAGTTTTCGACGCACTGTATCGTCTTCATTTTAGTTTTCGTGAAAAAAGAAAAAATACGTGTCCAATCTTTTTTGGATATCTATCTGACGGACTAATTAGATTTTTTCAGGAAACATCCCTATTATGCCAGTATAAATTACCGTTGAAAAATTCCTATGAGGGGTTTGGAATGATGTACTGAATACGTGGTAACCGGTTACTGTCCTAAAAACATAATTTCAGAAATTAGTTCAACAGAAAAAGGGTGTGTCAAATCGAAATTACACTACAGGGTGTAGCAAAAAAAAAACGTGTAACTCAAAACTGAACACACCTTCCGCAAAGTAGGTTAATGACACCCAAACTGTATTCGCCTGTTAGCGGACATTCTAATTAAGTTAATTAATATTGTCACCTTTTTTCGCTAACGTGACATTTCTTGCGTGCGGTTCGCAAATAACATCTTTTTGGTATGTTAATAGTTGTTTTTACACATGATAGAATAAATGGGACATGTGTAATAGATTATATACATTTCATGATAAACAAACATAAACCAACGACTGCCACTCTTCGCCCAAGGGTTTGGTCTACCTTACACCCATTAGCCCATGTATGTTTAAAACTTATGGGCACATAATCATCATCTGCCTGCCTTTTCCCAATTATGTTGGAGTCGGCTTTAAGTCTAACCGGATGCAGCTCCATACCAGTATTTTACATGGAGCTACTGCCTATCTGACCTCCACAAACCAGTTAGTACTGGGTAATAAGCTATCCTTTGGTAAGACTGGTTGTCTGACTTTCGGGCGACTGACTACCTGTAACGAAGGTCAAAGATCTACAGCCGGGACCAACGGCTTAACGTGCTTTCTGAGGCACGGAGGAAACTCGGTATGTAACGGGTGATCACCCATCTACGGACCAACCAAAGCAACCACGGCCTAACCTAAAGATCAACCCGAGCGGCTGTTATTACTTAGCCAGAAGCTAAAAAATCTTATTTATAAGTATTTTATTTTATTTTATTTTATGCTATTCGGGAAACTTACAGCTAATATAAACAATGTTCACAAATAATAAGAATTTGAAGGCCATTTACAAATTTCCACAAGTAAATACTTGAAACAAAAAAAAAAAAAGACAACAAAAAAGAACAAAATTCTATAACATAAATTAAACAAAAAAAAAGAGCAATCTATTAATAACAACTACAAACTAAAAATTAAAAAAACAAAATTCAGACGCAAACAATTACCTTTCCGTAAAAAAGCTTTTTGTCAACAAATGCTTAAGCCGAGAAACACTGGTGTTGAAAATGTCCAAATCATGTTCACCAGTAAGCTTATTAAAGCTCCTGCTCGCACGGATTAGAAACGAATTCTGCCTATACGCAGACTTGGAGTGAGGGACGTGCAACAAACTAGGTTTGCGAAACATTTTGCAATGTCCTACCAATCCTAAACTACCTAATAGCTCGGGGCAATCTACAGTACCATTTGCGATTTTAAATAAGTATGCCATATCAGCAATACGTCTGCGCTCATACAGCGGTAAGATATGAAATCTTTTGCATCGTGCTACATAATTGGGAGTATATTTCCTAGTTTTGTACTGCAAGAAACGTAGGAACCGCTTTTGAATTCCCTCAATTCTGTCTATATAAATATTATAATTAGGGTTCCACACTTGTGAGGCGTACTCTAAATGGCTGCGGACAAAAGCACAATATAGGATTTTGTACGTTTTAATGTTTTTAAAATCAGCTGATAATCTTAGTATAAATCCAAGTGCTTTAGAAGCTTTATTGACAACGTTTTCAATGTGTGCATCAAAAAGCAACTTAGAGTCAAATGTGACACCTAGGTCCCTAATAACGCTTATTCTATTTATATTAGTATCATGTAACTTATACTGAAACATGATAGCATGTGGTTTGCGTGTGTAGGTACTAACAAAACATTTAGAGACATTGAGTTCGAGTTTGTTGAGAAGACAATAATTTTGAAGTCCATCTAAATCCCGCTGTAAGTTAAAACAGTCAGAAAGTTCTGATATAGGGCATAAAATTTTCATATCATCAGCGTAAAGAATTATTTTGGAACGGGTAAAGCACGAACCAATGTCATTTATAAAAATAATAAAAAGTAGAGGACCCAAAAGGGATCCTTGTGGTATTCCCGAGGGTATTTTAACAGTTACAGAACTGTATCCATTCAGTACAACTGTCTGACAGCGATTCTCAATATAAGACTTAAACCATCTGAATAAATCACCTCTGATACCCACTGCAGCCAGCTTACGAAAAAGAACACCGTGGTCTATACGGTCAAATGCCTTGCTATAGTCAGTATAGACAACATCCACTTGAGAGGGTTCAGACATGATGGAGGACAAGTAGTCGGAACAGATAAGCAAGTTGGAGACAATAGACCGGTTTTTTAAGAAGCCATGTTGACAGTCATTAAGTGAATGTTTAATGGCACTATGAACTGAAGCGTAAACTATTTTTTCTAAAACCTTCGCAAACAGACAAAGCTTAGATATTGGCCTGTAGTTTTCTACATTGTCCTTAGGGCCTTTTTTATGGACGGGGGTAATAAAAGCTGTTTTCCAAAGATGCGGCACCACTCCCTCATTAAGGGAACGACGAAATATTAGGGTAAGTGGTAAAGTTAAGCTTTGTGCGCACTTAATTATAAGTATAGCAGGAATACCATCAGGGCCTGCTGACTTATTCAAGTCAATAGCCCTCAGTAGCTTCAGCACTTCAGTTTCGCAGACTTCAATACAGCTTATGTCAGAAGCAGACGTTTGATAAAGGCAGTGCATGTCGCTGTCCAACTGTGTTCCACCAGGGATAGTGTTCTGGAGAAAGTTAAACTTAAACACTTCACTAAACATGTTGCATATTTCATCACCTTGTCCTGACGACCTTTGTCCATACTTCATAACCGATGGAAAAGTACATGAAGACTTTTGCTTGCTTTTGACGAAAGACCAAAAAGCTTTAGGCGATTTATTAATACTATTTTCTATTGCCTCAATGTAACTGTTATACATTTCTTTTTCTAATAATTTAGCACGATTTCGCAAAGTTAAAAATGAATCATAGTCTGACAAGTTTCCATATTTCTTAAACTTGGAGTGATATTTAAATTTTTCTTTAAGAATTTTGATTAGAGGGGTTTTATACCAAGGGGGGTAATTAGACACAGATTTGATGATTTTAGTTGGTATGAAAGTTTCACAGATTCTATTTAGTCTGACGTAGAGCAAAGACAAAGCGTCCTCCACTGACCCTTTGGCAAGATCACAGCGCCAGTCAAATTCTTCAAGTTCTTTCATTATAGAAGGAAAATCGGCTGAATGATAGAGAAACTTCTTTCTTTGCTGCGACGGGAGCGCATGATACTCAACAAAATCTACAAAAATACTAAGTGCTGTATGGTGAGGGTCTTCAGGAACAAGAGGGTCAGAACATTTATCGACAGTAAGGTGATTGTTACAAAAAATTAGGTCCAACACCCGTTTATTAAGATTCCTATGACCGTTGTACTGAACCAAATCAAATGTGTTCAAGATATCAAAAAAATCTGTCTGAGTAGAACCATGAATATTTTCCGGGTGAAAAGAGCATCCATCGTCAGTCAGCTGCCATGTTAAGTTTGGCAAATTAAAGTCTCCTAAGATAATAAAAGTGTCCGTTAAGTTATTCAATATAATATCATTTAACTTTGTATAAAAATATGTAAGCTGTGCAGTCAGTGAGAACCCTCTATTTTGCTTGCAAAGATAAATTGTACAAATATGCAACTTATATGATACCAAGGGTCTGGAACGCTTCAGAGTTAGAGTAACCCATAGGTCCTCCGCGGACGAGCGCCAGTCAGAGCGCTCCTCCGCAATGAGCTCGCGTCGAACAGCAATAAGAACGCCACCACCAAGTGTCTGATTTCTATCGGAATAATCTCTGTCACGTCTCCAAACCATATAGCGGTCATCAAATAATTCGCTATTGTTAAAACCCTCCTTTAGCCACGTCTCTGTTAAACATATAACATCATAGTTACTTGAGCACACATTCCTAAGGAAACTTGACGTTTTAGTCCGCAAGCCACGTACATTTTGGTGATAAATATTAATTGGCATGTTTAAAAGAGAAAATAATTAGAATTGAGAGTAACACGAAGAATGCTGGTACCAGGATAAACGTGAAATAAATACTACAGTTTGGCGGAACGAGAATAAGTGTGTAGTAAACAAATTGCGGTGTTATGATTTGGTATAAAGTAATGTGGAATGTTATGCAGATTTCACTACGTACAATGGAAATTAAACTTGACTGACGTGCTGATGAGATAGTAAACAAGAAAAGATTATAGTGATCAATTAAATAAACTGTGTAAAAAAGGTAAAAATTGCAACATTCCGCGAAGAAACTATTTTTTGCGAGGTACGATAACTTAAATTTAAAAATTGTTCTACAGAGTGAGCGAAAAGTGACTCTAAAATGAATTAGATAAGACACACAATACAAAAGATCGGCAAAGAATATTAAACGTTTAGCGCAGGTAAACAAACCCGTTGTAACGAAAACAAGACGCATTAAACTCGCGAATGAGATGACCAAGACATACACACCAGTGCCTCTCAAACTTGATCTACAAACTAATATAAAATAATGAAAGTATGACAATATAACAAAAATTAACATATTTTTTTTAAATCCAGTTCTGACGCAATAGCGTAAGTGGGAGAAGTAGAATTTTTCTTCACCAGGATTTTGCAACCCTTTACCCAAACAAAAGAAAAATCCTTCTCCTTGCACAATATCTTTGCCCTATTAAGTAACTGTTTGTTTTCAAAAGTCAGGTGATCATTAACAAAGATCTTGCCAACACTGTTAATACCCAAGTCAGCTGCTGTTAATGACTTGTGTTTTTTAGCCGCCGCTATGAAATCGTCCCTCAAGTATCGATTGTGCATGCATATAATAATGTTTTTAGCATCCTTATTATTACGTTGGGGAACCCTGGCAACATAATTTATTTGATCTTTCCTGACTTCACACTTGATTATGCCGCCAATTTTAACAACAACGGCCAAGAGGTTCTCCGACTCCGTGACCGGTACTCCCTTAATTTCTATATTGTTAAGCCGCGATCTCTGCTCACTCTCGCGCATGCTTAATTCCAACCGGCCAAGTCGCATTTCGAATCGTGAGACGTCTTCCTTAGTTTTTTGTAAGGACTCAATTTGTCTGTCAACGTCCACCAACTTTACCGAGAGCTCATCAACCGTACCATGGACGTAGTCCAGAGATTTTTGAAGTCCAACAATCTCATCTTTTATGCTTCTAAGCTCAGAAATATCCGCTTGAATCGTCTTTACTTTTTCCATTAAAATAGGTAATGTTGCCAACTGTTCCGTGAGTTTCCGGAGCTCCTTATGGATGCTTTCCAAATCACCCTGAGCAGCCTTCCCAGGCGGTGGGTTAGAAGGACTCGCCAACCCAGCTTTGCAGCTACTGCACTTCCAAGTTGTTTTCCTATCCCCAAGCTTGCGATACCCCGCCTCAGTAATTCCGGCACAAGGGAAATCGAAGCTATTGAGACAAAGTGTACATTGCACGCCATCCCTGGCTTCGACCCGGCAACGATGACAATGGAACATGATGAGTGAGCAAAGCAGTCACTCAGTGTGGTGAAAAGTACAAAAGTATTAGCAAGTATGTAGTTAGCAATTTGTTATTGTGCACGTAGCTGTCACAAAATCCACGTCGCGTTCTTCGTAAACACACCGGGCGCTCGCAGCAACTAGACAGCGATACGTCACTGACTTACGGCGCGCGCCGTTCTCGCTCATACGCAGACCGTACAACTACGACAATTCCGTGCACTTGCCGAACCGTTCGTTGTGTCACTATGTCCACCGTGATTTGCACTTATTAACAATAAAGTTTTAACTCAGTTCAGTTTGTTGTCTCTTTTGTTTTTTGTTATTGTACTATGTTCACACTCACTACTACACAGCGTATGTCAACAGTCTTCAGCCAAAGATCACATATATATTGTAAAAATATTTTTATAAACTGGAGTAACTGACAAGACTATATCTTCTTATAAGGCGCGTTTACGGAGTGGTATGGAATTGACAAGCGCTACCGAACCGTCACGTGGTTTTCAGAACGACAAAGAACTTTTAGGCAACCTGCTTTTTTAGCATTTACACTTATTTTTTATTTATTTTTTAAAACATTGCCCCACTCTAGGAATTTCTCCTGTATCGTGGGTGCGTTTACAAACATTTAAACTCACATACACAAACAGCCAGACCCGGAACAACTACCTGTAGATCATACAAATATTTGTTCCGTGCGGGGATCGAACCCGCGACACGCAGCGCAGCAGCCGATCGCTCAGCCACTGCACCAACGGTGCCGTCGTCACTTATGTACACATATCAACATAAAACTGTTCTCCATAGCAATATTGGCACGGATCACATATTTACAGCTTGCACCTCTGATAACCCCCAGGGATTAACACCACAAAGATACTGAGTAAATCTCCCCATGATACCGCAGACGTGCATTAACACATACAAACTGATGCGCTACAGATTTCTCCAGAAGGGTCATTTGGCGATTCTCTAATAGAATCATCATAACTGCAAATACGACTGCTGAGCATGAGGTCCTGGGTTCGATTCCCGGGTCGGGCAAATGATATTAGGGTTTTCCATCAGAAATTTCTCAGTAGCAGCCACGCAGTCTGGATTTGCGCCCGGTTGATGGCAATAGGCTTGCCCCCTATTACATGGGACTTAAACAAAACTGGTGAAATGTGAGTGTACTATTAGGTACACCTCTAACTAACCCTTCGGGGATTACAGGCGTGATGTTATGTAGAATCATTATGTGTCTAGACTTTTCCCAACTATTTTGGGGTCGGCTTCCAGTCTAACCAAATGCAGTTGATTACCAGTATGTTACATGGAGCGACTCTCCACAACCCAGGTACTCACTGAGACTGATTGTCAGTCTTTCGGGCTCCTTACTCATAACGACAGTCAAAGATATACGAATGACAGCCGGGAACAACTAAATAGCTTTGCGAGCGATTTCTTCTGTCTCCTGCTGATATGGAGGGAAGAGGAAATTATGTTTTTCCCACTCCTCCGCTATTCTTTTCTGATTAATTTCGTTGCGGGATCCAACTCTGGGTCTTCTTCGAGCTTCATTGTCTCGGCGCATTTCTGGTGGTCTCCAATGTTGATTCTGGCTTTCAGGAGTTGCAGTGGATTGGGAATAGTGTGGCGAGCTTATCGCAAATAAAAAAAAAATGCTAACGAGCTTTCCCGGCACGGTTTCCGATGGGTTTTGGTGTCTAATGGATGGTCTTCCGTCCACGAACTGACCTCAGCGAGCTTCACTTAATCTTGAAGATAAACCAGTGTATCCTTAAGACCCGGGCTCCACTATACTCCTGGAAAAATGGATGGATCATGGAAGCAAAGCCGTCCAAAAAATCTGCCAATTTTGTGGAACTTCTGCTCTACTTCGTATACTTAAAACATGTGTCTGTATATCCGTATTTACCCCGTGTCGCGGTGGCTGCTAATTGGGTTCGTCGTAATGCGCCCATTCTGCCCCCAACCAGATTTGTAAAAGAGTAATGATTTCTGTTTTTGTCGGTATATGGTGATTTTTGTGTTATATTCATGAAATAGTTTGCTGTTTTTTAGATTGATGAAGTGGATAATGAGTTCACTGTAAGTATTCTAACTAACTTCCTTGATTTGTTTTCCGTGGGACAAGCGAACCAAAGTGTGGACTTATTTTACACGTCTGCCTTAATATGTTTCTTGTTTGATTTTTTACCTATCGTCGGGGATAGTGCAAATTCGCGGAACTAGCATTGGATAATTCCGCGTATCTGACAAATATAGCCAATTTTTTTTTTTTTTTTTTTTTTCGGGTGGCTAATCATCAAATGACCCCCCCACTCTGGGCGGAGCGGAAGGGAGTGTCAGACTTGTACTGACTAAAACCCATCCATGTTCCTTCTTTGACCTTTGTGTTCCAGGGCCACGGTATCTCTTTCGAACAGTCCCGCAGCCCTAATGTAGCCAATTTCAATTACGCATTGTCTTAGCGACTAAATTAATGAATTTAATAGATTTGTACTGTTAACAATACTTAGAACACATGAATTGTTACTATTCATGTAAAAATGAGGTCAAAAATAGTTGAAAAAAAAAAAACTTATGACCTTCCCCTGTAAACCTACACGTAGTGCAGATACGCGCACTTTTTACGTATGGTAGATTCGCGGATTTGCACTATCCCCGACGCTATGTCGATATCAAACAAGTTGACAGGGTTTTAATACCTAATTTAATAAGACCCCGTGGGCCTAATGTAAAAATTATTAATTTAATGTAATTGAAAGAACATCATTCTCCTGCCATTATCATAAATTATTTGGGGTCTGCGCAGCATGTCTTCTTCTTCCATACTTCTCTATTACTCATCATCTCAGCTGTCACCTCCTTTCTAGCCATATCATCCTTCACACAGTCCATCCATCGTTTCTTTGGTCTTCCTCTACTCATGTAATTAAAAGATAGCTAAATCAATCTCAGTACAATTTTACTACCGATAAAATTCACACTGAGTGAAATAAAAGCTTTTTCCCTCTACAGGGTTCCAAGGGGCCACAAATAGGGTTACCATCAATCCGGATCCGCCCCAACATGTCCAGATTTGTGGCCCTTTTTGCGGATTTGTTCTGTCTTGGCATTTATCCAGAGTTTTTAACTTAAAGAGTTTTTTTGTAAGTTAAATGGCTACTGAAATGGTATGGCAAGAGAAGAAGTGACTCATGAGATGACAACTTAGAGCTCAAACACAAAAACACGTTACGACGATACAACGTGCCAAGCACGGCAACGTTACGTTGCACGTTGCGTCACGGTGCCGTGACGTGGAAATGCACGTCGAGCAACGTAAATAATCACGTTACGACAACGCAACGTGCAACGTTGCTCAGCACGTCGTCGTGACGTAAAATATAGCTAAAAGATATTGATGGATTATACAGTATTTTCTTTGTATCTGTTTCTTGTTTATCCGTCTTCTTAATATTAGCAGGAGGAGAACACGTCTAGTGTGGTCCATTTCTCGAAATTAACTGCGGCAATTCTACAAATGCGCCACGTCGTTCAACGTGGCACGTTGCGTTGTCGTAACGTGATTATTTACGTTGCTCGACGTGGATTTCCACGTCACGGCACCGTGACGCAACGTGCAACGTCACGTTGCCGTGCGGTGGCACGTTGCGTCTTCGTAACGTGTTTTTGTGTTTGAGCCCTTATAGACTTATGAAAGAAGACATGTATTGCTGCACTGACCCCAAATTGATGAGGCCGGTGTTTCGTATCTGTCTACTCTGAGAATAAACAGCAGGATCGAACTCAGAGGTCATAGTCTCTTTTAAGGTCCACACATAATCTTGGTCAGCTCACACGAGGACTATGCAGATAAGTGCCTTTTTTTTTCTTTTCGGATAAGTGCCTGAGATGGTCTTTTGAAGAAAGAACCACACTGATTTGAGTGGACCTATCCAGCCAGTGCAAGCATTTGTCAGTTACCGCGTGCCATGTAATGTCCTGCGTTTTGTGAGATGTTTTAAAACTTGCAAATGTCCAGATTTTTGACAGAAAATTTCATTTAAAATGGTAACCCTACTCACGAAGGGGTGTTTTCAAGGCTCGGTCGGTCTGTCACACCTAACCTCATAAACTGGCCTTTAATAAAAACAGACACGCGAACTTATTACTAGTAAATAAAATATATATTATGTTATGTTGGCGGTTCCATTAAAATTGCGTGTTTCAAGTTATTAGGTTTGAGTGATTTAAATTGGATTAATTTGCTGTTAAATTAATGGGTGAAGGAAATAACATTTTCATTGTAACATACTAGGACGACATAATATAACATGACGTCAGTGTTCCCCGAAGGGTAGGGTGTACCATAGTACACTCCAGTGGCGAACGGTCAAAATTGAGTCAGGAGAAGCCGAAGAAAAAAAATAAGAATTGAATTTTCTTTATTTTTTTTTCTATTTTGACCTCTATTTCGTTATCAGCGACCCCTAAAACCCCGAAAATGGCACCCATCACGACAAAACCGAAAATTTTCATCGGCGCCATCTTGAATTTTCATTTGCCATCATTGTCGTACTTACTTCTATGTCCTTTCATTATTATTTCATCTCTGATTTTACAGTGATCTTTAAGCTGGTTGAAATAAGGTTTATGTTACAGGTAAAAGAACTGAAGTTTTTCATTTTCGACAGGTTTATGGTAGAAGTGTATGTAGTATTTATAGAGTGGTAGTGAAAGCAGTGAACTGTGTCTATCGGCTTAAACCGGTCACTAGTGATGGGATACACTATCGATTTACACATTTATGTTTTGTTGGTAACATGTTTAGTATAGACGAAGACCAAAGAAACGATGGATGGACTGTGTGAAGGATGATATGGAAAGAAAGGAGGTGACTGCTGAGATGACGAGTAATAGAGAAGTATGGAAGAAGAAGACATGCTGCGCCGACCACAAATAAATTGAGACTAGCTTCTGCCCGCGGCTTCGCCCGCGTGGAGTTCGGGAATTGCCCACGGAATCTTACTTCTGGGATAATAAGTAATCTATGTATGTATAGTACATACATAGATTTACGTGTACTTGCTATTGTAAATATTTGTTCATAGTAATATCAATTAAATTACATATGTGAAATATCTTGGTTTGAGATTGGACACCGGGACACCAATTAAATGATTTATTAGGAATCTATTTCTAGACATAATACTTTGACATAATATTTAATATCAATGTCCCGTATCGCGGCCAACGCGAAAATCGGTGGAATAAACCATATTCACAGACACTTCTACCTCAGAAAAATCCTACCTACTTAGTAATAGGTAAATACTCCCACGCCCCGCACGCCCCACGCAACGCTGCGCGGCATGCGCCCTTCTACGTGAGCTTCGAAGCCCTATTTAACTATATTGAGGGATGATTTTGGAAAAACTGATATATGTGTCTTATAATTTTAATTGAAGAGTGTGAACATCAATTTTCGAGTCAATCGACCCAGTAAATATTAAGTTTCACAGAAAATTCAACACCCCATTTTACCCTCTTAGGGGTAGAATTTCGAAAAACCCTTCCTTAGCGGATACCTACTCTTCACAAACAATTCACCGTTCAAATTTTATGTCTCTGGGACCAGTGGTTTGGGCTGGGGGTTGATATATCAATCAACCAGACAGGACATTGAATTTTAAATTGGGGGATGATTTTTAGAAAACTGTGATACACGTATCTCATAATTTTAACTAAAGAGTATGTATACATATTTTCAAGTCAATCGACCCCGAGAGTAAAAAGTTTCACAGAAAATTCAACACCCCATTTCACCCTCTAAGGGGTAGGAATTTCGAAAAACTGATACTAACTCTTCACAAAGAATACAACCTCCAATTTTTATATCTCTGGGACCCGCGGTTTGGGCTGTGCAGTTAGCCAGTCAGGACATGGAATTTTAAATTGGGGGATGATTTTGTGATACACGTATCTCATCATTTTAACTGAAGTATATGTAGACACATTTTCAAGTCAATCGACTCCGAGAGAGTTTCACAGAAAATTCAACACCCCATTTCACCCTCTTAGGGGTGGAATTTCAAAAACCCTTTCTTAGTGGATACCTACTCTCCACAAAGAGTACATTCTCCAAATTTCATGTCTCTAGAACCAGCGGTTTGGGCTGTGCATTGATATATCAGTCAGCCAGTCAGGACATTTAATTTTAAATTGGGGGATGATTTTGGAAAAACTGTGATACACGTATCTCATGTTTTTAACTGAAGTATATGTAGACACAATTTCAAGTCAATCGACTCAGAGAATAAAAAGTTTCATAGAAAATTCAACACCCCATTTCACCCTCTTAGGGATGAAATTTCAAAAAAACCTTTCTTAGTGGATACCTACTCTTTACAAAGAGTACACTGTCCAAATTTCATGTTTCTAGGACCAGTGGTTTGGGCTGTGCGTTGATATATCAGTCAGCCAGTCAGGACATTGAATTTTAAATTGGGGGATGATTTTGGAAAAACTGTGATACACGTATCTCATCATTTTAACTGAAGTAGATGTAAACACAATTTCAAGTCAATCGACTCAGAGAATAAAAAGTTTCATAGAAAATTCAACACCCCATTTCAGCCACTTAGGGGTGAAATTTCGAAAAACCCTTTCTTAGTGGATACCTACTCTTTACAAAGAGTACACTGTCCAAATTTCATGTTTCTAGGACCAGTGGTTTGGGCTGTGCGTTGATGTATCAGTCAGCCAGTCAGGACATTGAATTTTAAATTTGGGGATGATTTTGGAAAAACTGTGATACACGTATCTCATGATTTTAACTGAAGTATATGTAAACACAATTTCAAGTCAATCGACTCAGAGAATAAAAAGTTTCATAGAAAATTCAACACCCCATTTCACCCACTTAGGGGTGAAATTTCGAAAAACCCTTTCTTAGTGGATACCTACTCTTTACAAAGAGTACACTGTCCAAATTTCATGTTTCTAGGACCAGTGGTTTGGGCTGTGCGTTGATGTATCAGTCAGCCAGTCAGGACATTGAATTTTAAATTGGGGGATGATTTTGGAAAAACTGTGATACACGTATCTCATCATTTTAACTGAAGTATATGTAGACACAATTTCAAGTCAATCGACTCAGAGAATAAAAAGTTTCATAGAAAATTCAACACCCCATTTCACCCACTTAGGGGTGAAATTTCGAAAAACCCTTTCTTAGTGGATACCTACTCTTTACAAAGAGTACACTGTCCAAATTTCATGTTTCTAGGACCAGTGGTTTGGGCTGTGCGTTGATGTATCAGTCAGCCAATCAGGACATTGAATTTTAAATTGGGGGATGATTTTGGAAAAACTGTGATACACGTATCTCATGATTTTAACTGAAGTATATGTAGACACAATTTCAAGTCAATCGACTCAGAGAATAAAAAGTTACATAGAAAATTCAACACCCCATTTCACCCTCTTAGGGGTGGAATTTCGAAAAACCCTTTCTTAGTGGATACCTACTCTTTACAAAGAGTACACTGTCCAAATTTCATATCTCTAGGACCAGTGGTTTGGGCTGTGCGTTGATATATAAGTCAGTCAGTCAGTCAGTCAGTCAGTCAGTCAGTCAGTCAGTCAGGACTTTGAATTTTATATGTATAGATAAGTGCAGGAGAATGATGATTTAGCGAAAAATTAACCTAACCTTAAAGGAAGTACACCCACACTTCGCCAGTTAATGATTCCAGATAATGATCCCAACCAGAATAAGTCAGGACTTTGCTCCACAGTTACACTGCGATCAGATACCAATGAGGCCTATGCCCTTCTCCCAACTATGTAGGTCTGCGTCCAGTCTTACCGGATGCAGCTGAATACCAGTATTTTAAATAAAACCACTGCCTATCTGACCTTCGCAACCCAGTTAGGACTAGGTAATACGACACCCCTTAGTAAGACTAGTTGGTAGACTTTCAGGTCACTGACTACCTGTAACAACTATCATAAAATATGTGGATGTCTCTAACTATTCTCAAATTTTTTCTCTTCTTTCGAATCGGATTTTACAGTAATTTTCAAATCATTTATATCTTTTGCTCAAAATAGTTACAGCACTGATAACAGTATTTGTGTCACTTGTTTAATTTAGTACTTTACAATATTCTCTTACCTTTGTATAGATTCTTTTTATCGATTTTTTGTGAATGTGTGGACATTGTAGGCTTTGTAGATTCCCAGCTGTTTGTTAAGTTTTGTTAACTTTTTATTTTGTTCTACATTTTTTGTGTAGTAAGCAACGACTTATTGTCGGGCCTACGCTGTCCCCCCATACTTAAGTACAGATGCTGTATCCATAATACTGTAACACCAAATGATTTGAAAAGAGTAACCATGGAGTTTCTTGCCGGTTCTTCTCCATAGGAAACGACCAACCCGAACCGTGCACCTTTTTGTCGACGTTTTATAAGTGTCCATCGAGGCCTATGTGAAATAAAATATTTTGATTTTGATAGATCAACAAATGATAGCCGGGACCAACGGCTTAACGTGCTTTCCGAGGCACGGAGGAAACTCGGTATGTAATGGGTGGCCACACATCCATGGACTAACCCAGGCAAGCGCGGCTTAACCTGAAGATCGACCCCTAGCGGCTGAATGACTTTCTATCTGACCTCTACAACTCAACATGTTACCCTTTAGCAAGATTTGCTGATCAAGGAGGCTGTCTAAGTCTACCCAATAAATAACTATCGACACTCGATACCTCGTCCCCGCACTAGTCGGGTCACGGGGCGGTCTATTCTCACGACCGCAACGCAAACGTACTCAATACACTAATCAAGTGATACGTTACATACACGCAATGTGTCTATACAGGTTATATACAAAGTGTAACTGTCAATATGGTGAGTCGACTTTTAGAAAAGTTCGGCTTTCGTAACAACTATGCTAGCCTAGCTAGTATTCATCATCTTTCGGCTCTTGTCCCTGGTAACTTGGGGTCGGCGCAACACGTTTTTTTCTTCCATTCTCCTCTGTCAACCGTCATGCTATCATTTACTCCTTTCTCTTTCATATCATTCCTCACACAATCCATCCATCGTTTCCTTAGTCTTCCTCTCCCTCTCCATCCATTAACATTTATATTCTATTTATATTAAGCTAGCCTAGCTAACTAGCTTTGTAATAACAGCTACACGGATTTATAAGGTTAAGTTATGCTTGCCATGGCCGCTCCGTGGATGGGTGAGTATTTATTATATTGGGAGCTCCGTTCCTCGGAAAGCACGTTAAGCTGTTAGTCCCAGCTGTCACTTCTAGAAGTAGTAGAAGCCCGAAAGTCTGACAACCAGTCTTAGAGGTATCGTATTATGTAGTACTAACTGGGTTGTGGAGTTCAGATATGCAGACGCTCCGTGTAAAACACTGGTACTCAGCTACATCCGCTTAGACTGTAAGCCGACCCCAAAACTTGGGAAATGGCTAGACAGATGATCTGTGGCGGGCTTCAAGTCCGCGTGCACACAACGTTGCGTGTTTCTTTCTATTAGTTAATTCACTGGTACGTCTCCGTCAATGGGGGAAGTTGATTGGCGAGTGCAAATTCATTGTCACAAATTGTAAATGGAGACGGTTAAAAAAACATCTGCTTGGATATTTCAAAGGCTTATTTAGTACTAGCTTCTGCCCGCGGCTTCGCCCGCGTGGAGTTCGGGAATTGCCCACGGAATCTTACTTCTGGGATAATAAGTAATCTATGTATGTATAGTACATACATAGATTTACGTGTACTTGCTATTGTAAATATTTGTTCATAGTAATATCAATTAAATTACATATGTGAAATATCTTGGTTTGAGATTGGACACCGGGACACCAATTAAATGATTTATTAGGAATCTATTTCTAGACATAATACTTTGACATAATATTTAATATCAATGTCCCGTATCGCGGCCAACGCGAAAATCGGTGGAATAAACCATATTCACAGACACTTCTACCTCAGAAAAATCCTACCTACTTAGTAATAGGTAAATACTCCCACGCCCCGCACGCCCCACGCAACGCTGCGCGGCATGCGCCCTTCTACGTGAGCTTCGAAGCCCTATTTAACTATATTGAGGGATGATTTTGGAAAAACTGATATATGTGTCTTATAATTTTAATTGAAGAGTGTGAACATCAATTTTCGAGTCAATCGACCCAGTAAATATTAAGTTTCACAGAAAATTCAACACCCCATTTTACCCTCTTAGGGGTAGAATTTCGAAAAACCCTTCCTTAGCGGATACCTACTCTTCACAAACAATTCACCGTTCAAATTTTATGTCTCTGGGACCAGTGGTTTGGGCTGGGGGTTGATATATCAATCAACCAGACAGGACATTGAATTTTAAATTGGGGGATGATTTTTAGAAAACTGTGATACACGTATCTCATAATTTTAACTAAAGAGTATGTATACATATTTTCAAGTCAATCGACCCCGAGAGTAAAAAGTTTCACAGAAAATTCAACACCCCATTTCACCCTCTAAGGGGTAGGAATTTCGAAAAACTGATACTAACTCTTCACAAAGAATACAACCTCCAATTTTTATATCTCTGGGACCCGCGGTTTGGGCTGTGCAGTTAGCCAGTCAGGACATGGAATTTTAAATTGGGGGATGATTTTGTGATACACGTATCTCATCATTTTAACTGAAGTATATGTAGACACATTTTCAAGTCAATCGACTCCGAGAGAGTTTCACAGAAAATTCAACACCCCATTTCACCCTCTTAGGGGTGGAATTTCAAAAACCCTTTCTTAGTGGATACCTACTCTCCACAAAGAGTACATTCTCCAAATTTCATGTCTCTAGAACCAGCGGTTTGGGCTGTGCATTGATATATCAGTCAGCCAGTCAGGACATTTAATTTTAAATTGGGGGATGATTTTGGAAAAACTGTGATACACGTATCTCATGTTTTTAACTGAAGTATATGTAGACACAATTTCAAGTCAATCGACTCAGAGAATAAAAAGTTTCATAGAAAATTCAACACCCCATTTCACCCTCTTAGGGATGAAATTTCAAAAAAACCTTTCTTAGTGGATACCTACTCTTTACAAAGAGTACACTGTCCAAATTTCATGTTTCTAGGACCAGTGGTTTGGGCTGTGCGTTGATATATCAGTCAGCCAGTCAGGACATTGAATTTTAAATTGGGGGATGATTTTGGAAAAACTGTGATACACGTATCTCATCATTTTAACTGAAGTAGATGTAAACACAATTTCAAGTCAATCGACTCAGAGAATAAAAAGTTTCATAGAAAATTCAACACCCCATTTCAGCCACTTAGGGGTGAAATTTCGAAAAACCCTTTCTTAGTGGATACCTACTCTTTACAAAGAGTACACTGTCCAAATTTCATGTTTCTAGGACCAGTGGTTTGGGCTGTGCGTTGATGTATCAGTCAGCCAGTCAGGACATTGAATTTTAAATTTGGGGATGATTTTGGAAAAACTGTGATACACGTATCTCATGATTTTAACTGAAGTATATGTAAACACAATTTCAAGTCAATCGACTCAGAGAATAAAAAGTTTCATAGAAAATTCAACACCCCATTTCACCCACTTAGGGGTGAAATTTCGAAAAACCCTTTCTTAGTGGATACCTACTCTTTACAAAGAGTACACTGTCCAAATTTCATGTTTCTAGGACCAGTGGTTTGGGCTGTGCGTTGATGTATCAGTCAGCCAGTCAGGACATTGAATTTTAAATTGGGGGATGATTTTGGAAAAACTGTGATACACGTATCTCATCATTTTAACTGAAGTATATGTAGACACAATTTCAAGTCAATCGACTCAGAGAATAAAAAGTTTCATAGAAAATTCAACACCCCATTTCACCCACTTAGGGGTGAAATTTCGAAAAACCCTTTCTTAGTGGATACCTACTCTTTACAAAGAGTACACTGTCCAAATTTCATGTTTCTAGGACCAGTGGTTTGGGCTGTGCGTTGATGTATCAGTCAGCCAATCAGGACATTGAATTTTAAATTGGGGGATGATTTTGGAAAAACTGTGATACACGTATCTCATGATTTTAACTGAAGTATATGTAGACACAATTTCAAGTCAATCGACTCAGAGAATAAAAAGTTACATAGAAAATTCAACACCCCATTTCACCCTCTTAGGGGTGGAATTTCGAAAAACCCTTTCTTAGTGGATACCTACTCTTTACAAAGAGTACACTGTCCAAATTTCATATCTCTAGGACCAGTGGTTTGGGCTGTGCGTTGATATATAAGTCAGTCAGTCAGTCAGTCAGTCAGTCAGTCAGTCAGTCAGTCAGGACTTTGAATTTTATATGTATAGATTAGGAATAGTCCAGAAACAAATGGAACAGAATTTTTTTGAGATAATCGGGTGGCAAAGACACGATGGATGGACTGTGTCAAAGATGATAATGTCTAGAAAGAAGGTGACCACTGCGATGATGCCTTTTAGAGAAGTATGAAAGATGAAGACTTGCTATACCGACACTCACCAACAGAACGAAAACCTAAAAGACAGATGTGTTGCTGAGGAGTTTGTTCCGCCACTAAAACACCAGGAAGAGTCGAGTCGGGTGGGCGTTTTGGGGGACTGTCTGTTGTTAACTTTGACGTTCAAAAAGTGCTGATTATCAGCCTAATTTGAATAAATGACTTTTGATTTGGACAACTAATAATAATTTGAGATAAGGGCAGGATGATGAATCAGCTAGTGAAACTTATCTTCTAAAGGTGTTTAAATATTTTTTTGATTTGACCAGCAGCGGACGTCTTTCGGCTTTATTATGATGATGAGATGCAATCTTAAGTCCTATACGGTCTATCAGCGGTAACGATGACTGAAAGATCCGAAAATATAGGATTGGAATTAGCCACCGAAAAGTCATAAAATAGATTATAGAATTTTCCACCATACACGAAAGTTGCAAACCAACAAAGCGAAAAGAAGTATTCTCTCCAAAAAGATCTTGCAGATTTTAAAACCAACAAACTTTTATACGAGGACTTCAAAATTCCAAACTGCCCATAGACACCGTTACTCGTTCCATTTCACGACCGTAGTCATGGCAACGTTATTATTTGAAATCGCGTGCCGCACGCAAGATGGCCACCACGCGACCAAAATTTTGAGTACACCGTGCATACATCCGAGTATATCTAAGCAATCTTTTGTCTAGACTTTTAATATTTAGGTTAGATTAATTGAGAGGGGACTGATGTGGCTAAATTAGACAATATTTTAGTGTTAACGACTTTTCTTAAGTGGGTCTAGGCATTCTATTTAGTGTTAATTTTCATTGTCATGTGATTGTTAATTTTTAACATACAAGTTTCTGACTGCAGCTTGCTCGCGTTAGGGACCGAAATTATCCCATGGAAACGTTTTAAATATAGCCTATGATACTCGGGGATAATGTACAAGAAACCAGTAGTAAAAGAAATCTCGGAATCTGATCGGTAGTTCCGGATACCCCTATATCCAAACATACAAACTTTATAATATTAGTTGGTACACATGACTGTATTGCCAGCGTCATGGAGAAGACTACAGGCATATAAGAAATTTCAGATTCATCTCACGAATGGCAACACAAACATTTTCTCGAAAAAATCGAACTAGCGAAATCATTAATGTCACCTCTCCCCCTTGACGCGATCAATTCGTCGCCATCCCCAGACATTTCTTTTTTAAACGAAATACATTAACTACGGGGGGGCTAATAAAGAGGGGAGTTAAAAATGTCTATCATTAGTAACAGTTTAAATTTAACTGTCCAGTTAACAGGTTAACGACAAGTTTTATTGCGGTAATCAGTCTATGTAAGGTGCAAGTTAATTAAAATAATGTGTTGAGTAAAACACGGTTTAAAATGTATTGCAGTGGGGTAAGTTTCAACACCACTTTCTACTTTCAAATGCAGGACCTTTTTTTTTAATCACTGGAACTTTGTATGTGTTGTGTTTTTTTATCCTAAATGTCTCTCGAACCAGCGGTTTGGGCTGTGCGTTGATATATCAGTCAGTCAGTCAGTCAGGACTTTGAATTTTATATGTATATACAGGGTGTAAACAGACCCTTTTTTTTATCATGGTAAAATCATCAAATGAGTCCTCCCACCCAGGGCAGAGTGGGAGGAACTGTCAGACTTGTACTGACTAAAATCCACGGTGTCCTTCAATAGCCCTTTATGATCCAGGGTCACGGTAATTCTATAAGTCCCGCGACCCCGGCAGGCTTTCGCCCTCTAGAGGGGGGCCCCGTCATAATGCTGACACTCTTTGAGGCGCGCGTGGAACACAACGCGCCGTCGACCCGGGCATGGTCCATGGTCGGACAGCGAGTCGCCCATTACTCGCCGCCCGCAAGCCCGCGCCTACGGTGGCCGGAGATCGTCTGCCGACGTCCGGCGCCGTGGGCGTCTACCACTGCGGCTGGGGTGGAGGGAGGACGCTGTCCTCTCCCTCACGCGGCCCGCCTCCTCCTTCGCGAGCATGACTGCTTCGCAGAAGGAGGCGACCGCTTCCCACTCCGTCTCGCCCCGCAGCATGGCCTCGACCAATGCCGGGCGCGAGAGGTCTCCGCCTATCGCCGCCGTGAGGACACGGCGGTGCCCTGCCCAAGCGGGGCAGTCCTGCACCGTATGCTCCACCGTGTCCTCCGGGCGGTCCTCGCAGTGGTGACACCCAGGCGTTTCCTCCTTCCCCATCAGACACAGGTACCTCCCGAAGCTTCCGTGTCCGGTGAGGACCTGCGTCATGCGGTAGGTCAGGACGCCGTGACGCCTATCCAGCCACTCCTCAAAGAGGGGTCTTACCGCCGCGATTGCGGCGTGCCCGGTGTAAACAGACCCTTCACATAACTTCACATAAATTTTATTGGCATATAGCTGATGTTATAAGAAGTAAATTAGGGTAGTTTTATTTAAAAAAAGAATTAGGGTTCCTTGCAAAAAACATTAAATCTCTTGAAATTGTTAACAGAATCTAATTCAAAAAGGGAAGAATTATTTTTATAATAATTTCACGCGGACGAAAGTCGCGGGCAACAACTAGTAAACACATACAAACAAGAATCCTACTGCGTACTTATACCGCTATATTCCCTTTCTCTTGAACTCGCGTCAAACTATCAATTAGCTAAACACAGCTATTTATAAAACATTGGAAAGTCTGTAATTTGTACACACGATGCCATTTTTACCGTTTTTCTCATGCTTGTTATGTGATGGCTTGTCAGTCGAAGGCTTGTGGCTAAATAATAACAGCCAGTCGATCTATCTTCAAGGCCCGTGGATGGGTGGCCATCCATTGCATTAACGAGTTCCGGCCGTGACTCGGAAATCCCGTTATGCTGTAGCTCTATGACAGTCTTTACGGGGAGTTAAGAAGCCTGAAAGTCTGACAACCAGTCTTACCAAACGGTATCATCTTACATTACTGGGTTGTGGAGGTCAGAATAGGCAGTACCACCACGCAAAATACTGATATTCAGCAGCACCCGGTTAGACTGGAAGTCAACCCCATTATAGGAAAAGGCAGGCAGATGATGACAAGGAAGTGTACATAAGTTGGACCCAGATCACGTTTAAACTATAAACCATAATAATAGATCGTTCCCACAATATTCCGAACATATTTGACAGGTGTGACCACAGCCAAAATAAATTAAATTCCCGATAAAAATTCAGAACGCGCCCAATTCACAAAAATATTCCCCCCATAAAAGTGAAATGACGCGACAAAACGCGGGAACCGTGACAGCTGTCATGGACGGCAAGATGGCGGCCCGAGACTCATTAGCAGGGCAAAGGATTAAACCCATTATGCCTTTGGGACTGGCTTTGTGCACCATGAAGCTCGGACCGCGGGAATTTCATGTTAAAATCAACGATATTTCGTTTTAAAGCTTATTTTGCGTTATTCTGATAGGAATCCGGAGGGAGGACTTGTAATTACCAACTATATTGAGCAAATTTTTGGCGTACAAAAAGTAATTGTATCCTCTGGGTCTTTGGGATGTCTGTTTAAGCGTTATGGAAAATCTGGGAAGTTCTCGGGTGAATTTTGTTAATTATGCTGTAACTGCTTCGACTGTCCCGCAGATGGGTTAGTTACAAAGGCGCGAGAGCTAGATATGGTTCAACAGGCACGGTTGGCGCAGTGGCTGAGCGATTGGCTGCTGCGCTTCGTGTCGCGGGTTCGATTCCCGCACGGAAAAAATATTTGTATGATCTACAGGTAGTTGTTCCGGGTCGGGCTGTTGGTGTATGTGAGTTTAAATGTTTCGAAAACAAAAAATCAAAATCAAAATATTTTATTTCACATAGGCCTCGATGGGCACTTATAAAACGTCGACAAAAAGGTGCTCGGTTCGGGTTGGTCGTTTCGTTTCGTTTGTAAACGCACCCACGATACAGGAGAACTTCCTAGTGTGGGGCACAGTTTTATAAAAGAAAAATAAATGAAATAAACAAATAAATTCCCAGGTCGTGTAATTTGAACCACACCTGTTATTTCCCAGTAGTAGCCCGAAGACTTTCTTCTTGCCCAGTCAAGGGTAAGGCCTGCGACAGTTAACAGTTTCACTCTTCACTTTTCGTCGAAGAGTCGAAGGTATGTAGGTCCACAAATCTTTTTTTGCTTTGTATTATGCTTGCTAACTGGTATCCGGCTGGCTGCTATGGCTAAAACGAGGTAGACTATTCGGATGACGACAAATAAAGAAGTATAGCAGATGAAATCAAATCAATTGGGAAAAAACATAGATCATGCTTGCTATCGTTAGCTGAGCAGACAGCAATTGTGGCAATAAGGCCATATTTGACCAAGTAACGAATGTTTGTCTTTTTTCCACTTCATTAACAAAGATTGCGTCTTGTATCATCGCTGCATGTATACGTATGTAGGGGTAAATAATACGAAGACATGACCTGATTCCAGATTCAGTTGACGTCATTTTTTCATGGGGATATTTCTCGCTTAATGAATGTTCTTCTCTGAATTCATTAAGACAACATCACGCTTGCAATCCCAGATGGGTGTACTAAATAGTACCACCATTTCGCCAGTTATGTGTAAGTCTTAGTAGGTAGTAGTGTAGTGTTACGTAAAAGGGGGGGCGAGCCTATTACCATCAACCGGGTAAAAATATAGACCCCGAGGCTGGTACTGAGAAATTCCTGATGGAAAAACACAACAACACTTTGCCTGACCTGGGAATCGAATCCGGGATCGCTACATTAGCCGTGGCAAACAGCCAGACCCGGAACAATTGCCTGTAGGCCATACAAACGTTTGTTCCGTGCGGGAATCGAACCCACGAAACGCAGCGCAGCAGCCAATCAATCAGCCACTGCGCCAACCGTGCCGTCAAAAACGTACAAAGCACAAGTCACTATATGACATGAAAGTCTTTGCAGAAAAATGAAGCACTTTGAAAACGACTGCTACTTTTTAAACCCTGCGGTGTTTTCGCGATATTTCATTTAAACCAGCGAACTGCGTGTAATGTGAATGATGTCAATGAGTTTTTTTAAACAGCACGATTGACACCCTTCTCGAGTTCACTCATGGCAAAAATTGCTTTCGTATACCTAGTGTTCATTCCTATACACTTGCTTGACTGACACGCAATAAACGGGATTTTTATAAGTAACAAAATTGCGTAGAATTTGCTTACACAATTTCTCTTGGAAGAGTCTACAGGATATGCTGCAGAATTATCAGCTGTCCTAGTGGTTCTATACATTTGAGTCGAGTAGGTATTGAAATTTAGTATGGACCGGCTGATCATTTTTTCGCGATTACGATATTGGACCCATGCAGGAAGTTGTTCAGTTTGATGGTCTGCAGCATATCCTTTCATATGACTACACCCTGTATAAGCTAGCTTTGCCCTAGAATTCGCCTGCATAATGTAGGACAACGCCGTTGGAAACAAGTGCGACTGCTGAGTCTGGGATCCTGGGTTCGATTTCCAGGTAGGACACTCTTACAGTGTTATTGAGTTTTTAGTAGGAATTTCTCAGATGCTCTCCGGATTGTTATGAAACTAGAAGAGGAGAATGCACCTGTGTATGCGCACACACTTGTGCTGATAGTATGTCCTGCGTAATGGACACGAAATTCGGTCACGGCGGCCTTCCGGACCGAATTTAGGTCCACATGCTCAGAAGTCGCATTTGTGACTGCTATACCAACGAGGCCAAACAAATAAGCCTCCCTCATATGAAAGGAGGTAAAAACTGCTGACACCAATGTAGGAGACATCTTACATAATAAATTCTCACATATTGTTATATTGTCAGCTTGTCTCGTATGGAAACTTGTCTATTTGCAATCTGGTGGATTGGTATATCATTTGGGGGCATTTTTAGGTATGGCCCGGGCGTAAATCTCACATCGACTACATTCGTGTTTTATAAAAAGACTATGTAGAGTATTCTTCTTTTTTTTATCTTGGTAAAATAATCAAATGAGTCCTCCCACCCAGGGCAGAGCGGGAGGGACTGTCAGACTTGTACTGACTAAAATCCACTGTGTCCTTCAATAGCCCTTTATGTTCCAGGGTCACGGTAATTCTATAAGTCCCGCGACCCCGGCAGGCTTTGGCCCTCTAGAGGGGGGCCCCGTCATTATGCTGACACTCTTTGAGGCGCGCGTGGAACACAACGCGCCGTCGACCCGGGCATGGTCCATGGTCGGACAGCGAGTCGCCCATGTAGAGTATTCTTTCTGTCAGTCCACAGACAGTTTCGTTTAAAATTCTTGTCGTATTATAAATCCCTGTAAATTAAGAGCACACTGTCTTTCATCTGCCTAGCCTTTTCCCAACTATGTTGAGGTCGACTTCCAGTCTAACTGGATGCATCTGAATACCAGTATTTTACATGGAGCGACTGCCTATCTGACCTCCACAGCCCAGTTAGTACTGGGTAATAGGTACGATTTTCCAAACTGAAAGTCAGAATCAACAGTGGCGACCACCAGAAAAGCGCCGAGACGATGAAGCTCGACGAAGTCCCAGAGAAACAATTTAACTGTCTTGGATCCCGCAACGAAATTAATCAGAAAAGAATAGCGGAGGAGCAGGAAAAACCTAATTTAATATCAGTTTGCCTGACCCGGGAATCGAGCCCAGGACAAAAGCGTTTGCGATCACTATACAAACGAGGCTTTTATATCCGCGGTTATTTCTAGTTTCTCTAACAGTTGGTTTAAAAAACCGTAGTTATTATAAAACCATTATGTGACCACGTCTGTCTCTGTAGTAACCGGAAATACGTAGTGATTATAACGGACGGTACTTCCTGTCGACACGGTTCGGCTGCTGCGCGGTGGGAAGGGACTGGAACATCACGCTTTGTGTGTAAGGGGTATGGTAGATGCGTAGGGCCTGTTAATAACATTTCGGTTGTTTTGTTTTAGTTCCACTGTCCCAGATACTGGTATTCAGCTGCATCCGGTTAGACTGGAAGCCGACCCCAACATAGTTGGGGAAAGGCAGGCAGATGAAGATGATGGTCCACATTATACAGGGTGTAAACAGACCCTTCACCCATCCGTCAACCAAGCATTCTGTACATCAAACTAAGTAACTTTACGCAAAAAATATTGCTGGGAATCGACTTTTTTTTTCGGTGAAAAATCACGTTTTGCGGTAGGACTCGATGGAAAGCACTCAAAGCATATTGCTGATGGATGGATTGAATAGTACGGGGGTCGTGGAGGTGTGTAAAGTAAAAATCTTACATTAAAAACACACAAACATGTATTTAAAAAAAAACTTTTGTAAAGTTGGAACTTTGACCCCCAATATCTCCGTAACTAGAAGGTTCCCAGGTATGGTCTAGAACAAAAAAATGATCGCAAAGACGTGGAAAACAAGTGCCTTTCGGTTATGTTAAGGGTCTATTTACACCCTTTATAGAACGAGCCTATTAACAGGATATAAATCCATGATCAATACTTCTGCGACTCCAGTTATGGAAGAACCTAATAACTTTTTCCCGAGCTGGGTATCAAACGCTGGACTTACTAACCGCGTTGGAAACAACGCAGTCAATGATCTACTCTATGGATATTAATCTGAAGTCGCTATTCGAGTAACATTTATCATTGTGACCGTTTTGTACTTCTAAATTGCGCAACAGATGTTAATGCGGTTTTCATCATGATTTAGGAAACAGCATACATTTATATTAAACTTGCATATGTACGCACGATGACCAATCTATGCAAAACCAAAGTAAGCGGATCTCTCATTGTACGGGAACTCTATAAAAAGCGAGGCCATGTTATATTGGAAAAGTATGTTTGATATGTCGCTGTGTGTACTAAGAAATCTCCATGTTTTGCGAAGTCGTAAAATCCCTGCAAAGTTGGTCGCTAGTAAAACATAAATCTAAACTGGTGCAACTAAATAACATCACGCCTGTAATCCCCGAAAGGTTAGGCAGAGGTGTACCTAATATTACAACCACATTTCGCCAGTTATGTTTAAGTCCTATGTAATAGGGGCGAGCCTATTGCCATCAACCGGGCACAAATCCAGACTCCGTGGCTGCTACTGAGAAATTCCTGATGGAAAAACCCAATAACACTGGCCGACCTGGGAATCGAACCCAGGACCTCGTGCTCAGCAGTCGCGCTTGCGACGACTAGACCAACGAAGCAGTCACTGGTGCAATTGGACGTAGTTAAGCGAAAAGCATCCAATCTACAACATGGCCAAAAATTACTTTAGTGCATCAAACTGATGCTTAAATATCGAAACTATCAGCCAGTAAAAAGATCCAACCAAAATACAAAAGGTTATCATTTTATCAACATTAGAACCAACCCACACGTACATGCGGCTTATAGTATCAACATTTAGCATCAGTTTGTGAACTAAAGTCATTTTTGGCCATGTTGTGGATTGGATCCTTTTCGCTCAACTACGTCCAATTATAAATCAACATTGTAGTTCAGAATGCATAATTATTATCATCCGTTCTAATTTTTGGGGTACTTTTGTACCCCACACCAAATAACAAGTCACAATGAATGAGTACAATCACACCCCACTCAGAAAATAAAACAAATGACTCCACTCTAGGGCTGACCTATGTTTTTACTTTTTTTACGGTAAAAAAAAATGCCGTTATCTGTCCATCTCATTTCCCGCCCTGTTTTACGGTTGGGTGATGCCAGCTCACGCTTGACCGTTTTGGTACCCTTTTTGCAGGTAATTTTGGATAATAATATATAAAGGTCTGTCCGTTTGTCTTTTTGTAACAAGGGGTGAGTGAATTTATTTGGATTTTCGGCTTGGAGTAATTTAAATGGATTTCTTGTTTTTGTGCAACTTAGAAAATGGTGTTTTAAGCTTCCACGGTTTACAACTAAACTTATACTGTCACTTACGGGATATCTTCCGTGATTGTTCATTATTTTGACAACTCGCGATCATAGCACTTGCAACAGCGCCGAAATATCGGGAGCTCAAAATAATGAACAATCACGGAAGATATCCCGTAAGTGACAGTATAAGTTTAGAAAATGGTGCGGCAAAGATTATTTAAAATATTCTATGGATGCCAGTTTAATTATTTTAAGACCCCACACACACGCCACACTATTGAATTAGGAAGTACCTGTAATAATAGTGATGATGAGTTAATAAATAAATAAGATTATTTTTTCAATACCATTGTAGGTCCCACTGCTGGTAAAGGCCTCACCCATATCCTTCCAGGTACCCTTCTCCTGTGCCACCTCGAACTAGGCTTCGTGATGCGCGTCTACATCATCTCGCCACCTCTTTCTAGGCGCCGGCCTCCGGTGCCCACCATCCTCAGAAACATTGATGATTTCCCAACAACGTTGGGGTCAGCTTCCAGTCTAACCGGATGCAGCTGAATACCAGTGTTTTACATGGAGCTGCCTATCTGACCTCCACAACCCAGTTAGTACTGGGTAATACGATACCCCATGGTAAGACAGGTTGGCAGACTTTTTGGGTCAATGACTACCTGTAACGACTGTTAAAGATCTACAAATGACAGCCGGAACAACGGCTTAGCGTGCTTTCCGAGGCACGGCGGAAACTCGGTATGTAATGGGTGGTCACCCAACCACAGAACAACCAAGGCAAGCACAGCTTAACCTAAAGATCGACCCGAGCGGCTGTTATTATTTAGCCACGAGCTCCTCCACCAAATTCTTAAAAAATGTATCGTCTAAAAATGCTACGGACCAAAAAAAAGGGTAATTTTATTCCAATATAAAGGGTGTACATAGACCCTTAACATAAAAGAAAGGCACTTGTTCTCCAAGTCTTTGCGATATTTTTTTTGTTCTAGACCATACCTGGGAACCTTCTAGTTACGGAATATTGGAGGTCAAAGTTCCAACTTTTTCACAAGTTTTTTTTTTTAAATACATGTTTTTAATGTAAGATTTTTACTTTACACACCTCCACGACCCCCGTACTATTCAATCCATCAATCAGCACAATGCTTTGAGTGCTTTCCATCGAGTCCTACCCCAAAAAAAAAAGTCGATTCCCAGCAATAATTTTTGCGTGAAGTTACTTAGTTCGATGTACAGAATGCTTGGTTGACGGATATGTGAAGGGTCTGTTTACACCCTGTATTTAGAACCACCTACTAACCTTGACGTAGAGTTATTAATCCCCAAATGGCATCCCCTGACCCGAATAATAGGGACCACAGATGGTTCTCTCAATTGATTCAGGACGAAAATAAGAAAAATAACATGGATGGTTTTTCGGTCCGTAAAACTCCGGGCCGCTACTGAGATATTCCTGATGGATAAACCCAATAACACTGCCCGACCTGGAAATCGAACCTAAGACCTCATATTCAGAAGTAGCACTAGCATCCACTAAAAATACGTGCAGCAGTATATGAATTAAACTTATACTGTCACTTACGGGATATCTTCCGTGATTATTCATTTTTTTGGGCTTATATTTTGGGAGCTCAAAATAATGAATAATCACGGAAGATATCCCGTAAGTGACAGTATAAGTTTAGTTTTAAACCTTGAAAGCTTAAAACAGTAAACTAAATATTTATTTTTTGTGTTTTCGTACTTACTTACATTATACATAGATATGGATCTTTATTTGTAACGAAAGATCAAGATTCAAGGAAATAAAAAATGCTACAGAATAATCACACATTTAACTTAAAAAGCGCTTTGTTTCCGTAACTGCATCGTTGTTCGTTATTTCGACATTCCCGACATAAAACCTCATTCCGTTTACACCCGCTGGACGAAATGTACCCAAATATACGAAGAAATAAAAAAAAAAGAACAAAAAAAATATTCTTACAATAAAAGGAAGGGTCTTTTTGACCACCTGTCGCAGCATGTGGGTTAAAGGTTACTTTATAAAGGAGATTCGGCTCAATTTATAGAAGAATAAGGTTGGGTTCAGAGTGGAGGTGGATTTGAATTTTAATACCCTACCTGCCTAATCTTTTTGTGAAAAAACGAATTTTA
Organism: Noctua comes; assembly: GCA_963082995.1. Classification (NCBI taxonomy): domain Eukaryota; kingdom Metazoa; phylum Arthropoda; class Insecta; order Lepidoptera; family Noctuidae; genus Noctua; species Noctua comes. The sequence continues at coordinate 8,782,911 of OY720295.1, read as the reverse complement.
ATATTGTGCCTGGCTTCTTTTGGGTTGACTAGAACGTTCTTGGTTTTTATATTGTTCAATATTGGTGGAGTTTGGGATGCCTCGGGGCTTAGTCGAATTGATTGGATTTGAATTTTAGCTTTTGGACGGGAAAATATAAATGTAGGTGTTTATTAAAGTACACAAAGGGAAATATACTGTTACGGAGTTTCAACTTAAATTCATCATTCATCACTCCTGCCCCCGTAGCATGACCACCGTAGACAAAGATTTCTTACTTGGAAGAATCGACAAAATGACAGATAGTGCAAAGAAATCTGTAAATGTGTCGACACAATCTGTCATTTTGTCGATTCTGTCATTTTGTTGATAGGCATCGACGCGCGAGATCGCGACGGCAAGTGTGTGCTCCGTGTTATTAAATGTTTAAAAATAGTAAAACTACTTAAACTGACATAAAATTAGTACTATAATAAACTGAACTGTGCTGTGTATATGTGGAAGTGTTATAAAAACTTAAATACTGCAGTGAACATTAATATAAAGGACCTATTTATCTTCCATAAACTCTATTCTACCAACTTATCACAAACTATAAAGCTGTGTTCAACTTGTAATATATCTAATACAACGAAAACTCAACATTATATGCCCTAAAAGTGTTAAAGAAGCGATAAAAAGAAACAAAAAAGTGAAACATTAGTGTGCAAATCAAACAAAGAAACGACCTTTGGACTTCATTAAAAACATTTGAACTCAAAACTTGTCAACGAACATTTTTTATAATACTACAGTATCTATAGCGAAATTTGGATACCATTGTTATCGTTCAAATGGCTCGGTGCGCTAAGTGTTTACCGTAGCAACCGCTCTAAACGACGAGTACCAAGTTCGAGCCCCGCTTTCTGAGACCTCTTTTTGTGAATGTTTGATCACCAATTGTTCACAGTTGGTTACGTGCTAGTGCCGACAGTGGGCGCGGATGATATAATAAAACATGGATTCAGATAACATCACACATCGGAAACCGCACAAAACAGGATCTCTAAGTAATTTGTCTGATATGACAAATGACGAGGATAAAACAATATTAGACACCACAATGTTAAGCATACCAGACAGTCTACAGAACTATAGCGACAATGACATGGTTAACGACCTGAACGAACAAATTAAATCACTTACAATGCAATTAATGAGTGCTCATCAAGAAATAGAGGACTTAAATAACGAGAATTTCCGTTTAAAAACTGATCTACAAAAATCTTTGAAGACCGTCGAAACCTGTAAAAAGATTTGCTTAACGCCTGATAGGAAAAAGGTCTCTACATCATCAGCTCGCAAAAAAACCTCTAAACAACAAAACATTTCACCGAATATCTCAAATAATGAGTCCAAGAGTAGAGACACTCCTCACAAAGTTAAAATGCTTAATAAGGAAACCCAAACATCCAATTTGAATAACGACAAATCGACGAAAATAAATCAAAAATCAATAGCAACTTCTCAAGTGTGTAATATTGCCTGCGAAAAAACATCAGGAGAGATCTATGTACCAAAACATAAAAACAGATTATCTGTAATAAGCAGCAATTGCACAAAGGGAACGCTGCCCCTAATCGAAGAAATCTTCTCAAAACATTTTAATTTTTGTCATCATTTACTGCCACAAGTCACCGAACCAGGCTTCCTGAACTCTCTTATATATAAATTAAAAGAATTCACGATGAGCGATTACTGCCTGTTCTTCATAGGAGAAAATGACCTGAACAATGGAGACTACTTGAATATACTTTACAACCTTAATAACGCGATGAAAAATATCAACCACACAAACCTTATTATCTGCGCTCCGACGTACAAAACAGGGGCTCTAATTCACAATTATAAAGTCGATTTATTTAATAACCTGCTATTTTTAGACATAAAAAACAATCAATACGCATATTTTTTTGATAGTAATCGCACCCTATCACTTGAAATGTTTTCCAATAGTACAGGAAAATTGAGTAGAAATGGATGGAGAAACATTTTTGAACAAATCATGTCTAACATATTGATAAACTACAAATTATTCTGCTCTCATGACGATTACGGAAACGACAATATTGACCAAACGCCGTTATTCTCAAATAGCGTGACTGAAGACACATCAACAACAACACAAGACCAGTTATTTCTTTTATAAGCACATGAACATCATGCACCAAAACATCGCTGGACTTCTTAATAAAACTGATATGTTGACGCTGCATATCCAAGAGCTATACGCAAAAAACAAAAATTTAGACATAGATGTTTTATGCATCACAGAACATTTCGTAACCTCAGGGCAGGAATCTTTAATCAACGTTCCAAATTATAAGCTTGCAGCGTGTTACTCAAGAAGTAAGAAGCGAGGAGGAGCATGTATCCTTATTAAAAACAAATACGAATGTAAAGAGCTACCTAACACATCTATTACGGGTGTATTTGAATATTGTGCAATAGAATTAAGACAGCAGGGATTAATAGTTATTTGTATTTATAGACCACCGAACATGTCCTGTATTAATGTGTTTTTTGATCATCTGGATACTTTGTTAAAGAAATTGTGTACCAAGGCAAATAAAAAAATAGTAGTATGTGGTGACTTCAACATCAACACACTGAAAAAAAATAACTTCACATTGGACTTTGAAAATTTACTGTTGAATTATAATTTAAAGTTAGTGATTAATCAAGCAACTAGACCAAAAAGCAACACGTGTTTAGATAACTTTGCCCACAATTCCAAACAAAATTGTATGAGCGAAGTAGTCGACTTCGGTTTATCGGACCATACCGCTCAAATTTTAAAAATACCGGTAAGCAAAACATGTACAATAAATTCCTGGCGAATTCAAAAGCGTAACTTATCCAGAGAAAATTTAATTTTGTTTAAAAAGCACCTTCAGTGTCTATCTTTCTCTGAAGTACTTGAAACAGATGACCCTAATGATGCATATAATAATTTTATAGATCTCTTTCGTCTATTATATAACTTATGCTTCCCAATGCAATTAAAAAATGTAAAATCTGATAAAAAAATTAAATGGCTATCACGCGGAATTAGGATTTGTAGCAGGAAACAACGGAATATGCTATGGAAATACAGAAGATCACCTACAAGTGAGAACAAAAATAAATTTCAAAACTATGCACAAAAACTTAAAAAGATTGTAAAACTGACTCAAAGAGCCCAAAATAATTATTTGATTAATAGCTCAATAAACAAATCAAAATCATCATGGCAAATAATAAATAATAATAATTTAATTAAAGAACCAATTTTGCAAATTAAGGAAGGAAACAAACTAATCAAAGCCCCTAGGCAGATAGCAGAATCATTTAATAACTTTTTCGTTGACCAAATACATGATTTGTCCAGTAATTGTACGGGAAACACAGCTGCAATTACCAAAACCCGTAATTCTTTGTTTATGCAGCCGGTAGTCCCACAAGATATTACACGTGTGATACAAAACTTAAAAAATAAAAAAAGTTTTGGATTCGATGGTTTTTCAACAGTTGCAGTCAAATTTGTCTTTGATATTATCGCAAAACCATTAAGCCATATAATAAATGTGTGTATAAGCTCAGGTATATTTCCTGATGAATTAAAGACTGTGATCATAAAACCATTGCACAAAAAGAATGGCAAGGAAGACATGACAAACTATAGACCTGTAGCTCTTATTTCAGTATTCTCTAAGATCTTTGAAAAAATCATCTATGAATCTATCTACACTTTTATAGCTAAAAATGACATTTTATGTGAAGAACAAAAGGGCTTTCGTAAAAATAAAAATATCAACATGGCTATATTCGATCTCTTGAAAGTAATCATGAATAATATGGATAAAAAAAACCCTATATGTGCAATATTCACAGATATGACAAAGGCATTCGATTATGTAAAACATGACACCCTTTTAAATAAACTTAGCGACTATGGCATAAGAGGAAACGTCCTAAACCTAATTAAGTCATATCTCACGGATAGAAAACAGTACACAGAACTGTCGAGAATCTGTACTAAAACTAAACGTGAACTGAAATACCTATCAAGTTGCAGAGTAACAGAGTTCGGAGTTCCACAGGGCAGTGTACTCGGTCCATTACTTTTTCTACTTTATATTAATGACCTACCCCGTCAAATTCGACAGCCAATGACATTATTTGCCGATGACAGCACTGCTATAGTCGAATGTATAAATGAGACGAACTACGAAGATGAAATAAACAGCACACTTAAATCAATAATAAATTGGCTTAATAAAAATAATCTAGTCATAAATTTACAAAAAACTAAAGTCATGCATTTTCACCAGAGGTTACAGCCAAAAAAAGTAATCACTGAATATAATGGCCAAATCGTAGACACTACTTCAGTGACTAAATTCTTAGGCGTGCAGATTGACGACAAATTGACATGGAAATCTCATGCTGAAAATGTATGCCAAAAACTTAGTAAATCTTCATATGTACTCTATAACCTGTCAAATAAACTAAACATAGATACATTAGTTATGGCCTATCATGGATTAGTTGCTTCACTATTAAGATACGGTGTCATATTCTGGGGCAACTGCAGTGAGAGGGAAAGAATATTTAGGGCCCAAAAACGATGTCTTAGATTAATGACAGGTCTAAAGTTTACTGAAAGTTGTCAACCTGTATTTATATCCCTAAACATTCTGACATTTCCTTGTTTATATATACTAGAAGTTGCCCTATTCGTTAAATTAAACAAACACCTATTTACCTCAATGATTGACAAAAGACAGCGCGCAGCACCAATGAGGTCCCAGTATAAAACCCAATTGTGCACAGGTGGTCATAAAACAGCCTTATTAAAAAATAGCATCCTTTCCATGGGACCGCTTGTATACAATAAATTACCCGAAAACTTAAAAGACCTTCCCATAAATATGTTTAAAAAACAATTAACAAAACTATTGCTGGAGAAATGTTACTACACAATTAAAGACTTTTTAAATGACAAAACTATTTAGGAAAATGTTATTGATAAATGTGCGTTGTCTTTGCAATATCGAATGTTTTAAATTATGTTAAAGACATTGTTATTTATTTATTTTTTTATGGTTGTTGCTATATTATAATTTGACATAACAGATTTTGACATTACCAGATTATGTAAATTCTATAATTAATAACAAATTGTGATTGTTGTTAATGTTTTGGAATATTTTGACATTAAGCTTTTTTTAACATTACCCATTACGTCATAGTTATACTTCATTATATGATTTGCGAGATTTATATTTAATTCATTAATTATTCTGACTTTGTTTTTTTTTTTTTTTTGTTTGTTTTGTCTTGTTATTATTGGTCTGATCGGTAACTAACTATTAAATTTGACTATGGCTAATAATAATCGTACCTAATAGCTGTATCTATACTATTATTTAATTTAATTCAAACCTAATAAATATGTTGCACGCCGTAAGGTAAAATGTATCGGGACACTTAATAAATATTCCAACTTATATGTATACCTACATTATTAGCAAATAAATGATTTCTTTCTTTCTTTCTTTCTTTCAAAGAAATCCTTGTCTACGGTGGTCATGCTGCGAGGGCTGGAATCCTCGAAGAGTAAGTCAGAGGTAACACACATTACGCCAGTCATGTTACGGTCCCATATAATAGAGGGCGAGCCTATTGCTACCAAGCGGGCACAAATCCAGTCCCGGCCTGCTAATGAGAAATTCCAAATAACACTTTACCTAACCTAGGAATCGACCCCAAGAACCTCATGATGAACTAGCAATTTTTGGAAAATCAGAAAGCTGGATTGACCCGCTAAAAAGGCGGAATTTTGGGTCCCAAGGCTGGACGCCAAAGAGCATTTTTGACGTTTCACTGTTCTAAAATATTTTTGTTTCAGAAACTTCGCTTCACTGGGGAAGATTGTTTAAGGTCATCACGTCAAAATGTGTGGTGGTATCTTTGTACAAGTTTTCGGTTCAAGATCGCAAATAGTTGACTGCTGTAACGTGCACGTTTTTAATGTTTCCTTTGAAAGCTGTCTCTGAATCAGGATCATCAACTTTCCGTAAAATTGTATTAAAAAAAAAATTCAAAATTGTTTATTTCTTCACAAAATTACAACAATTAGGTTGTGATTGGAGCCTTCTTTTAAGCAAACAATGCCTGTATTAGAAGACTCCGCTCTTCCATAACTAAAGAAAGACAAATAATAATAACATATTTAACATACCTAGGTAAGTAGGACTAGATTGGCATAAGTATAGTGTGTGTTTGCGTGTGTGGGTGTGTGTGTGTTTGTGTATGTGTGAGTTATGTGCTTACATGTGTTTGACTTTTGAAAGAACGATGCGATGGAGGTAACAAAACAAAGAGCCTAAAAAGCCGGGCGGGCTGTCAAATTTAGCTGGAGGAGAGGTCCAACAAGTCTAACACCATCTAGCTTTATCCGGACGGATAGCACCCTCTGAGGAGAGAAGCATTTTTAACAAGAAAATATATAAAAATGGAGTAGCTTGACTGAATCAACTTAACAGCTTAATTCCACTGGAATATTCATGGGAGCTGCCGGCTTGTCTGGGTGACTGCGCATAACTAGCTTAAGTTTAACTTAGAGGGTAAGTAGGACACCAGGCGCAGGCGGAGTAAGTTTTACTAAGTTAGGGTAATAGGATTCATTGTTAGAGTGAAAATGTGAGGTGGTGATGTCGTTTGCGGAAACAGATTCGAAGCCTTGCTATGTCAAGGCTTTTGCTATATTTTTTCTGTTAGGAATTTCTCAACGGCAGCTGAAGATTGGAAGATCATCATCATCTGCCTGCCTTTTCCCAACTATGTTAGGGTCGGCTTCCAGTCTAACCGGATGCAGCTAAATACCAGTATTTTACATAGAGCGACTGCCTATCTGACCTCCACAACCTGTAAGACTGGTTGTCAGACTTTTTGGGCCACTGACTACCTATAACGACTGTCAAAGATCTACAAATGACAGCCGGGACCAACGGCTTAACGTGCTTTCCGAGAAAATTTAAAAAATTGGAAGATGGTTGTGCGAAATTCGGCAACGAAATTAAGTTAGGATGATCATACATTCTAAAGTCATTTTCTCTCAAATAAAATAAACAATTGAAATCAAGAATTAGCATTGCCATTCAGCGTGGCAATGCTGCCAGTCTTCTGGGCACGTTTCCAGTTGACAGCGATGCGGAGGAGTACTTTGACGCACTCTGAAGTGTCCTTTTGTCGTCGTTTTTTATTTGTTTATGTTTTCTTACTTTAATTCTTTTTTTTCATTAGTTTAGTTCTATTTGTAGTCTGTATATAATGTAAATAAATGACTTGTTGTACCAAAAAAAAAAAAAATTGAAGTCGCATTTAGCTTCCAAAACTAGACTCCGTTCCTAGGATTTTTTTTTAATGGGACTACCGCACCGTAAACCAGTGCAACTCCTGAATGCCAGAATCAACAGTGGCGACCAAAAAAGCGCTGAGACAATGAAGCTCGACGAAGTCCCAGAGAAACAATTTAACTGTCTTGGAATCCCGCAACGAAATTAATCAGAAAAGAATAGCGGAGGAGTAGGAAAACCATAATTTCGACTTCCCTCCTTATCAGCAGGAGACAGAACGAAACAAGGCCAATAGGCACAAAGGGACGTTTACAACAAGGTTAAGCCCAGTCGCCTAGCACCACGGAGTATTGTAGCGTGCATTTTATTGTTGCCCTGAAATACCGGATCTGGATTTTATGAACAAATTCTCCTTTCAGAAAGAAACAAAAATTTACAACCATAGAGAGCTCTAACGATGGGTCTCCAATTGCATCATAAAAGTGAAAACTTGATACTTGTATAATTAACAGCTTGTCTATAAATTATGCTTTGTAATTTATTCCAAGTGCCTTGTTGGTGTGGTACTTCTAAGTTCGACTGTTGATCATGGTATCGTGGGTTTAAATCTCAAGTCAGGCAGGTCAATTGCAGTTTTCTATCAGGCATTTCCTATGAGTAGACCTGAGAAAAACAGCAAGACTCACAATGCTGGTGAATCCTATACTATTAAATGATGTTTCTATATTTGTAGTCACGTTCTCGAAAACGGCTTTAACGATTTCGATATAAATTTAAATATCAGAGTTTACGGGGGTGAAAAATCGATCAACCTTATTCTTATTCTTTACTGCACACGTAATTACAACATATAGCTTATGTACAAAGGCGAGCTTAACCCAGAATTGGGTTTTCTTACAGCAAACCTTACTTGGATTGTGAGATTTTGCAGAGACTTTTCCACCTTGGTCTCATATATGGGAAAATTCGTTTACTTTGTGAGTACTTCTGAGTAGAGCTCGGAGCAGGTACTACTGATTATAATAAGGAAGAAGAATACTGTCTGAAGATTTGCTTATCATTTAGTCTTACCAATGATTTCGTTTGCAATGATGTAAAGATTTAGTACCTGAAACCAAAAAATAAAATTATAAATACATCATCATCATCATCATCATTTCAGCCGAAAGACGTCCACTGCTGGACATAGGCCTCCCCCAAGTGTCGCCATATTAACCGGGCCCGCGCGTCAAAAAATAAAAAAAATAAAAAAAAATATAAAATATAAATACATGTTTAGGAAGTTTTTTTTTTTTTTGTGGAACTATCACGGTTGACGGTAGGACTCTTATAACGTAGTCTAAACATTGTCCTGGTGAAGTCATTCACACGTATTAAAAAAAAAACTTGTGTGTTGTAACTTTGACCCCCAATATCTCCGTAACTAGTAGGTTCCCAGGTATGGTCTAGAATAAAAAAAGTATCGCAATGACGGGGAGAACAGGTGCCTTTCGGCTTCGTTAAGGGTATTTTAACACCCAGTATAGTAGTATGAAATTATTATCATATTTTAAATAAAATACCATAAGAACCATTGACACTCACACGCCAAGTCCCCACATTCGCGCTGCCAACACTCCAACAGTCAGAGATATGTGCTTAAGACAATGGGGCACGTTTTTAGAAACGGCGAGCTATTCTTATGCAAAGCGGTGGTCAGTGTGGGGCCAGGGAATCAGCGGGGGAGAGGCGGAGCGGGTAGCGATTGTGGCGAAGAATGACTTGAAACAATTGCATACTAAAGTGATTGATTGGCTCATTTGTTAAGTGATAATTCTTTTCGTTTTAGCTAAATGTGGAAATTTTAAAGAAAATCGTCATTTATCTAACACTTATTTGGTTTGAAGTGAAGGCACACTAATCGATTCCTGAATAATTATTACTGTTTATTTTTGAATAAATTATTATTATTCCTTTAAATCTGTGGGGCGAAAAGAAAAACCAAAAAAAAATTAAAGTTGAATAAGGCTTTGTTGAAAGCATTGTTTCTACAGAGAACTGTGGATTTTGTGTAATAAATAATTTATTGAAATATTGTAATTTTCTAGAGAATTCTTGAAATATGCACGCCTTGAAGTTAAAAACTTTAAGATAAATTGATAAAAGTAAGATGAAAATTAAAATTATCTGAGCTAAATGCCTCAGCATTTTTTTTTTTTTTTTAAATTAGACCAACTAGCCAAAATGACAAATCATCTAACACAAAATTCCCAGTCTTGCCGAATGCAGCTGAATACCAGTATTTTACATGGAGCGACAGCCTATCTGACCTCCACAACCCAGTTAGTACTGGGTAATACGAAAATTCCCAAAGGGAATAAATAATAAATGACAAACAAATAAGCCAAGGTGTCACTCACCTACCCACAAAGCTACCAGCCATAAATTCGCGTACATTCATACATTATAATTAATACATTCTTCATTAATATTCTGACAGCGTCAACATAACTTTGACGTTTGTCACCAAGTGAACCGCAACGCATTGTTTTATGTGTGGGGCTAGGAGAGGCGCGATTTTTAAAAGCGATATCGTCAATATCCTCATTCCAGAGAAAGGTGTCCTTATACTGCTGGAGTCATCATTCAGATGAGAAACATCTGGACGTAGACCAGTCCTGCCTGTGCCTCTTGCATCCAGTGCAATCCCGAGACTTTCGCCAGGTAATTATTATTCCTGGTCGCTACGCCTAGCGGTGTAAGGTCACCACTCCTGATTTTTTCGATTATTTGTACCACACGCAATGTGCACCGCCTTCAGCCACCTAAGGTCGGCAATTTCTCATTTGAGTGACAATGAGATTGAAAAAACAAAACATTTACTTCAAAGAAATCATTTAGACGCTAGATCGGTGAGGAATAAGTCAATCAGAAAGATGAAGTGGCGCATTCCAAAGCTAATAGCTTCCTCAATACAAGACAGCCTTGTCGGTCAATGGTCGCTATCACGATTCGTGAGTGGACCTGAGTTGGATCCCGGGATCAGGCAAATTCTTACTGGACTTTTACTTAACAAAATTTTTGGAGTATTAATTTGTTATATAATATGCTTTTGGCTAAAATGATGATGATGGAAATAGGCTCGCTTCCTACTACATAAAACAGACAGCACAACAAACGTTATCATTAACACTTAAAACGGAATATTTACCATATTTACTACTTGTTGTGAGGTTCCGATATTTCGGCGCTGTTGCAAGCACCATGCTCACGGGTAAACTCATCCGTGTGTGGTTATCCGTGATCATGGTGCTTGCAATAGCGCCGAAATATCGGCAACTGGTAAACATGGTAAATATCCCGTTTTCAGTGACCATGACAGTTTAAAAACTTGCCCGCCTAGGTAAACCTCTGCTGACTCCTACAGACAATACAAGCGTGATATAACATGTACGTCAGACAAGAGTATCACCTGCTGTTTCATAGTATAAAACCTATATCACATACAGCCCCATGAAAATGACATAAACAGTGTAAAAGCCATCAAATGTCTTTTTTCCATTACGGTATTAACTTCGGATCGCAAGAAGCTCTTACTTTTATTCAGTTTCGTGGTAAGATACATTCGATTTTCATATTTGCTTGTAAAAGTCCCTATGTGGACGTAAATGTACTAACACTGTTTTAAGCTTTCACGGTTTACAACTAAACTCATAGTGTCACTTACGGGATATCTTCCGTGATTGTTCATTATTTTGAGCTCCCGATATCAACCCGCGATCATGGCGCTTGCAACAGCGCCGAAATATCGGAAGCTCAAAATAATGAACAATCACGGAAGATATCCTGTAAGTAACAGTATAAGTTTAATGTACTAATAATTGCACTTCAATGGAATGTGTGAAAATCGATTGTCAATTGTCATGGTATGAACATGTGATGCGGAGGAATGACGGACATATTCAAATGAAGAACTAACGTTAAAGTTCTGAATGGCGCTATTTTAGTTATCCGTGACCTAAGAGCATATAGAAAAACCCGTCAATTCTTCGGCAATACCCACCAGACACAAAACATGTCTGGCCGACGAATGCTCCTTTTCTATGGGGAATGAGGAACTGCACACTCTGCACGCGTAGCATGATCACCGTAGAAACGGGTTTTGTCGACGGACGAATCGACAAAGAGACAGCTCAACAAAAGAAATCGTGCTGGTGACCTCGACTGTCTCAGCAGTCGAAAGATTAAGCGGAGTATGCTTTAGAATATTTTAAAAGTCGGGCATGAAATTATGTCAGTTATGAAGACTATTTTAATGTATCCAACAAGAACTTAGCAATTTTCTAATATAAAACAACCACAATAAGTATAAAAACCGATGAAATGACATCGTAAAAGCTATTAGTTTTATTTTAATAGGGCAGCCATGATGGCTCGCCGTTACATTATTTTGAACGATGTACTTTTTAACTTTTAATAGCGTGATTATGGATTCCGGAATATCTAAAATGATTGGAGTTTTGGGCTAGTGTCTTTGTTTTGTTGTAAAATGGGCTCGTGGCTAATCACGGGTCTATTTCAAGGTTAGGCAACGCTTGCCGCAGTCGGACCGTCGATGGGTGACCATCCATTAAATACAGAGTTCCCCCCGTGCCTCGGAAAGCACTTTAAGCCGCTGGTCTCGGCTGTCATTCGTTGATCTTTCGAATCGTTACAGGAAGTTAGTGGTCCGGAAGTCTGACAACCAGGCTTTCCGAGGAGTAAGGTTTTATATTACCCTGCAGTAACTGGGTTGTGGAGGTCAAATAGGCAGTTGCTGCATGTGAAATACTGGTATTCAGCAGCATCCGCTCTGGAAGCCGGCCCCCACATAGTTGGGCAAAGGCAGGCGGATGATGAGGAGTCATTCGATCGATATACGACCATTTGACGTAAGACTGCCTCGTTGGTATAGTGGTCGCAAGCGCTACTGCTGAGCTTGAGGTCCTGGGTTCAATTCTCAATTTAGGGAAAGTGTTATTGGGTTTTTCCATCAGGAATTTCTCAGTAGCAGCCACGGGGTCTGGATTTGTGCGCGGTTGTTGGCAATAGGTTCGCCCCCTATTACATGGGACTTAAACTTGACTGGCGAAATGTGGGTGTACTATTAGGTACACCTCTGCCTTACCCTTCGGGGACTACAGGCGTGATGTTCTGTACTGCCCCTTAATACAAAGTTGGAATTTGCACGAAACACAATGTTTTTCGACCGTAGCGTCACCACAGGGGAGGGTAGTTACGAAAGCTTCTACGCCATTGACTAGAGTGACGCACGGCGAGAGCTTTTAGTGGCGCCCAGTCGTTGTGTGACGCGATGACATCAGACGTGGGAATTATTTGTTTGACTGTTCTATGTACTGCGGTCTACCACTTTTCACCCTTATGCCCTACGTAATAACGTTGAAAGTGACCGTCAATGGACTCGATAGTACTTTGAAGGAGTGTTTGTTGGAAGAGGGATATATTTAGTATTGACATCGGAAACTGAATAGATATTGGATTTGATTGCTGGTGTTATAACAGGCATGTGGGCCGGTCGCGAGGTCTGATGAGCTGATCCACCTCGCTAAGGATCAGGAGAAATATTTGGAGTTGATCAACCTTGAACAATGGGAGAGGATCAAGAAGAATATCAGGCTCATGGGACATTTAAGCGTTGACTATATTGGATAGCAACACAACTGATGGTTCTGGTACTGCAGATGGACTTCGGAGATAGAAGTCATCATGAATTTACAAGGATAATTTACCGAGCGATAATATGACGCCTGTATTTCTTACTAGCTTTGCCCCGCGGTTTCACCCGCCGCTTCTGACTTGTTTTCTCTTTGCGTTTTTGTTATATAGCCTATAGCTTTCCTCGATAAATGGGCTATCCAAAACTAAAGATTTTTTCAATTCGAACCAGTAGTTCCTGAGATTAGCGCGTTCAACCAAACAAACAAACTCTTCAGCTTTATAATATTAGTATAGATAGGGATAGGTAGAGCCGTTTTGGTAGACTCATATTTCTAAACTTTGCCCATGTCATAAAAAAATCCGAAGAAAGGAAGAAATTTCTTTTTAAAGAAGCAGTACCTTTGTGTTCTTCTATCTTAATCTAATGTTCTGTTAAGTATTTTGTGTGAATAAATAAATCCGTACTTCGTGTTGCTATCAGTGGCGAAGGTTCCATACAACTCGATTCCTACCGGCTTCCCTTTGAAAAACAGCAGTAGCGAAGGGTCAATTTTTGTAAGAGGTAATCCGGAGTACATATCTTTAATGTAATTATATTATTTGTCTATAGAAAACTGACTGTGCCATTTTTCAAAGGGAAGCCAGTAGGAATCGAGTTGTATGGAACCTTCGCCACTGAAAAACAGTCAGTATTCTATAGACAAATAATATAATCACATTAAAGATACGTACTCCGACTTACCTCTTGTAAAATTGACCCTTTGCTACTGGTTGCTATGTACAGAAATTCCTGATGAAAAAGCCCATTAAGGCGAGGTTACCCTGATAAACGACGTTTTTGATTGTGTTTTATTCGTAGATAGCACATAATAAAATTCTGAAAAAAACATATTGCTTAGTTCACACTTTGATCTAGATACGTCGGTAATGCGATACACGATTACTTGCACTTTACTGCATTCAATTAAATCGCAAAGACAAGCTAAATTATGGTCTCAATTATCATTTCATTTGAGTGTTATTAGACGTTGAACAATAAAACTTATACCATAAAAAAGGTCGTAAAAAATGTGAGGTGCGTCGGTAACCATAATTTGAAATATTAAAAAAACCTAAACCACCATTTCCAAAATTAACTGTTTTCGTCATTTCATGCGCTCGCACCGCGTGCTTAGTCCCGAGCGGAACGCGGTGGAGGTCGGACGTGTGCCAAATTTTCGAACCCGCCACCCCACCCCCGCTAAGTTCTGTTTCGAACTGAGCCAAAAATAGTTTGTAAAAATAATACTGAGTAAACACCGAGCCTAGGTTTATTTGTCCGGTAAGCCAAAGATTATCGAGTTACGACAGGGGTAGAAAAAGAAAGTATGTAGGGAGAACGAGATAGAATGAGTAATATTATAGTATTTGGTACTAACTAGTTTTTTTATTTTGTTGACTTATTTACATAATTAAGATAAAATCACTTTTTTTTTTTAATTCCTCTGCATTTTATGCTTTACTTTTTTTTCGGTTTCGTTGGCATTTTCGTGGTTTTTGGGGTCACTGATAACTAAAATTAGGTCAAAATTAAAATCCAAGATGGCGCCGACGAAAATTTTCAAGTTTTTCTTCATAAGTGTCATTTCCGTGGTTTTTGGGGTCGCTGATAACTAAAATTAGGTCAAAATGAAAATCCAAGATGGCGCCGACGAAAATTTTCGGTTTTATTGTCATGGGTGTCATTTTCATGGTTTCCGAGGTCGCTGATAACGAAACTGAGGTCAAAATGAAAATCCAAGATGGCGCCGACGAAAATTTTCGATTTTATCGTCATGGGTGTCATTTTCATGGTTTCCGAGGTCGCTGATATCGAAAATGAGATCAAAATGAAAATCCAAGATGGCGCCGACGAAAATTTTCGGTTTTTTCGTCATGGGTGTCTTTTTCATGGTTACCGAGGTCGCTGATAATGATAATGAGGTTAAAATGAAAATCCAAGATGGCGCCGACGAAAATTTTCGGTTTTATCGTCATGGGTGTCATTTTCATGGTTTTCGAGGTCGCTGATAACGAAACTGAGGTCAAAATGAAAGTCCAAGATGGCGCCGACGAAAATTTTCGGTTTTATCGTCATGGGTTTCATTTTCATGGTTTTCGAGGTCGCTTATAACGAAAATGAGGTCAAAATGAAAATCCAAGATGGCGCCGACGAAAATTTTCGGTTTTATCGTCATGGGTGTCATTTTCATGGTTTTCGAGGTCGCTGATAACGAAACTGAGGTCAAAATGAAAGTCCAAGATGGCGCCGACGAAAATTTTCGGTTTTATCGTCATGGGTGTCATTTTCATGGTTTTCGAGGTCGCTTATAACGAAAATGAGGTCAAAATGAAAATCCAAGATGGCGCTGACGAAAATTTTCGGTTTTGTCGTCATGGGTGTCATTTTCATGGTTTTCGAGGTCGCTGATAACGAAAATGAGGTCAAAATGAAAATCCAAGATGGCGCCGACGAAAATTTTCGGTTTTTTCGTCATGGGTGTCTTTTTCATGGTTACCGAGGTCGCTGATAATGATAATGAGGTTAAAATGAAAATCCAAGATGGCGCCGATGAAAATTTTCGGTTTTATCGTCATGGGTGTCATTTTCATGGTTTTCGAGGTCGCTGATAACGAAAATGAGGTCAACATGAAAATCCAAGATGGCGCCGACGAAAATTTTCGGTTTTTTCGTCATGGGTGTCTTTTTCATGGTTACCGAGGTCGCTGATAATGATAATGAGGTTAAAATGAAAATCCAAGATGGCGCCGATGAAAATTTTCGGTTTTATCGTCATGGGTGTCATTTTCATGGTTTTCGAGGTCGCTGATAACGAAAATGAGGTCAACATGAAAATCCAAGATGGCGCCGACGAAAATTTCGGTTTTATCGTCATGGGTGTCATTTTCGTGGTTTTCGAGGTCGCTGATGACGAAAATAAGTTCAAAATTAACATAGAAACAAAACTTAAAAAAATACAAATAAAAACTTTCATTGGCGCCATCTTGGATTTTCATTTTGACCTCTTTTTCGTTATCAGTAACCTCGAAAACCATGAAAATGACACCCATGATGAAAAAACCGAAAATTTTCGTCGGCGCCATCTTGGATTTTCATTTTCACCTCATTTTCGTTAACAGAGACCTCGAAAACCATGAAAATGACACCCATGACGATAAAACCGAAAATTTTCGTCGGCGCCATCTTGGATTTTCAGTTTGATCTCAGTTTCGTTATCAGCGACCTCGAAAACCATGAAAATGACACCCATGACGATAAAACCGAAAATTTTCGTCGGCGCCATCTTGGATTTTCATTTTGATCTCAGTTTCGTTATCAGCGACCTCGAAAACCATGAAAAAGACACCCATGATGAAAAAACCGAAAATTTTCGTCGGCGCCATCTTGGATTTTCATTTTGACCTCATTTTCGTTATCAGCGACCTCGAAAACCATGAAAATGACACCCATGACGATAAAACCGAAAATTTTCGTCGACGCCATCTTGGATTTTCATTTTAACCTCATTATCGTTATCAGCGACCTCGGGAACCATGAAAATGACACCCATGACGATAAAACCGAAAATTTTCGTCGGCGCCATCTTGGATGTTCATTTTGACCTCATTTTCGTTATCAGCGACCTCGAAAACCATGAAAATGACACCCATGACGATAATACCGAAAATTTTCGTCGGCGCCATCTTGGATTTTCATTTTGACTTAATTTTAGTTATCAGCGACCCCAAAAACCACGGAAATGACACCCATGATAACAAAACCGAAAAAAAGTAAAGCATTAAAATATAGAAAACCGAATGGTGCGTGGCGTGTAGTTTTGAATCATACCCCGTATTCATGATCTTAGTGTCTATGAGATTTTAGATTTACCTAATTCACAAAAATAAATAAGTATACCTACATAATTTTAATTATATATGCTTATTTTAATTATTAGTAATTAGGTTTACGTTCATACAATACGTAGGTTCCTAATCTATCTATAACCACTACTTTCTAGAAAAACAAAATGAACGTAACTATACTTATCAATTCAAGTTGATTTACTGCATCGCTCTACTCTGTAACGCAATTTATTACCTATCCGAGTTCGTGAACTCATGACCAGTGCGCTAAGCGCGCGCATTTTCGCGCCGCGTAATTTGTTACGTATCGCCTCTCCGTGCGGGGGCTGGGGTAAGCGATTAATGCATACGGCGCTCGGGGTAACCTCGCCTTAAGCAAAATAACATGATATACGGTCATATTGGAGGATGCATAAGAAACTGTTAGTTTTCAATGTACAATTGCAACACAGTATTTTTATTTCCTCTGTCAATTAAGGAAACAAACATTAAACAAAAGTGCAGCCATTACTTTTCTCACACGTTGTAAGTTACTTTCGATGAAGAAAGTATCTTACAATGTGTCAACCAATGCTGCCAATACTGAGTGTAGGGCTCAATGCACTCAAAACATTGTGCTGATGGATGCATTACATATTTAAAGTAACATTAAAAACTTTTACGACACTTGTGAAAATGTTGGGACTTTGACCCCCAATATCTCCGTAACTAAAAGGTTCCCAGTTATGTCGCAGAACAAAAAAAATATCGCAAAGACGGGGAGAACAAGTGCCTTTCGACTTCATCATCATCATCATCATCATCATTTCAGCCGAAAGACGTCCACTGCTGGACATAGGCCTCTCCCAAGTGTCGCCACATTGACCGGTCCCGTGCGTCTCGCATCCAGCGGATCCCTGCAACCTTTACAAGGTCATCGGTCCACCTAGTGGGAGGCCTTCCAACGCAGCGTCTTCCGGTTCGCGGTCGCCACTCCAGAACTTTTCGGCCCCATCGGCCATCCGTTCTGCGAGCAATGTGCCCTGCCCACTGCCACTTAAGTTTGGCTATTCTTCGGGCTACTTCGGTAACCTTGGTTCTCTTGCGGATCTCCTTTCGACTTCGTTAAGGGTAATTTTACATCCATTATGTTGTAGCAGAAAGAGTTTTCTCAGTGTTTTTATGGCCACTGACGTGTGATTGACTGGAAGTCAAATAAATAAATTCTCTTAAAGCCATCCACTTTCATACCCACCACCAACTTTCCTCATTGCTTCCTCAATAATATTTAAAATATACTCAAAAAGTCGTCCTGACTCGCGAACAAACCCAGCTGCAACGAGCGCGTCACAGTGAGGGCTTTTAATTAAAAATTCCGATATACATATTATGATACCCATCAGACTCGACAAGCATTGAGCCTGTCTGGCGCAATGCCAGAAGTAATATCCGAAATAATCATGTATTTGCACTGATAAAAAATGAGGCTGTGTTTGATTGGTTGCATTAATGTATATCCTTTGTTGATATTGTATTTTTTTACTCAATCGATAGGCTTGCGTCTGGCCGCAACTCGGCTGATGTGAAGCGATGATGCGGCCTAGGGTGGAGCACGCTTGCCTAGAAGACCCCGATTCACTCGAACTTTGAAGAGATCTAGATTATAATGATCGGAAAACAGAGAAGCTGGCAGTGAATTAAAATTATTTTGAGATATACACCTACCACTGCTTGTCTCTGCATCACCCAAAGGTTGACCGGTAGAAAATGCCTATGGCATTAAGTCCGCCTCTGTACTTTTGTGCTTGAAATCTATACTAATACTAGCTTATGCCCGCGGCTTCGCCCGCGTGGAGTTAGGGAATTGTCCACGGGATCTTACTTCTGGGATAATAAGTAATCTATGTATCTACCTATAATACATACATAGATTTACATGTACTTGCTTATAACTTGCATTTATTAGTTTAAAGTTATATCAATTAAATTAGATACGTGAAATATTGATACCTTGGTTTGAGATTGGACATCGGATTTACTGGATTTTATCTGAAGAGTATGTACACAAATTTTCAAGTCAATCGACCCCGAGAGTAAAAAGTTTTACAGAAAATTCAACACCCCATTTCACCCTCTAAGGGGTAGGAATTTCGAAAAACTGAAACTTACTCTTCACAAAGAATACACCCTCCAATTTGTATATCTTTGGGACCCGCGGTTTGGGCTGTGCGTTGGTATTTCAGTCAGCCAGTCAGGACATGAAATTTTAAATTGGGGGATGATTTTGGAAAAACTGTGATACACGTGTCTCATCATTTTAACTGAAGTATATGTAGACACATTTTCAAGTCAATCGACTCCGAGGATAAAAAGTTTCACATAAAATTCAAAACCCCATTCCACCCTATCAGGGGTGGAATTTCAAAAAACCCTTTCTTAGTGGATACCTACACTCCACAAAGAGTACATTCTCCAAATTTCATGTCTCTAAGACCAGCGGTTTGGGCTGTGCGTTGATGTATCAGTCAGCCAGTCAGTCAGTCAGGACTTTGAATTTTATATGTATAGATTATAAAGCTGAAGAGTTTGCTTGTTTGGTTGAACGCGCTAATCTCAGGAACTACTGGTTCGATTTGAAGAATTCTTTTAGTGTTGGATAGCCCATTTATCGAGGAAGGTTATAGGCTATAAAATTTCACGCGGACGAAGGTCGCGGGCAACAGCTAGTGTTAAATAAATAAATAAATTCATAGCGCTTTGTTCGGGTTCGTGGAATTTCGACCATATAACCGTGATGCTTCGCCGTATCTCTGCTAGTCCGATGATAGCATATGCACACAGTCTAAGTATGGATCTCTCTGCCAGCGTCTGTGTTCCCTTCAGGCAGCCGTTCTGAACACCCGCGTTTCGTCGTAGGCCCCATCAATCGCTTTTCGTCAGGCGAGATCGCGGTCAAGAACATACCCTTGGCCGAAAAATAAAAACTCAGTGAGCGAGGAGTTTGTCAATGCGTCCGAGGAAGTACTACTACTAGATTTTGAGTTAGAAGTTAGGGCATGACATAATTCGTCTTTAAGACTGGTTTACCAACCATTAGGAGCATTGGATTATATTGTCAAAATGATTTAGTTCACGAATGTGTTACGCAATTAGGGCACGGAAGTGGAGACCAATTTAATGTACTCCCGGAAATCTCCAAGGCTCGGAAGGTCAGTGGTAATATAATAAAGGTTTCTTATCCTTGAACCCTCTTACTTATATTAAGAAGTTAATATATAAACAGCTAGCTAAGTTTTGAGTACAAATGTGGAAGGCTATTAGCGTAGAGGAAGACCAAAGAAACGATGGATGGACTGTTTTTTAATTTTTTGATTACAAAATGGGCCTGCTTTTGTCCTCGATCACGCCTGATGGAAAGCAATAGATGAACGAGCGTGCCCAGAAGATGCCTGTTCACTCTTGCTTTGAAGGCAGACGGGTTAAATGTGAGAGGGAACACAGATTTGAATTGAACAGAGTTTTACCCTTTGGCTGTGCGCATATTAAAAGTGGAGGAGAAGCGCTGAGTACGACGATTACTGTGTGAAGGATGATATGGCTGGACAGGAGGTGACTGCTGAGATGACGAGCAATAGAGAAGTGTGGAAGAAGAAGACATGCTGCGCCGACCACGAATAGTTTGGGATATGGGTAGGAGACTAATGATGATGATCTAAACAGCTAGCAGATAGATACATAGATATACCATTTATTGAGAGCACTCAAAAGACATAGCACAACACACAGAAGCACAATTAAATGATAACAAATTGCAAGAATATATTCCTATTTAAAAACAAGGTGCCAATACAAAAAGAAAAATATATATGTAAGTACTTAAAGAAGTATAGCAACACCATGACGTACTTCAAAGAAAATAACGAGTATACAAGGTGCGGTGTTCCTCATAAAGTTGCACCAAATGGGAGTCCAGCTCAGCATGTGTCTGGTATACCTGTCGCTGATA
This sequence comes from Noctua comes, assembly GCA_963082995.1. Lineage (NCBI taxonomy): Eukaryota > Metazoa > Arthropoda > Insecta > Lepidoptera > Noctuidae > Noctua > Noctua comes. The sequence continues at coordinate 8,761,983 of OY720295.1, read as the reverse complement.
TTCTGCTGGATCCCAGTAGTGACATACGGACGTCGAGCAGACGAGAAAAATTGGTGCTGTGACAAAGTGTTATCAGATCAATATTAGACGTGTAGTGATGTTGTAGCATTTGCGTTGCTACCGTTAAATATCACCTTGACCTGCCCCCAACATCACATGCCCTGCCTATAATCATGACCCCCATCTTGGCAGAACTTTCTGTTTACTTCACAAATCAATCAGTAGCTCCGAGCCATTCACTCAAGAGCTCCTCAAATGCATAAAATAAGTTCAAAACCCTCGTTCATCGTTCACTTGATGGAACTGCAAGCTTTTGGCAAGCTTCCAGCGTTGTATTAAACACTTGAACTGCAGATTTAAATATAGACTATAATAAACAATGTAGAAATATAACAGTAAGGGCGGCGAAAATGGACCCAAGGAATCTAAAAATTAACGAAGCTCCATGCAAGTGTAAATATAAAATAATTATAACTACAATTATATAAGATATTTATTTAAAAAATATTGAATTTTTAGGACACGGGAATCAAAAGTTATAAATATTTTAATTTACTCAAAATTAAGTAATCGTGCAATTACAAAACGCAACATTTTTTCCGATTATGTTCCAATCCAATAACATGTGTTTTTGCTCAAGGGTTTTCTTACTATAAATGGCACTTTCTCTTCGTTTTTATTCATTCTATAAATTACAATATTTTTAAACAACATGCAAACTTAATATTAAAACGCCAATTAACAAGGTAAAATCATGTAATAAAAATGAAACTATGGTGATTTCGTAGTATATGTTATAAAGGAACGTTATCAATGGTGATTGATTGAGTCCCGTCACTACTGTCACTGTAAGATCTGTGATGATCTATTCCAGTGTTTTTCAACGGTTAATTACCCCCCTAGGGGTCGCGAGCACGTTCTTAACGATGATAATGGCCTGGTTAGTATGATAATGGGCTTATGATGAACACTATTTATATTTTTTCTGTTATTTTGTGTTTTTGACTACTTTTTACTGGGATTGTTTCAGTTAACACCTAATGATGAAGTGTATGTACCATGCTATTTGAGAGCGCTCAGAGAAGTTCCCCTAATGTTACACACCCTGTACCTTCTGAACAGAGAGCAAATTGTGGATATTGAAATGGTGGATAGTGCTTACAGAAGTTCTGCTGATTTTGCACACACCAAGTTCAGTAGAATTACATCCTGTACCTATTACCTATCCTATATTTCATGACAAACACCCATTTATTTTACGTGCCAGAATTAAATCTATGCACAAGCACATAGAAAGCAAGTCCTATTAAACGTATATCGTAGTAGATAGAAGGCTACAGGGGTGAAGTGGTGTATTAGGCTATTGTTGTCACTGTCCTGTTGGGACACGGACAGCGGGTTGTTGCTCTCATGTTATGAGCATATTATGGTATATGGGGTCTGCCAGATACCAGAGCTATATCGCTGCACCAGCTTCCTTTTCAGATAATCTTTTAATAAGATAATATTTTTTTCTATAACACTGATGAAAAATATTAAAATAAAACATAAAAAAACCAGTAAACGAGATTTATTACGTCACATTACACATTTTTTAATCAACAAACCCTGCCTTTCAATAGCTGTACTCGTACATGCATAGCTAGTGAGCTCTGGCTGTTATAATTTATGTAAAAGTATATCTTCATTCAGCGTAGTAAGAATCGTTCTACTTGACCATAATTCGCTTATAGATCAAAGTCGTAACAACATAGTTTTAATAGTGATTGAACTAATTACTAGGTTAGTAATCAGTATAGTCTCTAGACGCAGTCTGGCAGTTTTATGATTCATTAATTAGGTACAGGCAAAAAATTCGGGTTTTGGCTTAAGATAAGTAAATAGTAAGTACATCAGAATAATATAACACGACCCGAACCAAAATTATTACCTCCCCTGGCACCTGTCAGTTGCCTACTACCAAAAACCAAAGAGAACCAAAAAGCACAGAGCATCATCCAAAGAGGCCGTGTACAACGCGCCATGCCTTTTATACCCTTTTACTCGGACCGGGTAGGTTGGAAAGGGAATTATCTAAGAGTAGTTTATTCGAATCTTCCTTTATGATTCATCCTAAACATTATTATTTTTTGATTCATTTTAAATAAATAAGCAGACAGTCACAGTTAAAAACCTTAACCGTAAGATTTTTAGGTTATCTTGTATAAAGACGTTTATCTCTTTTCTCCCAACTTGTTCGTCTTACTTTCCATTTGCTTTTTTGTTAGTCTTTAGTCGTTTTGCAAGTATGTATAAGTTGCCATAATGAATGCTACCTCTAAGACTGGGTCCCAAAATACATGGAATCTCGCCAGGGTTCTTTGTATGCACCTGATTGACTTTGCTCTTAAAACTGCGAACACAAACATTATCAGGAAACCGGCATGTCCTAGGACCAAAAATTCGAAGACACGTGACATCTACCAACCCGCACTGGGCCCGCGTGGTGGATTACAGCCCACTCCCTCGTAGAGAGGAGGCCTGTGTCCCAGCGTCCCAGCTGTGAGACGTTATAGGCTGATTATTCTAAACAATGTGAAAACATAAACATATTTGATTTGATTTTGTTTTGATAGATCTCTCTTTACAAATAAATAAAACTGAAGTGTCTGCTTGTAATTTCAAAATAACAGCTTTTGAATGAATGCAAATGAAAGTATATACGGTAAAACAAAAAACATCTTTTTAATTCTTGTCTTAAATTATTATTATTAGGATCCATGCAAAAAAATTAAAATCCTTGAAAGTGTTATGTTATAAAAATTGACCCTTCGCTACTGAATTAGGAAGTAGCCTAAGTTACTCCAACTTAAGCTACTTCCTAATTCAGTAGCCAAGGGTCAATTTTTATTTATTTATTTATTTGTTTAGGATCTCCAACAAAGGATGTACACAAACATGAAATAAATAATCGACGACAAAGAGGTAAGCCTGAGTATTTAATGTGATAATATTATTTGATTAAAGAACACTGTCTGTGCCATTCTTCAAAGGCAATCCGGTAGGAATCGAGTTGTATGAAACCTTCGCCACTGCTTCCTATTTTAGAAAAAGGATTAGGGTTCCGTGAAAAAAAATAGTTTTTTTTTTTTGTATTTTTTAAAAGTAATATTGTTTAATAGTAATTTCACGCGGACGTAAGTCGCCGGGCACAGTGAGTCAGTAACAAATCGGTATGCATCCGATTGAGTACCATCCCAAGTGACGTTACGCCAGTGTACGTGGTTTCATTGAGGTAAGTCTTGTTGTTTAGAATTGCACCTTGCTGGATAGTTATTAGTATTTCTTTCACGTTGTGTGCTATTTTCATGAATGTACTTTGTGCCTGTACGTGTGTGGTTGCAATTTGGTGCAGCGGCCGAAAGGCTTGACATTAGCTGCGCAAATGCTTGATTGGCTTGTCCGTCGTATTCTTTGAAACCAATTGTCTTTTGTTAATGTCTTCTTGGGATCCGCTGGATGCGAGACGCACGGGACTGGTCAATGTGGCGACACTTGCGGGAGGCCTATGTCCAGCAGTGGACGTCTTTCGGCTGAAATGATGATGATGATGATGATGAATGTCCTCTTGCCGTAATCTCATATTCGTCTTATCATCATATGCCTGCCTTTTCCCAACTATGTGGGGTCGGCTTCCAGTCTAACCGGATGCAGCTGAATAGCAGTACTTTACATGGAGCGACTGCCTCTCTGATCTCCACAACCCAGTTAGTACTGGGTAATACGATACCCCTTGGTAAGACTGGTTGTCGGACTTTCGGGCCACTGACTGCCTAACGACTGTCAAAGAACTACAAATGACAGCTAGGACCAACGGTGCTTTCTGAGGCAAGGAGGGAACTCGGTATGTTATGGGCTGTCACCCATCCACGGTCGCAAGTGCAGAGCATGAGGATAAAATAATCCTTTTTTAAAATCAGTTGAGTAATATATCCGTAGGGTAGTAATCGTAAGTCAAATTACGTAAAAACGGAATACTTCCCTCAAGTTTTTCTAACATAAATTGATTACTACGTAATTTCCCTAAGGGCACCTGAATTTCTGAATATATAAAACTGAAGATAAACATTAAGTATCAAGTTAGCTTTAGTGAACCTTTTATTCAAGTTCTATAAATATTTCCGACAGCTACTGAGCAATTCTTTATGTATAAAACCCTACGCCAGACCTGGGATTCGAACCCAAATCCTTACGCTCGAGAATCGCGTTTGCGTCCTAAGCGTAAGATCTCATTGAGTCACGCAGCCTTAGTCTGTGTATATCAGATCATGACATTACATCATCCTTAGTAATCGCCGAAGGGTTAGGCAGAGGTGTACCTAACAACAGTATACCCACATTTAGCCAGTTATGTTTTTAGTCCCATGTAAAGGGGGCGAGCCTATTGCCGTCAACCGGGCACAAATCCAGACTCCGTGGCTGCTACTGAGAAATTCCTGATGGAAAAACCCAATAACAGTTTGCCCGACCCGGGAATCGAGCCCAGAACCTCATGCTCAGCAGTCGCGCTTGCGACCACTAGACCAACGAGGCCGTAATATAACATATCCATCAGTAGCGAAGGGTCAATTTTTGTAAGAGGTAGGTAGAGAGCTGGAGTACATATCTTTAATGTGACTATATTATTTGTCTATAGAATACTGACTGTGCCATTTTTCAAAGGGAAGCCGGTAAGAACCGAGTTCTATGGAACCTTCGCCACTGATATCCATCTATATTTTCTAAGCAAGAATGATTCAATGAAAAGAATATTCCATCTCCGTTACGCAAATTAATTGGTAGAAACCGTACCATCTCAGAAAGTGAAACCATTTACTTCGCAAACTCGGTTTCTTGTCGTTTATTGGATCTCCCAGACGTAGTACATACTGGAGTACATAGTGTAGTATATAAGACTCGTCTGCTACTGAAGGTGAATGTACTGACAGTCAATGCACCCAGACAGAGCTTGGTTTTACAAACAATTGTTTAGAAAAGACAATATTCTGCTGCATTTAGAAAAAGCTCGGATATTACGAAGATTAAACTTATATTACGATTACGATTGTTCATTATTTTGAGCTCCCGATATTTCGGCGCTGTTGCAAGCGCCATGCACAGCGCCGAAATATCGGGAGCTCAAAATAATGAACAATCACGGAAGATATCCCGTAAGTGACAGTATAAGTTTAACCACTGTTTCAAGCTTTCACGGTTTACAACTATACTGTCACTTACGGGATATCTTCCGTGATTGTTCATTATTTTGAGCTCCCGATATTTCGGCGCTGTTGCAAGCGCCATGCACAGCGCCGAAATATCGGGAGCTCAAAATAATGAACAATCACGGAAGATATCCCGTAAGTGACAGTATAAGTTTAACCACTGTTTCAAGCTTTCACGGTTTACAACTATACTGTCACTTACGGGATATCTTCCGTGATTGTTCATTATTTTGAGCTCCCGATATTCAATCACGGAAGATATCCCGTAAGTGACAGCATAGTATAAGTTTAGTTGTAAACCGTGAAAGCTTAAAACAGTGTTTGATTACGAAGATTCTTCATAAGAGGATCTTCTAGGTACAGACACGCTTGCCAAGGTTGGTCCTTGAATGGGTGACCATCCATTACATACCGAGTTTGCAACGTGCCTCGGAGGACACGTTAAGCCGTTGGTCCCGGCTGTCATTTGTAGATCTTTGACAGTCGTTACAGGCGGCCCGGCGTCTTACCAAGGGGTATCGTATTACCCAGTATTAATTGGATTGCAGTCGCTCCATGCATAATACTGGTATAAAGCTGTATCTGGTTAGACTAGAAGCCGACCCCAACATAGAAAAGACAGACAGATGATGACTCTTGTAGATTGTGCCCGACTTACTTTCACAGAGAGAAGGCGACTGCACAGCCAGTGGGAGCGTTACAGTGTGACTATGATAGTAAATGGGTCCCGCCTATTGCGTAGGAATTAAACGTAACTGGTGAAATCAGTAACGGTACCCTCAAATATGCCGAAAAGCTTGGCTTGCTCATCATCATCATCGTCATTTCAGCCGAAAAACGTCAACTACTGGACTTAGGCTTCCCCCAAGTGTCACCAATTCGCCACATTGACCGGTCCCGTGCGTCTCGCATCCAGCGGATCCCCGCAAACTCCACCAGGTCATCGGTCCACCTAGTGGGAGGCCTTCCAACGCAACCTCTTCCGGTTCGCGGTCGCCAGTCCATAACTTTACTTTGGCTTGTCCATAAATCGCCATAATTTTAAGGTTTCCATTACTCTCCAAGCGTCCATACAGACAGACAGTCAAGGTTATTTCGGTCCCTAAGCACTCCACTGAGAAAAAAGTGTGTGTAATATTGACACCTCTGTCTACCCATTCAGGGATTACAGCCGTGATGTTATTTATTCGCATTGCTCACATCTTTTCAGACCACAACCTTGCAGAGGACTTGACAATAAAGAAAGCCTTTTTGTAACAAAATAGGTAAGAGGTATTTAATAAAAATACCCGTCTGCGGTAACAGGGTGACTCACCGGGAATCCGAACCCACGCCCCTTGCGTAGACTATACATTATACAACATACCTTTACGTGTGTAGGAATATGAATAATTTAGTCGGTGTATACTAGGGTATGATTTTTTCGGGGAATACGTATTGTGTTCTTGTGGATGGCTTGGAAGGCGAAAAAGCTCCCTATTTTTGTCTAAAACCACTCAGTAACATAACATAACATCACGCCTGTAATCCTCGAAAGGTTAGGTAGAAGTGTACCTAGTAACACACCCATATTTCGCCCATCCTATTTGGTATCAACCAGCTCAACCGTGTCCTGACCGGGCTGAAATCCAGATGGAAAGAAACTAATGACAATAGGCCCGCCCTTTAGAACGAACTAAGGACCTCAGGCTCAACCTAAGTGCCTGCCTGGATTAGATTAAGAGTTTTCACCATTGCATGCTGTGGTAACCTTGGCGGTGTGACCGTCGGAAGTCATAGGTCTCGGATTTTTCGGATTCATGTGCGTATTATATAATTATCACTTGCTTCGGTGAAAGAAAACATCGTGAGGAAACCAGCATGAGACGTATTTCTCGACAGCATGTAAAGCCAAGTCAGAGGCCTATATAGTGCAAAGAAATCTGTCATTGTCTCGACACAATCTGTCATTTTGTCGATTCTTCCGTCAAAGAAATCCTTGTCTACGGTGGTCATGCTACGAGGGCAGGTTAGGCACTAACCACACGATAAAGAAAGAAGAAGACCATTGCATGAGTTATTCTCCCAAAGCTCAAGAAATCACCGAAACTTATATTTCAAGCTGAAGATAAGCGAGTAAGCAAGTAATTCACACGTCTGAGCGGCGATAAATCTCTATAACGCAGTACATAACATGTTACGTCGTATATAAAGCAAATTACGTGTGTATGTGGATTACAGAGTACATACAGTCGTTAAGTTCGGTGAATGAATTTTCGTCCAAGCGAGTCCAAAGAGTCAGGATTAAGCTAGTAAATGGGTCGTTGAGGTCTGATAGGCAGTCGCTCCATGTAAAATACTGGTAATCAGCCGCATCCAGTTAGACTGGGAGTCACACTCTAGTGTAGTTGAGAAAGGTAATGGCACCTGATATATTAAATTTTTGGGTTTTGCCGATTATTAACCCTAGATGAGAGATGCGACTCATCATCATCAGCCTACAGCAGTCGACTGCTGGACATAGGCCTCCTCAATCGCACGCCACTCAACTCTCATCCAGTTGCTACCAGCCACCCTGCGAAGATCGTCGCTCCACCGAGTCTGAGAGATGCGGCTGCTTGGCACCAACTTTAATCACCCGGACAAAGTCTTATTTCTTGGTGTGGTCTGGACCAATGGCTGGCGAAGCGGCCGATGCGAATCATGAGTTACCAAAATTGTATATCAGGTCAGTTCAAGAGGTATTTTGAGTCTTTCTCCCAAGAAAGTCTTCGGAATTTGATGGATGAAGAGGGAGAGGAAGGCTCAAGAAAAGATGGATGGATTGTGTGAGGACTGAGGAGTGAATAGTGAATATATAAGAGAAAGGAGTAAATGATGCCGTGATATCTGACAGGGGACAATGGAAGAAGAAAACGTTTTACGCCGACTCGAAGTAGAATCGGATAAGGTCAGGAAGATTATGATGAAAGTCTTCGGAACTTAATGTCCCAAGTATTTTGGGTCTTGCTGCCCAGAAATACTCAGAAAGATGTAGATGATAACTAATTACCTAACTAAAAAACTGTTTAAAAAACATGGCCGCCATCTTTGATTTGATCCTCCATATTGCTCGTTCTATCCGACCGTGTGTGATGCGGTCACAAACGTAGTAACAAATGCAATCCCTCTGTAATGTTACCTTAGCTTTGTATGTTACGCTTTGGTAAGGGGGTGAGCAGAATGGGCGTTAGGAGCTGTCTAAATGACTTCGTAGGTGCAAATGCTTTGAATTATGTCTGGATCGCATTGGATCTTAAACAAAGCCAAGATTTTTATGTCTACTGGATATCTTGTAGGAGATAGATAAAACCAACAACCTGACCCCGTAGCATGACTACCGTAGACAAGGATTTCTTTGATGGAAGAATCGACAAAATGACAGATTGTGTTGAAATAATGACTGATTTCTTTGCACCATCTGTCATTTTGTCGATTCTTCCGTCAAAGAAATCCTTGTCTACGGTGGTCAAGCTACGGGGGCTGGGGCCTAAAATAGCCGCTTATGCAGAATCATAATAGGATAATAATATGAATTACGTTACAATTCGTAAAATGGTTAAAAAGTGACAATTCACAATATTAACTGCGTCTGTAACCATTATAAGAATTTTAACGTGATTATATTATTATACAATTATGATTCTGCTGAAGCGGCCATTTAAGGTCCCCTGTCCCCTGGCCACATTGGCCCTGGATCGAAAGAACTAGAATTTATGAGGAGAGAGCCCTTTGTCCAGCTGGGGCATAATGTGGCTAACAGAACCTAGATTGCAAAGAATTGGATGATCCACCTGATGCTAAGTGTTCACCACCGCTAGTGAAAGTCTACAGTACCAGAGGCAACGCAAGTGCATTGACTGACATTCCTAACAGAGATTACGCTGACATGTGTCACGTGGACGTCAATATACCGGGGCCACAGATATAGATTTACCTAGATAACGCAAGAGCACCACTTAGTGTGCCCGGCTTAGGCCGCGTTTCCACCAAAGATGAGCGAGGATGCGTGGCGAGGAATGTGTGTGGAACTAACCAATCACATAGCTAGAATCAAAATCAAAATCAAAATCAAAGCATTTATTTCGAATAGGCCAGTTACAGGCACTTTTGAACTGTCGAAACAAAGACAACAATAGCTACAGTCCCAGTCACAAGGCATAAAAACTGTGAAAGAACTTTAGTTGCCTATTCCCTAACGTAGATCTCTATGGAGAAGAAC